>CM053762.1:26153129-26681317 GCA_028658305.1 Pachyuromys duprasi
GGGTTTGCATGGTGAGTTTCAGGAGAGAAATGGGAGAGAAATGGCTAGCAGGTAGCCAATAGGTGCAGAGGATTCTAATATGAGCCCCCAACATGAGGATGGTCACTGTCCCTGCTCAGGCACCTGGATTTCCTTCCTTCCTGAGGAAGGAAACAACCAAGGGACACACACCATCCCTCCCTGCATCCCAGACTAGGCCACTTCTCGGGTTGGACGCTCTTCTTGGGCCCTCTCCCCTCCTCACTTTGTCTGCCCCCTCCTTGGGGTTGGTAGCAAGGCCTTGAGCTCAGATAGCTGTCTGAGAAGCCTCTGCCCTCTGTCACAGGCAGTCATTCTACAGAGAAATCCATGTCTCTCCATTTCCTCTGCCACTCAAGCTGTGTGTCTTGACTGAACCACACAAGAGCTCCCCTTTGCTCTCCTGCTGATGGTCTTCATGTTTCCAGGTCAACCAATGACCTGTAGCATATCCCAAATCTCTGCTATAACACCCTCCCATGGAAGCCAAGTGGCCACAGAGCTCTGTAGGATCCAGAAGTCCTTTTGCCTCAGCACCCCGAGCCAGCTCTCTCAGGGTCTTTGCACAGACCGTTTTCAGAGTCAGGAATGCTAATGCTCAGGCTATGGTTATGCAGAAGGTTATTTCATAAAGGATGGGCCTCTCTGAGGCAATGGACAAACCCCCAAAGAGGGGCTGGAGAAACAGTTCAGTGGTTAAGAGCCATGGCTACTCTTCCAGAGGACAGAGGTTTGTGTCCCAGAAGCCACTCGGAGGCTCACAGTCATCTGTAACTCTTTCCTGGTGACCTGACTGCTGTATGCTGGCCTCTGTTGGCACCAGGCAGTGCATAGATAATACATGCAGGTGAAACACGTACACATGAAATTAAAAACAAAACAAAACCTTAGATCTTGAAATGACAACAGAATCTGGCACACTGGTGTCCTGGAGAATGAAACCTGGCCCACATTGATGGTGAAGACATGGCAAATTCCAGAACAATTTAGGGGACAAGGGCGGTTCTATTCTGTGCTTGATTCATTGCAAGGATCTGAGGCTGGCCCCTGGCACCGTTCCAGGTGGTCACTGTTGTCAGTCAAGCAAGAGGGCTGGATTAGGAACAGTTGTGACAGTCAGGAGTGGCTGAGGACAGCATGCTCAGATCTAGCAAGAGGGCTCTCTTGGTTGAGAAGCGGGCACAGCAAGCTCTAGTCATACTTTGATCATCCTTACCTTTTTGTTTTTTTTGCCAGTCCTGAGTTTGAACTCAGGGTCTCAGGTATACTAGGTGGTAAGTACTCTGTCACTGAGCTACACCCCCAACTTTAATCTATTGCATAAATGCACTGCGTAGTATGTATGTGTGTATATTGTGTGTACATACATAGGATGTGGTGCACACACACACACACTCAAATGTATGGCCAGGCATGGCTTGGGATGTAGAGGAAGGAAGATTGAGTTGAAGGCTAGCCTGGGCAACATAGTGAGATCCTATCTCAAAATTAGGTAACTAAACAAATGATTGCATGAAGAGCCCAAGAGGTGATGGAATAAAGCCGTGTGCTACCACACCCAGCCACTGATGGGATTTTAAAAGGCTAAGAACATCCACTAAGTGGCCATATACTTGTCTGTTCTCTCCTGAGGGCGGAGGCCACGGTTCCATCACAGCGAAGTCTCTGCTTATGGTGACTACTCCTTAGAGCTTACTCTACCATGGGTAGGTACTCATCTTGTACAGAAATCATAACTGTACCTCTGTGTAAACCCAAGCTAGCCACCTCAAACCTACATACAACTGCTGCCCTCCCTGGAGGTACTCTAAGCTTGTTGTTTTGGCTTGTTTAAGCCCTTTGTGAGGACCAGTCTTGGTTGTCTTGAGTACGTCTGGAATCAACTAAAAGAATCACAGCATAATGAGGCTTTTGCTTTCTGCCTGCTTGCCCTCACTCTTGCTGCAAGTTTGTCTCCCCTGTTGCTGTACCCTTCCTTTGTTGGTGTTAGAACCTACCCTCCAGCTATCTTCTGGGACTCGCGCACCAAACGGGGACTGCTGAACAACTGACAGATCCTTGGCTTTTCTGTCAAGAGACAGCCATTGTACTACTCCAACCACTGTCTATAACCCATTCTGGTAAAGCCATGTGTGTGTGTGTGTGTGTTCATTCTATTAGTTCTGTTCTTTTAGAGAACGCAACATGCCTTCCAGTCACATACTCTGACACCTCAAAAGACATTGTCTTTGGAAGTAAAGTCCTTTCTAATAGAACTCATTAAAACAAGGCCATTCAGATGGGCCTCAGTGCAGCAGGACCACTGTCATCCAACAGGAAAGGAACAAAGCCAGTGTCACAGCTCAGTTGATGGAGTGCTTGAAACTTTGGTGTCTAAAATCTACATTCAAAAGCTGGGCATGATAGCACACACTTGTGACCCTGGTGGTGGGGAGGTCCCTGAGCCTTGATGGACAGTCTAGTCTAATCTCTAAGCTCTAGCTAGGCCAGTGAAAGGAGGTGACACCTGAGGTTTTTGTGGTAGTCTGAATGAAAATGCCCCTTCACAGCCTCATATGTTTGAATACTTTGGTCCCAAGTCGGTGGAACTGTTTGGGAAAGATGAGGAGGTGTGGCTTTTTTGGAGGAGGTGCATCATTGGGGGTGGGGTTCCACATTTTGAAAGTTCACAGCATTCCCAATTCACTCTGTTTCATGGCTGTGTCTCAAGATGTGAGTTCTTAGCTACAGCTCCAACGCCATGACTGCCTGCCCTCTGCCGTGTTCCCTGCCATGATGGCCACGGGCACTCACCCTCCGAAACCATAACCCCCAATAAACTCTTTTTCGCAAGTCGCCTTGGACATGGTATCTTGTCACAGCAATAAAAAAGCAAGTAAGACAGTTGTCATCTGGCCTCCAAACACACACACATTTATAGGCTCTCATAGACAAACAAATGCACACTAGAAAAATGGGGGGAAAACCTGAACACAGATACGGAAAGGCCTAGAAAGAAGATGACGAGAGACAAAGAGAACCTGGTTCCTCCACTCTCTACCTCACACCCCGCACTAATTTTAGACTTCTGGCTTCCAGAGGGTGAGAAAATATGATTCTGTTGCTGAGGTTATCCACTACCAGTGGGCTGCGCTGGGGACTCTGCAAAGGCAATGCGTGCCAGGCGTCTTTGGACCTGACATGTGGCTTTCTTGGCTCTGGTGGCCTCAGTGATAGTCCCTTCCCAAGAGTGACAAAGCAGCTACACTCTGGGGACCCGCAGGCCCACAGGGGCATTTACCTAGGGTGACATGCCCTAGCCAGGCTTCCCCACAACAAGGCGGTGCCACTTGACTTACCACCCAGTCCCTGCGGCTGATCATGGTCATGATGATCTGGTACTGGAAGTACATGGGGATGAGCAGCGGTGGTCCGACTGCAGAGAGAACAGATGGCTTGTCAGGGGTGACGGAGCCAGCTGGATGCCACCAGCTGAACAGTCAGGTGCCCGGGAGCCCAGATGAAGGCAACAGGATCCAGAGGTGTTTGCACAAGCTGACCCTCTCTTGAACAGGTGCACTGTCGTTTTCCCAGTTTGAAAAGGGTATGAGAGGAAGTGGGACAGATGGGCATGCCGCGGTGAGAGCAGCATTGGGGACCTCGGGTGCCCGCACTTACTCAAGAAGAAGTATTCATGCTGGTGGTTGTAGGGCAGGTATTTCAGCTTCTTCTTGCCATACTGAGGAGAGAGGAGAGAGAGTGAACAAACACCAGCTTCTGGTCTCCTACCTCCAACCCACTTTATGAACCATCCTCCTCAACAGAGAACTTTTATTCCCCCCATCTATTTGTATCTGGGTCCAGCATGGCTAACAGCTGCCAATTTCCTTGGCTGTACACACCAGTGTTTTTTACTGGTGTTAGGGTCAGGTTAGACCCCTGGTGTTGGCAGCCCCTGTGAGCTATGCTATGCTCAGTCACCTGTCCTCAGTGTGCCATTTAAAGAAACCCCTCCCCCGCCACACAGACACACACCACACCACACACATACACACACACACACACAAGCATCTTTGGGATCCTAAAATGAGGTTTTTGATTTAAACCAAAAGCAAGATTTATATAATTAGACAGGACTGGTCAAGATGTGGTCCTGCCCATCACTGACCCATCTTTGCCTCTGTTGCAGTCTTTTCCTGCAAGGAAGTCTGACGAGTTCTCAGAATTGTGTGAGATCTCTTTGCTGGGAGACAAGCTCTTCCCCTGGCCGGCACCGGGCTCCAGCCTTTTCTTTCTCCCAGCATGCAATTCCTGAACTATTGTTCGATAGTCTGAGAGCCAAAGGGAACAGGCAGAAGGCTCTCTTTAGAATACCTTCGTTCTTGCCAGCACTGTGAGGTCAAAACCTTGGGCAGCCCTCAGGTTGGGGTCTGAAGTTCAGCCTCAGGGTTAATCACTGCTCAAGGCCATGAGAAATAGGCCTTCTCTTTGTTGTTTTCTTCTGTTGAAGGTTTTGTTGGGAAGGCTGGGGATGGACTCCAGGGCCTAAGCTGTGTTAAGCAAGTCCTCTGCCACTGAGCTACATACCTAGGCCTTGGGCCAACATGGGGATGAACAATAAAAAGGCTTACATAAGTCTAGGTACTCCACAGGGAGATTCTGGGACTGTCTCTACTGCCCTGGGAATGACACAGGCTTCCAGGTCTCCATGGGAGTTCTCCCTGGAGACTATTAACGGCTGCTAAGAGAACCCAGACAAGGACCAGGAATCCTTAACGGTCACCATCCTGGGAACATCAGTTCTCTGGGATCTTGTAGTCATTTCTAAAGGCTAAGTACTTTTTCCCAGAGGTTTTTCACACACAAGGAAACCAGCGGGATGGAGAGATGGCTCATCTGTTAAGAATACTTGTTCTTCCAGAAGACTCAGGCTTGGTTCCCAGCACCAACATGGTGACTCACAACCATCTATACCTCCAGTTTCAGGGGATCCAATGCCCTCTTCTGACCTCTGTGGGTACTGTTCACTCATGCAGTGAACAGATACATGAGCAGGCAAACCAGTCATATATATACTGCATAAAAGGAAATGAATAGCAGCAGCAGCAGCAGCAGCAGCAGCAGCCACTCTTCAATTCCAGGGTCTGACCCGTAGGGAGACCAGCCAACACTGCCATGGATCAAGGAGCACCTGCTCTTCTTGCTTGCTTGCAATGCTGGGCAGGGTGGGTGAGTGGGTCGGGGTAAGTCTGGGCTTGGTCAACAGACCCAAATTTCATAGATGTTGTTTCTTGCCAGTGCAGAGCCCATGCAAGTTCCCAGGCCTCTCTGGGCATGCTTGGCTTTCAAGTCATCAGCCATTAAGGATTGTGAGTGGGAACTCAGACATAATGACAAATGGACTCCAGGACAACACCACCTTTCTCTCTCCAGACCCAGAAGTTTAAGCCACCCTCCCTGAACACTGTTCTTTCATACCTTCTGGGGTCAGTAGAGCAAAATGAGTTACAAATGGAAGAAAACTTGGATGTCTCCTAGACAGACACTTCTGTCCTCCAAGGGAGAACACAGAGTGAGAAGTGTGTATCAAAATCACAGAGGTCCATAGGCTCCCACAAGGAAGGGTGTGTGGGTGGGAACAAAGTCCAGCCTGTCACCAGAACATGTGTCTTGGTGCCAGTGGCCATGGTCACACGCCTGATGAAGGATAACCAAAAATGATCCCTTTGTTCTTCGAGGCCTCCTGTTCCTTGGCAAGGATCTCATGCATTTCCAGAAAGTATGTTCTGTACACAGAGTCTGTCATTAGGGTCAGGCTGGACTTGGCCTTGGAGAGATTGGAGCCAGGGAAGCCTCCGAGGGGCCTTTGATGGTTTCCCAGTAAAGAGAGGGAATATGAAAGGCTGTCAGAAAGGGAAGAAAGATAGCCCCCCCCCTCCAAGGTGCCCAATGAGCGGGGAGAGCAACAGCCTAGGTAAATGTGTAGATAGGCCTTGGGTCCTGCTCTAACCTCTTCCCAGAAGCCAAGGAACTGACACCCACGCCCAGCCCCAGAATGCAGGCTTCCCAGCCATCACATCCAAGGCCACAGTTTATCTGTTCCCACCTGAGACTGTGCTGGCTAGTTTTCTGTCAACTCGACACAGGCTAGAGTCACTGGAGAGAAGGGGGTCTCAACTGGGAAGATGCCTCAGTGTAGGCAGACCAGCAAGGCATTTTCTTAATTAATCATCAATGGATACCAACCTGTATGGAAGGTACTATTCCTGGGCAGGTGGTCCTTGGTTCTATAAGAAAGAAGGCTGAGAGCTGGAGAGATGGCTTGGTGGTTAAGAGCACTGTCTGCTCTCCCAGATGTGCTGAGTTCAATTTCCAGCAACCATATAGTGGCTCACAACCATTTATACTGGTATCTGATGCCCTCTTCTGGCATGTAGGTATACATGCAGATAGAGCACTCACAATAAATAAATAAATCTTAAAAGCAGGCAAGCAAGAAAGAAAGAAAAAAGAAAAGAAAGCAAGCCCTGCAAGCCATGAAGAACAAGCCAGTAAGCAGCACTCCTCCGTGGCCTTTGCATCAGCTCCTGCCCTGCTTGAGTTCATATCTTGACTTCTTTCAGTGATGAACTATGATGCGGACATTAAGTCAAATAACCCCTTTCCTCCCCAACTTGCTTTGGTCCTGGTGTTTCATGACAGCAATACTAACCCTGAGACTAACAGACTGAGCATTAAGAATCTTCAGGTCAGCACAGGTCACAAGGCCCATGGGAGGGGGCCATCAGGGGAGACCATTTGAAGGTTGTTTGAATAGCAAGAAAACCTTGGTTTACTGGGAGTGATAACAAAGAGTGTGGGACTGCCTCCAGCTGGCAAGCAAAGTTGGCTCCCACATGCACTTTCCGCATCCCAGAGTGACCCACCAACATGGCCAGGCCACCTCTGGCAGTGGCAGGCGCTACAAGCGAAGCTTTAGAGTTTGCTGTTTACCGTGCTGGGTACTGGCCTGCCTTGTTGCTGTGCCCATCATCCAGGGATATGGGTGTTTACTCTGGGCCAGTCTGTGTTGGGAGTATGGGACTTGGGCTATGATGTTGCAGGTTTCACAGACTGTGCACTTACACTTGTTGTTGTTCTGGGGTTTTCTTATTTTTATTTCTTTTGAGACAGGGTTTCTCTGTGTAGCCCTGACTGTCCTGGAACCCACTCTGTGGACTAGGCTGACCTCGAACTCAGAGATCCACCTGCCTCTGCCTCCCGAGTTCTGGGATTGAAGGCGTGCGCCACCACTGCTCGGCTGCACTTACACTTTTTTTTTTAAAGATGTGCTTTTTCATTTTTACCTATGTGTGTGTGCATGTGTGTGTGAAGACACCCATGAAGGCCAGAAGAGGGTGTCAGATCTCCTGGGAGCTGAAGATACAAGTAGTTGTGCGTTGCCCAACATTGTTTGCTAGGATCTGAACTTGGGTCTTCTGCACGAGCAACAGCTGATCTTAACCAGCCCCTACGCTTACCCTTATGAATAGTCCTGGAACTGTTAAGGACAGTGGAGACTGCTGAAGTTGGGGTGATCACATTTTGCACTGTGAGATGCCATAAGACTATGAGAACAGACGGGGGAAGGTTAAAAGCATAAAAGCGATGTGTTTGGGCATTAAGAGATGGCACTGTGATAGTTACTATTGATTATCAACTTGACAAGGTCCCTAGACTCACTGAGAAATAAGCCTCTGGGAACGCTTGCAACAGATTACCTAGAGTAGGTTAACTGCTGTGGGAAGACCCACCTAACTGTAGGTGGCATTATTGCACACACTGGGGTCCTAGACTGAAGAAAACAGAAAAGCAAGGCAAGCAAAGCATCAGCATCCATCTCCCTTCTGACAGCGGATGCAGCGATGAGCCAGCCTCCTGCTCCTGCTGTCATGCTTTCCCTGTCATGATGAAATATATAACCTTTAACTCTAAGTCCTACTAAACCTTTCCCTCTTTAAACGGCTTCTTGTCAGGCGTTTTGTGGCAATAAGAAGAAAAATAAAGAAATACGTCAGATACAGGCAAGGTCATGTTTCAGGTTTGAAATGAACTGTCTGAGGAATGACAAGGGCCTTCCTTGTCTGTCTAGGGCTGAGGGCTGGTTTGACTGGAGTTGCCACAAGCTCAGTTACTGCCTCTGGGAACTCCATGCTCATCCACAGAGCAATGGGCAACATGGCCACAGCAGGTACTGGCAGGATGCTAGATGCCCATCCAAGTCCCCAAGAAGAGGGCCACATATGTCCGAGGATGTGGGGTGGGTGCTGAATGTCTTCCGAAAGCAGGAGTAGAAAGCATAAGAGGAAAGATAAGTAGAAGGCAGGGGTGCTTCCTAGGTGAGTGGAGGAGGAAGCCCTCAGGCAGGTAAGCTGGCATGTTCCCACTTCCAAGAGCACATTGACCTCATTATGGGGATAGTGATGTGGCAAAGAGGGGGAGCAAACAAGATTGTTGCATATACCACAGATTAATTAGGCTGAGAGTTCCCACCCAATGCTAAAACCCCAAGCAAAATAGCAGAGCAGTGCCAGTAGAGAGAAGACATTGGCCTCCTTATTTGTAAGAGTGTGACTGATTGTTGCCTTCCCGGCAGTTAAACCAAAGGAAAAACTAGAATCATGAAGAGGCCTCAGGGGATACTCCTTGGGCACAAGGAGCCAGCCATCAGTTGCTTTCTGAATACTGGAGAAGCCCCGGTGTCAAAGGGCAAAACGCACATTTAGAAAGGCACATGCATGAGGTGTTACGCAAAACAGAAAGCTTTGTCCAGGTCACACAGCCAGCATCCTGAGGAAGGACCAACAGTCTAGAGCAGATCCTGGGGTGTGGGAGAGCTCACTTATTGTTTGGAAAGGGCAATGGAGCCCCTTAGTGGCTGAGGACACTGACTGACTCCAGAGGAAGTAAAGAACAGACCATTTCACTCCCAAACCCTACTGGGGAAAAGTTACAAACTAAGGTCCAGTGAGGTGGCTCAGAGGCTAGAAGCGCCTGCTGAGGGGACTGATAACCTGTTACATCCCCAGAACCCACATGGGATTCCCCAGAGGAATAGAACTCATTCTTCTGACCTCACACCATGGTCCATACCCATGTACATGGACCACACACAAACTAATGCATCTGTGTAAAAACTCTCCCCTGCCCCCAGCCTAAAAGTTGGAGTGTGAAGCCATAAAACAATGAAAATACTACGTGTGGAAAGCTTGGCTAAACTGAAACTGAATGCATATCACCACATAAAACAAACTAAGAACACCCATAAGTTTTACCAGACGGTGGAAAACTGCTCTTAACATTTCTGTGAATCGGAGGCCCTTGCGGCTGGTCTGCTCTGGTCATCTACTGAGATGAAGGCCTTGTCAGGCATCAACTGTGGAGCCTAGACTGGAGGCTCAAGCCCCTGAGGCCTGACTGTTGAGATGTTTGGGGCTCTGCTGACATGTGCTGGACTCAGTCTGTCACCTCATGTAGAGACCAGGGCTCCTTTCAGGCCAGCATGGTCTCTTGGGCACTTATACACAGGTCAACCAGGAACCTAGGCAACATGGGCTTTCCCTTGTGAACACACCTCAATGCCCAAGAGAGACTTTCCATGGTGATGCTGCGATGCTGGCCTCCATCTTCAAATGCCACTGCCAACAGGACAAGTAGCCTCCCACAACCCCCCTCCCAAAGCCAACCAGCATTTGAGAAATGAGAAGGGACAGAATTCATCTGCTACTGTGCAGCTGGTCTGAAGAGCTGGTAAGCCTGTCTTTATTTATTAGGGACTTAGGACTGTCTGGTGAGTACAGCCAGCAGCTTTACTACCGATGTTAAGGAAGCCTTTGTCTTTAGTATCAGAAGGCCTCTAGGTAATCAACTCTCCTATCCAAACACTTTTAACCAAAGCTAACAGCCGATCTCCAGAACAGTAACAAAGGACAGGTGTTGGGCAGAAAATGAAATCCCTCTGTAGCCAAAATTCAGAACTGTGGCCAAGGCCCTGTGCATCTTGGATCAGACAGGGCTACAAACCAGAACTGAGGGGGACAGGCTCTCTCTTGTCTACGTTGCAAGCCCTGGATGGCACCACAGCTAGGATACTCATATGTCCCTGTTTACTGAGGGCAAGCTAGTATAACTGCTTATTGAGGCTCTGCTCTTCCCAGAACTGTAATTTTCCATCACGATGCTGGGATTGAACCCAAGGCCTTGAGCATGCTGGGCAAGGACTCTGCAACTGAGCTATGCCCACAGTTTGTCTTGTTCTATCCTCAGTGTATTTCCAAGACAGGATCATAGTTAGCTTTTTTTTTCCTCTTCCTTTTTGTAAGTTAAACCATATCACAGAGGCTCTAATTAAAAAAAAAGTATGGCATGACCTACCTCTCCCCATTTTTTAGTGCATAGAAGGTGCCTTATTTTGCTTACTTATTTGGTTAGCTGTTTATATGTTCAGTGTGTTTGGATATTTTGTCTGTGTGTATGCTTGTATACCACTTACATGCCTAGAGAGGCCAGAAAGAGTATAGGATCCTCTGGGACTAGAGTTACCATGTGCAGATGCTAGGAATCAAACTTGGCTCCTCTAAAAGAGCAGCCAGCATTCTTCTGAGTCATCTCTCTAGCCCTACTTTATTATTTTTTAAATTAGTATTCTTTAAAAATGTTTCCCTATTTATTTGTGTGTGTGTGTGCCAGGCTGCATAGTGCATACACAAAGGTCAGAGAACAATTTAAGGAGGTTGGTTCTCTCCTTCCATCATCATGTAGGTTCCAGGAATCAAACTCAGATTATCAGGCTTGGCAGCAAGCACCTTTAGCTACTGAGCCATCTCAACGATCCTTCACTTTGTTTTTGTCAAAAGTTTCATTATCTAGACCAGGTTAAGCCAGAGTTTGAAATCCTCCTGCTTCTATTTCCTGAGTGCTGACACTATCACCATGCCTGACTGGGTGTGCTTTTATTAAAAAAAAAATGAAGTGATTGGGTAAAGAATCACAGGAAAAAACTAAAGAGTTCAGTGGAAGGACATGGGCTTAGCATGTGCCAGGCACTGAGTTTGAAGCCCAATACTTACCCCAAAGAGGGAAATTAAGATCATTTGCACTGTTATATAAAAATGGAATGGAATAGTACACAATCCCCAAGAAGGATGAGACCAATCTCCCTGAACTCCTGGAATAAGGTCCACATTAAGAGAAGAAGTGAAAGGGGCTGGGGAGATGGCTCAGTGGTTAAGAGTACTATCTGCTCTTCCCAGCACCCACATGGCAGTTCACAACTGTCTGAAACTCCAGTTCCAAGGAAGGATCTGACACCTTCACACTGATGCACATGAAATAAAATAAAATAAATTAAAAGAAAGAATATTTAAGAGAAGTGAGCTGTAGAATAGAGGGTATACTTTATCTCTAGGGCTTTTGTTTGTTTGTTTGGACAGGAGTTTCTCTTCTAGTTTTGTTTTTAAAGAAAAAGATGTATGTATGTTCATATACATACAAAAGATTTTGAGGGCTGGAGTCAGGGCTTTGTGGCAGGCACTTAAAAAGCTATCTGGTATCTCATTAACAGTGGTCACTGAGGCTGGAGAGATGGCTCAGTGGTTAAGAGCACTGACTGCACTTCCAGAGGTCCTGAGTTCAATTCCCAGTAACCACATGCTGGCTCCATCTGCAATGGAATCTGATTTCCTCTTCTGGTGTGCATGAAAACAGAGTGTTCATATACATAAAATAAATAATAAACTAAAAAAAAAAACCCCAAAACAGTGGTTACTGTTGGGTCCATTAAACTTGAGGCCAAGAGGTGACAGACATTGAATATACATTTCTATACTGTTTCAATGTTTGTACCAAGTAGTTCCTGTATTTGTAATAATAATAATAAAAAAAAGGATGATACTAAAGTAAGTGTGGGTAAATAGAAGGAAGTGTCCCAGCAGTCACAGGTCTGAAGGCTCATCCTGGACTGACAGGTAAATGACCAGACCCCAGACCTTCCTATTACCTTCAGTCTGTTCGAGCATTGCTTTCTCATCTGCTGCTGACGGGACGGGGGCGGGGGGGGGGGCGGGGGGGGGCGGCGGGCAGCTGGAACAGGGTGCCATTCTCCAGCTAAGCTTCCTGCAGACGAGCTGGCCTACTGGACCCATCCTGGAGGCCTAGAATTTTTTTCTTCCTGAAAAAACTGATCCAGTCTCCTGTGGGCCGGAGAGACACACAAGTCTGCTCATGAGGCTCTGTGTCTAGAACTCTCAAGGAAAGCCAGTCTATGTAGATTGCAGCTAGGGTAACTCAGATGACTAGGAAAGGACTCTGGGTGGCAGAAGGTGCTGATGTCTGGGTTGAATGCTGATCCTACAGAACTCCTTCCCTCCTCTCATGACACCTCCTAACCAACTCCATCACTTCACTCTTACCTCAAGGGGCTGCCACTCGCCAAGGACAAACACGTGCAGGCTCTTTATGTCGGGGTCCTTGTGGAAGATGTTGGGTTTGGCATGGTGCTGGAAGTGTCGATGGTTCCACCAGTTGGCAGAGGCACCCTGTAAGGTGAGAGGGGCTAGATGAGCCACAGAGGACGATGGGTCCTTGAGCTTGCAATGGGCGCTAATGGGAGCCAAGTCCTGGTACCTCCAACATCCACAGCCAGCTTCTCCATCTTATATGGAGATATGTGCCTGGAATCCCTAGAAATCAGACTATAACCCTGCCACTTCTGGACCCAGTGTACTGGTTAGTTCTGAAAGAAGTCAAGTCAGTTCTCTGGCCTCAGTTTCCCCAGGACTGAGCAAGGGGAAAGGGCTTCAAAAACAATGAAATTATCTCTACCAGGGGACTAGCAGTTTCTGACCTGACTTGTGGGCCAGAGAAATTAGCATGTTTATATACACACACAGAAGCATTCAAAGAAGCATTCGCAAAAACACTAACCAAACAAAAAAACCAACCAATCAACCAAAAAGAACCCCCAAACAAACAAACAAAACAGGACAGAAACAACTAAAATGTCCATCAAGATGCCTGCCATGAAGTCTGATGACCTGAGTTGGATCCCTAGGAGAGAACAGACTCCTGAAAGTTGTCCCCTGACCTCTACAGATATGCTTTGGTGCCCCTTTTCCCAAATAATAAATACATAAATAAATGTGAAAATGTTTTCTTTAGAAAACAATGGATCGCTAACACATGATGTAAGCACCGATGAACCTAGAACCACCGTGCAAAGCAAAAGAAGCCAGAAAAAGAAAAGAAAAAACAAAACCCCAAATCCCACTGCTCATGATCTTGGTGATGTGAAGCCCAGTGGAAGGAAGTTGGTGGCTGCCCAGGGATAGGAGTGAGCAGTGAGGAAGAAACAAGAGTTGGGATATAGTGGCTAAGGGGCTGGAGATTTGTGGGGAATTAATCTATGGGTGATGAAGATGCACTAAAATGGTATGCTAGAGGTAGAAACTGAATGTTCTGCAAGTTACTCCTGTTTAAGTGAGCAAATGATCCTCTGTGTGCACTATATGTCAAAACTACTATTTTATCAAAACTTTCCCCATGGATCAGAGGCTTTTGTGTAACACCTGAAACTACCGAGGGCAAATATATGGAAACACTTCAGGTCTAGGTACAGGCAGCCATTTTTTCTGACAGGACATAGCAAGAATGAGACAGAACGGGACACAAGCTTTGTCAGCTATTGGTGGGACAGGAGAATTATAGCCAAAATGCATAAAAGGCTACAATATGAGACATCAAGAGAATAAATAGACCATTCAGTAAGTAGACAGATAAATTTATGAGGTTGTTGCCAGAGAAGTAAGAAAAAATGGCCAATCTATGAAAAAAAAAAAACACTCACCATCCTTAGCAACAAAGGAAATGCAAGTCATCACTATAAAGACTACACCTTATCCTTATCAAAATAGTCACCATTAAGAAAACAAACAATGAATGCTGCTGAAGACGTGGGGAGGGGCTTTTTCATTGCTGGTGGGAATGTAGATTAGTCCATCCAGTATGGAAAAGAGAATAAATGTTCCTTAAAAAACTAAAACAAAAACTACTACATGATCCAAGTCTACCACTCCTGAGACATAACTCTTATATGGATTCTAAGTCCGCAGATGGTACTCGTGTTCACTGAAGCTCTATTAAGAACAGCCACATCTCCTGGACATGGTGGCTCACACTGTAATCCTATCCAGCACTTGAGAGAAGAGGCAGGAAGATCAAGAGTTCACTGTCAGCGTCAGCTATGTGGGAGGCCAGCCTGAGCTACCAGATACACTGATATAAATAATAGCTGAGTTATGGAATCTGCCCAGGCACCTTTCAGTGGTTGAGTGGGTAAAGAAAATATGGTATATATTCAAAGGAGTATGATTGAACCATAAAGTATGAAATTACATCGTTTGTAGGAAAAGGAACAGAAACAGAGATCATGTTACATGAAACAAGCCTGCGTCAGAAAGACAAATGCCACACATTTCTCTCAGACATGGACCCTAGATTTAAAAATAAACATAAAGGATGGAAGTGAGATCATCTGGAAAGGAGTGGGAACCAGACTGAGAAGAGAAGGCAGCAAGAGGAGGTGCAGAGGATGAATATGAACAAGTATTTTGTATACATGGGTTAAAATGTCCTGATAAGATCTAATATTTTGTTGCATATGCTGAAATATTAACATAAGTCTACAAAAAAGAGAAAGGAAGGGAGAGAGGGAAGGAGGAAGGAAAGAAGGAAGGAAGAAAAAGAAAGAAAGAAAGATAAAGAAAGAAAAAAGAGTTGAAGGTGGGAGTGGGGAAATCCCAAGTTTTCCCAGGATGGGAATGTATCTCAGTTGATATAGCACTCACCTGCCACGAGCCCCTTCCAATGAACGTCTGAAGCCAGAGAGGAGCCAACATTTAGATAGCACTGTGGTCTCATAAGATGGGAAGCATAGAGAGGAGATTTATGTATTTGTTTGAATGCCACAGTCTACTATGTCACCAGCTCTCAAAGCCTTCTCTGGAGGTGTGTCACTCAACAAAGTTGCCAGGTGGCCCAAGCAAGACACAGGTCTCTTCTGTCCCATTCGGAACAGGTGAAACGTTGGCCCATGGCTGGCTCTGAGCTTTGATAGTGTCTGACCATCTGACCATCGAGGTCTATTTGCTCAAAACAAGCTTCTCACGTGGGCAGTGTTCTGGACACAAATACAACGTCTGGACCCTGACAGCATGGATGGCGATAGTCAGAAAGAGCTTTGGTCTTTGCAGGCTTTGAAAAGCCTGCCATCACAGCAAAAAGCAACATGTCAGAGCAGGAGAGTTCCCAGGCTTAAGGAGTCAAACGATGCATTTGCATCTGAAGCCAAGAGGAACAAATTTGCCAAGAAAAGCATCCAATGGAAAAGTCTCTGACACAGAGACACTGAGGAGCAAGGTATGGAACAAGTAAGCCAGCTGACCACCCACCAAGCTGTAGACATTCGTGGAACGAGGAACAAGGGCTATGAAAGTGGGGCACACACACCCTCCCTGGACGTGGGACCAGACGCCACGATGTTTTGGTTGTTTATCTTGTCATCCCTGCTTTGAATCTCCCCCATTCTTCTTTGCTAGGCAAAACCCTACTTATCCTTCAGTAATTCCTCCTCCAGGGTACAGTGATGCTTCATCTGCCTAAGGAACAAAGAGGAGCCTTCTGTGTTCTCTGAATGAGGAGTGAATACTGCCTGCTCCAAGCCAGATGCTGGACTGGGCCCAGGGGAGGCAGTGGTGAGCCAAGACAGCTTATCTAGGCCAGGCTGGGCTCGTACTCCTTGGCCTCTCATAGACTAGGACTGGGTCACAGGGTGCACCACCACACCTGGCGAGAAGACTCCTTAGCAGAGCTGGCAGAGCTGGGTAGTCATATCGCCCGGGGCAAAAGAAAGAGCATGCACACTGGCAAATGCATCTATAAAACTCAAAATCTTCTTTGGGGTTCATCTTGCTTTCAAGTGAGACACTCCCTGAGCTTGACATGCTTAAACATTTTTAATTGCTTTAATCGAAATATCACAAAAGGACTGGAGTTGTAGCTTGGTGGTAGAGCACTTAGCTAGCATGTGCAAGGAAGGACCTGGCTTCAGTCCCCAGCACCACAAAGGTTTTTTTGTTTTGTTTTGCTTTTGCTTGTTTGTTTTTTTCTTAATAAAGGAAAGGCTTAATTTTTTGTTTTGACATAAATAAAATATTTATATTTAAATAATTTTAACAGAGTTTTCAATTTTTGGACATTTTATATTTTGGTGTTCTGGAGCTAAAGAATTGATCATTTAAAAATGATCAATGTATCAAAACTCAGCATGGTGGTGTGTGCCTTTAATCCCAGAACTCAGGAAGCAGAGGCAGGTGGACCTCTGTGAATTTGAGGCCAACCTGATCTATATGGGGAACTGCAGGTCAATCAGGCCTACATAGTGAGACCATGAGAGAGAGGAGAGGGAAAGGGGAAAGAAAAGAACAACAACACATTCATAGGAGTACATGTTTGTTTTGAGAGAAGGTCTCATTTAGCTCAGGCTGCCCTTGAACATGCTATGTAGTACAGTATGGCTTCCAATGTCTGATCCTCCTCCACCTCCTGAGCACTGGGATCACCAGTGTGCACCACCACACCTAGTTTACATGGTGCTGGGGATGAACCCAGGGCTTCAAGATGCTCAGCAAGCATTCTACCAACTGAGCTGCATGCCCAGCCCCCAGAGTTTCCATTGCACAAGCAGAGGCTCTTTATAGGGAAGCCAACCCTCTGTCCTGCCCTTGTCTGTCTGATGCAAGGGCTGTGCTTCAAGCTATCCATCAAGGACTCAAGGCCTTGGGGCAGGAAAGGCCCTCAAGACCCTGCCAAAACCTGGAAACAAGACACAGTCCATCTTTGTTCGTGGCATGGGGAGAACAGGGGTAGTGTGTAAAATGTTTCTTTCCTATACAGAGGAGGATTTTATGCCACAGAGGACAGTCCAGAATGAGACAAAGCACTTGTGTGGATCCCTCCTGAGGTTCTGGGGAGAGTCCAGGTTCCCAGCCCTTTGGGGCTCAGGGCCAGGGGAACCACTAGCTGGAAACAGCAGATCATTGCTGGCCCACCCACAATCCAGTCTACAGCTGGCAAACCAAGGATGCAGTGGGGTCATGGCCACAGAGATATTTAACCTGGACACAGGGCTCTTCCTCAGCCAAGGATAAGAGGGTGGAGGTCTTAGAGACCCAGCTTCTCTGAGGAAGCAAACAGATGCTATTGGGATGGACTGACTATGGGAGACAGGGGAGTTTGCTTGAGAGGGTTTGAGTATGACAGATCACCATGAAGTTGCAGGTTGAATCCTTAGTCTTAGGCCCATGGTACTATTTTAGTAGATGGTAGGAACTTGAGGAGATGGAAGAAGTGGATCAATGGAAGGGCGCACACCTTTGAAGGTTTTGTCTGTTCCCTGGTCCCTTTCTTCCTTTAAGTCTCCTGCCTGCTTGCCTTGAGCTAAATGGATTCTGTGACATGCTCCTACCAACAGGGTCAACATGGGCCCAGAATTAACAGAGCTGAGGACCATGGAGTGACACCTCTGAAACCATAAGCTACTGAAAGAAGTCCTCCTTCTCCTACATTGTTTACATCTGGTATTTTCTTACAACAATGAGTACAGTTGGCAAGAAACGATTTCTCAAGTACAGGTGATGCCAAACAGATCAGCTCAAGGTCATTGGCAAGCTTGGCTTTCTGTACTTTCTTGGCTCTCACACTTCTGCCTGTGGGTTATAGCCTCATGTGAGAATTTTAAACAACTTGCCTTTTGGTTAAGTATTACACAGTCTGATGTCACTATCTAACATGACAGTAGAGGTGATCTGCAATTCCTGATTTGGACTCTAACATCCTGCAACAGTGCTTTCTGTTGCTAAGCTGTGAGGTTTGGTGGACGAGGTGAATGACGTACATTTTTGATACTGGATATTTTCTATTTACAAAGAATTCTCTAATGGGATGGTCACCCAGGCTGCTGGTAGACCCCTCCATCCCCAAGCACCCCCACCTCTCTCTCTCTCTCAAAAAATGATTTCCTGTGCATTTGTTTTGTCTACATGTATGTATGAAGCTGTCGGATCCTCTGGAGTTACAGGTTGGTTGTGAGTTGCCACATGGGTACCAGGGATTGAAGCCAGGTCCTCTGGAACAGCAGCTGATGCTCTTAACCACTGAGCCATCACTCTAGCCCCAAGTCTCCCCACCCTCATTTTTCAATGTGTATGAACATGTGGCCACATGTTTGAGGGAAAGCCCACATATATGCGCATGCACATGGAGGCTGGACCATTTTACGCAGCATCCTCAGGAGCACCGTCCACCTCCTTTGAGACAGTCTCTCATTGGGGTGGAGCTCAGCAACTGGTCCATACTGCCTGGCCTCTGAGCCCCCTGAGGCTCTCCCTATCTCTGCCTCCCCAGCACTGGGGTTACACACAGCCAGCACCATGACGAACATTTTTACTTTTGTCCTAGGTATCAAACTCAAGTTCTCCTAAGTGATTTACTGACCCAGCTACCACCCCTCACCCCAAAACTTACCTTTAAGTGGCCAATGACGAACTTGTGGACAATGTGGTTCCATTTGGACTTCTTATAGACAGAAAGGTGGCCATAATCATGTTGCAGCCATCCAGCTTGGGCCTGGGGAAAGAGGGCTGTGAATGTCATTGCAGCATCAGCAAACAGCCATGAGGGATCTGAGGGGTGGAGATGTTCAAACCATGGTCAAGGGTATCGTGCCTCACCTGAGAGGTAGCAAGGACAAAGGCGGTGATGAGGGTGGGAATCCAGCCGTTGCCAAAGTATGAAAGGATGAACCAGGCGATGCTTTCCATGATGATGATGTGAGACAGGAGAAGAAAGAAGAACAGGTGGTTGGTTTTGAACAGGTTCATGTCCTCGGCAGTCTTCTTCAGGGCCCGGAAGTCCTCCGTGATCTGAGACTGTTGAGCAAGGACATGGAAGAGAATCAGCCTGTAGACCCTCCAAGGGGACATGTGTTTGAGCCCAGTACACACTACAGCTGTGGCAAGCACCTTGAACCCTTCGTGAGCTCGGCCACCAGGTGTGCCAATGGCCACCTTACTGTCGATGGATAAGTGACAGAAGAAAACCTGGACTCGAAGGCATGTACTTTTAACCATGCTATGTGAATTAAGTCAGTCTCAGAAAGACAACTACCTCGTGTTTTCTTTCAGTTCTTTAGTGGATTCCAGACGACTGTAGATACATAACAACTTATATGTACAGATGACACTAAACTACGAGTGAACATACAAGGCTGTATGGGGACAAGAGGGAGTAATAGGGCTGGAGAGAGGGCTCAGCAGTTAAAGCACTGGCTACCCTTCCATAGGACCAGGGTTCATTCCCAGCATCCAGATGGTGGCTTTCAACGGTCTGTGACTCCAGTCCCAGGGGCATCCAACACCCTCTTCTGGCCTCCCAGGGTACTGCATGCATTGACGCACAGACTCACAGGCCGAAAATTCAAACACATAAAATAAACATAAAGGCTAAAAAAAATTAAGGGACTAAAGGTGGTAGAAGGAGGGGTTAGGAGGAGAGCAGAGGAAGTATATGTGTGTGAAAATGGCCTCCTATAACCCTGTGTAACAACAATAGCAATAATTAATAATAAGCACCTTGTATCTTCTACACCAGTGTCCTCAGAAGCTTTATTTACAATAGGCAAAAAATATAAACAGGAGTTAGAGAAATGGCTCAGTGTCTAAGAGTGATTGCAGCTCTCACAAAGGTGAGAGCACCCAAGGAGGACTGCTCACAGCTGCCCATGATTCCAGCTCTGGGGGATCTGATGCCCTCTTTGGGCCTCAATGGACACCACATGTACATACACACACACACAGTCTCTCTCTCACACACACATACACACACACAAACACCACTTAAAAAAATAGAAACAATCCAAGTATTCAATAATGAATGAGGGACTAAATTCTATGTGTATCTAACCTTTTGACATTGCAACACAATGTTGTCATTTGCAAAGTCCATACTTGAGAGCTTTTCCTAATTCAAGTTACAGCACACACATTCCAATGTTTTAATTAACTTTACAACTTTGTGTTAGGCTGCAGGCCCGAGTATGCCTGGTTGTGTTCTACACATATAACAGACTGGTCAGCCTTAAAAACAAAGGAAAAACTGGCTCAGTGCTAGAATATGTGTCCTATAATGAAGTTTGTGCTAAATGAAATAGGCCAGCTATACTGGAAAGGAACCCGTTATTCTGTACAATCAATACACACTAGCTGCCAGATGTAGCAGCACACACCTGTAATCCCACACTTGAGATGGGGAAAGCAGAAGGATTGGGAGTTCAAGGCTAGACTGGGCCATACAAGACTGTATCAAAACAACAAAGAATACAAAAACGATGAAAACATACACATACCTTTACAGAGGTAATGAAACTCTGTAAAGGACAAACACAATATGATTACGTTTATGAGGTGTCTGGAAGAGCCAAGTGCTTAGACACCATAGAATGGCATTTGGCAGAGGCTGAAGGGAGGTGAGGAGATGGTGTTAAGGGTACAGAATGTCAGTTGGAGAAAGTGTTCTAGAACTGGATGGTGGGAATGGTTCAGCAAGAGTGTGAATGCTGTGCACACCACTGAACCCCACTCCTCAGAAGGGAGCGCCTGCATCTTTCACTACCTGACTGTGGAGGTGCAGGATGGTGTCCTGCTCATGAGCAGCAAAGATGCCAGAGAGGCCTCGCTGACTGTTGAGCACAGTGACCAGGGAGGCAGAGTCCTCTGTGGGGAACCAACCATGAACTCAGGCCAGAGCCTGTGCCCTGCTTTGCTTTGCTGAATGAGGCCCTAGGGTACAGGCTAGTAAAGAATTACTCCAGTTCAGGCAAGGAGCAGGAAGGGACAGCCTGGTCTGGTTTCGCCTAGGAAACTTCTCTGCCCTGGATGGCAGTTGGACATGTCACCTCTCTAGAACAGGCAGGAGTGATGGTGGCCCACTCTCTCCTGCTGGCACCAAGGCCTCACATAGTGTGCTTATTGAAGAGGAAATTGCCTCAGCTCCGAGACCATGGTGTGCCTTTGAGTACCTCAACCATCCCTCTCTACAAGATGCCAGGCCAGCAGGTTCGGGACACAGGGATGGGTACCCTCAGCCTTACTTAGGCCCAGGAGAGCCTGGGCTCCATGAGACTCTAGTAGGGAAAGTTAAGGCTGGAGGGGAGGGAAAGGGTGGGATTCTCAGGTTAGAGGACTCTGTAACATGGATGGAGGGGAGGGAAAGGATGGGATTCTCAGGTTAGAGGACTCTGTAACATGCTATTCTAAACAACTCCATCATGTATGCCAGGTCTGGTATATAAGCTGTTCACCAGTAAACACTCAGCTGGTGAGGCCTATGGAGTTATTTTTACTGCTCTTTGAAGCCCAGCACCCAGTAGGGTGTCGGACTCAGTGACAAATGGTCACTCATTCTCAAAGTGACTCATTCCAAAGCAGCCACACTTATCACTAGCTGATACTGTCTCATTGTTTCTACCCTTTCTTAGATGGTCATGTAGCAGACCAACATCGGGGAGCTCTGTGTAAAGGTGGGGAGGAGCATAGAGATCAGTTGGGAGAGAGAGGATGCCACTATCACCCAGTTGGAGGCACCCAGGGGACACTTTGAGGTCCTCCTGACCTAGGTCCTCAGGGCCTCTTCCTGGACTGGCTCAAAGACCTTCCTGCAACAGCCCTGGCAGTAGGTTCCTAGGGAGAAAATTCTCTCACCCCTACCGTCCACCCAGCTTTATCCTACCCACACCGAGGTTACAAGTTTCACTCACGCTCTTGCCACGGTCCAGGCTGGGCTCCTCTGGGGCCAGCTCACCAATCAGCAGGGGCTTCAAGAACTTGCCCACGAAGTCAAGGTCCAGATGGAAGGCGCGGAAGGCATCCTGGGAGGTAGAGACGCAGGTAAAAGCAGTAAGACCAGGCGTTGGTTTGGCAGAGCCAACTAACCAGGGCCCAGGAGGGTGCTGTGAAGACTGAAGCACCAACCAAAGACCATGGATGGACTGGAACTAGGCCCCCTCCACAGATGTGGCCAATGGGCAGCTTGGTTGTGGCCAATGGGCAGCTTGGTCCTCAGACGGATTCCCTAGTAAGGAGGTGGGGGCTGACTCTGACATGGACTCTGTTGCTTGCTTTGGATCACTTTTCACTGGTGGGAACTGCCTTGCCAGTCCACAGGGGAAAAGGATGCACTCAGTCCAGATGCAACTTGATATGCTGGGGTCGGAGGGAGCTCCCTGTCTCTGAGGAGTAGGGGAGGGGGAATAATGGGGAAGAGGGAGGGAAGAGGGAGGGGGCTACTATCAGGATGTAAAGTGAATAAATAAATAAATAATTGAAAAATATATAATAAAGGGTATATACATCAATACATATATATGTATATATTCCTGTATATATGCATATACATATGTGTACATATATACATATATGTATTGATATATATACCCTTTATTATATATATATATCCAACATTATACCAAATGGAGAAAAATTGACAGCATTTCCTGGAATAAATGTCCACTAGAATGTCTACTCTCTACCCTCTTATTCAATATACTACTTTAAGATTTTCTTAGGGCAATAAGTCAAGAAAAAGGAATAAAAGGGATACAAACAGGAAAAAAGAAGTAGAAGAAGCAGTAAGGCTAAGCCCCACACCTCTGCTGACTTCTCCTACCCCAGAAGGAGGGTGCAGCAGCTGCAGCTTCAGTCTCTGCTCAGACACCAAGTAGGGCTCCCCCAACCCAGCAGCAAATGCTTGACTGCAGACTCAACCCCAGGATGCACACCGAGTGCAGGACTTCAACTATGGACAGTAAGCACCCCGAGCCTCTGTACTGGTGCCAAGCCTGCTGGCTGGTCAAGGGTTTGAGGATGGCCGAGTCTCCAGGGAGGACAGGTATGCACAGAACACAGAGGAGACAGCCCTGGCCTGCTCCTGAGCTGAGTGTCTTTCACAGGGCACAAACTACAGCACCCATCACTCCAAAGATCTCCTCGTCCACATGGCCACAATTATCAGCAAGATATAAGACCCAGGGCAGGGGTTTAACTCAGCGATAGGAAGCTTGCCCACCATGTGTGAAGCCATCAACTCGATCCCTGACATCTAGAAAATGACTACAACGTGAAAAAGTGTGCTTAGATGACATTAAAGAACACCCGAAAAAGAAAAGAACATGGAACTACATAAAAGAAGTCCTGAAAAACCCTGGAGCAAGGCTGGGGGGATTTGAATTATTACTAAAGACATGGGTCGTGCCTTGTTTTATTTTCATTAGTCTGCAAACTCTCTCTAACGTTGCTATTATATTTTGCATTTTAATCTTTCTCATTCTGGAGATGAAGTAGAAATATGCTCAATTTTTAGCAGCATTAGAAAATGCACAGAATAAAGAAGAAAAATAACCGTCATGTGGGAAGCCCATCAATGCTAATGTTGTAGTATTTGTGCCAGCTTCTTCTCCACAGAATATATACAACAAAAACTACCTCCACAAAACCAAGCATCTGTCCTAGAGGCAAGTCTGCACCCGGTGCCCCAGGGCATGCAACTGGATGCTCCAATTTCACAAGTACCCTGCCTCCCACCGCTCATTCAAATTGAGGTACCACAGGACTGAGTTGAACAAGCCACACCAGGAAAAACAAGCACAAAATCAGCACAGTCAGGCAGAGAGAGATGTGAGTGTGGGAACAATGGTTTAAATGGAGACATGCAAATCATATATATTTTCACTCCAGAGGCTCCTTTTTGGAGGAAATACAGAAGTTACACAAGACTTTTGGGAGGTAGATGTGAAAATAAAAATGAGCATTGGGAGTTTTGATCCAATGGGGAATATTAATTTTTTTTTTAAAGCAGGGTCTCACATCATCCAGGCTGGCCCATAAACTCATATGAAGCCAAAGATGACCTTAAACTTTTTTGGTTTTGTTTTTCGTTTATTTTCCTTTTCCAAGACAGGGTTTCTCTGTGTAGCCCTGGCTATCCTGGACTTGCTTTGTAGACCAGGCTGGCCTCGAACTCAGAGATCCATCTGCCTCTGCTCTTAAACTTTTGATCTTCCTGCTTCAACCTCGCAAGTGCTTGGATCCCAGGCACGAGTCACCATGCCTGGTTTTTGCAATGCTGGGAATTGAATCAAGGAGCATGCTAGGCAAACACTCTACCAGGTGAACAACAATGCCAGCCTCTAATTATTTTTTTCGTGAATGTGATAGAGGTATTATGATTATCACAGAACATCCTTATCTTGGAAGAAGATGCTAAAGAATTTAGGGGCACATGATGCAGCAACATGTTTTTGCTGTTTTATTTTTTTTTTAAGTTTTAGGTTCATTTATTTTATGTGTATGAGTATTTTTCCAGCATTTATGTATGTATACCATGTGTGTCCCTGGGGCCCAAGAAAGTCAGAAGAGAGCATCCGATTCCTTGAAACTGGTGTTACAGATAGTTGTTAGTCACCAAACAGGTGCTGGGAATTGAACCCAGATCCTCTCTCCAACCTGTTTTACCTTTAAATTTTTTTTTTACATTTATTTATGTATTTGTTTATTTATTTATGTATGTGCACCCAGCAGATGTGAAAGTTAGAGGACAATGTTTGGGTTATCCATTCTCTCCGCCCACCATATGGATCCCAGGGACTGAACTCAGGGCATCAGGCTTGGCAGCAAGTGCTTTAACTGATGATTCATCTTGCCTGCCCTGCACTGCTCTTTTGAGACATGCATCATGTCACACACATTGGCCTCAAACTTATGTCGCCAAGGTTGGCCTGGAATCCCCGATCCTCTTGCCTCAACCTTCTGAGTTCTGGTTTTAAAGGCATGTACTGCCACACTTGGCTTTGATACAACTTAATTTAAAAAAAAAAAAAAGTCTACACATAAGAAGCAAGCAAATGAGATTAAACATTGCTATTAGTGATCTTGGTTCCGAAGAGACAGTGTTTCTTTATCTTTCAACCTCTATAGTCAGAAAAAGGGTCACATCTGTAACGATCCCAGCAAGGCCATTATATGAACCTGCAAAGTCACATTTTGTACAAGAGAACAACGGGCAGAGACAAGCCTGCTGTCCTAGGAGCCTCAGGCAGGCAGTGAGGAGGGAGGATCAGTTTCTGTTAGTCCCAGGCTCAGGCATCTCTACAAAACAACAACACACACGTGCACACAGACCAGACAGACACAGACACACACATATGGAGCAAGACTCTGAGAAAAAAGTTCAGCAAGAGTTGCTAAAGTTTTGGGGCTCAGGCCTGGGTCTCCACCCTGTAGACAGGAAGTCCCCTGTAAGTTTCCTCTGTACTTGTTGAAAGATAAAGTTTGGTAGCCAGCAAGTGCCTTATTCACCTCAGCTCTTCCTGCCCTCTCACACCACCTCCTCCTCCATCCAGGATGCCCCCGGCTAGGGGGCCAATGAGAGCCCCATCTTGTCCTTGGTCACTCCTCAGCCATTTGCACAGGGCTCTGGGATAGCCAGAGCTCCCTGAATCAGGTGAGGGACACAGCCACAAGCCAAGCAGTGTTCTTTAGCACCTCAAAACCCCAAGGCAGTAAGGTCCTGAAAGCTGGGGAGCGCAGCCAGACTGCAATCCACTTCATCTGCCTCCTGGCATGCCTCTTACCAGCTCAGAAAATGAATGCTCCCTGGAAGCAGCTCACTGTCCTGACAGACTTAGCAGCTTCCAGAACAGGCTCTTGAATGCATCAACTTTCTTCCCACACCTGTGCTAGAGCTGTGGGCCCTGCTTCAGTGTTACCTTCAAGAAACTTTTCCCAGCCACACGCCTAAAAACAGCCTTCTCCAGCCTGAGGCTTTCCAGAGGCACTACGGTTTCCTCTTCATACCCAAGTCAGTTCACAACCTGGGAGGCTGGGGAGATGGCTCAGTGGGTTAAGTGCTTGCCATGCAAGTATGAGGGCATCCCCAACACTCAACCTTCTGTAATACCAGTGCTGCGGAGGCAAAGATAGGAGATTCCCCAGAACAATCTGGCTAGCTAGACTAGCTGATTCATCAAGATTTAGCTTAAGAATAAGCCTCAGTAAATAAAGTAGATAGTGATAGCGGAAAGCACCTGATACAACTTGTGGCCTCCGCAAGTACATGCACACACACTCAGCCACACATACATGCTAACACAACACATTTGAACACACACACACCCACTTGTGTATATATACATATGTGTGTGTGCCATATATATATACACATACATATACATAACAAATATATATATATATTACACATATATATACACACACATCACAAACTGCTGATATAGATTGCCTAGTGTGCTGAAGTCCTGGGGTCCTGGGTTCAATCCCCAGCATGGCATAAACTAGGTGTGAAGGTGGAAACAGGAGAATTAGAAGTTTAAGCTGTCCTCAGCTGCAACATGAGTTTGAGGCCAGCCTGCAATACATGAAAAAACAAACACACAAAACTGCATAAATTGTGTGACATACTCACTGTGAAGCCTGTCACCTGCCACCTAGAGGTGAGAGGCCCACATCTAGCCTGACATGACCATCCCCACACCTGCTTCACAAGAATTCACAATGCTTGAAGAACCCCAGGGCCCAGTGGCTCTGACCCTCTAATCCAGGATATGTTTCCACCCTATAGTCCAGGATAGACTCTGCCCTCAATAATTTTGTACAACTTGATTTCTACTTCTGGACCAAGAGAGCTCTTCATCACTTAGGTACTCACACCTTGGGGTTGGTCTACCACACTGCCTAGGCTAGGCAGCAAGCCATGTGAGTGGCCTGTGTCATCAACCACTATTTTCCCAGCTCTGGGAGATAGGTTATTTTCTTGTTGCCTTTGGCTTGTGCAGAACTAGGAATGGTACCCCAGGATTTTGTACAAGCCAAACAAGCAATATGCCACCCTAGCCCTTCAGGTCCTTCTTTATTGATGAGAAGAGGCCTAGATTGGTGTCCTTGCTTGTCTATGGTCACACCTCAGGAACTGGCTGGGCAGAGCCTGGGCAGGATGGGTTAACTGTAGATTTTTCTGCTGTTAAGACAAAGTCTTGTCTTGAAATGAGCTTTCTCTTCTTTATGTATCTCTGCTTCAAGGGACCATAGCTGTGCCTTGAATGCTATGGCTCCCAACTGTCTGGCTACAGGGATGTCAGGTTGCAAAGTAGGCCACAGTTCAAGGTGAAGCAGGGCCAACCCAAATGATGATTTTGGAACGAGAGTTAGAAGCAGGCTTCCCTTCAATGACAGGGAGAGAAGCCAAAGTGTTTCTAGGAAACAGGCCAAGACATGGGCAAAGTGAGAGGAGTATCCAACAGGTGCAGGAGGAGATCCGAACAGGCAGCTAGTGGGGTAAGGCTGCAGGAAGCAGCTTCAGAAGCCCAGATCCTTAAGCAGCGAACTTGCTGATCCTCAGCTGCCATGACAGTCACTGGTCTAGGCACTGCTTCCCTGCTCCTGACACCTCTAGGCAGAACTCACTGTTCCTGCCCTTGCACTAGTGCAGGGTATCAAACCCTGTTTCTGTTCGGTGCCCAGGTTCTTCTGCACAGCAAAGCCACAATAAGCTAGTTTTTCACATCTAGGAATTTAGCCCAGGATTTGAGAAGTACAGGCTCAAAAAATAAGGGTACACAGTGGTTCATATCCACTGTGCAGCAATCTAGGGTTCTTTGACAATTGCTCAAAGCAGAAGGAGAAGCAGGAGAGATCTGGCAGTCCACAAGTAGAGATTAAATAGATGGCAGGCTCCAAGGATACTGACTTCTGACTTCCTTTCTGCAGCACATAGGTGCAAACAGGGCAGAAAGCCCACTGGTCCTGTCCCCTCCAAGGAGAAGAGGCTGAGGAGGTAGACAGCATTCTGTGGACCATGAGCCTCTTGATAAGAGACTATCTGCTAACCCAGGATGTTGGACTTCCCTGGCTGCACAGGAAGTTAGTTCCCACAGAGGCAGGCAGGATAAAAAACAAACAAACAAACAAACATGATGCCATTTGCACCCTTTCCATTTTCATGTGTGCATGCATACGGAAGCCCGCGGTTGATGTTCAGAATCATCTTCAATTGCTCTTCCACTTTACTCATCAAGGCAGGCCTTCTCAATCAAACACAGAGTTCACTGGCATGGTTAGCCTTGCTAGCCAGCTAGCTATGAGGATCCCTTCCCTCTGCATTCAGAGGCTAGAACTACAATTCAGCTACCACTCTACCTGGAATTTTTGTGGGTTCTGGGATCTGAACTTTGTTCTCACTAGCAACTGTTTTAAGTACTAAGCAATTTCCCTAACCTGATTCTATTTATAATTTACTAGAACCACTACAGGGGATGCTGGGGCTGGATATGGGGTTTTTCTCCCACCAAACTGCAGCAGGCAGGAATCAGAAAGATGGCTCTTACTCAGCTGAAGAAACAGAGCTGTACACCAGGCCTAGAAACTCCCAACTCAGCTTCTCTTTTCCATACCCTGACCCTCCTGCCTTGTCTACTGGGGCACAATTCTATTTTATCAACTGTTGCATTTTCACAAGAACAATATAGGAGCAGCTGAAAGACGGAACAGACTTCTGGTTCTCTCTGCCTTACTTTGACTCTAAGAAATAAGTAAGCAAGGCAGATGGGACAAAAAGCATAGACAAAACAAGACAAAGCTCCAGAATAGGCAAGAGCCTGGAAATAAGTGCAGGATCCAGGCTGAAGCAAGAAAAAAAGAGGAAGGGACACAAATACAGTAGATGCAGGCCACTGTCGGTGAATTATTCATCTTTGTGCTGAAGCCGTGCTCAGATCCCAGCTCAGAGCCATGGAGATGCTCAATGAATGTTTGATGAGCTCTTGCTGAAGATGAAAATTCACATGTGGGCTCATTTTGTACTGACCACGTTCCCAAGAAAAGTGCAAACACTGGCTTGGGCACGGGTGACAGTTCTTTGTGTCAGAAAATCTAAGACGGGAGCTCTGGGGGACCAACAGGAAAATGACTAATGATACAGAAATAAGAGTCAAGGAGAAAGAGGGGAAGGGGGGGCTGCAGGGGTTGCTGCCAGCAGATCCTGACTAGCTGAACACCACCTGGGCAGGGTTTCTGTGCCTCAAGACAGGACAGCTGCTGGACTGATCTGAGAATGAAATGAGACAACATAATTATTGCAGTTGTGGACTGCAAAAATGACATTGTTTATTTTTTAGTGACAGGCTTTCACTATGGTACCAGGCTGGCCTCAAAACCTTGGGTTCAAATGATCCTCTTGCTTCAGCCTTCTTTGTAGCTGGGATTCTGAGCATGTGCCCCGAAGTGACTGACTACAGAAGGACCAAGTGACAACTGGTCCATCCTTCTAGGGGAAAAAAAAGCACTTCTGAGGTGTTTTCTTCAGAGACAGAAAATTCTCGACTGATACCTCGAGTGGCCAGAAAGACTCCTTTGAGCTTCTGGCCTTCCAGAAGGCCAAAGACCTTCCAGCCTCCTTTGAGTGGTAATGAATGAAAGTGCTCTAGGGATCCAACCTTTATCTGTTGGGAGAGGTTTGTCTCCCCCCAAACCTCGAAGTAAAGCCTCCATCATTCCTCTCAAGTTCTCAAAAAGAAGACAAGGCTCCTAAGAGGCAAAGCTGCTTGCAAAACAGCCTGCATCTCTTGACGTTCCCTTCAAAGGTCTCCTTGTTGCCCAAAGCCCTTTGTCAGCCTGATCTCAGACAGTTTAAAAAGAAAAGGGGGGATGCCAAAGAAAACCCCACTGCTTACTACACTGTTCCCCAATTCTGTCTCCAATGAGTGTGTTTTGTGCCCCCAAACCCTTACTTGGAAAAACACTGGTGTTCTGACATTAAATGATCTTGTTTCGATTTACTTAGTTTAACTCTCCATTTCTCTTCGAGAACTTTACGTTCTAGTTGTTTCATTCCTCTTGCTTGTCTCATAACTTTCCATAGTGCCTCTCTGGTACTCACTGTTTATGACAAGCTTTGCCACACACGTCTTTTTGGAATAGGTGCGGATCTATCTCCTCACCGATGGGGTGAGGTGTCTCCACCTGGTGACTACAGCAAACAAGACCAGTGATCGCACCTTCCCCCTCCTATCATAGGACAATTAACACCCCAGACACCAGACTCACAACCAACAAAAATGACACAGAGAGCAGCGAGGCCAGATCAGCAGTGAAGAGGACATCAGGCAGTCAGCATGCAAGAGCAAGCCATCCAGGTATCTGACGGGTTAGATCTGAGCATAGACATTTGGAGGAAACTGGGCCAGGGAACATTAAGAACTTCCAAAACAAAGATGAATCACATCTGGCTTCTTAAGTACACTATAAAGTTCAAGGCAGTTGTCGGACCGAGCTTCCACAGAAGAAAAGCTATTTATCTCACAATATAGAATAATCAGATCAAACCTATTACACCTGCTGTTTTACTTTTTAGGAAACTTTTTGGTGAGAGCCTGGAAAGGGAAGGAGCCTTTGCAATTCACCTACAGAGTCATGCACCACAAAACAGTGGAGAGATCTCGACTAGGAGCCAGAAAGTCTTCTCCCTGGGAAAACAAGTTCCTCCCTGGTCATGAAAAGGTCCAATCAAGCAAGGACACTCAAGGACTATGAAAAGCTTACACCCTCTGAAGGTCTGGTTAGCATCACCTGGGCAAAGACAGGGTCCACAAAGGAGGAAAATAGACTTTAGGCACTGTGAATATGGCCAGTTCTCTCAGTCTGGAGTAAGCTTGTGTCCTGTTCATCAAAGCCTGAAGTCCACTGATTAGAGTATGGCTACCTAGGCTGATCTCAAAGAAAAGAAAAAAAAGGTCGAAGTTAAGAATTGAAACTAAAGAACTTGCACAACGGAAGTCGACAAACAGTTCTTCATCCTGGACTGTCAAGTGGAGTGTGTTCTGACTTTACTCCTCATCTCTGCCTCTTTCCATTCATCTCTCCCAGGTTCTCTCCAACCTGGATCTTTTCCTCTGTTCTCAGCTCACCACCACCGCCAAGAAAGGTCCTGTTTTCCTCCCTGACTGCTTTCCCTCTTACTCAAGGGACCACACAATTCCTTATAGTTGTGGGGGGGGCACAGGCATGGCGTGGGGTACTATACAAATGTGGGGTTGCTACACATCTGATGTGCTTAAGAGTACCAGAGGTCCCCGAGATTCCAACAACCTCCAGGAGTGCAAGAGGGAAAGGGCAATCCTGGAAGAATCTAAAAACAGAGGGCTATTGAGTTTAATGTCCGAGAGTAACCTCAGAGGCAGATGGACCTGTTGCCAAACCAGTCTCCGTGCTACTAAATTCACATTCTAGATCCCCTCTGGACATGGACTTTGCAAAATCCAGCCCATTCGCCTTCCACCAATTCCCCACCAGGGTTTCCCAGAAGGCTGGCACTTGGAGTGAGTCGGGATAATCCTCGGGAGCGTGGGAACCTGAGCTACTAGGCAGTCAGTTGGGCAGCCATTGTGGACCTTCTTCAGACAAGAGTCCAAGCAGGAGCGAATCCTGGCCAGGAACCAGCTTTCCTTCTCCGCCCCCCCTGGTCTGGCAGGCGAGTCCCGCATATGGCTGCCCTTTCTCAGGCTCCTCTCCGCGGCGCCCAAGGGTGGCCATCTTCCACATGGGGAGCGCCCGAAGCACCGAGGCCCGAGCGCCCCCTTGGGAGAGTCCCTGGCTCGGTCTGGACCGGCGCGCGACACGCGCTGAGGACATGCACTGAGCACAGTTTGCTACTGATGGGACTTCCACAGAGGTGCTTAAGGTTTGGGGTCCAAAGGCTCGGCCCACGTCTGCCCAGCTGGCCCAGAGTAGGACGATTCCGGGGGCAAGATGAGAGAAGTAGGTACACTTTCTTTCCCTGCTGTCCTGTGCTCCATTAAGAACCGGAGATCTGTTTGGCGCCCAGGGACCCCGGGTTCCTGTCACCGGCCTGCAGCAGACAAGAGTGGCTGGCACCCCCAGACTCTTACCGTAGCATCTTCTCCCGAATAGTGTCCGATGACCCGGTGGCCCCCCGGGTGCCGCTGGGACCATTTGGTAACGTTGTAGACCTTGCGGTCGATGACCAGCCACCGGTCGGTGCGCAGGTTGTGCTTCTGAATCTCCTCCCAGCGGTAGGTGGGCATCGGAGCCTGGCGCTCGGTGTTCCCCTCTCCCTGGTTACCTCCCTTCCCCATGCTGCCTGTCTACCCGGATGCCCCGTGCGCTACGGCCTCCGGGCGCCTGCGGCTCCCAGCACCAACGGTCCCTCTCCCGGCCGCAGTGTGCGGTCGGCGCCCTCCTCGCTTTCGGCTTTTGTCTTCTACTCCTCCTCCCACCCCGCCTCCTCCCCTCGCCGTCGCTCCTCCTCGCCTTCACTGGCTAGCCAGTATCCCTGCCTTTCCTCTGGAGTATCCCCGGCTTCTCAGTGCCCCCAAGCGGTCCCCTTCCTCCGCCCACTCTCGGTCCGCCTGCTGTGGACTTTTGCCTCTGGTGAAAACTCCAGGGTAGCTCAGGGCCTCGACGCCTCCTCCCCCAACCCCTCCGGCTCCCCCCGCTCCGGGCTCCGCATCCTCCCGAGTTCCCCGCCACCCGGGTTTCCACAGTGATCAGCAGAGCGCCTGCACCAATCAGGGCTCGTCGCCCCGCCTGCCATTGGCCCAGGAGGATCTTTCGAAGGCCAGCGGGCTGGAGCGCCGGGTCCCTGGCTCCCCCTCCCTCGCGCCCGCCCGCATGGAGTCAAGCCCTGCTGGGAGGCCGGCGACGTGTCCGACCTCCTCCCTTCGCTGGCTGGAGTGGGGGAAGCGGGAGTAGATCTTAGAGGAACTGGGAAGGCGAGCGGGGGCTTTTCTTTGCGCGCTTCAAAGCGCGAGCGCGCTGGTCCCGCGCTCCGGGGATTTGCACCTGATGCCGGCACAAAAGAGGCGCAGCGGCTGTAGTGAGTAACGCACGGCCTCCCGCGGGGCGACAGCCCCTCCTGCGCTGTCTTGGCAAGGTGATGTCCCTCACATTGTCTGTGCGACCCACATTGTTTGTTGCTCTCTTGCAACCTCCCTAGAGAAAGAATCCAGGAGTGGATCTCTGCTTAAGCACAGCTCTGAATCCTTTTATCAGACCACCTTAGAAAAGAACTGCAGAACCTCTGCTTTCTTTCTCGTATTAAGTGCCGTGGCGGTGGCCACTGGGGAGGATGCCAGGATGAACACCGTTCTTGTCTTGAACTGAGAAAGAGTACACAACCTGGTTGGGAAACATAGAAGCAATAAAAGCCTATGATTGAATCGGCAGTAGTGCACCAATTGTGTGTGTGAGAGAGACAGAGAAAGAAAGGAAAGAAAGAAAGAAAGAAAGAAAGAAAGAAAGAAAGAAAGAAAGAAAGAAAGAAAGAAAGAAAGAAAGAAAGAAAGAAAGAAAGAAAGAAAGAAAGAAAGAAAGAAAGAAAGACACTGATACCAAAAGAGTAGGGAGGGGCCTTGTTCATTGAAATCTCACCACCCTGTGATATTGTCATAGCTAACTTCAAAATGAAGAGTCTGAGGTTCAGAGAGGTAAAATGGTCAAAACAAACATGGTTAGCAAGAGGCCCTCTTTGGCCTCTGCCATGGTCCTTTGCAGACTTCGTACCTCCTTAGCAACTCATGACATCGGTGCATAGGAAAATACTTGGTGCAGGAAGTGATGCCATTTCCACAGTCCCTTTCTTGGTGTCCTCATTTGGTGCTTGCATCCATTAGGGGCATCTTTTCTTCACTCCACAAACTGCAGACTCAAGGAATGTGAGGCTTCTCTGCCTTAGAGGAGAGAAAAAAGACATCCAAACAGAAAGGCCTGCCCAAAAGATAAGAGAGAATGAAGTAGATGTGGTGGCCACGTCCATAAGGCCAACAGTCAGAAGCCTGAAGTAGGGTTATTGCCATCAGTTCAAGTCTGCCCTGGGCTGCAAAGCAAGATTGTATAGGGGGAGGGAACGTGACTATAAATAAGGAGCAAGACTGGTTTTTTAAATGCCTGTTAAAGGTGCAATGTAATAGTCAAGAAAGCTGTTTTGTTTTTTCCTTCAAAAGATGGATCGTCTAATACACAGATAACTTTAGTAAAAACTTTTTTTATTTATTTAATGTACATTGATGTTCTGCCTGCTTGTATGTGTGAAGGTGTCACACCCCTTAGAACTGAAGTTACAGACAGTTGTGAGCTGCCACGTGGGTGCTGGGATTTAACTCTGGTCCTTTGGAGGAACAACCAATGCTCTTAACCACCGAGCCATCTCTCTAGCCCATGAAAACGTTTTAGACTTGTAAAGCTCCTAGGAATGAATGGTAGCTGAAGGGGAGCCCCAACGAATGTGTCACAGCAGAACCTTTGAAGGCTGAGGAAAGAACAAGTGAGAAAGCCCCAAGAATGGACCTCAACAGACTTCAGATGAAGACAGGAACAAATGAATAGAGAGGACTGGCAGTGGCTGGGGCTCAAGGTGGGCGCATTCCCACATGCCCACAGGTAGATGTGGGCTGAAGAGTATCAGAAACTCACCAATCAAGGGTGTGTTCTGATGGGATCTGTGATGTGCAAAGAGAATTTCAGGGCTTGGGGCTCCAGCCCAATTGGAAGAGTATTCACTAACATGTACTAAGCCCTGAGTTAGATTTCCCAGCATGGCGGTGCACACGTGTAATTCTAGCACTCAAGAGGTGGAGGCAGGGCCATCCGAAGTTCAAGTTTATCTTTGCTACGGAGTGGGTTCAGGGAAAAAAGGAGGGAGGGAGGGAGTACTGAAGAGGTGATTCCGTTGTTAAGTGCATGCACTGCTGTTTCAGAGGACCCAAGTTTGATTTCCAGCAACCATGTTGGCTAGCTCACAAGTGCCTGCAATTCCAGCTCCAGGGGATTCAACACCCCCTTCTGGCATCCTCCGGTACCTGTACTCACATGCACACACCCACACAGACACACATAATTAAAATAGTTTTTACATGGTTATTTTTAGAAAGAAAGAAAGCTACAGAGGCAGCTTGGGACCAGAAAGGGATGCAGGCAGAGTCAAGGGAAATAGCAGGGTAAGCTAAATGTTCTTGGGGAGAGGACAGGAGGCCTGGATTAGGCAATGGCTATAGGAAGCTGACCCCACACCAGATGTGGCCTGACATTGTCCTCTGCCCTCTTCCTGTTCCTCCCTGACTGATTGCTCTTTCTGCTTGGATGGGCTTGATGAGAGTGTTTACTCAGGGAAAATCTTGTAGTTTTCAAAGTACCCTAGAAAGGAGCTGTCTCTGACAGACAGACACCGTTCCTTTGGCTTCTGCCTGCCCCTCAGATTCTGGTACCCTGTACCCCCAGCAGCATTGAGAACTGCAGCTTCCTGGGACCCTACCAGGACATCACTGTGATTATTGATCTTTATCAGGAACAAGAGATCAGCTTGGGTGGCCTGGAGCCCAGACCTTCCCAACATGCCAAATGGGCAAATAACTAGGCCCATTCTTCACGTGTGTGGGGAGAGAGGGCCTGGAAGGATGGCGCTCACATGCATGGACCTCACTGAATGGGTGAGAACACTTTTCCATCTTGCCCTTCAAGGAGACTCTGGTGGCTGCTGGAGACAGCTGCTCCATAGAAGGAAGAGTCTAGTTTCTCAGGGGGTAAGTGAAAACAGATCACATCCTTCAACCACCCTACACTTTGTAGTGTGTCAAGAGGGAACACAAGATACAGGTACCTTGTGAGCAAAACCAGTAAAGAGAAAGCTCAGAAGAGAGAACGTTGTGGTGTCTTCCATCTCTTCTTTTTATTGTTGGTCATATGAACTCATTGCCCTTAATCTTTAAAATCTTCTCTCAAGTTGCCTCTTTCTCATGTCCTTTTCCACAACTCTAAAAGCTCATTTATTATCAGATTTCCTGACCAGTCAGCCCATTCTTGCTTTACTTTCTATCCCCTTTTCACTTCTCAGGTCATCATATGCTTTCCAATTCTGGAATATACTGGCCAGCTTCCTATGACAGTAGCAAACACTATTAGATCAACCTAAACATGGAAATGCTTTGTTTGGACTTACAGTTCTAGAAGCATCAGGTCACGTCAGTTGATCTTGTTGCTTGTGGTTTAACAACATGGCAGAACATGTGCAAGAAAGAGATAAAGGTAAGAAAGGGCTTCAGGGCTGAGAGATGGCCAGTCACCCAAGCATGAGGACATGAGTTCAGATCCTAGCACTGACATAGAAGCTAGGTGTAATGGTGTGTCTGCAACCCTACTTCTGGGGTTGTGGCAAGAGAGAAAGATCTCTGGAGCTGGCTGGCCAGCCAGCCTAGCCCACTGGTGAGCTCTGGGTTCAGCGAGAGAGTCTGTCTCAAAGGATAAACTGAAGAGTCATAGTAAAGGATCTATGATGTTAATTTGTGGTCTCTGTATACACATGCACTCACATATAATGCATGCACAGAGAGAGAGAGAGAGAGAGAGAGAGAGAGAGAGAGAGAGAGATTGAAGATTAGGGTCTTCAACGGCATATCTCCAATAATCCGAAGACACCCTTAGTAGGCCTCACCTCTTAAAGGTCTCATTGTCTCCCAATAGTGCCACATTAGGCACTATGAGTTTGAGGTCAGTCTGGACCTGCAAGAACTTATCTCAGTGCTGGTTGGGGTAGCACACACCTTAATCTCAGAACTCAGGAGACAGAGGCAGGCAGATCTCTGTGAGCTGATAGGTGATATACTCAGGATTTTGGGAGGAAGTGACTTTCTATTTATGTAAATTATAGTGAGAATGCTTCCCTCCTCCCACAACAAAAAGATGTACCTCTTAGCCTGAAGATTGTCACGGTACTGGAAGAGACTGCAAGCTTCCAAGAGAGGGAAGCAAGGATAATCCTACCCAGCTGCAACACCTATGAACCAATGGTTATCCAACACAAGCTAGTTAGCCCTGAAACTATACACCCACAAGCAACAAGGACAGACTCATAAGGTTCAATTTATATATTTTTGCATATATATATATATATACACACACACACACACAGACACTTAATAGTCAAAGGAAACATCAGTTTGAGTGAGGGACATGAGAGGGGTTGGAGGGAAAGTGGCTGGAGGGGGAAAGGAAAGAAGGGAAGTAATATAATTATATTTTAATTAAAAATATAAAAGAATTTCAAATTGGTACAAAATTTTTTTAAAAAGGAAGAGGAACAAGAAATGACGAGGAATGAGGGACGGGGTACTAAATCCTAGAGTACCAAACTAACTGCACAGATTTAAAGGGGCGTCCATCGTCCATGAGCAAGCACATCCAAGTGTGATGGACAATGAGCACTCTCCACTCCTTGGGGTGACCAGGCTGGGTGAGGTACCCCTAGTCTGCAGTTCTCATATCAGTGAAGACTGTCGCCTTTCACATGCCCCGATGTCTCTGTCACGGGAGAACATCGACATGATGGACAGACAGTAGGCCAGAGACTATTGGTACCAGAGACCCAGATCCCTGTCTACACTCTGGTCCTTGTTGGCCACATCATCCTGGTCCAGGTCACTTGACTTATCTGAGCCTCTGTCTTTTCGACTGGAAAGTGGGTATAACACTTCTCTCATGGGATTATGAAGGTAGAATCAGACAATTAAATGAAAATTGAAAACACTGAGTCTACAGAGTCCTCCATCTACTGTTGTTACTATAATCCTTGGTGGCAGGGTGTTAGTGCTATGTTTGTTTCTCCCATTAAGCTTCTTTTGAACATCCGCTATGCACCAAGGACTTTGTTTCGAGCTTTAAGCCATTCATATGTTCCCCTCAAAAAAGCATTGAAAAGCAGGACCCATTATTCTCATGTTAGCAATAAGAAATAAGGCTCAGAGAGGCTGCAGAGCTTGCCCTAGTTCCACAGTTTCTAAGCATGAAGGGGACCTGTGTGGTCCACAACCCACACCATTTTCACCAAATCACACTGTTTGCATGAGTGCCGGGTCCAAACAGCAGGAAAATGGTTAAGCTTTAAAATATTCTTTCAAGCACTCAGGGATATTTGTTGTGTTTCCAGCAATGACAAGTGCAGAGTAAACAAGGGCAGCCAATGTCTGTGGATCTATCAGCCTTCATTAGGAGAAAAGCATGGCCCCAGAAACCTTGCGTTCTCCTTTCAAGTGCATTAAGTTCACACGCATTTGCTCATGTCAAAATACCATCAGAGCTGGAAGGGCCTCGTTTTAAAATGGCGAAGGGCCAGCACCAATGACGAGCTTAACCAAGGCCACATAGAGATGAACAGCTGGGCAAGGACTAGAAAGTCTGAGTCAGAGCTCTGATTTAATTGTCAATGTCTTTGTGTGTACGTACTTGCGTGTATGTGTGTGTGCACAGGCTTGTGCACATGCGTGTGCTTTTTCATATGCATGTGAAGGCCAGAGGTCAACATGACTTGTCTTGCTTGATCACTCTCTCTTCGTCTTTTGAGACAGTCTCTCACTGAACCTCAAGCTTGCTGTTCTGGCTAACACTGCCTCACTAGCACCCAGGAGCCATCTGACTCTTTCCTAGAGCGATGGGGTTACAGACACACACCACCACACCCAGCTTCTCTGTGAATACTGGGGATCTCCACTCAAGTCCCCATGCCTTTGAGGTAACCACTTCACCAACTGAATCATCTCCCCAGCTCTCAAGGTCAGTAAGTTATTGATAACCACGGGGGAACACAGGTGGCAAGGCCAGACCTAACATTGCAAAGCATTCGTGTACACTAAAGCCAAAAAGATCCTGAGGAATTCAGGATCTAGAGTCAGGGGACTCGGCTACCTTGCTCATGTATTGTACCTCTGGACTCCGTTGAGAGAGCTAGAACTCCATTGGAGTTCTAATGTGCTTGGAAAAAGGACTTGCAGGAACTGTTAAGTCATGAGGGTGGAGGGTTTGTGTGTGTGTAGGTGTACATGCATGGATATGCTAAGGCCCGAGGTAGGTGTCAGGTCTTCTTGCTTAATTTATCACACAGCTATGACCCTTGGTGCCCGAGGCTGTGGCAACTAAAAGAGGGGCCACACCAAGACTGAGTACCTCTTTATCAACCTCATTTTATGTTTGGATAAACTGAAGCTCAGTGAGGAAATTGGCAAAGCTGAGATTTGACTCACAGGTATGATTTCAATGAACAGTTTACTTCTAAGCTGGCCTGACTTCAACAAAGCTACTCAACTCTGGTAAGAGTTCACCCGTAGTCTACTTGTTCTCAACCTTCTTAATGCTGTGACCCTTCAATACAGTCCCTTACGTTGTGGTGACCCCCAACTCTGGAGTAGCAATCTTCTTGCTACTTCATAGCTGTAATTTTACCACCACTGTGAATCATAATGTAAACACCTGATATGTGACTCAGGAGTCTTGGCCCCCAGGTTGAGAATCGCTGGTTTAATTGTTGTTGCTGATACATTCTGGTGCTTGTAAGGGCTTTCGTGACAACTGTGTGATTCAATGTGCAGTTACGCAAGGCACATTGTATATGCACATCTAGATAGAGATATGACCTATGCACATAGCCAGCTTGTTGGAGCTAGAAGCATGTTAGCATCTAATCTAATCATTTGGTTGATCAGATAGGAACCTAGTCTCATGAAGCTGGGTGGCTGCAGAATGAAAACCAGGATGTGTATCTTTGGCTTCTATTTCAAGGTTCATTTTCCAAGGAAGCTTTCAGGAAAGCAAATGGCTAGGCACACATGTCACTCCCATGCTTCAGTGGCTCTCTCTCTATATATATATGTTATGAGACAGATGAGCTCTGATACACAACTTTGAGGAGCTCAGAAGTACTGCTGAGGAAAGGGAGCCACAGGGGCAGGGCAAGAGCCTGCAAGGACACATGGCCCAGGCAGGGCCAAAAAAGACAAGTTCCTGGAAACCTGGTGGTTGTCTGGCTTTGCCTTTAAAACAGAGAAAGTGAAGGGCTGGGGAAACAGCTCCACTGGTAAAGTGTCTTGCCCTGCAAACTTGAGGACCTGAGTTTGGATCTCTCCCATCCACACAGGATGTGATAGTGACACACAGGACCCCATGGTAAGAGAATAGAAAGAAGGCGGGATGGTTCTTGGGGCTTGCTGGCCAGCCAGGCTACTTAACTGGTGAGCTCTGGGTTCAGTGAGAGATCCTCAAAAATAAGGTGTGTGCGGGGGAAGGAGGGTATGTGCTAGAGAGATAGCTCAGTAGTTAAGCGTGCTTACTTCCTCTGCAGAGGACTAAATCGAGTTCAGTTCCTAGCTCCCACATCTGAAAGCTCACAACCTTTTATAACTCCAGCCCCAAGGGACCCAATGCCCTCTCCGGGCCTCTGAGGGCTTCTGCACACACATGCGCATGAACTTAGAGACACACACATAAATAAATGTATAAAAACAAATATAAATAAATAAGGTTGAAGGCAGGTAAAATGGTGCATTTGGAAAAGGCACTTGCCACCCAGCCTGATGACCTGAGTTCAGATCCTCAGAACTCACACAGTAGAGCCAAGAGAAGTGCCTCATGAAAGCTGTTTTCTGCCCTTCACATGTGTGAATGCAAACACATACACAGAAACAATAATCACAGCAATAAGGTGAAAATTCGATCAAGGAAGACACCTGTGCTAACCTCTGCCTCCGTACCCATGTGCATCCCTGTGTGCATGCACCCACATACTCATGTGCATGCACACACACACACACACACACACAGAGAGAGAGAGAGAGAGACAGACAGACAGACAGACAGACAGACAGACAGACAGACAGACAGACCAGGGATCTAGTGTCTACAGTAGTTAGAAAATCTAAGAGGTTTTCCATGCCTACTAACAGGATGGTCTGTTCTGAAGCTAAGAGGCTGGTGAAAACCCAAATAGGAATTGAATGGTCTAGGCACCTGTACCCACCACTCTCTTACTGAAGAAACATACAGATCCTGAGCAACATACACAAATGCTCCAACATGCATCGGGCACCAACTGCTTCCATGGCACAAAAGCCATGACCTGTCCAGATCCCCGCAGAGCCAGCTGCACGACTCAGCTTCAGATCCCGTCCCTAGGACTGACAGCATCCTGTCTAACCCAATCATTCAGTATCCTTGACCATCTTCCTCTGCAAGCCAAGCGGAGCTGCTGACAGGAGACCAGTGTGCTGTTTTAAGGGCACAAAAGGGAGGCAGCCTCCATCCAAGCTCCTTACCTTCACTGAGCCTCTCTTATAAAGATGATGGTGTTGAGCGGGTCACTGCTAATCTCCTTTCTTACCTCTGAGTCTACTGGTGGTTTTAAATTCAAGTCACCACCTGTCCTATTTCAAGATGGCTGGCTGAGGCTGCAGTTAGTGTGTTCAGCGGCCACACCATCCCAGGTGCAGGCACACTGGGAGTCCTGTCTGGTCCCAGCAGGCAGATGCTGAGGGCCTGCCTGCCTGCCTGTAGTAGAACCTGCCTTGGATCTACAGAGACAGAGGGACTCATGTCTCCTTGCTCCTGCTTAGGCCATGACTCTGGGTGTTGAAACTAGGGACATTTCTTCATCCAATATCATTTCTGTTAAACCCTTCAGACGGAACTGAACTCTCTCCATCCTAAAGAGATGCGACAGGTAGGCCAAGTCAACTTCACTCTAGTGGGCTCTGAAGTGCATTTCCTTTTCTCTAACTCCAAGGCCCTTCCCTCCCCCAGCACCTGTACCCTCCTCCCCTGCATTATAATCCTGTGTTTAAGGCTGGGGAGCTTGGTGCCCACTTCACTTCCATGGCTTTTTCCCCCTGTCTCTCTCTTCCAATGTTACCCTCCAAGCACATGTAGCTTTTCACAGTCCCCAGATATGACTGTGACCTCTTAGTCCTTAATCTTACTCCTCCTGTCCTTGAAATCCAGTTCATACCCTAGGTATAGGGCTCCGAATTACTGGCCCAAAGTTCCTACTCTACCTGAAGACCCCATTGGGAAGTTGCCTCTACTCTGCTAAGTCCAGAGTTTTCTCCTTGGGATGACCAAACACTGTGTGAGTGTGTGTGTGTGTGTGTGTGTGTGCGCACGAGAGGTGTAAATAAAAATGTATTGTAGGGTGCACATGCACGTGTTTGCATTTCTGTGCATCTATCTATCGATCTCCACCTTATTTTCTGAGACAAGGTCTATCACTACCTTCCCAGCTGCCCCTGCCAGAGCTGAGGTTGCAGATGTGCTCTGCAGCATCTGGCTCTTATATGGGTGTTAGGAATTAAACTCAGGTCCTCCCAATGAACGGTAGGCACTTTGCCAGCTGAATTGTGTCCCCAGCCTTGGGATAACAAAACCTTTCTGTGTGTAGTATCAAGGTAGCTCAGACATCTTCACCACCCACCTGTAAGTTCTGAGAGGGAAGAGACTAAGTCTGACTCAGAGTTAAATTCTTGATGAGGATGCTTGTCAAACATTTGTAGAATTCGGTGCTAAAGAAAACTCTGGGAAAGAAGGTGAAATCATGCATCCGGCACAATGTTTATGCACGTTGGCATGTGTGCAGGCACATTTACCCACATGTGTGTATTTTCACTGGTGGTCCTCTGTCAGGTATTGATGTTATAAGTGTCCCTTGATTGGTTCCTACCTTATATACTGAGACAGGGTCTCTTACTTGAACCCAGAGCTCATTATTCTGCTTGTCTAGCCAGCCATCTCGTTTTAAGGATCCCATGCTTCAGCCTCCTGAATGCTGGGGTTGTATGTGGGCCACTATGCATGCCTGGCCCACATATGTGAGCCACTGTAGAATAAAACTTTTATCACATGGCTAGGTCACCTCGAAGGTAGGAGCTGGCTACTCGGTCTACACAAAGGCCTGTCTCGTGTCTGTTGGGCCTGAGGTCAGCTGGGCTGATGAGGTACAGAACAAATTGGAGGATCCCACATCTCAGCCTCGTAAGTGCTGGGATTATATGTGGGCTGCTCCATGTGCCTGGCCCACATATGTGGGTTTGGGGGATCTGAGTAGTCTCCCAGCTTCGATCTTCTTGCATGCCCATGGACAAGGTACTTCCTCCTCTCACTCATTCATACAGCATTTGGGAGGCATTATGGTGACTCTGCAGTGTGTCACTTTAGGTGAAGTGATCTATAGTTCTCAGAATGTCCTGCTGCCTTCTTTGCTGCCCTGGAGCATCTGCTTGGCCTTCAGGTCATCTAGCTCCAGGGTCAGGTAAATAGGCTCTGGAGTAAAGGACAAATTTACCTCATAGGTCATCTAAATTACTGAGATTGCAGGCTCTGTAGCCAGATGTGTTATTACAACTTTCAGGGTCAAGACCTAAGCTGTAGCCCCCCAAAGCCAGATTCAGCCACTCATCTTTAATGTACCAATTAAAGAGACAAGCAATAGTGAAATCAGAGAAAGGAGATTTATCCAATGTAACTATATCAGGAAGAGGGACAATAAGAAAACAGACCCCTACCGCCAGGTCTGTTTTCAGGATACTGACTAGAGCTTTAGAAAACAGAACAGGAAAATGTCAGGCAGAGACTTCAAAAGTGGATAGGGGTGACACCCAGATTAGAGCACAGTTAGAGGGCTGGAGAGATGGCTCAGCAGTTAAGAGCACTTGCCTCCTCTTCCAGAGGACTGGGGTTCAATTCCCAGCATGTTATGCTCATGTGTGTGAAACACACACACACACACACACACACACACACACACACACACACACACGGCAGCTCACAGCCGCCTGTAACTCCAGACCCAGAGCATATGAAATTCTCTTCTGGGATCTTTGGATACCAGGCATGCTCATGGTACACAAACATACACAGCCAAAGCACCCATACATATAAGTACAGATAAATGTTTTGGAAAAACGAATAGCTAATGAGGAGGAATTCTCTCCAGAGCCATAAGCATGAGATGGCTATAGCCAACAATATATAATATGCATCAAAATAACTAAACACAGGGCCACAAGAGGACTCAGCGTGGGAAGGCGCTTGCCACCAAGCCTAATGGCTTGAGTTCAATCTACAGAACTTACGGTCAAGGAGAGAACCAACTCCCCACAAGTAGTTCTCTGGCCCCCACAAGTTCAGAGTACAAGCATGCTTGCACTAACACACACATCACATGAACACATATATAGTAATAATAAAATTTTTTAAATCACACTCTTATACTACACATAAATATGTGCAAATACTGCATCAACTTAATTTTTTTTTCGTTGGTGTTTTGGGGACAGACTCTCTCATAGCCTAGGCTGGCCTCAAATTTGATATGTAGCCAAAGATGGCCTTGAGCTCCCGATCCTCCTATCTTTATTTCCTGAGTACTGGGATTAAAGAGGTGCACCGACCTCTTTGGTTAAGATGGGGGTTCTATTTGTTTTTGGTTTTTGGTGTTTTTTTTTTAATGAAATGTAAAAACAGCCCAGTAAATCTGAGCCCAGATTTTTTCATTCGCATTCATAGATGTAAGGTGATGTCACCACATTGCTAGAAGCATTCCTAAATGCTGACTCCCAATTACTACACTTTTCTAGTCTCAGACTGCTACCTGGCAATTTGTGGGAGGTGTAGTTCGCAGACCGCACGTGGAGGACGCCTGCCCATGATGCCACCTGAGGCCTGGGCCTCTCCCTTCAGCCCGCTGCTTAGGCACTGCCACGGCGGCTCCTGCCTCTTTTGGTGCAGAACAAAGAGAAGAAGCCTGTGAGCCACTCACTCGGTGACTTTGCTTCCAGATCAGGCCTCTCCAAGGCTCGGGTTTCCCGTCTGTGGGATGGAGCACGGGGCAGGACAGTTAGATAATCTGAATGAAGCAGACTGTAAGTGCTTTCCCATGTGCGCTTCCACCCAGCGGAGATCTGCCTGTGGCTCCTGGAAAAAAAGACTTGTCAAGCAGAACATTTTGGCCATGTGGGAATAGAGGCAGAGTTGGTGGTGCCCAGCCTCAGCCAAAGAACTCCTGAGGTCTGTGTGACTTGAAGAAAGAACACCCATGCTGTTTCTGGGCCTAGAGACCTGGACACAGAGGGAGAAAGACAGGGGTCTGTTTTCTGTGAGGCACATTGCAGGCCAGAGGCAGTGAGGTCTGTAGGAAACACAGACCTTTAAGTCTCTCAAGGTCTCTGGGACAGGGTCGGGGTTAGGCCTGCCCCCTCAGGAAACGTACGGTCCTCTGAAATGCTCAGCAGCAGGGGCAACGTTGCGCTGTGTTTGGTTAAAAAAAAAAAAAAGCAAAAGTGGATTAAAAACACACAAACAAACATTTGTTTATTTATTTAGTGTGGGGTGCATGTATGTGCACAGCATGCACATGGGAGTCAGAGGACAGCTTCCAGGAGCCAGGTCTCTCCTTCCACCACTTGGGATCTGGGGATTGAACTCAGGGCCTCAGGCCTTGCAGCAAGCATCTGTATCACCTGAGCCATTATGTCTACCGAAGAGTGGACGTGTTTGACCACAATGAAAAGACTTTATGAGGGTCTTATTGTCGCATGGGGAGAATTTTATCTCCTAAATGCATTTCTAACCCCCAGAGGGAACAAAAAGTGTCCTATTGATAAATAAAGCACTATGTGGGTTCACTATGCAAGCAAACCCGGTACTTCCCCTTCTCTGTTGGTCTACTCACCACAATTTCAGTTAGAAAGTACTAACTGGAAAACTCCAGAAACGAACAATCCACACTTTTTAAAAGATACTTTATGGCAGGGTGCTGTAACTCACTCCATTTTATTACCAGTTTTCATTGTTAGCCTCTTACTGAGTCCAATTAATAAATTAAAATTTACTTGAGTGTATACATAAGAGAATAAACATTAATAGGGTCTGGCACTATTGGCGGCTTTAGGCATCTGAAGGATGGTTTGGTGTGTATTCTCCAAAGATAAGGGTCTTCTGCCGCATATCTGAATGGGCTTATGATGAAAGAGAGGGCTATCTTTACAATGGTTACTCCAGGTTGTCATAATGAAAGCAGCCTGAGACACGCTAACTAGGGGCTCTCTGGTCCTGCCCACATGTGGGTGGATGCTGAAAGCCACTGCAGTTTGTTCCCACTTGCCAGTGTGAATCACTGGCACCTCTAGGCTGATGGGCCCTGGTTTGCCCACATGTTGCTCCTTGGCTCACTGTGATCTCAGAGCTGTGGTAAGAAGCTGCCACCATACCCTGGGCACTGAATGAGGAAGCTTGGGAGGTCTAGGGAAGGCTGTGGTTGGTCCACAAAAGCCAGCCCCTACCCTGTAACAGCTCCAAGAGAGGTTCTCAACCGAATGGCTGTTCTGGACGCATTAGCTGAATGGAGGAATCCTTTCCTTCTTGCCTCTGGATCCAATCTCACCCAATGGCACTAGAGACTCTAGTGGCAGCAGCACCCTGATGGTTTCCCTCCCTCCCCACCCCACCGCCTTTAAACATGCCCTTCCTTCCCATCTCAAGCCCACCCTGGCCTGGGCTGGCCCACTCTCTAGGAGCTTCCTGACAGTCCCCCTGCTCAACTCAACAGATCTGAAAATGAAGGTCGGGCCCTGTCACTCCGCTCCGCTTAAAACTGCTCTTGTATTTAGAGTAATCTAAACTCCTCATGACAAGCCTGCAGTGTGGGCATAGAAAATCAAGTCCATTCCTGCCTCATGGACTTGACCCAGTCCACCACCTGTACCCAAAGTGCTCTTCTTTGGCCCCTGCCCACATCTGGCTCAAAAATCATACTCCGGAGCCCCCCCCCGTCCCACCCACCACCCAGTTCCTTTCTGTCATTGTACATTGTTGTCATGCTTTGTAATGGTTGGTTTGCTGGTTTATTGTCTTTCCTTCCTCCAGAATATTAATTTCCTCAGGGTGGGGACAAGGTCCATCTTGCCCATTATTATATACTCAATCCCTAGCAAGAGCCTGGCATATGCTTGACATCCAGTATTAGCTGTTGAGTGAATGAATGTGTGACAGGAGAGAGTAGGGACTAGAAAGTATTGGTCACTAGCCCACTCCCATCTGCTCAGGAATGCCTTTCTCTTCATAGACTCTCTCTCTCTCTCTCTCTCTCTTCCCTTACCTTGTGTCTCTGGATCCTTTGTCTTTTGGCACAGGACTTGGAAATCTCAGCAAGTGCCTCCTGGACTCAGATCACCACCTATAACACATGCACACATGAGCTACTACCACAGGGCAGGGCCAGGCTGGTGGCAACATGGATGCCAGCGGTCAAGGGACCCAGAATGCTCCCCAAGGACCTCCCAGCTCAGACTGACATTAAGGATCTACACAGGAGAGTGGTCAAGAAGGGACTGAGGTGCTGCCCAGTGTTCTCCAGGGCACAGGCCTTTCTGTTCTTGGTCATCTGTCTAGCTTAGCAGTTAAACTGAGGGATGGGGTTACGCTTCTACCTACTCCTCACTTGGCCTGTTCCGTGAGCAAGAAGGATGGGTGATTAAAGGCTGGGCAGGAGGGCAGAGGAGGCTTGGTCACTGTTCCTAAGGTAATGCCAGTGTTGGCAGCACTGATGGGTTCCTGTCTGCCCTATGATCGGGGATTATTATAACTTCTGGATATTTTCCATGAAAAAAAATGCATTTCCCACGCACCTGATTCAGCCACACTGAGTCACTGTCACCTGCAAGGATGTTCACACTTTTCAGTCTTCCTGACTCAAGCAAAGTAACCATCTAAACTGTGTTCTAGGAAGTGCGTGAAAACAGCATTAAATACCAGCATGTATTAGCCTGTGCTGGATGTTAGAGACCCCTTATCTCACTGGTGGGCCACTACCTATTGTGTAAGTTCATTCTTATTTCACAGAAAAGGAGACAGTCATTCATCCCAAGCTGCAAATTTATTAAGTGGAAACTCAACAGAACAGCTCATGCTTTTTCAGTCCTATAGACATGCACCAAAGGATTTGCAGCTGGACTGTACAGAGATACCAACTATGCAATCCACCGACAAGACAGGTTTCAGTGTGGGATCGGGGAGTCAAATAACAGTGGCAGAACAGTGGGAGGTTTGCAAGAAAACAAAACAGAAGAATTTCAGTGGCTGGGACCTAAAACCTCATGGGCCAGAAGGCCAGAGTGCTGGTGCAGTCATGCTCTACGTGTGGACCTGAAAACAGCTCATTCTCCCTTCTGATCCTCAGTACTCACAATGGTAGGAGAGAAAAATTGAACAACCTACAGACTGGGAGCCTTAATCCAGAGCCCTGTGGTATGGCTAACCTTGATCATCCACTTGAGGCTTTGAATCACCTCAAAGACTCATCTGGGTGGTCTGTGAAGGTGTTTCCAGAGATGCTGAAGTGAGGAGGAAGGCCCACACTACTCAATGTGGGCAGCACTATATGGGTTGGAGCCCAGGACTGAGTAAAAAAGAGAAACAGCTGAGCACCCGCACTCATAGCTCTCTGACAGGACACCACAGGGCCAGCTGCATCATGCCCCTCCCATCACTGCCACGCCTTCCCGGCTGTGGTGGACCGTGAGCTCAAACATACCTTTCCCTTCTTCCTTGGGTTGTTTTTGTCATACAACAGCAAGAACAGTAATGGATACACCCTGAAGTTCAAAACCTTTCTGAGCACTTATACGACTCGTAAATTCCCAGATTTCAAAGCATAGTGGTCCAAACCAGTAATGCCATACTCAGAATACTGAGACAGGAGAATTATGAGTTTGAGGCTAGCCTGTCTCAAAGAAAGGAAAGAAGAAAAGAGGAATAGAGAAAAGAAAAGGGAAAGAAGAGGGAAGGGGAGGGGAGAAAAGAAAAGGGAAGGGGAGACAAAAAGAGAGAGAAGGGGAAGGAAGGGAAGGGAAGAGAAGAGAGAAATCTCCAGGTTTGAAAGCATTTCAGATCTTGAATTTTCAGATTTCTTGACTTGGTATACAAAACCCAAAACTAAAACCCCAAAACTTCAAAATTGGAAGCATTTCTGGTCCAAGCATTTTGGATAAACGATATTCAATTTGTATCGCCTATGAAAGCTCAGCTATTTCGTGGTTCAATAAGCCACTGGGTATTGGGCTCACTCAACCTTTCTGGACTTGCTAACATTTTTTGAATTCTCTTCTGACTGGCTGCCACACTTCCTGCTTCAGACCATGAGACTTGAAGGTATTCATTCCCTCCTCTATCACGTGCCTTACATTGCTTCACATTTTCCTGATTTCTGTCATCTATCCATTCCTGCTTCCCCTTTCTCCTCTTTCTGCCAGCGACATGCTGGCTCAGGTCGCAGCTTCTTTCCAGCTCATCCCTCATACTCAGTTCTGACTCAGTCCGTAGATGTTACCAGACCCATCTTATTACAAGAGCATGAAGCCATTCTCTCTTCTAAGTCCTCAGTGACCCTACACCGCCCTACCCTCTAAAGCCTTCTGGTTCTGGTCCCAACAGGATTTCTCTATCTTCCTTTATTGTCCATACATGTGCCTAGATCTCTGTGCAAGAAGGCCCCAGAAGGACTGGCAGAGCAAGCATGGGTGGCCAAATGTAACAGGCAACATTATGGACAAGACCATCATGGAGTTCTCCGCCATTTGGATGGTGATTAGTCAATTCTATTGACTTTTCATTAGATTTTCACAACCCCATGTGGCAACCAGCCCGCCTGCCACCTCTCATTTAAGTCCCAGAGATGGAATTGCTTAATGATTATCCCTCAAGAATACAACCCAGCTCCTCAAACTCTCAGGTTCAAATGCCTTTTCCCTCTTATATGTTCTTAGCTGCCTCCGGAGATCTCCCCAAAGGAAATAGTCTTTCCCCCAAAGCCTTCACTTCTCAGGTAGCCTAGGCTGGTCTAATGTTCGCTCAATACGTAGCCAAGACTGACCTTGAACTTCTGACCCTCTTGCCTGCACCTCCCAAGTTCTAGGTTCACAGGTGTGCACCACCACGACCAATTGTTGCGGTGCTAACCCTACCCCAGGGCGTCATGCACGCTCTGTAAGCATTCTACCAGCCATATTTTCAGTTTATCAAAGGGCTTTTTATATGAGTGTTAAAGAGCTGACGGCAAGGCTGCATGAACCACTAGCCTCAGTTATGGAAATTTCCTCCAGAAATAATATGCCTTTGACCTTGGGAAGATAAGATGTCAAAGCCCTTTGAACACTGGTCTTCCAAAGCACTCTTTGTGAGTAAGGAGCAGGTAGTGGCAGTTTAACTTCCCTCTGCCCGACCCCCAAACCAATCACTAGGCCCCTGCTGCTGAAGTGTGACCAAGAGATCTGGGAAGGCTAGTGGTACTTCCTTCTGGGGTGAGGTCCCAGGGATGCGGCACCGAGCTTTCCTGCAGCTCCAGCTGCCAAGCTGCAGATGGGGAAACCCACCAGGCTTGATGGTTCTAAGGTAGTTGAGGTCCAAGAGGACAATAGCAGGGCATCAAAATGACGTCAGTGAATCAGATGCTGTCCTTCACCTGAAATGGCCCAGGATTCCCTAGGATCCTCTTTAAGAGGGCTCCACAGCTATGCCTTTGCCCTACCTGGCACAGAAAGTGCCAACCTGGAAGAAGACTGCCCGCCCCCACTGTTTGCAAGTCTGGGTGTTTTTGGATTTACCACGTAAACTAGGAAGATCAGAGGTTAGAGGTCGTAGGTTTTTTGTTTTTTTCAGGGAGCAGCTACATGTTTCCCTAATTACTGTGTTCATATATCCCCTGCTGGGGAACATGAGGCGTCAGAGGGAATGCCACCTCCTCACCCCTGTGGCCCTAGCTCCACGTGGTGGTAGCCAGATGAAGTTCAATACAAAAGGCATTCTGCCATTCCAGCTTGTGATTCCCCTATTCTGGCATTCCAGCCTGTGATTCTCCTATAACCCACAGTGATATCTTCCCTCTATGAGCCACCATGTCTCCCTATCTGAGCAGTGGGTAGCCTAGGACCTTTCTTGTCTTTGGAATTCTCCAGCCCAGCTTCAGAGAGATGAACAAGGAGGTTCTGGGAAACTGTCAACATCCCACACCCACAGGAATGTTGTGCCCATAGCCTGGCTATTTCTGCTGCCAGATCCTTTTGGAAAGTATGTAAAGGGGAGTCCAGTGTGCTACCAGAAGTCTTGGGGACTCACTTCAAGCAGAGTTTACCGATGTCATCTGTTGGTAGTAGGGTAGAGACCTGGGTTATCACTCCATCCTGGATTCCCTCACCCCCTGAATCAGAGAGATGCACCTACCTCCTTCTGGGCTTAATGATTAGCATCAGGGCAGGGTTAACAGCCCTGAACTCACAGTCCAGGGGAAGCTGGCCAGCCCCTTATTTACAAAGTGCCTTCCCTTATGTCATCTCTACATCAAAGCTTTTGGGGGGGGAGGTTGGCATTATCTTGACTTTGATAAAGATGAAGTATGAAATAAATGGTCTGAGGTCACGTAGCCAAGGCTCAGCAGGCCTTGGTCTGTGTCAGCACCTGTAGCTGCCAGCATCCGTCCTTGGGCCTGTGCTCGCTTGTTACATATGAGATCAAGGTCCTTGCTCCAGAGATGCTGGTTGAAGAACACAGGAACATTTAAACAAGGTTTCTCTCCTGTGAGGGCACAGAGCCTAGCTCCTAACATTTTTTTTTTATAGTTTTAAACAGTTTTTGATAGTTTGTGAGCTGCCACGGGAGTGATGGGAACAAAACCCAGGTCCTCTGCAAGAGCAGTAAGTGCTCTTAAGCGTGGAACTGTGAGAGTCTCTGTGCTCAGGCCCTGGCCATAACCCATGATCTTTATGTGACAATTGTACTTGGAATTACTGAAGTCAGGGTCCTCCCGAAACATGCCCTCCTGTCTTCTTCAGCTGCCTTCAACTCCCTTGCCCCTGGCTATACTTACCACACTACACTCACAGGTACATTGATAAAGCAGGTATTTTTTTCCAAGTTGGGCCTCAAATTCATAATCCTCCTGCCTCTTGAATGTTAATTATAGGTGTACACCTCTCCATGTGACTCAGTCAGATTAAAAAACATCTATGTCTATCTATACCTGCTTTATTTATGGTTCCACAGGACAATCCACTCGAGTGAATTACAAGTAAGAAAATATACCATTATATAAAACAAAACCAACCGCAGATCTGCACATGAGACCGGTGCCCACGTGGATCTGGGAGCTGCCAGCCGCATGCCATAGGTTTCCAACATTCCTCTCCCAACACCAGGCCATTTCTATTTGCTGACCGCCTCCAGGGTGTGTTCTGCTGGCCCAGCCCTCTCTGCTTCTGCCTCCTAATGCCCCTGGGGCATGCTGTATACCTTTGTCTATTCTGAGCAATCGCCCAAACTACAACAGCCATGGCTTCTCCATCCCAGCAGACAGGCAGAAGCTGTGCTGCAGCACTGGAGCTCTTGAATGGGAGGACAGCTTCCTCATGACTTCAGGGCTCCCACTGCAGACAGGCTCTCCGTCCTCCTCCAAGAGCCATTCCCAGGATCCAGAGCTACATGCCTGCAGGACCAACCATACCCATCAGAATCCCTTAGGGCTAAGGCTGAAAGGGGGCTCCCAGAGAAAACAGTTTCAGCTGGAAGAACAAGGCGCTGCCTCTTGGCTCTGACTAGGAGGCTAGCAGGGAAAACCTGAGGGCGCAGGGCTTAGCGTTACTCCTCCGCCGAGGCATTGAGGCGGGGTTCTGTGCTGCTGTATTCTGAGACCCTGAGAAGCAAAGAGCTTCCAGCAATTCTTAGGCTTGATGTTCTCTCGGGGTCAATAACAGTAACTCCTTTCCTCCCATCTGCCAGCTCACAAGAAGGCTGGCATGTTGGTAATGATGAAGGAAGGATGACTGGGGCCCTCGGGAATTCTTAGACCAGCCAAGAAGACAAACACCATCAATCCACGTAGAACACTGTGAAGTGGAGCAGTTGAAATCCCCATGCATGGCTGACGGGAATGGGTGCTGTGAAAAACCACATCGGGGATTCCCAAAGCACTAAAAGCAGAACTACTGTCCGATCCAGCAATTCCACTTCGGGACATATTCAAAAGAAGTGAAGCCAGGATCTTGGGGAGTTATTTACATATATTCCTAACAGTGTACTGGAAATAGTTAAGAGATGGAAGAGACTCGAGTGTGCATCAACATGACTGGGTGAGTGAAAGGCACACACACACACACACAATGGAAGCCTCAGTGCTCAGCCTGAAGAGAAAAGGAATCAGGCTCAATGACACATGGCTGTAGTCTCAGAGTTTAGGGGGCTGAGGAGGGAAAATTGTGTCTTCATGATAAAACCCTGCCTCAAATAACTTTTACAATATTTTATTTTATTTTATGTGTGAGTGTGTGTATGTGTGCGTGCTCACACACATGAGCATGCCTGTACCTGAGTGTATGTATATGTACAACATTCCTGAAAGAGCCACTGGAAGTCAGAGGAGGGTATCAGATCTCCTAGAAGTGGGTTGTGAGCCACTGTGTGTGGGGAATACAACCTGGGTCCCCTGGAAGAGCAGTAAGTATTCTCAGGAAATGAGCCATTTCTCTAGCCTCAAGAATTTTTTTAAACTAAAGTGTGGTGGAATGCTGGGAAGGTGTTTCAGAGGATGGGGTGCTTGCTGTGCAAGTGTCGGGACCTGAGTTCAAAATCCTTAGAACCCATGTGAAAATTCAACCATGGTTTTGCCCTTGCCTATCACCCCTGTGCCGTGTGAGGCAGAGACAGGATGATCTTGGGGCCTTACTGGCTGCTAGCTTAGTTCTAGATTCAGTGAGAGACCCTGTCTCAAGGGAGTAAGGCAGAGGGTGATAGGGCAGGACATCCGACATCTTCTCTGGTCTCTATGTGTGTGCTTACACATTTGCATACAACACACACACCGAGGGGGGCTGGAGGAGGAAAGCAACATATGGCCATACGCATGGTTGAGCCTGGAGGATATTTTACTAAATTAAGCCAGGCACAAAAAGACAGCTGTTATATGCTGCCTTTTACGGTGTGAGGTGCTTCATCAAACTCATCCAGACAGAAAATGAACAGTGGTTGCTAAGGGCTCTGGGAGGAAACAGGAGCTGTGCTTCTTAGGTATGGATTTTTGGTTTTGCAGGGGTGATGGTCTCACACAATGCCAATGTATCTCATGCTACTGAGCAGTACTCTTTAAGATGGACAAGGTGGTAATGTGTAGGCTATATGTATTTTACCACAATTTTTAAAAAATGGAGGGTGCTGGCGAGATGGCTTATCAGGTAAACTTTTGTTGGACAAGTGTGAGGACCTGTTTGGAGCCCTAGAACCCAAGTGAAAGCCAGCTGGGTATAGTGACCACCTATACTCCCAGTGCATGAGAGGCAGGATACCCAGGGCAAGCTGGCTAGCCAGACAAGCCAATTAGTGAGTTTATATACTGAGGCAAGTGACCTTCCTCAGTATATAAAGTGGAGAGCATGAGGAAGACATGGATGTCAATCTTGGGTCTCAAGATGTGCACATGTGCTCTCTCTCTCACACACACACACCTCCACAAATATCCACTTCCATGCACACAAGCACTCATACTCAAATATATGCTCCATATGCATACACACACAAAACAAAACAAAACAAAGCAAAACAAAAAACTTTTGTGCGTTCAGAGTGGGCAAATGCTTTCTGGGAAGGTAAGCTGCTCTCAGCTCCTGGGGCTGTACAGCTTCTACTGAAACTCGACTCAGCTTTGCCAGTGTGGCTCGAAAGTAGCTACAGATGACAAGTACACATTTTCACCTGGCTAGTTCCAATAAAACTATTAGCAGAGGCAAATGGAGGGTGGGCTTGGCTTGCAGGCTTCTGATCTACGGTCTGGAGGCTACTGACTTAGGCTTCCTGGGTCTGCGAAGTGAATTCCATGTTAACACATAATTCTTTTCTGAGATGTGATAATCTCAAGAGGTCAGTTTTCTTGGAGGACAATGCCAGTTTTGAAACTTGTTTTCTTTTCTTTTCTTTTTTCTTTTTCATTGTTTTGAGGCAGAGTCTATGTATCCCAGGCTTGCCTGGAGCTCGCTATGTAGCTAAGGATGAATTTGAACTCCTAATCCTCCTGCATCCACCTTTCCAGTTCTGGGATTGTAGGTGTTCACCACCACCCTCAGAGCTGTTAAGACAAAGCACCTCTGCAAATATTACTCATCCTAGAATTCCCTCCAGGAGTTATCCTTACTATCTTGTTCCTCATTCACAGATCAGATAAAGCCACAACGCTTGCTCATCTTTTTAAAAGGGCCTAAAAAGTGGAGAAGACTGGAATGTGTGAAGACTGGGCAGAGTCGGGCACAGCTGGAGAGGTGACTTGGAGCTGTGATGGGAACCCAAAACCCAACACACCTGGCTCAGCTTCTCTAGCGTGGTTCCCAGCTCAGGGCTCTCCAACCCTTCCCAAGGGCTCATGTGGTCTCCTGCAGTACAGTCAGTCTCTAGTGGGACTGACAGAGAGGTGATGGGAAGATGTGAATTCTGGAGCGCTCAGGGCAGGAGAGAAGATCCTCCTAACGCTGCTGCAAGCCAATCACTGCTGAGAATCCTGGGCACACACCTCAACTTCTGAACATCCTTCTTTCTCCTCCTCGCACATAACGGTAAATGCGGGAGCCAGACACTCACCTTGAAGAAGGTATGCTGTTGGCTGGGTTCTTCATACTCCCATCACACCTAGGTGCATTCTCCAAACCCGTCAGCCATCCTGGGCTTATACCATTATAGCTATCTGCTTTCTCCCTGGGACATGGCAATGGGTCCCAAGAAGGGACCTGCCCTGGCTGGGCAGTGTCTAAAGCTACTTCATTAATTTTTCCTTGATTCGGCTTTAAGCAATCGCTGAGGCCTGACACAATATTTTATACTTTTAGAGTCATATTTACTGTTTCCGGAGAATGAGTGTATGGCTCTCTGTGCAGTCTATAAATACAGGCAGGGTTGATACCATTGTACTGATGGGTCCAGTGCCAGAGGAAATGACTTGCACAGCACTTGGGTGTCACTGCAGGCCTTGGCTGCTCTGACTGTCACTCTCCACTTCCTCTTGTTGCCCTTGTCTGAGGACAAGGGGCTGTTCTTGGTGCCACTAGACTGTTTAGGTAAGTCAAACAGCCTTTTGAACTGTTGATGGTCTGGTTCCAACAGTGTGTGTGGCTGTAAAAGGGCTTGCTCAGTTTTGAGCTGATGGAAGACTGTGTTGTGAATCTCCAGCCCCTTAGCCTGCCTCAACCCTCCGGTAAGCACAAACCCGATCTGATTACTTGGGGATTTCTGTGCCCTCTGTTCTTGGATTCTGATTTGCTGGCGGTGGTGGTGCCACCGGCTAAATGCTTGTCTTGCTGCGGGAAGGTCTTGTTGATTTGATCCCAGCTTCCTGCTAATCACAGTTCATGCTCAAAAAACCCAAAGTCCTCTTCTAGGCAGGTGCAGCCCCTGGCTTGAGTTGAATGAGCCTGTCCGCACCCATGAGGGTGGGAATTCACTCCTGTAGTTCTTTCACAGAGCTGTGGGGACAAGGCACAGTCTCAAATAAACAAGGCAGCCTTGAAATGCACAGTTCAGCCTGATCATGCTTGGAGTTCTTCATGTCAGCCTCTGGCTACTGTCCCTTGCACAGAGAGACTATCCTGCCTGGTGTGATCCTCCACAAACACTCCACAGCTCTTTCGATGGCCTCCACATCAGTGGCCAGACAAATCCCTGCAGACGTTTCCCAATCCATCCTTAAGAAACAAGTCATCATACCTAGACAAAGAAACATGTTGGACAACGTGGTGAGTGTCTGTGCTCCCTCGTACTTAAGAGACAGAGACAGGGGGATCAGGATTTTAGAGCTAGAGTAGGCTATATGACACTCTGTCTCAAACAACAATAACCAACAATGAGATGGCAATTCTGCTCCTATATTTATCCATAAGAGAAATGAGTGCATATGCCACCAAAACCCACATGCCCAAGAATGATCTGGAAGCATTAGCCATAGTGGCCACAGATTGGAAACACATCAATGGTCTGTCAAAAATAAAAAGCACAGGGGCCAGTGAGACTGCTCAGTGGGTAACACCGTTGCCACCAAGCTTCAGGGTCTCTCTCTGAGACCTACATGGTGGAAGGAGAGAAGTGACTTCCACAAGATGTCTTCTGATTCCACCTGTGCACCGTGGGATGGGTGCCCCATCCCTGCCATACACGTGTGTGGACGTTTTGGTTTATGATATGTAAACATGTTTTTGTTTTAGTTCCAAGTTAGGGGTTTTAGTTTGTCCACTCCTGTTAAGTGTCTTGTGTGGATCGTGGTCCTTGCCAGCTGGAATTAGTTAAATTCTGAGGACTTTGAGGGGTATAAATATGACAGCCCAGAAAGAAGGCACGGCTGCTTGGAGGAGGACTCCTTGCTGCTGTTTCGTCCTGCTGCTGCATTTGCTCTTTGCTGATTTGCTGGTTACCTGGACTTCTGGATTTCCTGACGATTCATATTGGTATTGCCCCCAAAAGAATCCTACGGCCCTACCCAGCAGGAAGTAGCAAAGAGAACTCTGCCCCCTGTTCCCACTAACCTTTCTTTCCTACCCAGTGTTGGGGGCATGAACGGGGGGGTAGAAGTGTTTAATAACCCTAAATAAAGTAGGTTTGTTAAAAAGTCTAAGCCTACACATAAGCATAAATAAATAAATGTAATCAAATCCTCATTTGGAGTGGTGAAGCCGTGGGTAGAGGCATGAGGAGCCATTTGCCTGAGATACCCCAAACATCCCCCAGTGAGCCTCTGCTTAACTGGATAGCTGGCTCTGGCTCTTCATCTTTTTATGTGTATTGGTGTTTGCTGGCAAGTATGTCTGTGGAGCATGAGCATGCCCAGTACCTACAGAGGCCACACAGGGAGTTACATCATCTGGTTGCTAGTGGTTGTGAACCAACATGTGAATGAAATCAAACCTGAGTCCTCTGGAATCGCAGCCAGTGCTCTTAATCCCTGAGCCATCTCTCCATGCTCTGGAACTGGGTTTGTATGAGACCCAGCCTGGAGTTCTGGTGGCTGCTGCTGTGTGTGTTTTACTCTACTTCCTGTGGTCTTGCACAAACTGACTCTCAGCCTTTTATATACAGCCCAGATATTTTTTTATATGGTTTGGACATGCCCCTTTCAGTCCTCCAGTGTTAAAACTTAAAGTTCGAGGTGAAAGCATTAAGAGATGCTGAGACTGAGTGCCTACGTTAGGAATGGAATTAAGAGGCTTCACACCGTCTCTACAACTGTAAGAGATGCACCTTTGATCCTTATGACACCCAGCCTCAAGTATCCTGATGTCACAACACGAAATGGACAAAGACACAGACAAATACGCTGTGAGAGTTTATGATAGAATGTGGTTTTTAGAAAATAAATCTCTGTTAATATGACCATTAACTTGAAACAAACACACCTACTTTTCTTTTTTCTTTACAATAATAACATTCCATCATAGAGTGCAGTCTGAAAAGAGACTGTAAAAATTAAAATGAGGAAGTGGGATTATTTTTTTTTAAGTCGGAATCAGAGCTGGGGTATGCATCTCAGTTGGTAGGCTGCATACCTAGCATTCACAAAGCCCTTGGCTTGGTCCCCAGCTCCTCATAAGCCAGGCATGGTGACACACTCCTGTAATTCCAACACTCTGGAGGTAGAGGCAGGAGGATCAGAAGCTCAAACTCGTGTTTGGCCAGATAGTAAGTTTAATATTAGCGTGTGGTGAAGGCTTTAATCCCAGCACTCAGGGAGGCGGAGGCAGAAGCAGAGACAGGTGAATCGCTGTGAGTTTGAGGCCAGCCCTGGTCTACAAAGCGAGTCCAGGACAGCCAGGACTCCACAGAGAAACCCGGTCTCAAAAAACAAACAAAACAACAAAAAGACTAGCCTGTGACACATAAGACCTTGTCTCAAAAAACTAAACTACAAAACATCACTGGTGAGAGCTCTGTGCAAAGCTATAGGTGCCACATGCCTCTGTTGACACAGAATCCTTGTCTGTGCCACCCTTCGGGACTTCTCCCAGGCCCTTCCCACCACATGGATGGAAACACTGCACCTAAATAAGAGAGTGTCTAATATGGTCCGAGCTGCTGGAGACAGGCTGGAGCAGACAGCCAGGCAGGACACAGATCAAGCCCCTGGAGCAGCTGAAGGTCTTCAACCCTGCAGAGAAATAAACTCATCCAGGTAGTTTTCCCGACAACCCTGATGCCCAGGGTAGCGGCACAAGGCCAGAGCATGTGAGGCACCTTGCTTCCAGTCTGCTCACCAGCCCACAGACCTAGCGTGCCTATCACCACATGAATAATGACAACTGTACGGAAGGTTAAGCACCTGGCTGGGGGTTGACATATCAATTTAGAGTTAGGAAACAGATCTTCCATCTGGGCAGTATGAGGTACACGTGCAGCAAACCCAGCATTCAAACAGGATGCTGAGGCAGGCGGATCGCAGTCCCAGAATAGAGTCTGGGCTATGTGTGGAGACTGTCTCAAAGCAATAAAACTAAACAAAAATTCTACAGGGATTCCTACTTATACTATGTGTGTGTGTTACATGTGTGTATGTGTGTGCATGCACACATGCACATAGGCCAGAGGAAGATATCAGTTGTCCTGCTCTATAATTCTCTGCCTTATTCTGTTGAGACAGGATCTCTCATTGACCCTGGAGTTAGGATGGTGGTCAGCAAGCTCTAGCAATTCTCCTGGCTAACAACAAAAGACAAAACCTGGGTGCTGGGATTTGAACTCAGGTCCTCATTCCTGTTTGTTTGTTTTTGAACTCAGGTCCTCATTCCTGTTTGTTTGTTTTTGAGACAGGCTTTCTTTGTATAGTCCCGGGTGTTCTGGAACTCACTCTGTAGGCCAGGCTGGCCTTGAACTCAGAGATCTGCCTGCCTCTGCCTCCCAGGGGCTGGGATTAAAGGTGTGCACTATCACTTCCCAGCCTAGGACGTCATTCTTGCTTAGCAAGCACTCTTAACCACTGAATGATTTCTCCAGCCCCTATTCATACTCTGTTTAATCTACTTTGTTTAGTCTTTTTTAGATTTGATAGTGGTCTTTTTTTTAAGTTCTTATTTTTACAGGCTACACAATGAAATACTAACAGATGAAACGTTGATGTCCATGAACAGCTTCAAGAAGCAACAGAGGAGTCATGGGTCTGGCAAAGAACTGATGACAAAGAACTACCATGAGTTCAAAACTGTGGGATCTGGGTCATGAGCACAGGACTCTTGGCCAACTGTTCTCTCTGCTTCATTTAGAGTTCTTTATACCAAGGAAAATGAAATCCTTCTTATCCCACACTAATCTTCTACATAATTTTCCTCCAGCAAAGACATCACGTTTTCTGACCACATCTAATCTCATCTGTAATCCGAGCATTGAGGTCACAGAAGGATGGGGGAAGGAGACTGTGAAAGGGAGGCCACTGAGAAACACCAAGTAGCCACAGGGACACCTGACAGGTAACTCCTATCACTTCCTCTTCCTGTGTGCTCAGACAGTAAAACCAATATGAAATTTCTATTTCTTTCACTACTTATGCTACTCTAGAATGTCATGGTTTAGATTTGGTGCGTTGTCCAAAGGTCTGGGTGCTAGACCTTTAATCCTTATGTGTGGTAGTTTGAATGAGAATGCTGCTGCATAGGCTTATATATTTGAATATTTAGTCTGAAGTTGACGGAACTGTTTGAGAAAGATTAAGGGGTGTGGCCTTGTTGGAGGAGATGGGGTAGGTCACTGGGGTAAGTTTTGAGATGTCAAAAGCCCACACCATTCCCCATTATCTCTCTTTGCCTCATGGTTATAGGTAAGGATGTAATCTCTCAGCCACTGCTCCTGAGCCATGCCTGCCTGACTGCTACCATGCTCCCCCTGAGCCCCCATGATGGTCATGGACTCACCCTCTGAAATTGTAAGCCCCAAATAAACTCTTTCTTCTATAAGTTGTCATGATCATAGGGTTTTATCATAGCAATCGAAATCTAACTAAGACATTGGGTAAATTCAAGAGATGGCCTCAAGGGTGGTTCTGGGTGCTGCTTTAAGAAGGAAATATTTTTCTGAAGGAAGTTGTTACATAGAGTTGAGTGTGAGACCTGAGTTTCTCCCCAGTTTCCTTTTTTGAGACATGATCTCTTGTTTCTACAACACGTTCTCATCCAAGCACGAGGAGACATAGTCAAGTGGGGAATCCTCAGCAGAGACTAGGAAATCCTACTTAGACTTTCTGTATCTAAAACTGTGTGCCAAATAAAATATTTTTTTAAAAAATTAACCTGCCCTTCAGGTGTTTTGTTACAGCAGCAGAAAGCAGCAAATACACAACACACATACACACTCACATGCATGCACACACACAGAGACATATACTCACATGTATTTATGGTAGCTAAGCAACATAGGTTCACAGAAAGGTAGGCCTTTCTGGGGATGGCTGAGGACAGTTTTAGAACTTCTGGGAACTTTCCTGAAAGGATTAGAAATGGCTCAGTGCTGGGACCTCTTGTCCCTGATGGCTGAATGCCCTGGGTTTGTGCCAGCCCATCTATAGCCAAGTCAAAGAAGAGCCTCGAGAGCTGCCTGCTCACCCTCGAAGGTGCTTGTGATCACCGAGGGAAGGAAGACAAAGGAATGTTGACTTTTTTCTTTGGTCTGTAAAAAACTGGATTCCAAATAGGCTTCAAAAGAAGAGAAATGAGAGTTAAGAGAAGAAAGGGGAGATCTAGGGGTAGTGGCACACACTTGTAACCCACAGCCACGGTGCTGCCTTTGGTTACACGTGACAGTGGGCTTGTGCGCACATTCATTCCTTTTAGTTCTTGAGTCACCTGTCCACATCCCCTCAGCTTCCTGTTGGAATGAGAGTCTCGTTTCTCTGATTCACAAGAACTCTGTACTAAGAGTTAACTGTAACAACAAGCACAAGAGAATGGAGAGTTGGAGGCCTACACCGCATACTGAGCCACTGCCTCAAAAACAAGCGACACAGAAACATACAGGCAGAGGATCAAAGAGAGACCAACCTGGTTTGGAAAATATCATAAATGGAGCTGACAAGATGGCTCAGTGGGTAAAGGAATTTGCTGCACAAGCCTGGTGACCTGAGTTTGATCTCTGGCACCCACCTGAAGGTGGGAAGACAGAACCAGCTCCACAAAGTTGACCTCTGACTTCCACATGTACATTGTGGCATGTGTTCCTTACCACGAACACACAACAACAACAACAATAATGTATTTACAAAAAGGAAAACGTCATAAATGAAACTCAATGACAAACAACTAGTAGATAACAATATGTTACCATTAACATTTGGTAGAGAGCTCTTATGAGACAGTGAAACAAGACTCTCATCCCAACAGATAGCCGAATGGAATGTAAACAGGTGACTCAGGAACTAGAAGCAGTGAATGATGTGCGAACACACCTGCTGTCACAGGTAAGCAAAGTACTGCAGAGTGGTGACCACGGCCAAGGGTATCCTTCTACAGTTTCAGACCTTGGTCAAGCACAGTCCGAAAACATCAAGTGGAAATTCTAGAAATAAACAAGTTACACGTTTTAAATGCTGAGTAGCCCAATGACATCTCACATCTGGCCCATTCAGTCCTGTCCAGGATGTGAGTCACACCTCTGTTGAGCCTGTCTGTGCTGTATATACTAAACATCTTCTGGTCACAGGTAGCCATACGATTATCGAATCAACTGTTCAAGTGACCCCTACAGAGTAACCTGATGCTCTGCCACTGCCACGCACCTCTGAAGATTTCATCACTTGAGTGGCTCTCATCACTGAGTCCTGTCATTATGGTGCTATCACAAGACATGGTAATGCAATAGAGACTCAAGAGACCAGATGTGCTGTTATAATTACTAGATCCTAATTTTTTATTTATGTACTTTTAATTTCTGTGTGTATGTGTGTGGCTGCTTGTCTATATATGTGTGGTGGCCGCTGAGGTCACAAAAGAGGCTTGGATCTCCTGGAGCTGGAGTGGCAGGTTGTTATGAGCCACCCAAAGTGGATGCTGGGAGTCAAACCAAGGTCCTCTGAGCACCAAGTACTGGTAGGCCCTGAGCTATCTCTCTAGCACCCTGCTCTGTTATTATCAGCTATTTTTTTCAGCCCTTGTTGAGCCTAATTCATAATGAGACTTTGTCAAGATGCATATGTAGAAGAAACAGTCTCTGTGCTGTCTGGTACCCCCTATGGCTTTAAACATACTGTGGGGAATCAGAGAATGTGCTCTCCATGAGCAACGGTGGAGAACTCTATAAAACAGCAATGAGAAATAATTTGGTCATTCAAACTGACCATCATCTTAATAATGGATAATACTCAGGATGAGGCAGTGGCTCAGTGGCTAAAGCACTTACTGTGCAAGTGTGAGGAACTGAGTTCAAATCTCCAGAGCCCACATAAAGCCAAACATTTATGTCTATGATCCCAGATTAGATATAGTCTTCGATTTTTTTTTTTTACAAAACTTACTTTATTTAGGGTTCTTAAACACATTTTCATCCTTCTAACCCCCAACCTTAGATAGGAGATTAGCAAGGAAAAGAGCTGTAGACCTCTTTTATCTACTTCCTGTTGATTGGGGTCGATGGGTCTTTAGATTAGCAAACTCAGTCATCAGGACACCAGCAGTCCAGTCCAAAGACCAACACCAAGCAGCAACATGAAGTCAGTAGAAGCCACAAGACTCAGTTGTATTGCCCTGAGATCGTTTCTCTGAAACATTTCTCTCTGCAAATCCAAGTGTCAAAGCACAAAGATCAGCTCAGCAATGTCAATCCAAAAAGGGATAGCTCACTGTGTGTGGGTCTCTATATATCTCCTCTCTTCAGAGTCCACCCACAGATGTTCTCAGCTGCCAAAGTCACACCCCTCACATGAGAGAGCTCACAGCAAAACATCATGTGCCCTCTCACAACCAGCCTCCAGCAAAACATCACATGACCAAGGTTTCTTCAAGGAAACCAGAAACTTCCACTTCATAAACTTCCATTGCAATTAGAAGCAGAGACTAGAGACTCCCCAACTATCCTGGAGTTCCCAGCAGCAAATACCAAAAGAGAAACCCTGTCTCAAATAAGGATGAGAAACTGACATCAGAGCTTGTCCTCTGACCTGCACATGTGCATCATGGCATTCACATATCTGCATTCACATAAACACACACATATGTGTGCAGATATAAATACATACACGTGTGTACACACAAAAGGATAATATTTGAAGTCTGCAAGATGCCATTACCACTAAACAGTTGTCTAAACTAGTCAAAGAAGGGAATTTGATAACAGATAAATTAAAGTACCTATAGCATTTGACCTACTTATTTCGCTTTGAGGAAGTCATTCTAAGAAAGTGACAGTACAAAGACCTAAGGCCTGTGTGTAGAGGCTACTTTGTTATTGGAGCATGTCTTAGTTAGGGTTACTATCTCAGTGATGAAACACCATGACCAAAGAGACTCGAGGAAGAGTATATTTGGCTTCCATTGAAAGTAATTGGACAGGAACTCAAACAGGGTAGGAATCTAGAGGCAGGAGCTGATACAGAAGCCATGGAGGAGTGCTGCTTACTGACTTGCTCTCCATGGCTTTCTCAGCCTGCTTTCTTATAGAATCCAGGACCACCAACCATGGGATAGCACCACTCACCATGTTCTGGGCCCTCCCACATCAATCACTAATTAAGAAAATGCCCTACAGCTGGATCTTATGGAGGTATTTTCTCAGTTGAGGTTCCCTCCTTTCAGATAATGCTAGATTGTGTTAAGCTGACCTAAAACTAGCCAGCACAGAACATAACGAAAAATTCTTGGGCTTCCTCCATGGGGCAAGCTTGGTCAGCCTCCTATTCTTTCTTTCTGATCATTCCTATAAACACTTTGACATTCAGACAGCATATGCATCTATAGTCTGCCCCAATTCCATGCCCTGGAGTTCATGTTAGAGTCAAATATCCAAAAGGTCTCCTCCGTATCTTCAGCTCACTACATTTGCATTCACCTCTGTTGGGTCACAGGTCACTAAGATCGTGGTAATGGCTGGTTAGATAGAGCCCAGCAGTAAAGCGCATGAGGTCCTGGGTTCCATGAAAAGAGAGAGAGAGAGAGAGAGAGAGAGAGAGAGAGAGAGAGAGAGAGAGAGAGAGCAGGAAGATTGCAGTGGCCCTTTATTACCAAATCCTGTTGATACTGTTCATAGCTTCTATGAAACAAAAGAAAAGGTATTATATCCACTTGTGTATTCATATGTGTGTGTGCATCATTGCACATGAACATGTGGAGGTTGAGGAAAAACTTGCAGGAGTTGGTTCTCTCCCTCTGCTATGTGGGTCCCAGGAGTCAAACTCAGGTGGTCAGGCTTGGTGGTGGGGGCTTCCTCACAGGCCCTCTGAGAAGCCCTCATTCACATACTCTTTATCCTTTAAGCCCCCGCTGCCTGCCCTGGCCTTTTGCCTCCATATTTCTCTTCCCTTCCCAGCTGCTCTTTTCAGACTCCTGGCTGGCTCCTTCCTCTCACTGCGAACACTTCCTGGGGCTGGCCCCAAGATTTCCTCCTCACTCTCCAATTTCCTTGCTTGGCCCTCTGCCCTACAGTTTCTTCCCAGAGTACTATCACCAGCTGTTGTTGCTTGGACAGCTCTGCTGGGCACCATATGTCCTTAGAATACTAACACCTAAAGCATAATGTCCTCTCTGCCTGCCCCAGAACCCCTTCCTGCTGGCCAGGACCATTATCTAAAGCAGAAGTCACTGTTGGTTTCTCTGTGCATCTGATGCACCCAGCCACTGCCACTCTGCATCCAAGGAATCCTTTGTAGCAAGCTCATGCATGTATTTTCGCACTCATCTTAGAATGAAGAAGCCCAAATCCTTGGCCAGGGTTACCATGACTGTGACCTTATTTGGCTTCTTTTTTATGACTTCCTCTCTTCTTATCAAATGAGCCGTCCAAGAAACAGTTAGCAGAGTGCTTGCCTAGCTTGCATAAGGCCCTGGATTCAGTCCCAATATTACAGAAACAGAGTATGGTGGCTTATGCCTATAACCCCAGGTGGAGACAGGAGGATGAGGAGTTCATGAAACTCTGTCTCAAAACAAAGAAGGGTTCAGGGAAATTTCTCAGGGGATAAAGTCTGGCTGTACAAAGGGAGAAGCCGAGTTGGGTCCCTGTCACTTATATAAAGAACAAGTGGGCATGGTGATCTGCCTGTACCTCCAGAGCTTAGAAGGCAGAGTCAGGTGCAAGCTGCCTAGCTAGCCTAGTTCGAATGAGAGATCCTGCTTCAGTGAATAAGAGGTAGCACTCAACGAAGACTCCTGGCCATAGCCTCAGACATTCACAGGCATGTAGACCAAGTACACACATATACCCGTATATAAACAAGCATGCATATACGTGTGCACACACACCAAGAACACACACACACAGCAAAAATATCTAAAGAAAGAAGGAGTGCCAATGAGTACTTGCTGCTTTTGCAGAGGACCCAAGTTCAAGTCCCAGCACCCGCATGGCTGCTAATAACCCTCTAACTCCTCTTCTAGCCTTCTTGAGCATGCATATACATAGCACACAGACATACATGAAAGTTAAACATTCATACCCATAAAAATAAATCTTAAAAAAGGCATTTCCAGTCATGTGGGACTCACATTTTCTAGAAATCTCTGTAGAGGAGAAAGATAGAGACTGAGATGGACACGGAGAAGCCTTCTCCTAGCAGAAATCCTAGGCCATTTTTTTTTTTTGAACAAGTGAACAAATGGCACCCATTAGTCATCAGGGCTCCTAACTCTTTTCTGATCTCTAGAGATGGTTTCTGGTCAGGGGTCCAGAGTCTGGAATGACATCACCTCCCAGACCTATTTATTCTGTAGTTTGAAGAGCCGCTGTCATAGTCCGTGAAATGGGGAGCCTTTCACTATTGCTTTGGGTCTGAGAAACACAGCGATTATGTGGTTGCTGGGATTCCTATCCACCCTGGTACTCACAAAGACTCTTTCCCAAGTTCAGCCACTCACAGTAGGCTTTCACCCCCATAGCTATAGTCATTTCATTTACAAATGCTTAAGCATCCTGCCTGTAGTCAAGAGCATGGATTGTTGAGCTCATCCATGTTGCTTACTTACTCCTTACGTGTTCTCACCTAGCTTCCATCACTCTTACACAGATCAGACCCCAGCCCAGGAAATGGAGTGGTCCACTGTCTGGGGGCAGGGGCTTCCCACCTCAAGCAACGGTCAAGACAATCCTCCAAAGACATGCCCATAATCTATGTAACTCCTCATTAAGACTCTCTTTCCATGCAGTTCTAGGTTGTGTCAAGTTGTCAATTGAAGCTAACCAGTACCCTATCTAGGTGAATGTGAAAGACCCCACAGCACTTATGATCTCTTAAATCTAAGGACAGACTCTGTACTCGATGCTGGAGGGACACAATTTCAGGTGTCCCCGGAAAGAAGGCCTAGTGGTAGAACCTTGACAAACCCTGGAACTTCCCTGGGTGGGTGCAGGCCTTGCTGTTCTTCAAGGCCCTCGGGAACAGTGCTGAGTCACAGGATAAGACTCTGGACTTTGTGAACTGAGAGCAAAGCCACCTGGCCCAAGGGTCAGTGAGCCAAAACTGACACGATGAAACAAGTCCTATCCAAGTGTGGTGTCTGGGCTTGGCAGGACCCAGGCCACATTGCTCAAACGCTGCTAAGTCCAAGAATGTAGTTCTGGGGCTAGACTGAGGTATTCAGACCACCAGCTTTGCTCAGATTGCTAGAGAGAAGGTGGTGGGGCTGATTTGTCTAAAGCACAGCCTGGATTTTAGACTTCCCTTTGGAATCTTGTTAAAATTCAGGGACAACCTCCCTGTTATTTCCTAGCAGCTCAGCCGCAGCCTTCTGATGCCTCAGAAGACTGAAGGAAAGGGTCCCAATAGCTGTGTGGTTGAGAGACATGTGGCTCTTTGCATTACAGAATGAATATATCTGAAGGGCAGTGTCATCTCCAACTGTGGACCCCTTCCCTAGCCCCAGAACTAACTCCGGAGATCAGAAAGGAGCTACGCACCATGATGACCAGTGAGTGCCAGCTGTATGAAGAAAAAAAAAATAAAAGCCTAAAAATTCTCTCTAGGGTTTCTGTTGGAGAGGGGCCTCTCCATGTCTGGCTCTATCTCTGTCTCTCTCCTCTATATGGGCTTCTGAAGAAATGAATATCTCTTTAGGGACGAATGAGATTTGGGTCTTTCCTCCCCATCTTTTTTCTTCTTAGAATTGTTATGGCATCTAAAGTCACAGGATGAACTTGGCCTTGGGATGTGGGGGCTCTCACTCATTATCCCTGATGCTTACACACAAGAGTATGAGTCTAAGAGCCAATTACTACAGAGTTTCTAATAGGTATGTACTTGTTAACTCCCAAAAGCTATTCCCACTGCTCTTTGGGGAGGCTTTGGTGTCCACTGACTGACAGCTATGACCTTTGACATACCCCCAGAGTCAGTTGTCAGCACATCTCTAGAATGGCCTGAATAGATGACACTTCTTTCATTCACTAACTTTCAAGTGTTTGTGAGTTATGCACTGTGATTAGTATTAGAGTTAGAGGCTAATGTCCTGAAACAGGCTTGAACAAGGGTTCCCTGTCGCTACAGACTAGTAGAGGGACATCAGGATCCTGTACTTGTTTCTCAGAGACCTCCAGATGCTCAGGAGAAGCCAAACGTGGTGGCAGAAGCAGGAAGATCATGAGTTTGAGATCAGGCTGTGTAACACAGGAAGAACCTGTCTCAAAAAAGAAAAGTAGGAGGAGAGAGGAGGGAAAAGAAGGAAAGGAGAAAAGAAATGAAGGAAAGCGGGGGGAGGGGGAGGGAAGGGGAGATCCCAGAGAGTAAAGAACTACCTATTTACAGCTCCAACACCAGAGCCACCTTTCCTGGGTCTTTATTCTTATAAGACTTTTTGGAGACAGACTCTTGCTTTGGTGCCTAGGCTGGTTTCAAATCCATGGTCCTCCTGCCTCATCTTCCTGCTTACTAGGACTACAAGCATGCAGCAGTGCCAGGCTGGACTTTAACACATTTATTTCTTCATGTATTTACTTCTGAGACAGGGTTTCAATGTGTGACCCTGACCGGCTGAGAACTCACTATGTGGATCGTCAGACTGGCTTGGAATCAAATCTGCCTGCCTTTGCCTTCTGGGTGCCGGGATTAAGGGCTGCCTACAGGGCTTTAATTCTTAAGCAAGACTCCACCCCCAGGTATTTCTAAACTGAATATGAAATAGTTAGGATCTTAATTCGATACTACAGGAGATTAAGCAGCTAGCCCTGGATTACACAGATGAATGGCAAGGGTATCTTAGATCCCAACCTGTCAGATGAGAGATTCTTACCTCAGAGCCCTGAAACACTCAGAAACTGCCTCTAGAGGACTTGAGGAGGGTGGTCATTGGGTAAGAAGCTTCCTTTTGGAGTGACTCAGATGCATAAGAACCACCCAGACATTATACAACACTGTGGATCCATCAAGAACCTCTGAGTTGTACACTTTTCAATCCTGACCTTCACGGAACATGCGTTTTTATCCTGAGTAAAGACCTGAGAAACTCGAGGGCTTCTTCTTTACCAGGCTGAAGCCATTGCTGACAGGCCAGTAACCTTCCTGTTACTTCTCCCTCCCCCAATAATCTATCTCTGGAAATTGTTGACAAATGAGTCATAAACCTCAGAGCCAGAGTTGTGAAGTTCCAGGGTTTGTAATGGGGCTCAGTTTCTACTGCTGTGGGGGCTTTGGACACTCTTTGTTTATTTCAAAACAAAATATTCACTTGTGTTCACGTGACTGAATTCCATGGATTTTATTCAGGACAAATCAGAAAAGCAAATTTCCCTGCTGCTGGCACCGACAGCGGTCTGCTTACAGATCTTGGTTCTTGTTTCAGGGAATCAAATCAAGAACCTTCAGAGGAGATGAAGGGGGATGGTGCGGTAACTTGTGCAGCTTTGAGACAAAGGGATATATGCTAGCTGTGAAGTTCTCTTCTGGTGCGTCACCACTCACTCTATGTAAAGGTAGAAGGAAATGCTAGAGTCTGTAAAAGTTGTACTCTGACTTCCACACATGTGCCTACACACACATCACATGCATGCACATACATATACAACAATAAGGAAACTAAAAATTATTTTAACTTCATTTCATGTATAGGTATTTGACCTGTATGTATGTGTGTGCGCCATATGACAGTGTTAGTACCATAGAGTCAGAAAAGGGTGTTGGATCCCCTGGAACTGGAGTTACAGATAGGTGTGAACCACCATGTCAGTGCTGGGAATTGAACTCTGGAAAAGCAACTAGTGCTGGGCCATCTCTCCAGCCCAAACTAGAACCATTTTAAATTCTACAAATTCCTTCTCATTCTTGTAAGTATCCTATCCCCTTTCACAGTGACTGTACAACTCTCCACTGAAATGTGTAATCTATTTCTCTGCTGCTTAAACCTGGACTGACCGTGAGATTTGCTTTGACCAAAGGTTCATTAGTGATGGATGTGAAAGCAGGGGCTTGGAATTTCGGAGTGTAGCTCCTTTTATTGCTGTCTGCTCCTCTAACATCACCTGAGACTGGGGTGCCCGCTGGGAAGTGTGTGGCAGTCACTCTACCTGATACTGAGCCAACTTCCAGACATGTGAGGACCCCTACTCCAACCAGCTTACAGACATGTGGTCAGCCCATCCTAGACCATCCGGTCGCCGCTGAACAAGCCCAGACCAGAACTGATTAGCTGTCCCAATTGTTCTTGAGCAAATAAAGATGTTTGTTGCTGGCCGCCACTATGTCTTGCAAAAGTCAATACACACAAGCAGAGAATATCTCTGGAAAGATTTTGTTAATAATCTACATAGTTTCTCTAAAGGTGAAAATTAGGTCCATAGGAAGAATTGGTGTATGTGTGTGTAGTTGTTGTTTTAAACAAGAGCTCACATAGCCCAGGCTGGCCTCTAGGCCACCATGTACTTGAGGATAATCATGAATTCCTGATGTTCTTGCCTTAAACCTTCCAAGTGCCAAGACTGTAGTTGTGAGCCACCACACCTAGCCTTTCTGTACATGTAAACCACATAAATGAATCTGCTCTAAAAAATAAAAAAGTTCAAATAATTGAAGTAGTGAACGTTCTAAAGCATGACTTGTAGAAAAAGGTAGTTTTCATTCATAAATCAGCACTTGTTACACTTCAGAAAATAACAACTGCAGTATGAGTGTATGAACTTCTTGTTCCATTTCCTTTTCTCAGAATGACGAAGCCCTTTGTCATCTAACACAATGAAAGCACAGTGTAGCATTTAGTGTTTGAGACAGTAGCCCAGTCTCTGGGCCACGCCAGTGCGGCTGAGGAAAGTGATTGAGAGTTCACAAACCTGTAACACCATGGGGCATTGTTTCCCTCCCTTCCCCGCTGTGGTCTGACTGAAGTTCTTGTCCTTCTATTGTGGTGTACTGCAATGCTCACATCTGTGATAAGATTTGAGTGGGCTTATAAGGAAGGAAAGCTTCCCAAGAGCTGAGCAATCTAATTGTGGGGGCTGTGGGGACGGAGGGGACCTCGACAGCAGTCAGAGCCTGGAAGACTCCCCCTCCCCACCGCCGCCCTTCTTTCTGCTTCTCCTTGAGGTCACTCATTCTCTGTTCCTGCTGACCAGTTTGTGGTGAATGGACTGTTGTAGAATTGCTGAGCCTTATAGTTCCCAGCTCCCTTGATAGAAAGGCTTTCTAATCTCTTGGAAAATGAACTCTGGCCGCCCAAGAAGAGTGCTGCCTTCCTCCAGAGGTCCCATCTGCCGCCTAGAAGCTGACCTCGTAGAAATCCACCTACAAGTTAGAGTTTTTGGCAGAAGGAGGATGCTACTTCCAGAAGAAGAGTGTGTGCTAGGCACAAACTGGAATTCCAGTGGCGAGGGTGAGGGGGATGGAAAACAGGCTTTAGAAAGGAGAGGAGCCTGGGGTCTAAGTCCTGAGATTGCCATTACAATTGTGTGATGTCATCTTTCCAAGCGTCCATTTTTGTCATCCACTCTGCTTACCTGGCAGTGCTGTCACAGAGACTACTAGTGCGCCTGTGAGCACCTTCAGCAAGCACTCCATGCTGAAGGCTGTTCATTGAGGTTTTTCTTAGAGCTACTGTGTGCTTTTCTGCCACACAAAACTTGTAGACAGAGCTGCACTGTAGCTCAGCAGGAGGCACTTGACCACCACTCATAAGGCCCTGGGTTCAATCCTCAGCAGTGCAAAAGTCACTTGTACATAAAGTCTCTGCTATATAGGCAGTGTCCCTCAAAACACTGTGTGTTCAAAATTTGGACCTCAGTATGTGGCACTATTAATGGAAGCTAGGACCTTTAAAAGGTGGGGCCTAGTGGGAGGAAGTTTGGTCCCTGGAGGTGTTTTGGGGGCTGGCAAGGTAGCTCAGAGGGTAAGCGTGCTTGCTGCCAAGCCTGATGGCCTAAGTCATCAATTCCCAGATCCCACACAGTACAGGAGAAAAGTGACTCCCATAGTCCTCTGGCTGCCACACATGGCTCTATACACACCCAAATAAGTGTTTTAAGAAAGGTGAATATTAGGACCTCAGCCCTCTCTCTTCCTCTTTTTCCATGTTTACCAGCCTCACCCACCATGTGCCCTCTGCCATGATGATCCCCCTTACCACAGGAGCAAAGACAACAGGGCCAAACAAACAGACACTGAAATGCCTGAAGGTGTGAGCCAAGCCAACCTTTCTTTTCACTGGAGTGCGTCCAGTATTTTGTCCTAGGGATGGAAAGTTGACTGATGCAGTCTTAGAATATGAAGGAATGGAAGAGACTTTAGATATGGTTTGCTCATCCCCAAGTCCTGGACTATAAGCTGGATGTGTTCTTAGCAGCTAACAGACAAATTGGGGAGAAAAGAGGTAAGGTGGATCATCAGGTAATGGCACTTGCTCCTAACTCTGATGATCCTGAGTCGAATCCCTGGGTCTCATATTGGTGGAAGGAGGAAACCAGATTCCCTAAGTTATCTCCCAACCTCATAGAATGCCTACCCATAAGTAAATAAAATGTAACTTTAAAGTTTTAAAGAAAACATTTTCCATGATGTTAAGGCACTAAAAAAAGCATTTTCATGTACAAAAATATTTTTATAATAAAGTGGTGGCAGTAGATGGTACTATACTTAGCATAGTTGACAAAATGAAAAGGTGGCCATGTTCCTTTGCTTTCCAGTTCTCATTTCTCCAAGGAAAAGCTCAATCTAGCTTAACTCCTCATTTTGTGTGCATGTGCATATGTGTGTGTGTACATTTGTTCATGCATGGGGGTATGTGTGTGTGGAGGTCAGAGGTCAGCATTGGTTGTCTTCCTAAGTTACTTGCTACCTTAGTTTTTGAGACAGAGTCTCAGATACTTCTGCCCCATGTCTGTCTCTTTATGTGGGATCTGGGATTTGATCTTAGGTCCTCATGTTTTTGCAGGAAGTGCTTTTACCCACTGAGCCATCCTACTAGCCCCACCAGTAACTCCTGCATCTCTGTGGCATGTCCTCCCAATCTCTTGACAGTATCTTTCATGGAGCAGGATTGCTCTTTGTCTTGTTTTCTTGAGACAATCTCAATGTGTAGCAAAGTCAAGCCTGATTTTAATCTCATGATCCTTCTGCCTCAGGCTTTTGAGTGCTAGTATTACAGACATATACCACTATCCTAAAGTTTAAATTTTAATGAGGCCCAATTTATTAATTGTGACTCATATCATTGGTTTTGTCAAAAGGCCAGCCTGTTCCCATGTTATCTTACAGGAGTTCTAGAGTTTAGTGTTTTATATTTTTTTAATCTAATTCATTTTGATTTAGTTTTTATGAAAGACCGAAGACCTTGACCTCTTTTTTTTCATATGGAAGTCCAGTATTTGTAGCACTATTTGTTGAAAACATTAGCTTACAGTCAGGCAGTGGTGGCACACACCTTTAGTCCCAGCACTCAGGAGGCAGAAGCAGGTGGATCTCTGTGAGTTTGAGGCCAGCCTGGTCTACAGAAGGAGCCCAGGACAGCTAGGGCTACACAGAGAAACCCTGTCTCTAAAAACTAAAAAAGAAAAGATTAGCTGTGTTGCCTGGGATCTTCCATTGATATCAGTTGGCTATGTTTTTGTGCATCTGTCCCAGGGCTCCATATTCTGTTTCACTGACCTATTATTTGTCTATTTTTTCCCATTAACACCAAGGTCTTGACTCCTGAAACTGTTGGAAGCTTGAAGTCAAGCTTTAAAAATGGGGATGTTTTCAAAACCAGAAAATATATATGAGCGAAAATATAGAACTATATATTTACCCTACCCACACAGAAATAACTGCCTTTACTGGAGATGTGTCTGCTCATGAGGATTTCTGTGTGGCTCCCAGAGTCAGCAGAGGAAGCAACTTATGCATAGCAGTGTGTGCAAGACTGTGAATTTGGCTTGGTGGCGGGGCAGAGATCTGAGCATCAAGGAGAAGCAGGGGCTTGCAGAGGGATGAGGCAGGATAGAGGGTTGTGTGGGCTGGAGGCTGAAGAATGAGAATGGTGAAGATGCTCCCTCCAGAGAATCTAGGAGACAGAGCACAGAAAACAGAAAGACCTTGGCAGCTTTGAGGATCTGAAAGATGGGCAGGAAGTCTGGAGTGCAGAATCAACCACGGGCCTGGGGAAGCGGAAGGAAATGTGTCAGGCAAGAAGAGTGAGTGTGGGATGTATCTCTGTCAGTAGAGCACTTGGCCAGAATGCACAAAGCTCTGGGTTTAATTCCCAGCATCCTGTAAGCCAATTGTGTCTCCCAGAACTCAGGCAGCAAAAGCAGGAGGATCAGAAGTTCAAGGATATCCTCAGCTACAGATCAAGTTTGAGGCCAGCCTAGGATACATAAGATCTTGTCAAGAGGAAAGGAGGAAGATGATGGTGATGATGAAGTGGAGAAAGATGCTAACACTGGAGGAAGAAGCAAGTACATATTGTTCAGAAGGAGTAAAACAAGCTATTCTAAGGAGTTAGACTTTAGCTTAAGGTGGCTGAAAGCCAGGAGATTGTTAAGCTACAGAAAACACTCATTCATTTCTCAAGTATTTGTGGAGTAGCTGTTGTATGGCAAGCACTGTTCTATGCACTGGAAGTACAGTTGGTCCCAGGAAGAAAAACGTCTTGATCCCATAGTACTCATATTTTATGTTGTAAATTTTATTTTCTTTGACAACACTGATCATTGAAGTCAGGGCTTCAATGAGTTTAAGCAAACATTCTACCACTGAGCTACCCAGCCCCATGCTTGTGTTCTAGCTGGGGAGACAGATTCAAAGGCTCTGGAGAAAGAAAAATAGGGTTCTAGAAAATGACAGAGAGCAGGAAGAGTTGAGCTGTGTGGAGAGACAGGTTATAGGCAATGTTAGAAAACTGGAAGCCAAGACACAGTTCATCTTCCCCAGATGAACATGTAGTTTTGCCCATGTCAAGCACAGCTAAGAAACAGCAGGACTGGGTACGTCTAAAGCTGCCCTTAAATGGAAGTACACAAGACTGCTGGTCCCACTGGTGATGTAAGCTTGAGTTTTAAAAAACATTAAGTGCTGTAGCCAGGATTTGGCTTCCTTCTCAGTTCTGGCAGGACCTTCCTTGTTACTGAGGGATCAGAGAACAGGGTGGATGCCAAGTTGAATGGGCAGCTCAGCTTGGGTCCAGTCCTGTATCATTGGCTACTTCAGTTAGGAACCCAGAGCAAGAACGAGTACATTCTCTCCTTGCCAATCCCTAGTCCAGTTTATAGCACCTGCAAGAAAGGACCAATGACTTCTTTGAAACAAAGTAATTCATTTAAGCTGATAATGATAAGAAGTCAGAAGTAAAGAATTGTAAGAAGACAGAATGAGAAGAGGCTGGTGCACAGACCATGTGCAGCACAAGGCTGCATAGCTTGTATGGGCAGGGAATATGGCATCTGCTGGCATGAGGTGTTAGAGATAAATAGAGGTCAGGTCACTCAAGATCTTGAAGGTCTTATGTGTTCTTAATTATATTCAAAATCTGCTGAGGGGTCAGCAGTATGGCATGACTGTGGATCGTTCACAGATACTCAGCAGATTCAAGGCATTCCCCTCGGCACCTGTGCTGTGGGAGTTCTAAGGATGAAGGCTGCCAAATACTTTTCCCAAGCAGATCATGAAACAGTCACATGGTGTTTTCTTTTTGTTGCACTAATGTGTTGAATAACTATTGATTGATTTTTTTTCAGTTTTAAGCAGTCTTATGTTCTAGATAAAGTCTACCTCCCCATATCTTTTTAATCTATTTTGTATGGGTGTGTATTATATGCCTGTGTACTTGCACATTGTGTGTGTACATGTGCACATGCAGCTTTTCAAGTATATGTGGGAACCAGACGTTGATACTGGGTGTTGATACTGCCTTAATTTTTTTAACAAAAGGCTATTTGTTTGTTTGTTTGTTTGTTTGTTTGTTTATTATGTGTGTGTATGGAGGGTATACACAAGTACGATGATACGGTTGTGGAAGTCAGAGGAAGTCAATACCATGTGGAGCCTGGAGATAGGACTCAGGCTTCAGGCTTGGCCAAAATGTCCTTACTCATGGAGCCATCTCCCTATATCTTAACTGAATGTTGCTAAAAACGCAACATATCAAAGTTTGTGGGACATAGCAAAAGCAGAGTTGAAAGAGAAGTTTATAGCTGTAGATTTAAAATTAGTGAAATACAAAATAAAAGTAACAAGCTGGGAGTGGTTGTACATGCCTGTAAATACAGCTATTTGGAAAACTGAGGTAGGAAGATCTCAAGTTCCAAGACAACCTGAGCTTTACAGCGAGACTCTGTCTTAAAAAAAAAAAAAAAAGGGCTGGAGAGATGGCTTAGTGGTTAAGAGCACTGTCTGCTCTTAACCTGCTTCCAGAGGTCCTGAGTTCAATTCCCAGCAACAACATGGTGGCTCACAACCATCTATAGTGACACACACTACATGCAGATAGAGCACTCATACATAAGATAAATAAATAAATCTTAAATGAGAGGAAAAGAGGTAGAGAGAGTGGACACAGCTCAGTGTTTAAGAGCTGCCTAGAATACTTGAGGCCTGGCCTTTCCCAGTGCGCACCACCCCCATCTAAATCCCCCAAACAAAACAAGCCATAAGAGCCAGGCTTGCCTGTAATCCCAACAGCAACACCTGCAGAGGCAGGTGATCTCTGTGAGTTCTAGGCCAGCCTGGGATACAGAGGGAGTTCCAGGACATCCACGAATACAGAGAAACCCTGTCTCAAAAAACAAAACAATACCAAAAAAGAAACAAAAACAAAAGAAAAATAAAACTATGATTTGATTTTTTTATATTCTAATAGAGAGTTATATACCTATATTCATAAATGTATTTGTCCCTAGTTTCATTTTCTCATAATATTTTTGTCAGTTTTGGATTATAATTTTGCTAGATCAAAAAAAAACAATTTAGAAAGTTTTACCTTCTCTGTTTTTTGAAACATTTTGTGTATCGTGGCTATTATTTCTTCTTTAAACATATGACAGAATTCACCCATGAAGATATATAGGATCAGAATTTTCCTTCTGAAAAAAATTGTGAATAAGTTGGTTTTTGTGTGTGTGTTTTTGTTTGTTTGTTTTTTTAGTGAATACAGTGATGCTTAGGTTTTAAACTTTTTTACATTTAGTAGAATTGTGTTTCTGGAGGAATCTCTGTATTTGCTCTAAGCTGATGAATTTATTAATGTGGTCATTTGGATGAGCCCGTTAAGTCTGTATGCTCTGTAGTGGTACCTCTTCATTTCTAACTTTCTGACATTTTGTGTTTCCTTCTTTTATTCCTTGATCATTCCTGGTGGTGTTTATCCATTTGTTTAATATTTCTAAAAACTAGTTTGTATTAACTTTACTTTTGTTCTCTTGGCCATCTCCCCAGGCTCTCCAGAACAATATATTCTCTTTCTTCTTCCTTGACAGATCTCCTCCACACTAGTCCCTTATTAGATACCTCACCTCTTTGGTTATATGGATTGAAGCATGTATAGCAAAGGCTTCAAAGCTAACACCACATACGAAAAAAAAACATGATATTTGTCTTTTGGGGTCTGGGTTACCTTACTCAGTAAGGTGTTGGAGTTTTTCCAACTCCATCCATTTACTGCTAATTTCATTATTTTTAGTAGCTCAATAATATGCAGTGTGTAAATGTACCACATTTTTAATACCCATTAATTTGTTGATGAACATCTAGGTTGTTTTTAATTTCTGAGTATTATGGATAGAGAAAAAATGAACATAGTTGAGCAGGTGCCTCTTTAGTATGATGAAACATAAGGTAGATCTATTCCCAGTTTCTTGAGGAACTGCGACACTGATTCCTGTAGTGATATATTGCACTCCCGGCAGCAATAAACAGGTGTTTCCCTTACTACACATCCTCTTCAGCATGTGCTGCAATTTGTTTTATTGATCTTGGCTATTCTGAGTAGGGTCAGATAAATTTTCAAAGTAATTTTAATTTGCAATTTCCTGATGGCTAAACATGTTGAACGTTTAAGTATTTATCAGCCATTTGTGTTTCATCTTTTGAGAAATCTCTGCTTAGTTCTGTGTCTCCGTTTTAAATAATTGGGTTATTTGTTTTCTTGATGTTCAGCATATTTTGGGGTTTTTTTTAGTTATTTAAATATTTTAGATACTATCTAGCTAATGTGTAAGTGGTAGAGATATTTTCCCATTCTGTAGCCTGCCACTTTGCCTGAATGATGGTATCTTTTGCCATATAGAAGGTTTTCAGTTTCATGAGGTCTCATTTATTGTTGATCTTAGTGCCTGTACTAGCAATGTTCTGTTCAGAAAGTCTTTTCCTGTGCCAATGAGTTCAAGGTTATTCCCCCACTTTCTTTCCTATCAGGTTCAGTGTATCTGGCTTTATGTTGAGGTCCTTGATCCATCCGGAGGTGAGTTTTGTGCAGGGTGATAAATATGGATCTATTTGCATTCTTCTACTTACAGCCACTCAGTCTGACCAGCACCATTTGTTGTTGTAAAAAAATAAAGTACCAACGGGTATGTGGACTTATATCTGGGTCTTCAGTTCAATTCCATTGATCAACATATCAGTATCAGTTTTTATGCAAATACTGCTTTTTATCTGTAGTTCAGCTTGAAATATGGAATGGTGATACCTCCAGCAGGTCCCCCTTCCCCCACCAGGATTGTTTTAGCTTTCGTGTGTGTGTGTGTGTGTGTGTGTGTTTCCTTATGGATCAGAAAATTTTCTTTTTCAGTTTCAATGAAAAACTATGTTAGAATTTTGATAGGAGTTGCACCTAAGCTATGATTGCTCTCTGTAGGATGGCCATTTTCACAATATTAATCATTTCCATCTTCTGGTGTCTTCTTCAATTTCTTTCTTAAGTGTCTAAAGTTTTTAACTAGGTTGGTTAGAGTTCCCCAAAACACTTTTTGTGGCTATTGTGAAAGGCACTATTTCCCTGGTTTCTTTATCAGTTTGGTTGTCTTTGTATATAGGAAAATTCATATTTTTGCATGTTTATTTTGTATCCTGCTACTTTGCTGAAAGTGTTTCTTATTTGTAGAAGTTTTCTGATGGAGTTTTAAAGGCCTTTTGTAAATAAAATCATATCATCTGCAAATAACGATATTTTAACTTTTTCCTTTCCTATTTATTTTCCCTTGATCTCCTTCAATTGTCTTACTGCTCTAGGTAAGACTTCAGGTGCTACATTAAATAGATGTGGAAAGAGTGGACATCCTTCTTTTGTTTCTAATTTTCGTGGAAATTCCTTGAGTTTCTCTGTTCAGGTTGATGTTGGCTGTGGGGTTGTTGTAAATAATGTTGAGGAATATCCCTTATATCCCTAGCCATTCAGGACTTTTATTATAAGGGGATGCTGAATTTTTCTGAAAGGCCTTTTCTGAGTCTAATGAGATGGGATAAAGCCAACTTGTTCATGGTGGATAATCATATTGATATAATCTTCAATTCAGATTGCAAGTATTTTATTGGGAATTTCTAGATCTACATTCATAAGTAATATTGGTCTATAATTTTCTTTTGAGGTGGTGTTTTTGTGTGGTTTAGATTTCAGGGTAATGGTGGCCTTGTAAAAACAATTATGAAATGCTTCTTCAGTTTTTATTTTGCAAAATACTTTGAGGTACTGGTGTTAATTCTTCTTTGAAAGTCTGGCAGAATTCTGTGCTGAATCTAATTGGCCCTTATTTTAGTCTGGAAGACTTTTAATTAATGCTTCTATTTTATTAGGAGTTATAACAACTCCTATTTTAATTGCTTGTTCAATCTTAATTTAATTGTAGTAGGTCATATATGTAAAAAAAATTCACCCATTTCTTTTAGGTTTTCCAGTTTGGCAGAGTACAGATTTTTAAAATATGTCTTTATGATTCTCTGAATTTCCTCTGAATCTTTTTCATCTCTAATTTTATTAATCTGATTATTCTTTCTGTGTTTTTTAATTAATTTGGCTAGTGGGGTTATCAATCTTACTGAGTTTCTCAAAGAACCAACTCTTTGATCTATTGATTCTTTGTATTGTTTTTCTGTTTGCTTGCTTGTTTTTTTTCTATCTCATTGATTTCAGCCCTAACTTCCATTATTTCTTGCCATCTACTTTTTGGGGTGTTATTTCTTCCTGTTTTTCTAGAGCTTTTAGGTATGTTCCAAAGTTACTAATATGAGACTTCTCCAATTTTTATACAATTTTTTATACTTAGTGCTACGAACTTGCCTCTAGAACTGCCTCGTTGTGTCCCCGTAAGTTTGAGTATGTTGTGTTTTCATTTTCATTAAATTCTAAAAAGTTAAAATTTTTCTTCTTAATTTCTGTTTTGACCCATTTTTTTTTCATTCAGTAGTGAACTGTTCGGGCTCCACAAGTCTGTAAATGTTCTGTTGTGGTTGATATCTATCTTTAATTTGTGAAACTCAGATAGGATGCAGGGCATCAATCATATCAGGTTTCTTTAGACTTGCTTTGTGTGGAAGTACATGCTCAATTTTTTAGGAAGTTGCCACAAGATGCTGAGAAGAAGGCATTTGTGTGTGTGTGTTTGGGTGAAACACTCTGTAAATTTCCACTAGGTCTATTTGATTTATAATGTCATTTAAGTCCAGTATTTCTGTTTAGTTTTGTCTGGATGACCTGTCTATTGGTGAGAGCTGAGTACTGAAGTCACCCACTCTCACTGTCTGAGGGTCAACATGTCATCTTAGCTGTAGCAGTGTTTCTTTTATAAACTTCAGTGCCCTTGTGTTTAAAGTGTAAATGGTTAGAATTGTAATATCCTCTTGATGGATTTTTTTTCTTTGATGAGTATGTAATGTGCTTCCCTATTTCTTCTGGTTGGTTTTGGTTTGAGCTTACTTGTCAGATATTAAAATGGCAATACCACCTTGCTTCTTGGGTCCATTTGCTTGTAATATCTTTTCCCATCCTTTTACCTTGAATATGTCTATCCTTGATGGTGAGGTATGTTCCTTGGATGCAGCAGAAAGATAGATCCTGTTTTCTAATTCAATCTGTTAGCTTGTGTCTTTTTATTAGGGAACTGAGAACATTAATATTGAGAGTTACTGAGCAGTATTTATTGATTCCTGTTTTGTTATGATGTGGGCTTTTCTCCTTCTTTTGATTTTCTGGTCTGGGATAATTTATTCTTTGTGTTTTCTTAGGTGTAGTTACTCTTCAGACTAAAGTTTTCCTTCTAACACCTTCTGTAGAGCTGGTTTTGTGGATAGTATTGTTTAATTTGGTTTTATCATGGAATAGTTTCTTTCTCCATTTATTATGATGGTTTTGCTGGATAGTAGTCTGGGTGGGCACCTATGGTCTCTTTGAGTCTGTAGAAAGAACATCTATCAAGTCCCACTGGCTTTTAGAGTATCCTTTGAGAAATCAGTGTTATTCTAATGGGTCTGTCTTTGTCCATTATTTGGTCTTTTTTTTCCTTGCAGGTTTTAATGTCTTTTCTTTGTTCCACACACTAAGCATTTTAATTATTGTGTGTCATGCAGAGTTTCTTTCTGGTCCTGTCTATTCGGTGTTCTATATGCTTTCTGTACCTTGATAGAGACCTCTTTCTTTAGGTTAGAGAATTTTTTTCTTTGATTTTGTTGAAAACATTTTTGCGCATTTGACCTGTGTTTTTTCTCCTTTCTTTATTCCTATTATTCATAGATTTGGTCTTTATTCATAGTGTCTCCGATTTTCTGGATATTTTGTGCCTGGGTATTTTTAGATTTAACATTTTCTTTGACTTCTATCTTGTCTTCAACACCTGAGATTCTATGTCTTGTATTATGTTGGTGAGGCTTACCTTTGAGGTTTTTGTTTGACATCCTAAATGTTTCATTTTCATTTTTATTTCAGTTTGAGTCTTCTTTGGTGATTCTACTTCTGTTTTTGTTTTCTGAGACAGTTTTTCTTTGTGTAGCCCTGCCTGTCCTGTCCTAGAACTCGCTCTGTATATCAGTCTGGCCTTGAACCCTTAGAGATCCACCAGCCTCTGCCTCCTGAGAGCTGGGAGTTAAAGAGTACACCACCACTGCCCAGCTTGGTGATTCTATTTCTTCTTTCATATCTTAAACTGTTTGCATTATTTCATTCAATTGTTTATTTGTGTTTTCATTGACTTATTTACAACTTTTTATAACATAAATTAATATTTAATTTATATTTATAATTCATATTTTGAAGCCCTTGTCTTGTGCTTCAGTTATCTTGCACTTCTCAAGGCTGACTGTGATAGGATTACTGGGTTCTGAGGAAGTCGTCTTGGTTGTTCAATTTTGTGTTCTTGTGCTGGTCTCTAGGCATCAGGAGTATGGGGTGTTTCCTGGTATTGATATCTAGTCTTGTCTTTATTAGATGAGCATTCTTTTATTTGTTGCTGTTGGTCTTTCTGGACCCTAGGTAAATATGATGGCTGTGAGGTCCCCAGATTTCTAGGCATTGTGAATTGATACTTTCTTCTATCTCATTTGGAATACTATGGGCTTTCTTTCTTTCTTTCCTTTTTGTACAGTCTCAAATGCAATATGCAGTCCAGAGGGACCTTGAGGTGTTGATGTATGCCTAGAATCCCATCACACCTAGCTTATGTGGTGCTGGAAACTGAACTCTGTTCCTTGCTTTCTAGACTAACATTCTATCACCAGAGCTATATCTTCAGCCTGGTCATAATTGTTTTAGTTTTTTTCTACTCTAATCCTTCTCTCATCACATTTTGAGATTGCAAGTACATGCATGCTAAAACACCTGACACTGTACAATGCTTACTCCTTTTTCCGGCCTCCATTGGCCCATGAACGTCTCTAAAAGAGGCCATCTTTCTCTCACGTGCACTGGCTCTCCTGTAGTTTCCATCTTCTGTTAAACCCAACCCATTGAATTTTATTCCAGATGTAATATGTCAGTCTAGAGTCGACTTAATTCTGTTTTTTTGTCTCTTCATTATCCTCAGTAAGCCATTGCAGCTCACCACAGGGACTCATTTACCCTATATGCTAATTTGCTCTTATTTTCTATACTCACAACAGCCGCTTAGAAGACATTCTCTGAGACCTCCTGTCTCAATGTTGTACAAACAGTGCTCCCCAATTGTGTCCTGATATGTCAATAAAGTAGGTTACAGCTAATCGCTGAGCAGGGGACTTCCTGCCCTTCAGGGGAGGAGGAAGTAGGGGATTAAGCCACAGATAGAGATCTAGGAAACATCAGAAGAAAACAGCTGAGCAGAAGAAGCCATAAAGTGCAAGCATCTCAGGGATTCATGCTGGGAGCAAACCAGATTAGTCTAGAGGGTTAAGAGCAGAGTAATTACTGCTCAGGATTATGCCGTAAAGCTTTATAAACAAATAAACAAACCATTAATCAAAAAATCAATCTACTCTCTCAATGATGGGTCAGTTGATGTTGTTTTAGAAATCTGGTTATGGGTCATATTTTTCTAATACCTAAATTTATGTTTTATAGTGGACATTCTGAATACTAAAGTTTTTGTTGTCAAGATTTGGTTGTGATTTTTCTTTCAGGCAGACAGTAATTTGCTAATCTGAAGTCTATTGAGCTTATTTTGTTTTGTTTTGTTTGTTTTTCTAGACAAGGTTTCCCTGTGTAACAGCTCTGGCTGTCCTGGACTCGCTTTGTAGACCAGGCTGGCCTCGAACTCAAAGAGATCTGCCTGCCTCTGCCTTCCAAGTGTTGGGATTAAAGGTGTGTGCCATCACACCCAGCTGTTTATTGAGCTTGTTTTTTAAGTTTCCTGGGAAGATCAATTTACTTCATATTCTAGGACGAGGGCAACCCTGCTACTGATACATGGCTTTTCTTTTATATATTTTGAAGTTTATTTTTAATTTTTATTACATTTGTTCAATGTATTTTATGTGGTTTTGCCTGCATGTATGTATATGCTCTCTGTACATGCTTGGAACCCAAGGCGGCCACAAGAGGGCATGGAATACCCTGGAACTGGAATTAAAGCTAGTGTGTGCCACCATGTAGACAGAACGAACCTGGGTCTTCTACAAAAGCAACAAGTGTTCCTAACTACTGAGCCATCTCACCAGCTCCCAATTTTTTTTAATTTTATGTGCATGAGTGTTTTGCCTGCATTTATGTGTACCATGTGTGTGCCTAGTGCCCACAGAGATGAGAAGAGGCAGATCCTCTGGAACTGGAACTTTAGACAGTTGTGAGCTACCATGTAGGTTCTGGGAACCAAACCTCTTGTTCCTCTGCAAGAGCAACAAGTGCTCTTAACAGAGCCATCTCTCTAACCCCAACTTAAAAATTTACATATTTATTGGCTGACTGATTGATTGATTGGTTATGTATGTATGTGCTACAACATTCATTCAGAGTTCAAGGGACAACTTGTAAGAGTAACTTCTCTCCTTTCATTATGGGGTCCTTGAGGATGGAAGTTAAGTTGTCAAGCTTAGTGGCAAGAACCTTTATCCGTCTAGCTGTCTAACCAACCTGATGCATGTTTTATTCTAGAGTCTCAGTTGAATGCTAGAGCATATAGTGAGTTCTCTCGATCCCAGCTAGCAGAAGTTCCTATATTTTTCCAGCACTGTGTGGCCCATAGCTACTCTGTCAAGCTTATGGAGTCTAATCCCAAACTTGCTTAAAGATTTACCATTGGTTGAAGACTCAAGAACACCATAGTGCTGCCTGTCTGTGAATCGTTCTTTCTCACACACTGACCCACAAGTCCTAGGTGTGTCAGCTTTTGCATGTTCTGCTTGGATTACCCATGACTCAGCACCAGAAGGTGTGTTCAGGTGGAAACCAGGGAGATAGTGGGACTCACTTTGCTTGCTTCCTTTCCACCAAAGTTCACAGCTTCACACTGTTTATGCACAATGCCTATCAATACGTTCATATATTTAGTCCAGTTTGACAGTGGTTTATGGTAGGAGGGTAGTCTAATGGTAGAGCATGTGGCTCTGCTCAAGTTTTTTTTCTGCCACCTGCTGACTTTGTGTCTCTGGAGAAGTTGTCAGCCACAATGAAAGGATGTATGAGGAGAGAACTGCCTCACAGAGTTCTCCTGGTAAGCACATGAGATACTATAGTTAAAATGCTTAGGATGCTTACTGGGACATTGCAAGCCCTCAAAATTGTGAGATGCTGTAATTCGTATAAGACATTCTTACTATTACAAATAGCACAATAGTGAACAGCCTAGAATGTAATTTGTTTTCAATTTTGTGAATGTATCTTTGGAAATCCTGACTTATTGACAATAAGCCTTTTTGTTTGTTTTGTTTTGTGAAATTTACTTATTATTGTGTATGTATGATGTGTGTGGCTATGCCTCCCATGGCATGCACATAGATGTCAGAGAACAACTTTGTAGAGTTAATTCTCTCCATTTGCCTTTATATGTTTATATGTGTGGATATGTGTGGGCTGGAACTCAATTCATATGCATGTGAAATAAGTGCTTTACCCACTTCGAGGTCTTGCCAATCTTTATTGTTCTGTTTCTCATTCATTTATTCTTTTGAGGCAAGGTCTCCTGTAGCCTGAGCTGGCCTTGTATTTGCCAGGAATTCGAGGAGGATAACATTGAATCTTGATCCTCCTGCCTCCACTTCCCAAGCGTTGAGTTTACAAACAGACATGATAATACCTGGGTTGGTCTTAGACTTCTTACCAAATCTTTCGTTCAGCCCCCGTGCATTTTAATGGCCTTACCTTATAAGAAAGTTATGGTTTTTGTGTTTTATGAGTTATGAATAATATCTGACAAGGAAATGTGTTCATGCTTTATTTACCAAGCTGGCGTAATAACTCAGGAGTTGCTAAAGCCCGAAGAGGAGTAATTGTGCATGCATGCATGCATTCCAGGAAGAAAACAGGAGATATTCAGCCAACCACTAAGTAACCCCATTCCCAAAGCAATTAATTTAAATGAATTAACGAGATGAGTTTGAGTGTAAGGATAATACCCAGATCGCTGAGTATTGTGTCATTCAACTATTAACTCTAGGCCAACTCTTCTTACTGTTGTATACTCTAGCCAGAGAAACTGAGACAGATGGTCAAGTGATCTCTAAAGTTTCTGCACTAATTTGTCTTTCCATTATCTGTTTGTCATATAGCTTCCCGGTCTAGGCCCAAACCTGCAAATGTTACCAATCTAATAGATGTAATGAAACTTTTTAAAGTTAACTTTTTTAAGAGACATAGTTTGAGCATCCGCATAAATATATATACATAGGCTTCTTTATTTTTCCTTGTGACCTCCTGTTGTAGTCATTCATTTTGATTTTTAAAAATGTTTAGGTTTATTTATGTTATTATTTTATGTTTATGGATATTTTGTCTGCATGTATGTCTGCATGTTTGTCTATATGTATACCTGTTGCCCTCAGAGGTCAGAAGAAGGTGTCATATTCCCTGAGACTGGAGTTATAGATGGTTGAAAGCCAATATTGTGAGTGCTGGGAGTTGAACCAGGTCCCCTGAATGAACAACAATTGAGCTTAACCACTGAGCTAACTCTTCGGCCCCACTCTTTTTTTTCTTTTTCAAGATAGGGTTTCCTGTATAGTCTTGGCTGTCCTGGACTTGCTTTGTAGACCAGGCTGGCCTGTAACTTAGAGATCTGCTTGACTTTGTCTGCCTGAATGGTAGAATTACAGTTGTGCACCACCATTCCTAGCTGCCTTATTTAATTTAATTTAATTTGTGTGTGTGTGTGTGTGTGTGTGTGTGTGTGTGTGTGTGTGTGTGTATGTATATACACAGTATATGTCACTGTATTGTGTGGAGACCAAAGGACAACTTTTAGGAGTCAGCACTCCTTGAACAATTGGCTCTAGGATTAAATTCAGGTCATCAGGATTGGTAACAAGTGTCTTTACCCAGTGAGCCGTCTCACTGTCCCTTGGTTTATCTTTGCCTTAGTTATGTTGTTCATACCTCAAATAAATCATAGCGAGTAGATATTAAAGACACAACAACAAGTAAGACAATGCTAATGAAGTTTCTAGTCGATCTGCAGAGATTGACTGGAGGACTAAACATGCAGACAGTGAAAACGAAACAACAGTGAAATTATTTCAAAACCTGTATGAAGAAAGCAAGGAAGACAAGCGCCAAGAGCAGCAGAGAGGGCGGCTGCCACTCTTCTTTGAAGACGGGGTGACGGGGTGACCCCTTCCCTAGGAAGGGTGGTCTTCGTGCAGGGACCATCTGAAGAAATGTGGTTTACTTTGGGAACAGAAGGAAGCAGAGATCATGTGTTAGGCAAGAAGGGACAGCCACACACATTCCAGTGCAGGAATGAGCTTAGGAGCCAGTGAAATAGCTCAGCAGGAAATGGCACTTGCTGCCAAGCCTGGCAACCTGAGTTTGATGTTTATAGCCTACATGGTAGAAGGAGAATTGATCTAGGAACAGAAAGGCCACTGTGTACTAGGTAGAGGGGGAAGACCACTCAAAAAAGTCTGGAAGATAGATAAGTACCACTGGATATAAATTATATTCAAGTGCAAAGGAAAACCAGTGACAGATTTTAAGCAGGAAACTGTCTTAAGTGTTAAAGATCTCTCTCAGGGGCTGGGGAGGTAACCAAGTGGTAAAGTGTGGCCTATCTGGTAGAGTTCCAAGACAGTGCTTGAAGATGGTACCCACTGTCCTCTGGTCTCCACATACGCACACACACTTATCTAGTGAGTTCTTTCTCTCTTCCTGTCACACACACACACACCTCTGTCCAGCTGCGCTATAGAAAATGGATAGGAGGTATTTAAATGTAGATAAGGACGAGAAGGCTAAACAGATAATTGCAGGAATCAAGACAAGTGGCACAGCGTGGCTAGGAGTGCAGCCTTGCAGACAGAAGAAAGTGACATTTGTTTCCAGATGCAGAACTAGCTGGACTTGGTACTGAGTCAAAATGTGTAGTTTCAAAAATGGCTCACTGGCTTGGCTTATCAAGCCAACAGTGATTCTAACAATGGGGAAATGAGAAAGACAAAGAAAGGGAATGCAGTTAGGAGGAGGGAGGGGACAGGAAACTTAGGCTTGGACACGTGACTCTGGTTAGATATCCCAACGGAAATGGCAAAGAGGCACTGAACATAGAAATCAAAGCTCAAAAGATCTTGGTATGGAGGCATAGGCTTGTAATCCCAGCACTCAGGAAGCTGAGGCAGGAGGATTGCAAGTTCAATGCCAGCCTGGGATACATAGCAAAACTCTGACTCCAAAAGAAAAACAGAACAAAAACCCTCAAAGTAGTGTAAACTAAGTATGTGCATTTTTTTTTGTTTTGATCATTTCTTATTTTATTTACTACATTTATTTGTTTGTTTGTTTATTGTGTGTAGTGTTCTCATGCCATGATATTTATGTGGATATCAGAAGATAACTTGAAAAAGTTGATTCTCTCCTTCTACAGTGTGGATCCTGGGAATTGAAATCAGGTCATCAGGCTTGCTGGTAAGTGTCTTTGCTGGCTGAGCCATCTCACTGGGCCTGATGTTTTAGAGACAGGCTCTCAAGTAGCTTAGGCTAGTTTGGAACTCTACATAGCCAACAATGACCTTGACCTTCTGACCCTTTTGACTCCCACCTTGCAACTGCTAAGATCTAAACATGGGCTCTATGCTCAGTTTATGCCTGCCGGGGGTCAAACCTGGGGCTTTGTACATGGGAAATGAGCATTCCATCCACTGAGATATCCCTAGTCCCTGAATACACAAAATCAACTGCAAAATCCTAGTGCTTTCATTATGAGGTCTGAGAGTATGGAAATGTGTAACAATAAAAACACAGAGTTTTATAAACAGTGGTGGTTTGAGTAAGAATGGCCCCTAAAAACTCACACATGTGCATGTTTCGTCACCAGAGAGTGGCACTGTTTGAGAAGTATTAGGAGCTCTGGCCTTGTTGGAGGTGTGTCACCGAGTATGGGCTTGGAGGTTTTAAAAGCCCTTAAGTGACCCAGTGTTTCTCCCCCCTGCCTGTCTGCACATCGGGATGTAAAGCTCTCAGCTACTTCTCCAGTGGTGTATGCCACCACGCTCTACATCCTGAAACTAAGCCAGCCCCCAATTAAATGATGCTGTCTTTTGTTAAGAGTTGCCTTGGTCATGGTATCTCTTCACAGGAATAGAACAGTGACTGTGACTCAAATTCAAAGGACTGAGCTATGAAACAGTCTTGCACACAGTTTAAGGGATGGGCGTGAGGAAGCATTTAACTGCAGTCTGCGCCTCCCCCAAGTGTGGGCATCCTTTCTTAGCCAGAATCATCTGACCACATTATAGAAAACAAAAATCCATTCTCCTTAGTTCTTAAAAATCAAGCTTAGATGTCATAGCACCTTGGGAAGGGGCTTTTCTTTCCCAGGACTCCATGTTTAGCCTTTCTAGATGAGGGCTTTAGTCTGGGTGTGGTAAATACACTCATGTATATAAAGTGTTAGCCCACTGTCTGTACTGACTGATCTACTACAAAATCAAAAGCCTGGAATAGGAAAAAGGCATCTTCAGGTTTAAGCCACTGCCACGCCAGAACCCAGTCTCATCAGATACACATGACTGTGTTCTCAAGAATCTTGTGTTGCACAGGACTTTTAAAAAATGTGTAGAAGGAAACAGGAAGAAAGCAAATGAAATTATGACTAACTTGCACAAGGAATCGATTGGCCTAGACAAGCTACCTGAATGTCAGGGTTCTTGCTCTTAATTGCTGTTAACAACCTTCAACACTTTTAAGTGAAAAGTCATGGGTCATGTAGGAGGGAAACAGAAGCACAAAGAGAAAGTGGAGTTGTAAAGCTATAGTTTACCCTGGGGCAAGAGGGAGTCGCTATGTGATGGCAGCCGACATCACCTTACTTGGACTATGCCCGGTGTAACTGTCATTTTGTATGTTGATGGTTTCCGAACATTTGACCGAGATCAAAAGTTTACTTTCATTCTGGATGTACAAAAGTTCTTTCCCCAAATGGCTCAATGTTCTCTCAGTTCCATCATAATTGATGTGACTCCTTTTTATCATGCTCTTTGTTTGGTTTTTGTTTTTGTTTTTTGAGACAGGATTTCTCTGTGCAGCCTTGGCTGTCCTGGATTCACTTTGTAGACCAGGCTGGCCTTGAACTCACAGAGATCCATCTGCCTCTGCCTCCACAAGTGCTGGGATTACAGGCATGCACCACACTGGCTTTTCTCATATTCTTTACAAGGGTTCACATGCTCTTTTGTGTGTGTGTGCACACGCGTGCAAAAATGTGTGTATTTATTTGCATGCACGATTGTTGCAGGATATTCAATCACACTGTGAACCCTGAGAGTGTGTCGTTTACTGGAAAAATTTGTTTCTAGTTGTGGCTCAACCCTAGCACACACCTTTAATCGAAGAGCTTTCCGCTTGAATTAAATAAAATCAACCATAGGTCAAGAGACAGAGCGAGCAAGCAGTTGACTGGGAGTGAACATAGGAAAAAAAAAAACATACAGTGTAAGAGAAAGTCAGGTGAATGGATAGAGAGACACACAGAAAATAGAAGGGAGGGTCATTCACTTTGAAGGGGTTTTTGAGATAGCATGGAGAGGATCTCCCTTTTCCTTTTCAGGCATCGACTGAGGAGAAAGGTCAACTGGGTGCTTGCTTTCTTTCTTTTTTAGTTAATTTATGTATATGAGTGTTCTATCTGCATTTACATCTGCCAGAAGAGGGAATCAGTTCACATTACAGATGGTTGTGAGCCACCATGTGGTCACTAGGAACTGAACTCAGGACCTTTGGAAGAGCAGACAGTGCTCTTAACCACTGAGCCATCTCTCCAGCCTCAGCTGGGTGCTTTTTCTGCTTCTCTGAGCTAGTGGGCTTTCACCCCAGCATCTGGCTCCCGAGTTTTCATTGGTAAAATTGAATGTTTGAGATTTTGTTACAAACAACACACAATTGTGTTTGTGTGAGAGAGCCAGGGGTTGACATTGGGTGCATTCCTCAGTTGCTCTCTGCCTTATTTCTTGAGGCAGGGTCTCTCACTGAACCTGGAGCTCACTGATTCAGCAAGCGTAGCTGCCAGCGAGTCCCAGAGTTCCTCCTGTCCACCTCCACAGTGCTGCCATTACAGGTGCACACAGCAATGTCCAGCTTTTTACACGTGCTGCAGACATGACTCAAGTCACTCAAATAAGCCATCTCCCCAGCTCTGCTTTTTTATTTTTTTGTCATAGTCTCATTTTACGAGCATCATGTGTCAACATTTTTGTCTCTGTCCCTCAAATCTGGAGGATTTTGGATCTCTGGAGTGATGGTCCACATAGTGGGGGAAAAGAGAAGCATGGGGAGAAGAAGCAGGTCATGAAACCATAGGTCACTGGAGCAACAGAGGGAGTCACTATGGGATGGCAACAGACAGCATCCTAGCCAGCCTGGGAAGTGTCCTGGAGTTTTGGCCACCCTAACACAATGTCATTGGTAGGCTCGTGACAAAAGGAAACCAGCAGCAGAAGGAGTGCTAGGATAATACACCGTGGCAAGGCCATGAAGCAAAGGAAGCCTGTTCAGCTCATAGCTAGGGCTGGAAGACAGAAGAAGTGGGAGTCTCAGGAACTCCTCCAGGAACAAGCCTTCAAAGAGTAAAAGGCATCTCACCTTTGACACATTCTTCAAACCTGAAGCACATTTAGGACAGAATTACATATTCGCTTGCTGTTGTAAGTATTTGGATAGAACACAGGCAGGTTGGGAGCTGCTCTCACTGTGGAGTGCTGTGCTTTTGCTCCTGAAAGCCCACAGTCCTAGGGGGAGGTAGGTGATCAAGGATCTTCAGGGCAGCATTCCTCTCTTGCTCTAGCGGCATCAGCTGCAGGGGCACTGAGCAGGGTGCAGCAAATGCTTTGTGAAAATCATTGAAATTTGCTGAGAAGCAATTTGGCAGCACAAAACAAGAGCCAAAAACAAAAAAAAAAAGCGTTTTTGTCGTGTGATTCACTCATTAGGCATGCAAAATTTATCCCAAGAAAATGCTTCAAAATACAAACCAACATCCCTACCCAAAGATGCTCATAATAATATTTATACAAGCAAAAAGCACTACCCAAAGGTCCTACAACAGAAAAGGTTAAATACATTGTATGTGTATGTAAGAGACTGTGTGCGTGTGTGTGTGTAAAACAACATTCTATAAGATTATGGTGCTTCTGAAAAGTTTCTGTCACCTAGTGATGTAGGGGACAGCAGATGACACTCATATTTGTAGTTTGCTGGTGTCAGCAAACCAACGTTGCCAGTCATGTCAAACTGTAGTGCATGTGGTTGTGTACAGTGCATACTTGATAATGGTGATGAAAAGCTGTACTACCGGTCATCCATTGCCACATCTACTTCCTCTTGTTATTTCAGGATACACTCTTTCTCTTATAAAAAAATATGCTGCTACATCAACAACTGACTGGTATATCTTACATTTACTTCATACTGTTTTCATATTTATATGTGATGTGCATGCACATATGTGTGTTTGAATATGTGTGTGGGTACATGCATGTTGACATCAGGTGCCCTCCTTAATTACTCTCCACTTTATTTATGGGTAAAGGGTCTCTCACTGAGCCCAGAACTCATCAATTAGTGCTGAGATTATGAGTGGCTCACAACCCTTACCTGGCTTTTATGTGGCTGTTGGAGATCTGAGCTCTGCTTAATTGCTTAATGGCTTGGTGGGCATATGAGGGAGTGTAGGTGTAAAGTGTGGGCTGCACGCAATGAGGGCACGCTGCGCTGAGTAACCTCCTCATTCTGACTCAGCTTATTTTCTAAGAGACCCTGTGTAATGCTGCATCAAGATACCTACAAATGCTAGATATAGTAGCCCTTACTCCCAACACTCTGGAGGCAGATCTCTGTGAGTTTCAGGCAAACCAGAGCTACACAGTGAGACCCTTTCTTTAAAAAGCAAAGCAAGGGGCTGGAGAGATAGATGGCTCAGAGGTTAAGAGCACTGGGCCTTCTTCCAAAGGTCCTGAGTTCAATTCCCAGCAAGCGCATGGTGGCTTACAACCATCTGTAGTGAGATCTGGTGCTCTCTTCCGGGCATACATGCAGGCAGAACACTGTATAAATAAATCTTTAAAAAGAGCTTAAAAAACAAAACCAAACAAAGCAAGGCAGAGTGCTGGCGGTGTGGCACACTCCTTGCAGGCAGAGGCAAGTAGCTCTCTGAGTTCTGGGACAGCCAGGGCTACATGGAGAAAACCATAAAACAAATAACTGCTAAGAGCTTTCAAGGGGCTGCAGCACTCAGGAGCAATCCCCAGGAGCAACCTGAGGCCCTGAACCCTGCTTCCTTTCGTTTGATAGAAGCCGGCACACAGGCTAGGAATAAGAGGGTGATCAAAGAAGCCAAAACAGCAATACTGAGCCAGCCTCCTCTCTGAACAGGGGCTGGGGGCTGGGGTGGGATCTTGTACCAAAAGTATATGCTGAACCTGATGTCTAGGAAGTCCTTCAGAGAGGATCTGAAAGTCAGGAAGGAGTGGGGGGTTGAATACTAGGTTCAGTTGGCAGTTTTCCATGGGTGACTCCAGCTCCAGACTCTCCATCATATTATCTCTAAAAGAAGGGGTTCAGTAGACCTGCCTCTTGGGGGATCTATGCAATACCAGGAAGACTTGTGAAGGAGTTCCTGTGATCTTTCTGTCCACCAGACCCCTCTCAGCCTCCTGTGCTGCAACAACATAGGAAAATCAAAGAATCGTGTCCCTTGTTCTGTCTTTGTGACAGAAAAGAGGCTTTGGAATCTCTATCCTCGGCTGGGCACAGTGCATCATGCTTACCTGATAGTATTATTGCTGTTCATCTGAAGAAACATTTAGCTTAACTCCTATTTTGTGCTCATTGCAGGCCAGCAAGTTACCAAACATGACAGAAAACCAGATTCCCCTACAGTGAACATGGTCTTAGAGGCAGGAGGGGCTTGGCCAAGCATCCAGCCCTCTTTCTTCAATGCCTGTGGATTTTGAAAACCAGACAGTGCATAATTATGGTCCAGCAATTATGGGTACAACCCTGTCAAGAGAGCTTAGTACTTGACCACCCACCCCAGGCTGTCCCTATGGCCTTTAGCAGTTCTAATTCGAATTGCCAGTCTGGAACTAAGCATACAATGTATAACATGAATACTGAGGGTTCACTCAGGAGCAGTAGAACCCCATAGGCAATGGAGTGATCTACCTGGTCCCACACATGCTTAGAAACATGATTTGTACTGTGTATAATGGTGGAGACATAAGAGGACAATGGGAGCAGTGGAAAGCACTGCTCAACACTTCATGTGAGATTCCACATAGAACTCCCAACTAGGATACTTTGAGCACCGTCATAAGTTGCTCCACGATGAGAGATGTGTAAAAAACGTGCCCTTAGGCAATCCCACCATCACAAGGACATCACAGAAACAACACAGTACAGCCTACCTCACATCTACCTGTGTTGTACATCTGTATATGCCTGTGGCATAGATTGTCGATCCCAAGGCCATAATGGACGAAACAATGTCAATTAAAGCAAACATTAAAAAAAGATGCACTCGGACCTTGGGTAAACAGCAAGGGGCTGATGCTGGCATAACACTGGGCATTGCTTGGCAAAAAAACATTTTTGTAAGTAAAACAGTACATTCTAAAACAACAGGAAAGGTCTGGTGAGATGATTCAGTGGGTAAAGGCACTTGCCACCAAGCCTTGAGTTCAATCCTCTAGATTTACATGGTGGTAGGAACAAACTGACTCCGATAGGCTGTCCTCTGACCTCTGTAGGCATGTTATAGATGCATGTGCGCGTGCGTGCGCGCGCACACACACACACACGGAAAACAGAGAGAGAGAGAGAAAGAGAGGGAGGGAGGAAGAGAGAGAATTTTATATAATTATAATAAAAGAAAACACAGCAAAAGCAAAGAAATGCCTGGACCAGATGAAATAATTTGCAGCTCTCTTACTGAACTACAACCAGTGACCTGCTTGTCCACTGCACCCCTGTGACTTGATTGATCCTGGCCCATACAGTCTTGGACTAGGTGTTCCTGAGCCAGTCAAACTGACAGACACTCCACAAAACAACATTTGATTGATGTTTGGCAGGTGGAGTTAGGCAAGAACTAATGACTAGCGGTATTGCTGGGCATCCCAGGCTGATGTGGAACTTGTAGCAATCCACCTTCATCAGTTTCTTAAGTGTTATGATTATAGGACAGACAGAAAGCACTACTCCTGGCAATGCTGGTTTTATTTTCCATTGCCTAGAGGAAGTAACTTTATAACCCCAATTATAAAACTAATAATACATTCATTTAAAAAATTCAGGATGTATTAAAGACTGTATAAATCATCTTTCTCTGCTCCTGGGTGATCACTCCTATAATTTCTTCTAGCTTCTTTCAATTGAACAATCCTCGTCAAAGATAAGATTTCATCATATTGTTTTTTAATAATCCTGCTTAACATTCCCTAAAATAGTAATTAAGGTATTCCTGAAGTTTTGTTGCTTTCAAACATACTGATTCAATGAATGTTTTCCTAATAAACAATTTCCTTTTTGAAAAAATTCCATAGAGGAGCTGGAGAGATGACTCAGTGCAAATGGGAGGGCATGAGTTTGGATTCCCAGAACCTACATGAGGTCACTGTGGTGCTAACACATCTGCAATCCCACAGCTCCTACGGAGTGATGGGGGGCAGAGGCCAGAGAACCCTTTACAAGTCAAGTCAGTAAACAGCAAGAGATGGCACTTCACATATGGTGGAAGGCAAAGACAGACACCCAAGGTTGTCCTCTGACACCCCCCTCCACATGTTTATGTTTACTGCTTGCACACAATGCACAAACACACACACACTAAAAAAAAAAATCTTCAGAAAGTTTTCTCTAAACACTAAAAAAGATTCTGCCATATCAACTGGCTATACCGCCCTGAATATTGACCCAAAGGCCTCTGAGTTAAAACAGCAAGAAGAGACCTGCACATTGGTGTTCGATGCAGCATTGTTGGCAGTAGCTACAGTATGGAACCAACATAGGTTCCTGTCAGAGGAATGGATAAAGAAAACACTGTGTATACATATAACATGGAATTGGTTTTCAGCCATAAAGGACAACCAAGTTATGTTCTGTTTAGGAAAATGGACACAGCTGGAGATAATCATATTAAGTGAATTTAACCATTCTCAGAAAGACAAATACCGTTTGTCTCTTCCTGTTTGTGGCTCCTAGATTTTATATAGTTACATAAAATCATGTATGGCATATATGGAAGAGGAAAGTAGAGGCAAGGGTAAGGAGATGGTTCTGTCAGCGAAGTGCTTGCCATGTAAGTTTGAGGGCCTGAGTTTGATCTCACATAAAAAGCCTGGTCGCAATGGTACAAGGTCTGTAGTTCCAATGCTAGGACGGTGGGGACCGGAGGCTTCAGGGGGCTTCCTGGCTCGCCAGTCTAGCTGAATTGTCAAGCTCACTGAGAGGCCTTGTCCCAAAGAAGAAGAAGGTGGAGGGCTCTGCTCCCACCACCATCAAATAAAGTAAAAGTGAAACTGTCTAGGGAAAGAAAAGGAACTAATTGGGAAGTGGGGTATAAAAGAGGAAGATAGAAGGGGGGTTGCTCAACGTATGATATATTCTCATATTAAAACTGTGCAATAACTTAAAAAATGTGTGATCCATAGGCTACATCCCTAGGCATAGAAGCACTGAGGACATTCATAAGGTTCTAAGTAAATCTGTCAAACAATGTTTTTCCAAAAAGATTAATCAAGGCTGGGGATGTAGCTCAGTAGAAGAGCACCTGCCTAGCATGCACTATGCATGGGTGTGGGGCAATCAATTGATAGCACAGAAAGAAAAGATAAGAACTCATAAACAGTTAATCAAGGACTAGGTCTTCCTACATCATTGTAATCAGGAAATCCACACTCCTTTCATTCCTATTTCTACCTTTCAATATAGCTCATACCCTGACCATTTAAACTTGCTTATTGATTCTCATTGTTCTGACAGTGGAGGAATTTTCTCATTCTTAGAACCTGGGGCTGTTTCCGACTTTGGATATTAAACATACTCATTTTTGCATCCTCGTGTACTCTTTCCACCCCTTACTTTCCCAGGAGTGCGATTACTCCATCAAAGGAACACAGACCAATTTACAGCTCTGTTACACATTGCCAAATTGTTGCACAAGGTTTTTTAGAGAGGCGTAAGCCGGATAGCTTCGGAAACTGTCATTCTTAAGCAAGGTGCCCATCCTTTCTTTACAGGACGTTGGAACACCTGAACTTCCCCATGGGGAGGTAGGAGGTTCCCTTCTCATTCTGAATCTGTTCATCTACCTGTAGATAGATTTCCTTGTCCACTGAGAATGCCAAGCTTCCTCTTAGCCTGTCTTGTGCCGCCCTCTTATGGGAGCCACAATCCCAGTTTTACACTTGTATTTGATGGAATCGTGTTTCTTCCCCTTGGGATTGTTATGAGAGTTTTCAGAAGTTGTCAGAGTCCCAGCCTGGATCCTGGCACCCCTAACAAACCAGGCTCAGCTATCCATCCTCAACAGGCTTATTAAATATCCAGTTAGTACTGAAAGTCAGACAAAGGAGATTGACTCATTGTGGCTACACTGGGAAGAACAAAGAGGTCCAAGGACTCCTACCCTCCCATTCACCCCCTGCTCCTGCCTCCCACACTGCCATGTCAATCTTGGGGTCTTGACCTGTGTCTCAGGCTTAAACAGAAGTAAAAGGCACACCAACTAAGCTGTCCTGATCAAGGTGAGGCCTTGCCCATCAAGCCCACTGCCCAGGCTCCAGCCTCACTGCAGAGCCATGTGAAATATGTTTCTGGAGACAAGCTGCTCCTCTGGTTGGTACCAGACTTCAGCCTTGTCCTCCCAGGACAAGATTCCTGAGGGAAGGCCAGCAGCAGTGGCACACGTCTTTAATCCCAGCACTTGGGAGGCAGAGGCAAGAGGATCTCTGTGAGTGCAAGGCCAGCCTGAGCTATAGGGAGAGTTCCAGGCCAGCCAGGGCTACAAAGAGTTAATTGTCTCACAGCCAAAAGCAGGCTGCACAGGTTTTATTTTGAGACACTAGACAATGGAGCCTGGAGAGAATGTTCTGTGGTTATGAGTACTTGTTGCTCTTGCAGGGGACTCCCAAAACCCACGTGGTTGTTGACAACCATCTGTAACTCCAGTCCCAGGGGATCTGATACCCTCTTCTGACCTCCACTGACAATAGGCACACACGGTGCACTGACACACACGCATGAAAACACTCAATGAACATTTTGTAAAATAACTTTATAAAAATAATACTAAACATTCTTTAGAGTACCCCAAAACTAGCAAAACCAGAAAAGGCAGCAGAGCTGAGGGGTTCTTCGGGTACAAATGCGTACTCTGCTACATTAGCCCAGTGGCAACACATTTAACCTCACTCCACTCAGTTTCTCCCTCTGTGAGGTTAGGCTAGCTTTTGCCTCATACAGCAGGAAGTAAGTCAACAGAACCTCCTCAGGCACTGAGAACGGTGTTTGACATGTAAGTACTCGTTACCAGCAAATACTTGTCCTGGGGACCCACGAGTATCTGTTCACCCCAGATAGGGCACCAGTGACTAAACAAACAACCACACCCACTTCTAGCTTAGCCAGCAAGTTTCCTGGAGTTACTGAAAGGAGCATGGGTAAGTGGGTGACGGGTGACTTACAGGCGTATGAACGACTCAGGTGGCTGTACCAGCTAAAAAGCCTACCCCAAGGGGCTGGAGAGGTGGCTCAGCAGTTAAGGGCAGAGGCTGCTCTTCTATAGAACAGGGGTTCAATTCCTAAAACCTACCTAGTAGTTCACAGCCACCTGTAACTCCAGTTCCAAAGGATGCAATGTCTTCTTCTGGTCCCTGTGGGCACCAAACACACGAGAGGGGCACAGATGCACACATGCAGATAAAACAGACATTGTTTTTTTTTAAAGGCCCACCAAAGTGGGGGTGGCAACTCAGGAAAGCTGCAGTCCCCTGAGTCCCTACACCACTTGCCAAGAGTCTCCTCTCCCCAGCAATGACACACATTCATGGGATGCTCAGGAGAACTGAGGATCTGGGAAGGTTCTTATGGATGTTATAAGCGCCCTGCCCTGGTCATCTCAGGAGGAAATTACTTCACCGTGGAGAAAACAGCTCCACAGCAGAGTTCCATAAAGTGCTTGTTAAAGAAATGAAAGGGGGGAAGGGCGGGCTGGAGACATGGTTCAGTGGTTAAGAGCACTGGCTGCTCTTCCAGGGAACCTGGGTTCAATTCCCAGCAACCACATGGCAGTTACTGGCTGTAACTCCAGTTCCAGGGGACCCAACACCCTCACATAGACATATACCAAGCAAAACAGTGATAAAAAAATAAAAATAAATATTTTTTCAAAGAAAGAAATGAAAGGGAGTTGAAGCTGGAGGTGCTGCTCAGTGGGAGAGCTGCTCACCTGAAGAGCCCCGGGGACTCGACAAACAAATGATAATCCAAACTGAGCACCCTCTCCACTGCGTCTCCTCAGACAGCAACCTCTGAACCGAGCCCCTAACTTACCTATAAGCTGTGTTCCCACCCCTCTCTCTAAGACTCAGGGATCAGAGTTTTAGTCTTTGTTGCAAAGTCTCCTGAAGCCTCTGCAGGCCTGAGGACAAAGGTTTGAAGTTCTGCGATCTTCACTCAGGCTGTCTAAAGCAGGGAATGCCAGCATCATCAGTTATATAGGATTTCAATTTTTTTGTAAGAAACAAAACAGAGATGAAGACAAACAAAATTGCAAAAACTGTGGGGTATTTTTAACGTTATACATTATACTAAGTAAATTAGGCCATTACCAACCTGTCAACCACCACCCAATTCAATAAATGATAATCTGCTAAAGTGGCAAAGGCCCTCAGAGAATTCTTTTGGACAGCATAACAGGCCCAAAACTTTGGACAGTGAAGCAATAGGAATTCTGATTCATGGAGGGTCAGCCCTGGCCTGGTGAATGTAATGAAAGTTTTCATAGCTTGGAGCTGGGTGTGCCCTCCCTCCCTCACTAGAAGCCTTGTCCACAAATAGCCTTGACCCTGGAATGACCCCAGCTGTAGGGCTGGGCCTCACAATCCCATACCCTCACACCAGCCCCTACCCCAGCCTCTGTTTTCTATCCTCTTCCATGAGTTGAAACAGTTCTGAATGTTTGTGAAATGCAACCTAAGGGAGTATGTTCTTGTAACAAATAACAGAATCTCAATCACATCAGCTGAACTTTCAGCCAGTCGCAGGCTGCAGATTGTTCAGAGACCTGTACATAAGGCAAATGCTGAGATGTACCTAACTGGGTGTAGCTTCCTCTTCCTGTCCCTATAAACAGCACTCTCTTTGCTGCATGGAGCTTTCTGGACCTTCTTTTGGCTCAGGATACTCTCTGATTCCTAAGTCTTTTTTCAGCATAAATAAAGCCTGCTAGATTTAATTAGTCTAAAGGTGTTTTTCTTCTTCTTTTAACAGTCTGGTGTCACTGCAGGATTCAACTGACCTAGAGTGACCCCACAGGAGTAACAAGTGACCAAGTAAAGGTGCTCACCGTGGCCACTGAATTCCAGCATGAGTTAGGGTTGCCGGTCCATTCTACTTCCGGCAAGTCTCCTTGATCTGTTTGGAGCTCTCAAACTATCTTTGAACAATTTTAACTGGAGAGGGTCTATGATTTGATCGGCTCTAACAATCAACTAGTCTGGACATAGTAAGATAGTTCAGGTATTTTGTTGAAAACAGGTCTCCTCAAATCTAAGAAGTCTGGGAAATTAAGAACCTAGAACTTTCCATTTTCTAGAATACCAACTAAGTTCATATACAAAGCCAAACAAACAAAACAAACAAAAACAAAAAAAATATGTTTCAGAATGTGTGTATTTAGAAGGATGACATAGCATCAGATGTGGTGGCCCATGCCTTTAATCCCATCAGTCAGGAGGCAGAGTCTGGTGGATCCAGACCAGCCAGGAGTAAGACCCTGTCTCAAAAGGGAAAAGGAAGCTAGCTGTATGAAGGATGACTTAGAATGGCAGCGGCCATGGTGAGGAAGCTTTAACCTGTGAAAAACTCTTGGGAATCACATGGAAAAGAAAAGAAGCTGGAACCAAAACAAACAAACAAACAAAAACAAAAAACAAAGGGATCTGGTCTTTAATGGTACATAGAAGACTACATGAGTCAGAGATTGCCTCTGTAAAAGGCTCATTACAAAAAGCAGTAAAGTCCACCTATTAAAAGTCTTTTTTATAAGTATGGTCAAAAGCTTTTGCCCCTCAGGGCAGGAAACATTGCTCCACAGGGCACAAAAACAGTTGGGGTTGAGAGAACTTGTATCTAACACATGGCTGCAATTTTAGACTTAAATATGCAGGCTCTAGGCGCATGTGGTAGCAAACATGCCTTTAATTCTAGCACTCAGGAGGTTGAGGTAGGCAGATCTTTGGGAGTACAGGCCATTCTGGTCTACATTGTCAGTTCCGGGCCAGCCAGGGTTGCATAGTGAGACCTTGGTCTCAAACATCAGCGCTTCTGCCTTCCCGTTTACATAGGTGTGCATATATGTATGAAAGGTTTGGGCTTTTTTTCCCTATTTTCTTCAAATATTTTCAAGTTAAATGATAAAACAGCTCAATTTAACTGGATTTAAGGAAAAGAAATGCCTTTCTAAATAAAGTATTGTGGAGGAATTTTAATTCAGAATATGGCTGCTCTGGCAAAAGATCACATCCAAAGACACTCTAGGCTGGAATACAAGCATGCCTTTAATCCCAGAAGACAGAGCCAAAGCATATCTATGAATTCAAGGCCAGCCTGGTATAGAGGCATAGGGCCAAGTTTCAGGTAAAGAAAAGTTTAGGTCCAGGCATGGTGGTACACACCTTTAATTTTAAGACGCAGGAGACAGAGGCATGACTGCGTTCTAGTCAGTGCTGTCCAGTCAGTTCAGCTGAGAGTTGAGAAATAGTACAGTAGAGCTGAGTTCGTGGCAGTTCAGTTCGTGGAATTCAGAGGCAGTTTTATCGGGAGAGTTTTACAGAGAGAGGCTGAAGAGAGAACAAGCTAGAAACAGGTAAAGACAAAACAAGCCAAAAAATGAGAAGGAGCAAGAACAGACTGCTAGAGTTAGTTTGAGGCCAAGCAGATCGAATTCAGTCAGAAGCTGAGAGAGAAGCCAGATGGAATCAGTCAGTTAGGAGAGGAGTTTGAGCCAGAACAGCTGAGTTGAACCAGCCAGCCAGAGTTCAGAAAGAGCTAGAAAGAGTGTGCTTATTCAGCAGTAAGTCTCAGAGCCTGAAAACATTCTAGGCCTAGATAAGATTGTACAGAGGCTAGAAGCTTCTAGGACTAGGCTTAGGTTAGCAGACAGAGGCAGTAAGCTTCCAAGACAACAATTATATCAAGCAAGTAAAAGTTACTTTTCCAAAGTATTTCCCCCCAAACATAAGAATTACCCCCCAAATGCTTTCCAGGGTCATGTGACTCGGGTGATTGCTTGTAAGTGATAATGTTGCTAGTTCAGTTAAAACAACCATATCTTCAGAATTTTCAATATGAAGTACAATTCTTCTACATATACCTACCTAAGAAAAAGGTACACAACTTTTTCTTATATGTGCTTTCCACCAGTAAAATGAGCTTATGTTATCTTCTTAAAAATACATACGAGTGTTTCACATGCATGTATATATTTGTACCATGTGCACACCTGGTGGGTGTAGGGCCAGAAGAACATGTCAGATCCCTTGGAACTATAGTTAAAGATGCTTGTGAGCTACCCTGTGGGTGCTGGGAACCAGACCCTGGTCCCCCTGAAGAGTAACAAGTGCTCTTAACTGCTGAACCATTTCCCCAGCCTTGGGTTTATGCTACCCTATGTAGGCTTTCAGGTAAAATCAACTGTGGTGTAACATTCCCCCCACCCCACCCCCGCAAGGAAAACAAGTTGATGGCTGGCATTTTAATGTACCATCTTTGTAAGCCACAACGATGGTGATTCTTCATCAGTAGCAACTTGATTAGATCGCCATCACCTAGGAAACGGAGGTCTGGGTATGTCTGTGACAATGTTTCCAGAGAATACAGGAAGAGGGAAGGCGTGATCTGAAAGCAAGCGGCACAATTCTATGGGATCCTGAACTCAGGAAAGAGGGTAAAGGAGAAAGGCATCTGAACATGAGCCATCCTCTCCTGGCTTACCTACATGTGAGCAAGCTGGCAATGCTACAGCTGCAAGCTGCTCCCGCTGCTGTGCATCTGGCTGTGGCCTCCTCTAAAACCACGTGCCATAATGAGTCCCTCTTCTCTTAAGCTGCACCTCATCATGTATTTTGTCTCAGCAATGAAAAAGCAACTAACAGAGCAATCTGAGCATTAATTGATCAAAGTATGCGATAAAAGCCCCACGAGGCAGCTTAGCAGGTAAAGGTACTTGCTATAAGCCTGATGCCCTGAGTTCAGACCTGAGAACCCACATGGAAAAAAGGAAAGAATAGACTCCTGCAAGTTGTCTTCACACATAGGCTCCACACATAGGCTGAGGCATGTATGTTTGTATAGACAGACACATACAGGTAAACACACGCCCTAAATAAATAAATGCAGTTAAAGTTTTTTCTTCATTTTGTAAGACAGGGTTTTCACTGTGTAGCCTTGGCTATCCTAGAACTCACTCTGTAGACCAGGTTGACCTCCAACCCAGAGGTTGGAGCCTCTTTAGTGCTGAGATTAAAGGTGTGGTACCATCACTGCCCGGCTGTAATTAAAATTTTTTTAAGTTGTAAGAGATTCTTACCATTTAAAATTTATACCTCTTATGCCAGAATGGTTTCGCACTATTATCAAGAATGGAAAAGTGAGTCTGGGGAACATCTGTACAGACAATTTAACTCTCATAGTTAGCCAAAACAAGAGAAAAGCCCCCTAGGAAGATAAAGATGGAGTTCTGCTCCCTGTAAACTTCCTTATTACAGAGAGACCAACAAGACACAGAACTGTTATGAACAGGTTCTGTGCCACAGTTGGCAAGCTGTGAGGAAGCACATGCTTCCAAAGATAGAGATTGCTAGAGTCACCAGGCTACATGTTCTTAGTGGGAACATCCCTGTAGCCGTGACACCAACTTCACAAATAACTGCTTCCTGATGTCTCCTGAAAATTATGGCCACTAAGACTGGATAATTCTAATTCTAGTGAAACACAGTGCTGCCTACCTAGAATCCCAGCACTCAGGGGGCTAAAGCAGGGTGATCATTGCAATTTAGAGGCTAAGCTGTTCGTCACAGTGAGTTCCAGGTCAGCCAGGGATACCTACAGAGATCCTGTCCTCAGGACAACAATAATAACAACAAAATATAATATGTAACCAAAATCGCTAAAAATAGGAAATGTCAAAACTATATGCAAGTATACAAAGATGGCAAGGCTGGCCTTCATATTTTTTTCTTTACATCTTTTTAAAATTACATTTATCGATTGATTTACCTGTATGTATGTGTGTGTGTGTGCATAAGTGTGCCATGAATTACATGTATGGGTTACAAGACAAACTTATGTGGAAGTCAGATCTCTTCTTTCATCATGTGGATCCCAGGGATCCAATTCAGGTCACCAGGTTTTGCAGCAAGCACCTTTACTTCCAGAGCCATGAAGCCAGACCTACTTTACTATTATTATTATTACATTTTAGTTAGTGTGCATGTGTGCATGCGTGCGGCGTATGCATGTGTAGGCCAAGATTCGTATGTGGAGGTCAGAGAATAATCAACAAGAGTCAGTTCTCTCCTTCCACTACATGGGTTCCAGAGATGGAATTCGGATTGTCAGCCTGTCGGCAGGTGCCTTTACTGACTGAGCCATCTCATCCACCCTTATTTTTCTTCTTTATCCAAAGGTTATTAGAAATAGTATTTCCATTATGGAGCATTCCTGGAGACATCAACAGCAAATGAGCAGGACTCACTTTCACTGAGCAAGTTACAAAATGGCAATGATATCACCAACCAAGGCTATCAGACAAAACTAACTGAGTCAACTGGATTGTCTTAATCAGTGTTCCTGATGGTAATCACATCAACTCCCACAAGAAAACACAACTTTTTATGAAACAGGAACAGAAAGGCATCATCCTGATAACAGAATTACTATAAACTATGATGCAGGTCATATGGGCATATTTTTTTTAACCAGGTAAAAGCAATACTTTGAGATCCAGCAACTGATGGCAACCTTACACAATCTAGAACCTGGAGACAGGTTTTTTGTTGTTGTTTTGTTTTAACAAAACAAAACAACAACAAAAAATAAAACACAAGAGAAAGTCTGACCTTGAACTTCCACACAGCAAAACTTCAGAGCCTGAAACCTTGGATCCATCTCTCTCTATTCCAAGGATTCTGTGGGTTTAGGAAGATAGCTCACTTGGTAAAGTGCTTGCATTTTCCTTTGAAAATGTGACGACCTGATTTTGACCTGCAGAACCCATGTAAAAAGTTAGACATAGTATCGAAGTGCTTGGAATCTCAGCACCCAGGAGGCTGAGATAGGAGGGTTCCTTGGTGATCAATGGCCAAGCACAGCTAGCCAAATTGGTGACATTCAAGCTAGCCAGAGACCTTGTCTCAAAGGAGGTGTTTGGCATTCCTGAGATTGTTTTCTGGCCTTCACATATATATGCATGCCTGTGCAGGAGCATGGGCAGGTGTAGTGGTGGTGGTGGTGGGTCCCCAGGCTCCTGAAACTATTCATGTCCCTGAAACTATCTGTGTTTTCCCACTGAATATAGATGATCAAGGACTTTGCCTCCTGAAGCAGCAGGCATCCTAGACAGCTCTCCAAAGACATACGCCAGGCCTCCTTTGTCATCAAGAAAGCTTTCTTTTCTCTTCATTTCTTGCTAACCTAAGCCCCGCCCTTCTATTTTGTGGGTGTGTGAGCATGCTTGGAGTTCAGAGGACAGTTTGTGGGAACAGGTTTTCCTCCTCTACCATGTGGGTCTCTGGGATTAAACTCAGGTCTTCAGGCTAGATGTCAAGGGTCTTTACCACATCAAGCCATCTCCAGGTTCCTAAGTACTACGTTCTTGTAAGTCAAAAGTGTTGGTAAATCATAGCAGACAAGCCTTCTGCTAGCCTTGGGATGAGTGCTCAAACTCACGCGAGGCAAAAGCCTGGAACTTTAGGCAATCAGGCTATTTCTTTCTGTAAAGCCCCTTTCTGGCCACACATACCATTTACCCACCTTGCTGTGAAGGGGTGCTGTTTTGTTGCTCAAAGCTCTGTTTAATGTGTCACGTGTTTCCTTGGGGTAGGAGACTGATAAAATGTTTGCCTTAGCATAAACAATGACAGGGGTTAGATCCCCAGAACTCAGGAGAATCAGAAATTCAAGGTCATTCTCAGCTACACAGTGAGTCTGAGGCCAGCCTGGGCTACATGAGAACCTGCCTGGAAACGATTTTCTCTCCCATACGTCCACAGCAAGCTTCAACGCAGACTTGCAGCCTCCGCCTCAGCTGCAGCAGGCTGTGGCACACCCACACGAACCGTTATCCTGTCGGTCCCTAAGATGCTCAGTCAGCAGTGGAATCGCCTGGAGACCGCTTTCAAGCACCCGAGAGAGGGCGCGTCTCAGCCGCTGGGAGCAGCCGGAGTCCCTCCGGGGGCATCGGTCCTTGCTGGCCCGAGAGGGGCGGAGCTCGCGCCCCACGCCACTCGGCTCAGCCAATGGGAGCGCGCGCCGCGGGGCTCGGCGGTCCGCGCCAAGGGTGCTGAAAACCCTGCGCGCGGACGGCGGTCTCCGGGCGCGCGCTCGCTGCAGCCCGACGCTCCCCTGGTTTGCGAGGCCGGCGTGCGCTGCCCCGAGGCCCCGAGCGCGCGCCTCTCCGGCTCCGGATTCCCTGGCCCGGACGGCTATGGCTCCCGACCCGGTGCCGACCCCGGTCCCGGCCTCCGCTCAGCTGCACCAAACGCGCTACTTTACTTGGGAGGAGGTGGCGCAGCGCTCCGGGCGGGAGAAGGAGCGATGGCTCGTGATCGACCGGAAGGTGTACAACATCAGCGACTTCACCCGCCGCCACCCGGGGGGCTCCCGGGTCATCAGCCACTACGCGGGTCAGGATGCCACGGTGAGCGGGGACAGTTGGCGCGTCTGTACTGTACCCGGGGCGGGAAATTGGCGGGGAGAGACACCTCCGGACCCGGGAGGCAAGCGCGAGACCGAGGCTGCGGACGGAGGCCAGGCGATGTGCACACTCAAACAAAGGGCTGGCTGCTTCGCCTCTGGAGTCTCAGGCGTGGATTGGATCCTGAGTTGGGCTAGGAGGGAGCGAGCTTGCCAGGCGCCGGGACCATGGTGCTGCCCAGGGCAGCGGGAGGAGGAGTCTGTGGAGAGAGAGGGAGTCACGTCCTGTCTGCAGAGGAGGGAGGGTAAACGCAGCCTTGTCTGACCTAGAAAGCCAGCCCCAACTCGGGGTCCGGAGCGGGAGAAGACCGCTCGCTATAGGGGTGACACCGAGAACCCCGTGGTTTGGTACTCCCTGTACGTTGTGAAACCCTGAGGGTAGGGTATGGTCCTCCGCTGGTCACAATGGGTAACCGCAGCCCTGTGCCCTCATTGGGGGCGTCTGCACCCTCATACTCCTGTCCTGGGATCCTTAGTGGCGGTAGGCCGGAAAGGTCTCCAACTATTCCGGGAAGAGACACGTCACAGGATCGTGTCCCCTTTCCCTTGGAGCTTACAGCCGGCAGAGTCGGTGCAGCCCCTGGCCTCTGTCTAGTGGCGCTATTTTCTCTTTATAGACCATAACCTCCCTCAGAGCCTAGGGTCCAACTGGGAATGACCTACTTCTTGGGACCCTAAAGTTGGGGCAGAGCACTCTGGCAGATTGCCAACTGTTGGATCCCTACTTTTGGGTCATCTGTCTTCTAACTCCCTAACCCCATCTCCCTGCCTCTTACTCCTTCTCTGCTAGTCTAACGTGCTCCAGGGGTCACCAGAGGTATTATTAAGTCGCCATTGAAGTTAGAGATGGAGGACACTGATAAAAAAAAAAAAACAGCCTTAGAGAACAGGCTAGAATGAGCCAGTCATTAGAAGTGACCATTCCAGAGTCCAAGCAGCCCCGCAGTCCTTTAGTAACTCACAAGCAGATGGAGCAGATCTGCACAGTCTGGGCTTCCCATTCAGTGTGATTTGGAGGCCTGGGACTTCATGGCAAAGACAGCTATTGGTTTGGATGTGTGGTGCCACTGCCCACAGACTCCGCCTCCACTTACAGCTTCTCTCCCTAAGGCCTAAGGTCCTCCCACCCACCTTGTATCAGCCAACTACTCCCGTAGCAAAGAACGGTCAGTGTTGGGGGAAGTAGGGAACCTTGCCCAAAAGAGGAAGAAATGTGCACAGTTCCCCAGCTCTGGCATAGGGAGTCTTCCTCATCGCTGTTTATAGAGAAGCTGGCCAAGAAAGAAAAGGACTTGTTCAAAGTACTATGGGAACAAAAGCCTCATAACCCCACCTAGTTCTGCAACCTGCTTCTCTCCTGTACTAAGTTCCTGAGCCACGTGTCTGGAGACATGAAGGCCTGCCTGGGCAGGTCTTTCTGTGTGGCATCCAGGGGAGGGTTTCCATTCTTTGATGTAGTGCCCTTTCAGTGGAAACCCAAATGCTGGGTGATCTGGGGCTGGCAGACAGCTAGAAGTACGTAGCCAAGGGAGGTTGCCTTTGTTAGAGTGTGGGTGCATACATTGTTGCTGGCCTGGAGGGCGGCCTTGGGAGCCTGACGGGGGTCCTCACTGTCTTCTTCCCATACTTGCAGGATCCTTTCGTGGCATTCCATATCAACAAGGGCCTTGTGAGAAAGTATATGAACTCTCTTCTGATTGGAGAGCTGGCTCCAGAGCAGCCCAGCTTTGAACCCACCAAGAATGTGAGAGGCCCTGTTTGCTGTTTGGAGACTTGGTTGTGGAGGGAGAGGGGGCAGATGCCTGCCTAGGACCACAGGTGACAGTTCTTGGGAGTCTCAAGTAGTCATGGGGTGATAATCCCATTAGTGCAAGGAACCTGTGTGTCTTCCAATGCCACCACTACTGATGCTCCCTGTCACCAGCGTTCCCGTCACTAGTTAGTTCTTGCATCACTGACAGCAGACCTATTTACTGAGCATCGTGTACCAATGTAACCTCATATACTAATCTTTACATAGGTACAGGTAAGAAAACAGAGGCTCACAGAGTTTAAGCTTCAGCGCCAGAAATCACACACTGGGGACCCAAATTAAGTCTGTTTAGCTGCCAGACTTGATGCCATTTCATAGTAGCTTCTCCTATCACCCTTCCCCATCAGGGTATCTTTGCCTAAGACTGTGGACTTGCCACAGCCACCTCCACAGGAGGTTCTCTTTGAGGGTTGGGAAGAATTACAGCCCCAGTCTTCCACAGAAAGCGCTAACCGATGAATTCCGGGAGCTGCGGGCCACAGTGGAGCGCATGGGACTCATGAAGGCCAACCACCTCTTCTTCCTGTTCTACCTGCTCCACATCCTACTGCTGGATGTGGCTGCCTGGCTCACTCTTTGGATCTTTGGAACATCCACGGTGCCCTTCATGCTCTGTGCAGTGCTGCTCAGTACAGTTCAGGTGAGTGCCTACTGCTGGCCCGTCTGGGAATTCCTAGGGAAAATAACAAAGCCAAGAATCCTTCCTGGGATCTGCAGAAACATGAGAGTTGGCACAGGGAGAGCACACACATTGTGTTGTGTGTGACTTTCGTCTGCTCTTTAGTACTATGCATGTTTTGGTCCACTCACAGCCACTCCAGCAACTCCTCCCCATGTCCCTTTTTCCTGCGTAGTTTGTTTTCTGAAACTTCGGGTTCAGGTTCTGCCACAGTCCAAGTATGCCCAAGAACCAGTGTTGGCTCCCTTTCCACCGCCGATGTCACCCAGCATGCCAATCACAGTCCAGCACCAGGATGTGGACCAACAGTCCATGTTCTGAATGTCAGTCTGTCCTAAGTCATGGCACTTCAGAGGAAAGCAGGAACTGTAGTCTGCCTCAGCTCACACGTGACCCAGTGGCCAAGAGGGAATTGGGACCTGGGCTCCATGGCTTATCCCAGTATGTTCCCTTGAGGTAGTATAGCAATCCACTATTGAGAGGCTGAAGGGGCTGCTGGGGTCTGTGAGAGGGCCCCTAGGTGTGGGCTGCCCTGAGCACTAACCTTTCTGTTTTAGGCCCAGGCAGGTTGGCTACAGCATGACTTTGGGCACCTGTCAGTCTTCGGCACCTCCACATGGAACCACCTGCTACATCATTTCGTGATTGGCCACCTGAAGGTCAATGAGATGATGGGGTTCCCCCAAATCCCAGTCATTCATGGCTGCTAGGGTGGGAGAAATGCTCAGAACACTGGGTTTTCTTTCTTTTTAAAGTTTATTTATTTTATGGTGCACGGGTACCCTGCTTACATGTATGTCTGTATTCAATAAGCGACGGCATCAGATGCCCTAGGATTACAGTCACAGACAGTTGTGAGCTGTCATGTGGGTGCTAAGAATTGAAGCAGGGTACTCACGCTGGGCTTTCACTCTGTAGGGGGCTCCTGCCAGCTGGTGGAACCACATGCACTTCCAGCACCATGCCAAGCCCAACTGCTTCCGCAAGGACCCTGATATCAACATGCATCCCCTCTTCTTTGCCTTGGGAAAGGTCCTCTCCGTGGAGGTGAGTTGGGTGTCGGTACAGAGGGGAACAGAGTAGCCTGTTGTGCAGGCTGCGGGGAAAATGCTTGCTCTGTGTTGTCAGAGGAGGCAGGCCATCATGGACTAGGCTGCAGGGCTCTTGCTTTCTTGAAGGTACGCTTGCAGGAGGCTGTAAACTGGGACTGTTCAGGACAGATCAGTCAGCAGTTACCACACGAAGCTACCGCATTCTACAAAGGATTCAGTGGGTTACAGGAGAGTCTATGCAAGCCCTTGCTCATCTTTGAAGATGACTAAGGCAGCTCTTCGGGGTGCTGTTTGACTCCCCTGCTCCAGGAAGGCACTCCCTTGCTCTTGGTGTTTGTTTCTTTCATCAGACACCCTGCTGTGTCACAGCCTGCCTTGCTGAGGACTTTACTTCCTCACATCTCAGACAGCAGTGCCCAGAATGCTTCCTCTGAATACAGCAGGCTTCTGTATCCTTACATTCTGCATTAGTGGATTTCAGCAGATATTCAGAAAAGAATGACATCCATCCTGAACATGCACAGGCTGCTTTTAGCTTACTGTGTGTGGGCACATGTGTCATGGGTATACATGTGGAGATCAGAGGACAACTTTTGTGGGGTCCCTTCTCTCCATCTACTTGTATGTGGGTCTTATGGATGACACTCAAGTCACCAGATTTGCCTGCCAAATACCTTCACCCACTGAGCCATCTCACCAACCCTATTGGGATTCTCAACTTTATTTTATATTTGGCTGTGAGCCTAGCCTTTAATAGCTGAGCCTTCTCTCCAGCCCAACTTTACTTTATTATTGTGTGGGAGCATGTGGTAGAGGACAGCTTAGTAGAAACAGTTTTCACGTTCCAGGGTTTGAACTCGGGTCATCCGCTTCCTCAGTAATGCTTTACCCTCTGAGCCCTCTCAGGAAGCCTTCTCATCTCCCTGACTGTTATTATTAGTTCCCAAACAACACATTATAATAACTATTTTTACATAGCATTTACATAGTATCCGATTTACTATATGCTGGAGGGAGGCTGGGGTGTAGTTCAGTGATAGAACATTTGCCTGGCTTGAGTGAAGCCCTTCGTTCCGAATCCAGCACCAGAGAGAGGTAGGTCAGGTGGGAGGAGAGGAAAGAAGCCAGTCATGGTGGCACATACCTATAATCCCAGCACATGGGAAGTGGAAGGAGGAGGATTAAGAGTTTAAGGCTAACCTGGGCTACATAGCAAGACCTTTCTCAAGGTGGGGAGGGAGAAGAAAGCCTGGTCTCCCAGCCCTGCAGGGCTACTGTAAGGCATGCTGGGAGAGCATGTGTCAGTTATTGCAAGTAGCATGCCACTTTATACAGGGTACCTGAGCATGTGTGGACACCCCAGAACCAATCTCTGTGGCTACAGCTGTCCCCTTTCCCTCCCTCCTAAGCCTAGCCTGTCTTCCAGTGTGATCAGCATTGGCCTTGGGAAGTCAGCTGAGGCTGTGAGCTGAAGGAAGAATGTCCCCAGGGTGGAGAGCTGGTGAACTGGCCTGGCGTAAGCAATAGAAAGTTCCAAATGCCCAGCCGAATTCCGTGAAAAGTTAATTAAAAACCTTCCGGAACTCCGCCAGCTCCCCTCCCCTCTAGTGGCAGCTGTTTGAATTAAGCTGTTGAACACAGTTCATTCTCAGGCATGAGTTCAAGGTAGTCTGGCTGCCCTCTCCTCTCCAGCCCAGATGTGGAAGAGCCTTGGCAGCTCTGGTTGTGCTGGCACAGGGCACTCCTAACTTGTGGCTTGGGCCCCATCTGTCCCTAATGCTCCTGTTTTCTCACTTCCCAAGCACTGGCCTCTGCTGGTTTGTTACGTGTGTTCCCTCTGCCCCATGAGCAGCACATGGTGGGAAACAGTCTCGTGTCATTCTGAAACAGGGCAGACTGCTCATCAGGAAGAGCACGGGGCTCTAAAGACCTCTCTTGTCACCACAGATGGTTTAAGGAAACTGGAGGCCTTTGTTGGTTCTCGGTACTGTGTTTTTCAAGTCCACAAACATCAGAACGAGAGAGTAGGGGCTAGGGAGATGGTGCAGCTGGTAAAGTCGGTAAAACCTGAGACTGGGTCTTAAGCACCTGAGTAAGCTGGGCCCCGCAGCTGTTGACACTAACCCCAACATCATGTATAGAGAAGAGTGTGGGCTTGGTTTGGTCTCCGGAGACATCGTAACTATTGATGTCCTAGCTTAGTGGCATCTGCCCAATACCTCCTTAACACTCCAAGAGAACAAGGAGGTACAGGAGACCTTTGCTCTCAACCCTCTGACCCCTGAGCATATAAACACAGTGGGGCAAATTATAATGTACTTGATCATCATCTAAGGAGGCAGCAGTGGATAGGGTTCCTTCCCACAAAGGTTCCCCACTCACCCCACCAACCAAGAGCGATGCTTTTCTTCTATGGGATCTCTTTGGCTGATGTTGTGTAGCTTCTTTACCTGTCCCCAGACTTAATGCTAATTCCATCAAGTTCTCCAGCACCTACGACCCCTCTAATCTGGTACATTGCCCACTTTCTGGGGTTGGGTACTTTATAAAGAAAAGATATCTGTTCAGTTCACTGTTTTGGGAGAGTAAAAGCTTAAGATAGAGCAGCTCCATTAATTTGGTCTTTAGGAAGAGCCTTGTGAGAGATGCCAGCTTTGGTGGGAGTGGCTGTGAAAGCAATTGGGGTGAGATGAGAAGCCATAGTAGTCTTTAAAACAATTCACACTCAAGGAGGAGCTTAGTAGGATCCCACTGGAACCACAGGAACCCCTTCAGAAGGTGATTTCCTCCACTCCCAAGCTGTACCTCCTGGCATCACTGCATTAGTGACCAAGCATGCAGCATGTGAACCCCTGAGGAGCAAACCACACTGCACCACACTGAACGTAGCACCCTGCCTAGCCCATCCCTGCTCCGTTTGCCCCCGTAACTGTATCTGAAATTTACTTCTCCACCTCTGGACAACAGAGTAGATCTTGGCACACCCCTGGCTTTACCATGAATTTCAAAGGGCCTGGGGAACCTGGCTTTCCCTAGCTTTCCGGTGTGGTGGGTCTCAAGAGCTTTGGTTCTTGCTGTGCTCTGTGCTTTGACCTCATTTCTTTGGATTTTTGCATTCTTCTCATTATTCGGTTATCAGGGACCAAGAGAAGGCAGGCCTGAGCATGTTTGCCAAGCTGCTCCCTTTCTGTCTGTTTTGCTCTACTGTCTGTAATCTGTAAATGATCCTGAACTCTATTTACAAATATATTACCCACTTTATCTCCAATTACAAGATCCGAGTTTCGTACTCTTCACCTCCATGCTCTCAGCACCTCAGACAGTGACTGAAAGAGCACTGGCCTTGAGATGGCTTATCCATTAGTGCTTGTTCAATGACTCCAGGAATGTAGAAAGTTTGTCTCAGCTAGCCAAAGTGGCTTGCACAGAACAGTTTTGATGAATTGTTTTTGGACATGGCTGTGAACATGTGAGAAGATAAGCCAGATTGTGCTCTGGGTTGAGGTCACCAAAACTAATTGGGCAAGAAAAGCCAGAGGCATAGAACGAGACATCAGAGCAAATATGAACCCATGTGAGGGGCTCTGGGATGGTTGAATAACTTGGTGACTCCCAGCCAGTCTGTTCAGTAGCTTGGTTTAAATAAAATAACCCACCCAGTGGGCAAAGCTTTGCCAAAACCCTCAGATTGTCAGGTTGTTCTTGGTAACCTTTCTAAATCTATTACTAAACTTTCAAGGGGTGGAGGTGGGAGGTTCATGCTGAATTCAAGAGTCCAAAAGAGAGGCTGGTGAGACCGCTCAGTGGTTGAGTATGGGCTGCTCTACCAGAGGACCTGGGTTTAACTCCCAGGACCCACTTGGGAGTCTACACCATCTGTTACTCTGCTGCCCTCTTCTGACCTCCACAGGCATTGCATGCATTTGGTGCACAGACATAGATGCCAGTAAAACACCCATACAAATGAGATAAAAAAGATTGTGATGGAAAGACTCAAGATACATATACAGGCAAAAATAGTTTTCCGTAGAGAATCTGAGGTCCAAAAAGTACCAGAATCAGGAGAGGTTGGACCTGGAAACCATGTGACAGTTTAGATAGCCATCAGGCATGCTGTAGACTATGCTGTGTACACTCCTGTGTGTTCCTTGTCACAGTACATTCATAGGTCACCATGCAGGACCACTTGCTCCAGGCCTGCCAGCCCCCTCCAATGGCAGCATCAAGCTAAGGGTTCCAGAAGTAGGCCTTAGTGTCAGAGCAGAGAAAGCTGGAGACTCAGAGGAGGAATGGGAGCCTGGTCTCTGCTGCTGACTTGTGTTTGTTTCTTCACAGCTTGGGAAACAAAAGAAGAAACACATGCCATACAACCATCAGCACAAGTACTTCTTCCTGAGTGAGTGTCAGCCACAGGGATAGGGGGCCCATGGGAGGAGCAGACTCCCCCAGGACAGGCCTGGGAGGAAGTACTGTCTGCTGATATCCCCACCCGGGAGGCCTTTCCCACTGAGTAAAGTCAACGGGATAATGCTTGGATAGTCATTTGTGTTGAGGGCCAAACTCAATCCTCCAGTCTCACCTTTCTTCCAAGAAGAAACTGAGCGGTTAGCAGGGACCTCTTGGTTTAGTTTTAAGCCTTGCCTTAAATCCAGTTACACAATGGTGGGGTCAGCTAGGATGACAGGCAGTGGGCCCTGAGAAGACATCTTGATTATGTACTCCCTGCTATAAGAGCCTGCTGCATACTGCCCAAGTTGGGGAAGGAAAGCAGCAGGGGCTGCTGGGACAGTGCCTTAAAACTCCTTTAAGACTTCAAGTTTTGGGAATGGGGAGCTACTTTTAATGAGTCTTGTTTTGTTTTAGCTTTGTTTGAGGGTCTTGTAGCTCAAATTGGCTTCAGACTTGGTCTATCAGCACAAGCCTTCACACCTGTATTTCAAGTTTTTTAAGGAGGATTGGGGAAGAACTGAGGGGCTTTATCTGATTATTGCCAACTGTCCCTTCCAGAGCCAGCAGGACATGGTAGGAGGGTTGAGCAAAGACTTCCATCAAATAATTTTAGGTCTGGGGAGATGGCTCAGCTGGTGAAGAGACTATGCAAGCATGAAGACCTGAATTTGGATTTCTAGAACCTACATAAAAAAAAAATCTAGGGGTTATGACATATCCCGTAACCCCAGCACTGGCGATGGGAAGGGTGTGAGGGGCACAATGAACTCTTGAGGCTCATTGGTCAGTGAGAATAACTTCAGGTTTAGTGAGAGACTGTCTCAGAAAATAAAGATGAAGATCCGAGAGATGGCTTAAAAGCCTGATGGTAAAAGCCTGACAGCTTAAATTTAGTCCCTGGAACTCACAGTGGAAGGAGAGTAATGAACTTATGCAGAGTTGTCCTCGGACCTCAACATGTGTGCCAGGTCTCATACTGATACATACGCCTCATATATATGTCAGGAAGGAAGGAGGGAGCGAGGGAAGTAAGAAAAAGAAAGAAAAGAAGTTTAGAATCTGTGGCATATCAAGATGAAGAAGCTATGGGTGGGGATTGTCATGTAGAGGTTGGGGTAGCATCAGTTATGCCTTAGACTGTGACAGGTCAACAGAGTCCTTCCCCTGCCCTTTGGTGGGGCAGTGGGAATGTGACAGGACTGCAGGGGCAGGGCTGTGATCCAGGCATCGTGAGTATTAATGTGCCCTTTTAAAGGCCTGGGAGTAGAGTACATGCCATGCTTGAGGCTTAAGCTCCCCCATACCCTCCTCCACAGGAAGGGAGCCCTCAGCCTCCTTGGCATCCTCCCTGGCCTTCTAGGCTTGTGTTCCTGCCCAAGGGCCCGCAGCTTGTGGTTGGTTGAGGAGTACTAAGGCAGCTAGGAGAGGTAATAGGAGGTAGTCCTATGCTGGGGATCATCTTACCACAGCGGCCCTTTCTGAGCCCTGGTTGCTCATGCCTTCTCTATCTCCTTTTCTTCCCCAGTTGGGCCCCCAGCCTTGTTGCCTCTTTACTTCCAGTGGTATATTTTCTATTTTGTTGTTCAGCGGAAGAAATGGGTGGTGAGTATCCTTGGCCCCAAAAATCCCACATGCCAGATTCTCTAGTACCCTGCACAGGAAAAGGTGTGGTCTGTGGGGCAAGGAGATGGACTCTAAGCCGGACAGAGCAGAATAGAACCAGGGAGAGACGCTCCTCTCTAGAAAAGATCAAATGGCCCGGAATCACTGTTGCCCAGCTTCCCATGTGAGGCTTTGTGTGCAGACAGCAATGAGGGAAAGGCATGAGGATGGTCCCTGCTCTCAGGGAATGTAGGATGAAGCTGAAAGTGACAGACTTGAGAGAAGACATGCAGGCAGAAGAGGCTTTGGGGTCTGACTGGGTCTGCTTTTTCAGCTGGCCTCAGATGAAGGACATAAGAAAGACAGGATCTGAGCAGACAAGCTGGGAACCAATGTGTGAACTTGGATGCTGGTCTCAGTGCAGAGGGCTCAGGTGTTGGGGGAAGAACCTAGGGCTTGGTCCACTACATAAAAGGACCTGCAGCTTCAGTCAGTGACAGAGACTTTGTCCTGGAACATTCATCTGGCAGCAGTTAGACAGGGTGGGGAGGGGTAGCCCCAGGAACAGAAGCAGTGCCATTAGATGTTGCAGGGCAGGTGGCTAAGAGGAGCTGAGGATCACTGAGTGCCAGGCACCCACACCCGGGAGGAGGTGGGACCCCTGCAAACAGAGTTGGGGAAGGAAAGCAGCAGGGGCTGCTGGGACAGTGCCACTCTCTTGTTCCCACTGCAGGACTTGGCCTGGATGCTCAGCTTCTATGTCCGTGTCTTCTTCACTTATGTGCCCCTGCTGGGGCTGAAAGGCTTCCTGGGTCTTTTCTTCATTGTCAGGTAGTGCCTGATGAAATGTAGCAGCTGGCAGGGAAAGTTCGGGTGATGGGTCTGGGAGCCATGCTGGGACCTTGGGGGTCATTCAGGGAGTTGGCTTGGGAGAGTTGCAGGCTAGTGTTGCTACTGGAGAATAAGAATTAGGTGCTCTGCTTGTAGTGATTGGCCGTATGCCATATTCAATAGGTTCCTGGAGAGCAACTGGTTTGTGTGGGTGACTCAGATGAACCATATCCCCATGCACATCGATCATGACCGGAATGTGGACTGGGTCTCCACCCAGGTAAGAAGACCTGGAGGACAACTACTGAGATGGGTGGGTGGTACACAGCAACAGGCAAAATTGTCTCCTCAAACAAGTTTTGTTAGCTTGAGATTTCTCCCATTGAAGAGGGTGACCAGAGATAAGGGACAGTTCCACACAGCCTCCCTAGGAAAGACTGAGTGCTCTGACGTGGAGACCTGCCCTCCCTCAACTTTCTCCCCCAGCTACAGGCAACCTGCAATGTTCACCAATCAACCTTCAATGACTGGTTCAGTGGCCACCTCAATTTCCAGATCGAACACCAGTGAGTGGGAAGACCTAGGAAGCAGGGGGCGGGGGTGGGGCAGAGGAGCAGAAGCCACTAACTACTCTGCTGTCCTTCAAGCCTCTTCCCCACCATGCCCCGACACAACTACCACAAAGTGGCACCCCTGGTGCAATCCCTGTGCGCCAAGTACGGCATCAAGTATGAGTCCAAGCCCCTGCTCTCGGCCTTCGCCGATATTGTTTAGTGAGTATGAGCCTGGGAAGTTGACAACAGGGAATAGGCAGGATGGTGGGTGTGTGGCAGAGTGGGGTGGGGAGCCACAGGAAGGGTTCCTGGTCATCAGCAGTGGCATTGCCATGACAACAGCAGGGTGGTGTTGGTCTGTGTCTAGGCCAGCTTCTACCAAGCAAGGGGGTAAAGCCTCTGAGGGGAAGGGGACATGTCTGCAGGTAGGTGGCTCAACCCCACCCCCCTATCTGCTCCTGTTGTCCCTGCAGCTCATTGAAGGAGTCTGGGCAGCTCTGGCTGGATGCCTACCTTCACCAGTAGCAGCAGCCGTCCTCCATCTGGGGGAGGAAGAGGACAATGGAGCCAAAGCGAGGGGACCTGAGGGACAATGCCACTACGAATCTGATGGTTAAAGGGTTAGAAGGCACACATCTTTGTGCTCACTCCTGCCTGTTTTGCCTTCTAGGTACCAAATTTGAGGGAGGGAAGAACTGTTGGGGTAGGGATAAAAAGCTGTTGTTTCTTCTACTTTGGCAGAGGCAGATGGTTGGGACCTACAGAGCCCAGCATAAAGTAGGGACCCTGCACTAAATATTTATTCCCCTCTTGTAAAGTGTGAGCCCATCTCACTGAGCTATGTGTCTTTCCCCCCTTCTTGTTAGTCTGTGAGGGTCAGGATGACCCCTTTGAACAAGATTTAGAAAGGGGCATTCATGCATAGAATCCTGAGGCCTGGCACAGCTCCCTGCCCAGGAGCTCAGCTTGTTGCTGAGGGCTGGGTGTGGCCATGTCTGCCTCTGGTTGCTGGAGAAGCTGTTTTTTAGTTTCAGAAGCAGGCAGGGCAAAGGTTAGGATTGTGGTTTGGGAAGCATTTGGCTCTGGAGGATCCTGGCACACATTATTGTCTCTCATTCCATCTAGGTTCCAGAGAGAACATTAGATCCTAGCTCTTGACAAAATGGATGGCAGAGTTACTGGTCTTTAAAACTCTTGATTGGCTTCTTCTAATTAATCCCCAAGGAATACATAAGCAAGGAATGAGGTCTTTCCTTCTACTGAACAATTAGCTTCCTATAGTTTCCTTTTGTGTCCCAGCCTGTAATTCTAAGTTCAACAAAACACCCATCCATACAGTGACTAGGTTTCTGTTAGTGTCAGGGCTCTGAGCAGATGCAGGGTCCCTGATCCCTGTGTCATGTTCTGGCATTGTATAGCACGGTTCCATGTCACAAACAGGAAGGTTTGTAACACTGAGGTCTGCGGCTGTCACTGCTGCAGCAAGGCTGCTCCCCTGTCTACATGTTCAAGTGTCTTATTCTGCTGGAAGCCAGATAGGAATTTAGGGTAACTTCTAACAAAGTGTGACAGTCTAATAAATAGGGTTTTGCAGTCTTCTGGTTTGTAAAAGATAAGAACGGTCTAACTCACCCTTCTAAAGAACATAGGAACATGCCTGGAGAGTCCTAGCCTGCACATTCACTTTCATGCCCTCATTCCCCAAACCCACGGGCATTAGTCTGTTGCTTTCTCAACATATTCTCCTTAATGCATACCGACCATCTGTCTGGAATCAGAGAGCCTCAAGCCAGAAGGCAAAGTACAGTGCATGTTCGTGGAGAAAATGGCAAGTGGTCAAGATGAAGGTGTTGAAGGATGCTGGGGTATGGTATAGAGACAGGAAGGGTTCCTTAAGTTTTCCAGGATAGTGCTCAGAGAGGGCAGGTTACAGAAGAGCTCACATATTTCCCAGCCATTGGTCCTGCTATATATCCTGTGTGAAGCAGGCTGGCTAGGAAAACAGTGCTACTTGTGTTGGCTCCTTCCCTCAAGAATAGGTGCTGACCCCTCCCCATGCCTGTTCCCTAACTCCTGGGATAAGGGTGTGGCACCACCAGTCTGTCTAGCTCACTGGCTTGAGCCTTCAGCTGCCAGTCTGAGCAAATACCAGTGATCTCTGTTGTACCAAGACCTGGGCTTCAGAGCATCTGAACCACTGTGGCCTTCGCTCCTCAGCCTTCACTGTGGCTTTTGCATAGCCACAGGGGACATCGAGTGACAAGACTCAGAATGTTACAGTGGTAAAGTAAGGTATCTCAATCCACTGACAGATAAGAAAACAGGGTTAGAGGAAAAGTCAACTCTGCTCATGTAGGTAGTGGCAGAACATCTGAAATTAACTTTGTTAAAACTCTGGTTTCTATGTCTTTATTGCCTTCATCTTTCTACTTCCTGGCCGAAGGCATTTCCTTTCATTGGGGCTAACGTCAGTATCTTTGTGTGCCAATGTCGTTACCACATCCTGATGAAGCTAAAAAATAAAAATTAATTTGGACCAAAAGAATGTTGTTACTCATTTAAAATCTGTGTTGCTTGTCTGCACATGTCTACCACATTCCCTGGTGCAGGGCAGGGAGCTGGCTCAGCTGGTAAAGCACTTCTTTTCCAAGCCAGAGGACCTAAGTTCAGATCCCCAGGAGCCACATAAGAGCCAGGTGTGGAATCTGCAGCATAAGGGGAGGTGTATCCTTGGAGCTCGCTAGCCAGCCACCTTAGGCAAACTTGTGGAGGCACTAAGGCAGATACTTGATATTGACCTCTGACCTTTTTGACACTCAAGCATACAGGAACATGTACATACATACCTATATATACAAGATTCCCTGGTGCTGCTGCTGAAAGTCCCCTCCCATCTGTGTGCTCAGCTCCCTCTGGAACATGAGTTGCTGCCAATCCCTTTGTACATCCTGTGCAAAGATGGTCTGTGAAAGGCAGGTCCCCCCTGCGACACTCATCTGGAGATACTGTACTGCTCCAGTACTCTTGCCAGATCTCACAAGTGTCATGGTTCAGTGTCTTTACCCTCTCGCCCTTCAACTTTCCATTCTGAGTCATTTCTCCCTTTGGGCCTGTTTTGAATTTTGGCATGGTTATACCTAGAAGTCCTGTTTGTCTCTTTGCTAGCACTGCCTCGGTCAGACTAAAGAGCCAGTGCCTCTTAACCCTTCTTTGTACTTCAACAGCTGAGTGAAACATAAGTACATTCATAGGGCTGAACAAAAATCAGCAAACTTAGAAAGCTTAAGCAGAGCAGATTTGAAAGCAGCAAGCTGGAACTCTAAATGCTTGACCACAGGATATAAGCCCCTAAAAGCCACTACGCAGAGGCAGTGTGTTCTCAGCACTTAGGTCATTGCCACTGTAGAATCAAGTTATAGAATCAAGAAAAAGGAAAAAACAAAACTCACATAAGTGCAGCTTGCTTTAATCTGGCAAAATCAGTTCCACTTACCAACTGCTAAGAGCAGAGAACAAACTAAGCACTGCCCTCAGGATAAAATGTGTCTACATTCACCAAAGACTTCATTTGGAAGTCTTACCTACTGAGTTCCAGGCCAGGGCTACATAGTGAGACCCTGTGTGTGTGTGTGTATGGAGTGGGGGTTGAGGGGAGGGGAGGAGACTGGAAATCATTGTGCAAAGATGCACCAGGTAAAGCACTGACAATTTGAGTTCAACCTCCATAACGTAGTGAGGATCTCCGAAAGCTGTCCTTTGACCTCCACATGTGCCACCACACATGCATACCTGTCCCCCACTATATAATAAAATTTAAAAGGACTTGAAAAATATTTTTAGTTTTCTACTCAATCTGTCAAGGCATTTTCAACTTAAAGTCATATGCTGTGAACAGAGCTGTGAGATCAGCACTCACACAGGCTAGCTCCCCACTAAGCTTTACCAGTTGTAATGGCTTATCCTAGTTGTCAACTTAACCACATCTGGAATCAAGTAGAACCCAAGCAAGTGTGTCAACTTGTGGGGAGGATTTTCTTTTCTTTACCACGTCATTTGTGGTAAAGACTCACCCCAAATCTGGGTCACACTTTCTCACAAAAGGACATGAAAGGAAGCCTTTACTTCTTGCCGGCACATGTCACTCCTGCTGAGGCATTCTTTGGGATTCTTCACGTGGACTGAAGACCAGCTGTGGACTGAACCATTGAACTCTTGGCCTTTTCATCACATAGCTAGTGATAGACTAGCTGAACCAGAGCCTGTAAACCACTCTAATGAATCCCCTTTGAACACATAACTCATTCTATCCATCATTCTTCTAGAGAACCCTAATGCACCAGTACTCTAAAACTTTCAAACATTCATCCTGAGAACCTGAAATCCCAACAGGAACAGGGCTTCTTTTATTCATTCATTTATTGTTGTTTTTTTTTTGGGGGGGGGGGAGATAGGGTTTCTTTGTGTAGCCCTGGCTGTCCTGGAACTAGTTCTGTAAACCAGGCTGGATCCACCTGCCTCTGCCAACTGAGTGCTGGGACTAAAGTGTGCCACCGCCACCTAGTGGAACAAACAGCAACTGTTTACCAAGTGGCAAAACAAATTGTCTGGATGAGATAGTTGATCTAAATTACAAGACTATTTGAGGGGACTCCTTTACCTCACAGGATGGGTGGAGCTATTCAAACTCCCGAAGTCCAAAAGGCTGGTGCCACCTTAACTGCTGTGACCACATTACATGGGGGTATGGTGCCACCTTGTGGTCACTCTTAAACAAATCACTTATTACAAGGGTATCCCAGCCTGTCTATTTTTAGAGGAAAAAGATCATTTTATACTACCGGAAGCTATGGTGTTTTCAAACATCCTCAAAGAATGCCACATCTTAGTCATTTTCGCAATTTTATTGATTTTTTTTTCTCTTCACATCTTTTAAAATAGAAATAACACACAAACAATAGCTTTTTTTCCCCTCCCAAAACCTCAATTCAATTGATTGCCAAGGAAAGGCAGAACAATGTCACTTGGGGTTACAGGCCAGTGGTATGCTAACTGTGTATGCCCTGGGTTCAATTCCTAGCACCAGAGACAGGAAGGGGACAAAAACTAAACTACAAACCAAAACCTAAAACACCGCCGTTTTACTCCTTTAAAAAACGACTGTAGCCTCAGACAGCAAATTCAAAACACAGCCAGTCAGGAAGCACGACCGTTGTCTGCCATTCTTTCATCAGCTAACCCTAGTCTGATGGCTGTCTTTCAGGGCACAGTAAAATTAGGATGAGCAGTCATGTTCCACAGGCACCTTTTCTCCAAGAGCTGGCCAGCCAGGAAATTATCTCCTTACACTCTCTCCCTGCTTTAAAATCTTCCTTTAAAATGTTGTTATCAGTTCCAAAGAACAATGAATGCAGTGTCCATTAACCTGGCTTGAGCCTGACATTTTTCCTGAGCTACAAACGAGCAAAAGCCACATTGTGGCCTTTATGCCATAGGACCAAGTAAAAAAGGGAAAGCGGGCAGCGCTGAGAAGCAATGGACTCTCCTCTAGACGACATAGGAGGAACATGCTTGAGCTGAGGGTACAAAGCAGAAATCCTGGAGTCAAGGAACAGTGAAGGGGAAAACATGTTTACTTTCCCCTTTTGAACTTCCCCGCTCCCCCAGTCTTTGCTTTCTTCTTAGCAGGCCCCTTGGGTTCTGGCTCTTTGCGCTTAGCTGAGGACAGTGAGCCTGTCACCTTGAAGAAATCATCTAGGCGGCCCTGGGTGCTGCCCTGTCGGCTCTTACTCAGCCGCTTGACCCCACTGCGAATTCGCTCCTCAGAAAACTGCTTTTCACCACACATAAATTTGACCAACTCTTCTTCATTTGGCTCGCTCCACTTCAGCTCCACAGACTCAGGGTCCAGCACCTCAGGCTCCAGGAAGAGCTGCTGGGCTTCCTTGTGGAGCCAGTTTTCTGGAACAGTGTACTTGTTGGGGTCCAGCCGCCGCACTATCTCCTCAATGCTCTTATGCTTCTGGATGAGGTCCACGGCCCGCTTGGGCCCAATGCCACGGATACTCTCACAGTAGTCACTACCCAGAAGGATGCACAGATCCACAAACTGCTCCTGGTTCAGACCCAGTTCCTGTAAGACCCGGCTCAGGTGGAACTCCTGGATGGGCAGCTTCTTGGCTTCACTGGCAGTCAAGTGTCGCATTAGCACTGGGCTGCCAAAAGTGAGACAGTCCATGTCCTCAGTGGCTGCGGCATAGACTTTGCCAGCCTTCACAAGAGCAGCGCAGCTGGCCTCTGCTTCACTGGGTGCATCAAGGTACGGGATGCCCATGAGACTCAGCAGGTGTTTGCACTCATCATTGTGTTGCTTGGTAACCTTCACTAGCCGCTTTGTGAACTTTTCCACCTCCTCCTCTACCCCAGCCTCCTGAGCCTGCTGCAGCTGCTTCTCAGCCTCAGCACGCCTCTCACTTCGTTTGGCCAGCTCGCCTGACTTCAGCTGTGGTGGTTTGCCATCAAAGACATACACAGGCTTGATGCCATTCTCCATCATGCGAATGGTACGGTAAAACATGCCCATCAGGTGACTGGTGGTCTCCCCCTCCTCATTCTGTAGCACATCGCCACCCTGACGAACAGCAATCAGAAACTGGTAAATGCTCATGGAGGCATCAATGGCCACCTTGCGACCGAAGTAACTCTTGATGTCATTCTCGCGGATGGCACTGGGGGCCACATCAGCAATTAGTTTGGCAAGGCCTTGAATTCCCATGGTAACACAGGAGTGATGGCTAAAACAAAGAAAGAGAAGAGGAGGAACTTGGAGACTACAAAAGGAAAAAAGTGGTGGTGTTCACCAATTTCACATTTACTTAAATTTAACATAAAATTCAAGAGGACTCCAAGTCAGAAGAGCAGATGATGCAAAGATGAACAAGCTGCATCAGTCTTAAAATATCTACAATGCATTCAATTAACAAGTAGGTCTCTAATGTATCAGGAGTTGATTTGGGTGCTTCAAAGAATGAGACCCTGGATATTCCTGAATAACTTAAGGGCTTGGAATAACAAAAAGGCACAATCTGTCACCCAAAGAATGACGTCAACTTTCACCTACATCAAGAATCACAGAACACAACAGTGCTTGGCTCAGCTTCAAGGGTTCTGAGATCATAAAGGCAGAAATGAACCCTCAAGCGGATAAGTATCAGCTATGCAAATGTGTCTGGTCTGATTTCTCTACAGATGTCTAACTGCTGCAGCAGCCCTGAGGGATACACTTATGAAGGAGAATGAGGTGGCCATCTCACCCGATGCTATCCTTCCCTTCCCATTTCCCTTAACACCTACAGGTTGCTGTTTTTAGTCAGGATGCTGGAGAAGTTTTAAGTCCACCTCTTTGTACTTCTCCCCACCACTAAGTCTGAAACGTGAACCCCATGACTCCTACCATAGTCCTTAATTAAGGGCTAGCATGCTGGAATCACAACCCAATACTGCACTTCTGTGGTTCCAGACATCCATCAAATTGAGCAGTGTTTCCAAAACTACCCTCACAATTTTTGCCCCTGCCAAATGAAACATGAATTTGCCTTCATTTCATTTTGTTTTAAATGGACTTTAAAGAAAAGGGGGTGGGGGGACTAGTTGTGAGTGATGGTACATACCTTTAATCCAAGGATGTGGAAGGCAGAGGCAAGTGGATCTGTGAGTTCAAGGCCAGCCTAGTCTAGCTTGTTCCAGGCCAGCCAGGGTTACACAGTGAAACACTGTCTCAAAAGCAATTCCAGCACTTGGGAGGCAGAGGCAGGTGCATCTCTGTGAGTTCAAGGCCAGCCTGGTCTACAAAGAGAGTTCAGGGCAGCCAGGGCTTGTCACACAGAAAAACCCTGTCTCAAAAAACAAAACAAAACAAAAAATTAAGCTGAGAAAGAGAATCCATCTTAAACAAAAATATTCGCACAGTACCAGCCATATTTTAATGTGTTAAATGTATAATAAAAGGATTTGCTAATACACAATTTACTAAGGACATCTTGCTCACCCAATGTTAAGTGGGTCCACACAGTAAGAAAATCTGTCAATTCTTCTAATTGTTCCCAATCTTACTTCACTGTGTTTTTTCTGAAGCCCATGTGACATGTATAGTCCCCTGAGTCCAAAACCTCAGCTACCATGGCATCACAATCTATCTGTATAGTATGGAAGCCTAATGAAAAAGCCTGCCTCTCTCGTTTGATCTGTATTATTGTGGTTCCTCTATGAATACAAGCAGCAAAAGCTCAGCCTTAGGGCTGAGGACTGTAGCTCACTGGTTCAGATGCTTGTCTTTCATGGGTGAAGTCCCATATTGAATCCCCAGCACCAGAAACCAAACAAAAAGCTCAGCTTTGAATGCAGCCACCACTCATGAAACCATTTGGGGTGTTGAGAGTGTATATAACAGTGGGGGCTGACCTAGGGCCTCACACATGCTAGCAAGTGCTCTACACTGAACTACATCTTCAGCAATGTGAAACACAATTAAGTCACTTACTCTGTGGCCTGAGTTGTAAAATAAGAATAATTACTTCTGCTTTGCAGAACTAGTCAACCAAAATACCAGACGGAAAGCACACGTCACCAGATGCTGTGCCGATGTTCCACATTCAATCCTCGGGTACTCGCCTCACTTAATTAAAACAAGATAGTACCACCCATCATGTCACACAGAGGGGAACCTGGTCTGTCCTGATACTCAGTCCCGCCTCCACAGGACCTTCCAGATAGCAAAATGGTAAATGAAATGGCTCGCACGCATGATAAAAGTATGCCCAGCTCCCCCGGCTCGAAAGTCAACCGATCAATCACCGTTATTAAATGGGCCCCACTGTTCTGCGGATTCTTCCAGGCTTCCCTTATCCAGAAATGTCCTTAGGACTTTTCCAACACCTGCCGCAGCCAGAAATACAAGAAAGCACGGTGTCTCTTGCTGGCAGCAGACCTTGAACCCATTTCCTTAGAAGCACAAAACCGCCCCGCTCCATACTGCTCACAAGGGCCCTCGGATGAACACCCTCCGGTCTCTTAGTCCTCACGCGGGAAGTTATCACCCTCTTCCTACCGGGGAAGAGAGAAGCTCCGAGCAGCGCGAATGGCCCAAGCGCCGGGCCTAGCTCCCGCTACCCTTGCCGCTCTCAAAGACGCTTCCGCGAGGACTCACCCCGCCTCAACTGGACGAGGCCTCAGGAGCTAGCGGTGGTCCGGCGTCCCCAGCGTTCTCCGTTCAGCCCCGAGCCCGCGCTTCCGAGGTGGAGCCGAACTCGGTTACAGCTTCGCAGCCTTCCAAAGCCCGCGCTCCCGTCACGTGATCCTCCCGCTGCGAACAGCCTCCTGGGAAGTGTAGTGCAGGCCCCGCCACGTCAGATGGCAGCTTTCACAGTAAGCATTCTTTCCAGGGAAAAAACGGATTAAAACCAAGATCTTGTACTACCTTTTCCTACAGTCCGACCCCATGCCACTCACACCAGGTCTCTATAAGTCCTAGTTTCCGCTACACCGGAAAACATGGGACTACAAGTCCCATAATGCTACGCTCAAGGGATCACATCCTTTTCCTTTTGCTCAATGCGCTTGCTCCTGCCGACGTGTTCTTCCGGTGGCGGACCGGTGGTTTATCCCGTGCGGGGCAAAATGGTGAGATGGTGGGAGTTGTGGACAAGGCTGTGGGCCAGGACTCCTGGGTGTCCGGACCACACCGTGTTCTTACGTGGAGACCTCAGCATGCCGTGCCCCGAGGGTGCCGCTGAAACCCATGTTTGAGTTGGTAACGGGGAAAGCAAGCCCCTTGCCATGGATTCCTCAGGCTGAGGTTTCCATCACAATGGGCTTTATGATGTTGATTACAAGGCTGAAAGGCAAGAGGTGCACTTTGAATACCTTAGCACTTTTCTCTTTTCTATAATCGGTATCTCTCTGGAAGGCTTCCCTTGCTGAAATCATACTCATCCCGCTAGGCCCTTGTATAAATGTCATTTCTTGGTGAAACACTTGGAACTCTCATAGGCACTTGTCTGTCTTCTGGGAGCTCTCACAGTCTGTACACACCTCTTGCCACGTTTCATGGACTTCTCTCTTATCTGCCACGCCTCCTAGTGACCACCATCTGACGTGCATCTAGTATTGGGATGATGTCTATTCATCTTTGTATTCCTGTTGCCAAACACTGGGCTTGCATTTGGAAGCCCCATAAATAGCAGCAATTGTTCTTGGCTCTTTTAGGGGGGGAAGGGGGACATAATTGTTTACTGAATTGAATTCCTGTGTCTCTTAGAACAATGGGCTCAGTTTACTTCTCTGAAGTTGTTATGTTCTGGACTTTAGAAGCATTGGCTGGAGAGTGACAATGGAAGTTAACATTTGTACAGAACTTTACGTTTATAGCGCTTTCGCAGGCATTATCTCATAGTCTTCTCTGAAGCGTTAGGAAGGAAACAAATACCTATTGAGCATTTATTCTAAGCCGGTCAGTGAACTAGATATGTCAATAGTCATCATCTCACATCAGGCCTCAGCCCTGTGGCACAAGTACTGTTATAATTACTTAACTCAGACCCCAGTGATTCCGTAAAGCCAGAATAATCACAGGTGTCTTCTGCCAGGAGGGCCCATGGTTCCCTCCTAATGCAGTGAGAAAGAGTACTCACGAATTGGAATTTGGGCTCTGTGTACTAGTCTCGGCTCCAGCTTCCTGCAGAAATTAGTTGGTTAGAGTCTGGACACGGGTCCAAAAGCAGTAGAAATTGCGGACAAGCTTTTCCTTATGTGTTTTTCCCCAGGCAGATTCATGACTTTCATAGTGACCATTGGCTAGAAAACCCTAAGAGCCATTTATCTCTCTCCCTTTCTGTGCCTGAGCGTATGACCCTTAGCTGCTCTTCTTATCTCACCAAAAGAAAAGCTGCTGCCTCCATGCTTCTTTGTTGTTGTTTTGTTGTGTTTTGTTTTGTTTTTTTCCCCAATGCTGGGCAGATGTTCTACCACAAAGCCTGCCATGTCCCTACTCTAAGATGTGATTATGGCTCAGTGGGCAAAGGGTTTGGTATGCAAGCCTGATAACCTAAATTGGGCCCTAGTACCTACATTATTTTTTAAATGCCAGATGTGATAATCCCAGAACTCACACAGCAAGATGGAAAATAGAAGCAGGGCAGCCACCCAGAAGCCTGAGAGCCAGCTAACGTGGAGTGTGTGTCACAGTGGACAAAAGACCAAGAGAGGCTCTGCCTCAAACATGGTGGAAGACAACTCTCAGAAAGCTGTCTTCTAAGCTCCACACGAATTTAAAAAGAAAGGGGTAGGGAAGCTGACCTTTAAAATGGCTCAGCAGGTAAATGTACTTCCTTTCAAGCCTCGTTATTGGAGGTCAATCCCTAGGACCCACATGGTGGAAGGAGAAAGCCAATTCTTGAAAGTTGTCCTCTGACCTCCCTGTGCGAGAGTCAGTGGTACCTGAACTTACACACATTACACAGAGTAGATAAAAGGTAATAAAAAATTTTAAATGCATGCATATACCTGTGTATATGCATGTGTAATCACACAGATTGTGATTTTCATTCCGTAGTGAATCAGTCACTTGAAGGAGTTCTGCATTTCACAGACTGATGTGTCCCTTTAAGAGTCCCAGCAGTACACAGTTGCTCCAAGGTCTTCCCAGATTGAAACTAAGATTGATCTCCTTTCTTCCCTAGGAGCTCGAGGCCATGAGTAGGTATACCAGCCCGGTGAACCCGGCTGTCTTCCCACACCTGACTGTGGTACTTCTGGCCATCGGCATGTTCTTTACTGCCTGGTTCTTCGTGTATCCTTTTACTGAACAGCCTGGGGGCCAGAATTAATGACCTGAGAACTGAGGGGGAGACAACATTAAGTAACTGCACCCTACCACTTTTTTCTTTGAGATGGGATTGAGACAAGGTGAGTATAGGAGGAGGCTGGTGCTGTCCAAGGGCAGGCCATGGCCTTGTTTTCCAAGTTAGCTGAGTTTGAGATTCAAAAGGTAGTTTGTTGGTATTTGGGGGTTTCATTTTAAGACAGGGTTTCACTGTGCAGACATGGCTGACCTGAACTTAAAAGGGTCCACCTTCCTCTGCCTCTGGAGAGTGCTAGAATCCTAGGCATACACCACTACACGCAGCAGAAAGATGATTTAAGCAGGGGTGTGCTCAAGTGTCAAGAAGTCTGGCGCCTGGTCCTAGCTGTATCATAAGTGATAAATGACTAGAGGCGATTGGCCTAACTACCATGGGCTTCTTTCCCCCATGGATGTTAGAGGTATGGTGTGGGAATCAGCACCCATTCCATCTTTCGGGCCCCTTTCCCTTGCTGCAGCAAGCAGCAAGCATAAAATCCTTCTGGGAAGCCCTTAGCCTATGTCTCCTGACGCTGAGTAATCCTGGATAGCTCCTGCATCTTCTCCTTAACAGTCCTGCCTAGTTACGAGGTTACGTCCACCAAGTACACACGCGACATTTACAAAGAGCTCCTCATCTCCTTGGTAGCTTCACTCTTCATGGGCTTTGGAGTCCTCTTCCTTCTGCTCTGGGTTGGCATATACGTATGAGTCTCCAAGGGTAAGATTTGTGACAAGATGGTACAAGAAGCCTTCTACAGCCAAATCAGTGGGTCCTCTCTCTTCTATGCAAGACTGTATGGTTCATGGGGACAGAAACACTGGGGTGGATCAGGACTGTGTTCCCACCCCTCATGGGGATTTGAACCAAGTCACAACCTGGTGTGTCATTCCTGAGTTCTACATTTACTCAAGGCCTCACTCAAACTTTGGGGTGTACTTGGTAGAGATGCAGGTGAAGGCTACCTATGGTTTTACATCTATGTTATTTCAAGTCACACACCGATGATTTGGAAAGGACCTGAGAATTAAAACAGATAACACCCCAAACAGGTCACTGAAAGTAAGTTCTGGTGACACATCCTCAGTGATTATTCCTGTTCACCCTCACCCTTGCTCAGGGGGCGTAGGGTTAGAGGGAGGGAATGTAGACGGTCATTGGTCTTATTCTTAATTTTGCTCTCTTCCAGGTACCCACCAGGCAACTCACCAAGCCCCTGCTTTTGTAAATTAATTTTTTACCATTGCTACAAGTGCCCCACCTGCTGTTTACAATAAAGGCAGATGTATGACAAGCCTGCCTCATGTCTATTCTGAGGGGACAGTACTGGGGTCTCCTTGACTGCTGAAGTTCCACCTTCTCCACTTCTTAGCTGCCTTTCACCAGTAGCTGATGCTAGAAATTGGTGTTCTCTCCATGGGGGCAAGGGCTATTTAACATTATCTTGTCATTAGTTTAAGGTTTACCTGTGGATAGTAAAGGCCCAGACCTACTTCTGTGTTGTTTTAGAGGAAACTTCTCTAGGACCCAGCAGCAGTCAGTTTTACGCTGGGCCAATCTCCTCTGAATGCAGGCCCCCTTCTTTGGGCTGTGGTCCTCTAGGCTCTGCCTGTTTCTTTAGGGGGATTGTTTCTAGGTGGGCGGTAGCAGGTATTTTGGAAAGGATTGCTGGAAGCGTATGTGGTCAAACCAACCCCCAAATCCAAGGATTAGGGGCATGAAGATATGATGTAGCTTTCTGGCCCTTTTGTGTGGGAGTCAAGAATTCTAGGCCCTTCAGAAACTAGGTTCTAGACAGCCTGGTCTGAGATGACTCCCCTCCCACCAGAACAATCTCAATAAGACGCCAGGAGGTGAGTTCACATACAAAGCAGTATTTATACATTTATTTATATATGTATATTTACTTCAGAAGAAAAGGACAGTTTGGGGGACAGGAAGAAAGTAGGCCCAGTGGCTTCCCTCTGCCTTCTCAGAGTCAGAGTGAGTACATGATAAATAGGAGTCAGAGCTCAGGAAGGAAATGGGAAGTTAGCGGGGAGATGCTGTATGAACACGCAGGCCATTACAGGGTACAGCATGGGCAGGCATCTGTGCTGGGACCCTATGTACAGCTTAAAGCAAGGGGAGGTTAGCCCTGTGGCTACAAGAACACAACAGAAGGGATGGAGTGCCAGACAGGCTGTCAGCTTCCAGCCTGTGGCCCTTACACCTTCCCCTAAGCCCTTTCATACTTGGGGCTTAAGGCAACTTTGGTCCAAGGTTGACCCCCTCGAGCAGCTTGGAGCCCACATTTGGCCCCAACTCACTGGGGACCCCTCCCCAGGCATGCAAACAGGCAGCTGCCAATGGGCTGAGGGCTGGCTGTGTCCAGATGGACTCCAGGGGGTAGTGGAGGTTCACCTTTCAGTTAAGGTCTGAGGGGCCACGGTCTGAGAGTACTTGGCCTTCTGGTGAGGGGCCTACGGAAAGCAGTGGGGCTGGGCAGTCCTGAGGCTGCGAGAAGGAGCGCCCCGGGGAGGACAGAACAAGACCTTAAGGCGGCATGGCCTGATGTGGTGAGTCACGATTCCTAAGGCAGAATGGAGGAATGGAAGCAAGTTGGGGGCAAGGTGTTCCTGCTCTTTCCCTATCCTGAGGATAAGTGCTTTGAGACCCATGGCAGGACTCACAGTTCACAGGCTTCTCGAACTCAGCTCCCCTGTAGAAAGGCCTTCCATTTAGAGTTAGAATGGAAGGTTGGAAAAGGCAAGGCCCGGTTTCCAAAGGGTCAGTACCACAAGGTAAGAGCAGTTCCCTTTCCCACTGCTGAACCCATGACATGCGGCTAAATGATTGCCACACCCCTTCCAGGAGCCTGCATGTGATCAGCATGCTGTAGGTGATACCAAGAAACGCTGAAGCTGTCACTTGAGTACACCCAAACCCTCTGCTCCTCTCCTGTGGTGGAAAAGGCAGAGATGGGACCCACTGAGCAGGATCCGAGCCCTGGGAGAGGAACTTTGATTTGGGGGGCACCAGGGTCTTCCTGTCTACTAGTGTCCCTCCAGGCTGAGGCCCATTCAGCTTCCAGCTCTGACCTCCTTGCTGCCCTCGTTTAAGTGCATTTAGTAATTATATCATTAATAAAAGTTATCTGTATCCACCCTCCGGCGGAAACCAGCCTACTGTTTGCAGGGATTCCTGCTCCTCTGCTCAGAGAGAATGATCATGTCACCAACTCCATCATGAGCTTGGGAAACTCCCAGGAACACAGATCTTGGGAGCTCACAGGGAACCTTCCCTTCCAGGGTACTCCAGGTTCAAGGGTCAAAGGCTGACCTGGCCTTTTGGCCCTACTGGTTGAGGCCTGTGACAGTGGCTCCATCAGGCACTAGACTTAAGGCACAAGGTCAGCTCCTCCAGCCGTCCAGGGCTGGCCCTGACTGCTCAGGAATTCTTAGAAGCTAAGCTCTCCCAGGGAGAACTCCTGAACCAACCACACTTAAAGCTTAGAAATGCAGGTCTAGTGTAACAGTCAAACCTCAGAAAGTTACTGCCAAGCTGCCCCTCCTGGGAACAGCATAAAGGGTGAGCATTATCAGCTCTGTATGGACTCGTGGGGTCCAGCTAGGTGTTACTGGTCTGGGTCCAATCCCCATGGGTCTTCTCTACCACAGCTCAGAAGGGAAAGCAGGTAAAGCAGGAGTGGGCAAGTCAGGGCCACAACTTCCCCTTGCCTGCAGGGCCCCTGCAGCTGGCCCTCCAGCAACCATATCTGGACAGCCATGAGTTGGTCCTGTGCTGCCCCAAGGAGGTGGCCGGAAGGAAGACCCAGGAGGCTGCTTGCTCTAGGCCCCTCTGGTGTGCGAGGGTGACCAGCTGGCACAGCAGCTCCAGTGTGAAGACTTCCAGTCTCCCCTGTGAAGGGGAGGCAGTGAAGAGCAGAGAACTGGCCTGCAGCAGGCTCCAGTGTAACACATTTGCATCCAGTGTTGAGGGCCCAGGGACCCCAATCCCGGCTGTGTGCCTCAAGAGGCAGCTCAGTCACACAGGCGGTAGAAGTGGAAGTAGTAGTCTGCGGCCGGCTGGATGATGGCCTCTGAGCTGCAGTTGGCCTGACCCTATGTGGAAAGGAAACAAGGATGGGTGAGGCGGTTGCCCCAAGCCCTGTCATGCTTTGTAAAGCCCTTATTCCTCTCCCAGGTCCCACAGAAGTGCCCTCAGCCTCTGTGGACAGGTGGGCCTGTGTGCTCACCAGCAATGCCACCCGGAAGTGGTATGTGAATTCACGGAAGGACAGGATGGTTACTGGCCACTGGTGAGAGGTGCCCTAGAAAGAGAAGGGAGAGAGAGGTCAGGGCAGCCGCCCTCATCCTAACCAGCACTCCTCTCAACATGATCATTGCAACCCAGAGGTGATCACAACCCACTCTACGCAGGAACAGCCACTCCGCAGACTGCCTTCCCTAGCCCCGGTCTCCCTTAGTCTTGTCGCTCCTACTGCTCTGGGTTGTGCAAGCATCTCATTAACCCTGCCCACAGCTGCAGAGCAGTATATGCAGTGGTGTTGCTACCACCTGCGTCTCACAGATGGGAAACTGAGTCACTTGCCTCCTTCAAGATGCGTATATGGCAGAGCTGGGTTCAAACCCATTTGTGGCTATCCTTCACAGTATGGCGGGGACAGGGAGGGCAGCCACAAACAGCTTAGCTGTCTTACCTAAGGCTTTGACTTGGCCTCTGTTGTGTGGTTTTAGGCCAGACCCCCACAGTTAAAACTGACTTGCTGTCCCTCTGTTCTTAAGTGTCCCTCTCTGTAAGGCCAGGAGTCTCCTCCCATCTACTCCTTCTTCTGCTCAAGGTATTTTATGCATGTCTTCCCTCCCTCCCTGGAGAACAGGTTCTTGGAAGCACAGGGAAGGAGAAAAAAGAGGTCTCAACAAATACTTGTCAAATAAACACAAGTGAGCAAAAATCGCCATGAGCTGGGCTGCAATAGCTCCTTCCACCTGGAGCCCAAGGCTCTTCTAACACCATCTATCAATCACTGCCCTGCCCTGTGTGTGAGGGCTGTGGGCTCCACACGTGCTTCCTGGGGAGTAAGGGTGGGGCGCTCAGCTCTGCCTGCCATGGGCACAATGCTCGTTCCAAATCAGTCCCTATAAACTCTTCTCCACTGGGCACCATCACAGGATGCTGATGCCCATCAGAGGATGGATGAATGAAGACTGACATGCACAGGGGCCCGGCTATATGCATCTCAGTAGACACACCTGCACTCTGCTTCCCATCATTTGGAGATCGCTATCTAGATAAGAGGAAGGTCTGAGAGCTGGCCAGCCCACAGCTTCCCCTCTGCCCCTACCTGGGTGTCCTGATAGGGTTGGAGCCTCTGCAAAAAGCCCCCCTCCTCACAGGGCTCCTCCTTTGATGTCAGGCTGCACAGTACCACGGACACAGGGGTGGAGGAACTAGGAAACAGGTGGTAATAAGGAATGGGGTTTCCATTTAAGTAGCTGTAGCCTCACTATCCCCATCTCCCACCCAGCCCAGTCCCACTGAGAGCAGCTGTATCTTCACACAGCCTGAGAGCCACATAGGTTTGGAATGGAGGAAACCTCTCACACGATCCCATGTAGTCCCAGTGAGGCCCTCGGAAAGCCCAAGCAGCAGTGGCCCTCTGCAACCCTCTCCCAGGCAGCCTGGGCCCTCTATGTAGTAAATGCTCAGCTCTGACTCTCCTGAGGCTCTGGAGATTCCCACCTGGTTCCCTCCCTCCTGACACCAGCACTCACTTCATCTGCAGGGTCAGGCTCAGGTGCAGTGGGGTGCTGCTGCTGACAGGGATGTGGTAGGTGAAGTTTCCAAGCCTAGAGGGGCAGAGATGGTGCCTGAGCAAGGCCACTCTGCCATCCTCCCTCTCTCCTCCTCAGCCTCCTGTAATGAAGCCCTTGGAAACCTGGAAAGGGGCTGCTCAAATTTGTGGGGAAAATTCCTCCCCAAAGGGCCTAGATCTGAGCATCCAAACTTCTTGGGCTCTTCCTTGGAGTGACAGCAGGGTGCCCACTATACCTGCAGGCATCCTCTGGCACACAATACTGGGAAGTGATAGGCATGGAGTTCTCCAGCAGCTGGATGGAAGTCAGGGATGGCACCGGGTCTGTAAGAAGAGAGGCTATTGGGCTGGTGAGGAAGAGGACAAGGTGGAATGCAAATGACATCACACCTCAGTGGAAGCCAGCCGTAATTCTCTCCAAACCCTCACAACAGGATTATGCCACACCCTTTTCCCAGCAGCCCTAGAAACAGTTCCCAGGAGCCTGAGGTTCTGCCTCCTTAACAGAACCAAGACCTCCAGAAGCAGGTAGAGTCCTTTCCCTGGGCAGCAATGTACAGGAACTGACTCTCAGGCCTCGGCTCCTGACCACACATATTTCTTCCCAGCCCTAGGCTCAGCAGTGGTCACCCTGGCAGCCAGAAACCAGCCATGAAAGGGCAGAAGAGTGGTACACACAACTAGGGCTGCCCCCAGCATGTGGCCATCTTTGAGCCAACTCACCACTGAGGTGTACCATGTGGTGGGGGATGAAGATGTTTGTCCATCTCACTATCTCAGGCTTGCTACTGCCTAGTCCTTCACTCCAGAAGTGGGAAACTGTGGTCACTAGCCTCTGAACATTTGCTTGACCTGGTATATTTTCAGCTCTTTAAGGTATAAGCCCAAGGTCTCCAGGAGCACCCAGAACACTCTGTGAACCTAACCAACACAGACAAGACTGCTTTCTTCTTAGGCAAACCCCCAGATATCTTTCGAAGATGGCTCAATGTCACCTCCTCCAGGGAAGCCTTCCCGGGTTGCCTCCCTCCTTGGCCTTCCTAGACTAAGTTCCCTCCCTACTCCTGGGGACCTGTCATCACTCTGAGGTGTCGTCACTTCTGCACTCTCAGAGGGTATCTCACATATCTCGAGCACCCACAGAGAACCTGTAGGGTTCCCCACCACTTGGAACATCTGTCTCTGCACAAAGCACACCTTCTAGGTTTCTGTTTTCTAAGCCACAAAGTCAAAGGGAAGAGGCCCACGTCGCTGCACAGACACTGGGTAAGGCCACCGGGAGGCCAGAGAATATAAACAAGTCAGTCTGAAAAAAAATGCTTTGGCAATGAAATGAGTTCTAGGTTGGTAAAAACCAAAGATTTGAGGTTGAGGTCCTAGTACGTCATCACCTTTCCCACCTGGGGACCCCCATCTTTCGATCACTGGGAAGGCAGGTGTGTGCCACCGCACCTGGTACATTCTGGGGATCCCAACCTCTGGTCTTCATGCTTTCAATGCAAGTGTTTTACCTACTGAGTTATCAACCCACCCAAGTAGTGAGGATTACACAACATGATCTACATGAGTCTTGTGGTCTGATTCCTAATGTCTGCTTGACTGACAATTCTGTTCCCAGTCAGCCATGTGACTGGGCTGAAATGGGTCCCAGCTAGTGGGCCTGAACAGGCTGGGCTAGAAAGTGTTGACAGAGGCAAGTACCTAGCTGGCCCTGGGTCTGAGTGAGTTGGGCAGGGCTTGGGCTGAGTTGCGGGGCATCTCTGCGGGCACGACTGTGGAGACTGAAACTGGGGCTGTTCTTGGTCTTGCTCTGTCCTCCAGGAAAGGGGACCACAGGGCTGGCTAGAGGTTCCGGGTTCTTAGGGTGCTTGGAATAGCCAATGCCATTCGCTGAAATGCCCCAGGATTTGGCTCTGATGTTGGTGACTGGCAGCGGGGCCATCTGGCTGGGACCTATGGACAGAAGCAAAGATAAGCCGAGAAAAAAAGGAGCCAGCTACCTCCTTTCCTGGGCTTCTGTGAACCTTATGTATTTTCTGGTTCCCTTGGAGATGACTCCCCAAAACTTCAACCCAGATATCCCTCCCACTTTCCCTCTGGGGCCTTTTTTCTGGATGCAAATAATGCCAAACACCTCTGCCAACCCTGGTTCTGCCCCCAAAACATTCATACCTGAGTTCTTGGAGTTGGGGCTGGGGTCGGGGCTAGGGCTTGGAGCAGGGTTAACAGTGGGGCCGAAGCTAGGTTCTGTAATGGGCCTGGAGGTGGGAGTAGAGCAGCAGACGATGGGACAGGACTGGCCGGAACACAGGTCCAAGGTCCGGAGAGCTGGACCTGAGGCTGAGCTGGTGACTGAAGAAGCCAGACGCTGTATGAGCATGAGGGGGACGCTGGAGCCCCACCCCCAGCCACACACCCCGCCTCACCCCTCCAGTCACGCACCCAGCAACAAAGAAGGCTGTGTGCCCGGCAGCCCAGTGGTCACAGAGGACTGTCGGAGCTGCGTGGTCCCAAAGCTCTGGCTGGACCTGCTAAAGAAGGGTAGGCTGAGCTCAGAGGCACTGTGGGAGCCTGATGTGGGCCTGGGAGTCCCAGAGAAGCAGGGATGGGCAGGAGGTGGTGGAGAGGAGGAATGTGGAGCAAAAGCAGGAAGAAGGGTAGCAGGAGCCAGAGGGGGGAGGGGCGCTTGGTCAGACACATACCATGGGCACATGGCCTCACTCCCCCCAAGGTGGTGGGGCCGGAGCAGGGCCAGGAGACAGGAAGTGGACACGGCAAGAGAGCTAAGAGACAACAGAGAGACCAGGAGGGAAACAGAAACAGGGAAGGAGAGAGAAAAAGACAAAGTCAGAGGTAACCCCCAGAGCTGGGGTGTGACAGTGACAGATAGAGAGCCCTCCTTCCCTACACCCGTCTTCCTCTGGATGGCCAGAGGGCCTGTAGAAAGTACCAGGGGCACCCCCACTCCCACTCAATGGTCTCTAGTAGGCTCTAAGCCTAAGGCTGAACCCCATTAGGGACCTTCCCTGGCACCTCTGACCCAGGCCACCCTCCATTAGTACCACCTGGCCTGAGGGCTTAGCAGCAGCCCGATCTCCAGGGACATACCCATCAGCATCCACCAGGTCCTCTTCAGAGCGCAGGCTCAGCACATATAGTGTGGACATGGACACCACGCTGGGAGCCACAGAAAAGGGTCACTGTCCAAATGCAAGCCACCACCCAACACCATCTCTCTATGGCAGGCTCTGTGGTCTTCCCAGGTGATGTCTGCCAATAGGCTTTCCCAGACCCTGGCAGCCCACCTTCCCTGACCTCAGCTGCTTGATTCTCAGTCCATCTTCTTCCCCAACTCCAGGGCACGGACCCCAGGCACATCTGACCCACCGGCTAGATAGCTCTACTCTCCAAGCCAGCCTCCCCAGAATCTAAGAGGCAAGTCACCTGAAGGCCATGACCACCACCAGAGCAATGATAGTTCCCTGCAGGAAGCGCTGACTGATGCAGGCCTGGTCTGGTACCACCGGTGATGACTGGGGACCGAGAGGAAAGAACACAGCAGAAGACTGTGGACTTAGGAAGCCTATTTCCTTGCCCAATGCGACCCACCCCATTCTTCATGGTCCGCGAGAGAGGAAGCAGAAAAGGGCTGGAAGGGTTACAAGGTCAAAAGGGGGAAAGGGAGGGTTAGTGCAGGGGTCGGTGAGCTTGGAGCTGGAAAGTGGAAGCCATGAGAGAACAAGGAAGCCCTGGCCCCATGAGCCTCCCAAGCCTGCACAGCCTCACCTTACTGGCTACTTTAGGGGGCCTCTTCTTGTGGGGGACACTGCCCGCCCGACTAAACTGACTCCCTGTATGGCTGCAGCAAGAAGACAAGGGTTAGGATACTTTCCAGAAGGAGGTGTCTCCTGCCCCCCAACCCCACCCGGTACCCGCACCTGAATGCACCGGAGCTGCCGGTTGACTTGAGGCTGTCAAGGCGCCGCAGTTTGGCCAGCTTGTGGCTCCAGCGCTCCAGCTCATCGATGCGGGTCTCCAGGTTGTCTGTCAGTTTGCATAGCTCCTTCACAGCCCCCACATTTTCCATGAAGATTCGCTCCTGCCCAGGGTTAGCCCAAGAAGGCCCCAAGCTGCAGCCCGGATTGAGGCAGGAACAGAATCCCCACTCTCCACAGCCAACAGAGGCCCTAGAAATATCCCTGCCTGTGGGTGGCCTTGGCTCCATGTCCGCTGCCCCTGCCCAGGCTAGCCGTCTACCTAAAGAGCCTTGCCTCTTTCAAATCAGAACTCCAGCCCTTGCACCTACCCCCTCAGGTAGCTGCAAACGTGCCATGTGTCTATCTCTAAGGTTCACATCACTGAGGACAAATGTCACCTTCATAATAAACCATGTTGTCTTCAAGCCTTGAGACAAGTAGGTGACACCTCTTGTTACCCTCTTTTAATTGGTGGGGGTGGGGAGGAAGAGCAAGCTCAGTGGGATTTGTATTGCCCCGTCCCTCCAGTGGTTAACTTGCCCCTCCATCTTGAACACTGGTCCCCTTCCTGTGTGGTGTGGAGGTACTAGGAGGAAAGCTGTCCTGTCCCTTCCTCCCTCTACCAGCCAGGGGCCCCAGCCGGACAGCCCCCATGTCCCAGAGCCTCATCTAGTTCCCCATGACTGACCTTGTTCACTACCAGGAAGTTCTCTATGGTTTTCCCGTTGGCAAAGACTATATCCCCTGTGTCCTTCACAGCCTCGGGCAGGATCTCCTTCACTTCCTGGGCGATGACACCTGGGGAGGGATAAGCCAAAGGTATATGGTTGGGGATCCTGCTCATAGCTTTCTGGAGAAGTACCTGAGCCTTGAGTTTTGAGGAGCCCTGGAGCAAAGGGGCTCCCTCAGACAACTGTTCACAGACAAGATGTGGGATTCGTTGGGTAGGTAGGATCCTAGGAGCATCTCAGGGCAGGGAGACGGGGTTCAGAGAGATTGCACAATCTTTGAATACTGTGTGACAAAGACTCCAAGCCAAGTGACTCTTAGGATGACAAGTGTAGAGCCCATCTGAGGCCCTGAGAAGCATATTCCAGTAGCGGAGGGGCAGAACCCCTAAGGGTCTGTATTTCAGAGGGTGGAGCTCCAAGGTCAATGCGGGGGTTTCTGGGGACAGGTTCCAGGCGACAGGAATACTGGCCAGAGCTTGAGGGCAGTTCTATCTCTACCTGTCTCTGGTGCAATGGCTTCAATGCCTGCACTAGCAGCAAACTCCGGCTTATATCTGTAGTGCACCAGCCGCATGCGAGAGATCCTCTTCAGCTGCTCAGTGGTGTCCACCTACAAAGGGATAGAGCCAAGGCTGAACCTTCTTCCCCTCCTGCGACCTTCCAGAGCAAGCCTCAAGTGCAGCCGGATGGCAGCCTGGAGGCTGCACTGTGGAAGGGAGACTCTGGTACAGAGGTACAAAGCCAGCTTCCCCACTCCTGCCCTGGCATCCTGATCCATCCCAGTGGTCCTACTCTTCACCTACAGCACTACCCCTCAGCCATGGCCTGTTCCTACCTCCTGCACATGCTCTTTGGCCCGCAGATCTGAAGGGTGCATGAGCGATCCCATGACCTTGACGTTGCCATGTACAACCAGCGCCTCATCTGGCCTGTCCGTGTTGATGCCCACGCGGCCATGGTGGAAGACAGTGTCGGGCAGCTGTGCCCGCTGCCACAGCACGTCGCTGTCACTCTCAAACTGGCCTGGGTTAGAGGCCTACGGCAAGTTGGGTCTGGATCAGTTTTGGGGGCAGGGGAACTTTAGGACCCTGAGAAAAAGGGAAACCCCAAGAACACCTAGGCCAGTCAAGTCGTCTTACCCCACCACGTCCAATAAACCGCCCTGTCCATTGTGACCACACTGAGTGACTTGTGGGACCCAGGAGGCTACTAGGTATGGTCCACCTTCATGCTTTACAGTGAAGAAGGCCCTGAGGCCTAGACAGGGTGACAAAGCCAAAGGCCAACACCCAGTGCTCAGGCAAGAGCTTCACGTCAACCCAACCCCACTCCACAGTATTTTTTTTTTTTCTGATGCTGTTTCTTCCAGCTCAGGGGAGGACATTGCCCCTTGGGGGGGGGAGAAGATGCTCACCCGCACAATGATGCGCTCTGAGATCTGTGCTGCCAGCGTGTAGTTCTGGTTCTGCGCATGCGCCTGGAGGGCCACCACCAGCATGAAATACCTGGGATACACCGGGGACTCAGTGCCCCAAGCCATCCTCCCTGGGCCAGATGGAGTTACCACAATATCCCATAGGGGAGAAACATGAGCCTCCACGAGGGGGCAGAATTCCTCCCTGGGTCCACCAGAAGCAGCAGCAGAGCTCTCTCTGAGCTCAAAAGCCAGTCTTCTGTGCCCGAATCCCTAAATCTGCCAAATATTTTGAACCTCGGGTTCCTCCTCTGGGAAACAGGCCATGTGTGGAGCCTGGGCCTGGCATGCTCCGAGGAGGCCCCTTTTTGACCCTGCGCCTCAGAAAGGAGGGGCTCCTGTGGCCAGGTTGGCAAGCTCACCTCTGGTCAGGGTTGGGCTTGCCCTTCTTGCGCATGTTGTTGGCCGTGGTCTCACTGAAATGGAGCCGCCCCACGGTCACCTTTGTGACCTGCTCAGGGGGAAGATTGACCCTGCAGAGGATGATGGGCAGAGTGCTCAGGGAGGAGAAAAGGGGGCTGCCGGAGCCGAGTCGCAGAGCAACTGCAGGCAAAGAGCCCTGCAGGTGCCTGCCTGTCTCCCTAACTCCCAAGCCAGTTCTAAGATGGGCCCTTCCAGGCACCACCCCAGCAGGGCTGGATACTCACGTGACAGGGTTGAACGGCCTCTTGCTTCTGTCTGACTGTGACTGCTCGATGTTGATAGACTGGTTCAGGGCCTCTAGCTAGAGAGCAATGGGCCAAGGGCACTTCAGGACAAAGTTCCCCACCTGTTCTTCCTCCTTCACCCCCTCACCCTGGTCTGCAGCATAATTCTGCCTCTCTCAGAAACTGAGGGAGCCCCTTGCTCCAGAGGCCCACACCCCAACTCCCAAGCCATTTCAAGGACACACAGAGAGCCTTCATGTCAGCACACAGCACACCACTTCCCTACTTCTGCATGGTGATCGCGGTCACCTCCATGATGGCCTCACATCCCAGTATCGTCTGACTCTGATTTCCCCCTGCATGCCTATGTTCTCCAGTTAGCCTTAGGACCCATACCCACACCTGCACACTCTTCTCACCTATAACCAGCCTACACAGAAACACAGACACACACACACTCACACAGTGCACCCCACATACCCACAGCCTCTCATCTCTTCGGAAACACGGGCTGAGCCATGCCCACACGGAAGGCCCAGCCTGTGACAGACTCAGACAGACCTGGTCTCGCCCCCAGGGAGCTCATGAGCTCCAGTGGCTGTACCACAAAACCCTTCAGTCACAAATGGCACACGGCAGGTTTCCCACAGGAACCATCAGGATGGAGTTGGCCAAGAACGGGATAGGGTGCTGGGATGGGACCGTAGAAAGCAAGGGCTACTCCAGAGCCTCCAAACAGAGCCAAGTGTATGGCAAGCCCAGGGTAAGAGGATCCTTAGATACATGCTGTAAGCAGCTAGGACCCTGAGGCGGAGCAGGGGAGAGAGACAAGGGGTAGGGTGTTTGGTTTGGGTCTGGGAGCTGAGGCAGCAGTGAGAGGGTCAGGAGATGGGTCTTGGCTTGGAGATGAAGGCTTGGGGTGTGGGGTGGAGAAGGAAGCAGGGCTGGAGATGGTGAGGTCCGAGTGGTCCCACATCTAGGGGCAGGCACTAGAGGAGGAGGAGCGGGGCAGCCGTGGTACAGCTGTGGGGCGTTTCCTCATCACTTGCACCTGCCTTCACTCCGTGCAGCTTCAGATAGAAGCAGTCCAGGGGCTTGAGGCCTTCCGGCGTCTTGACGTACTTGGGCTCACCCAGCATGCCGATGTACACGGTCACCTGGAAGTGGTTCTTCTTCTGGCACACAAAAGCATCGTCGCCCACCGAAAAGTTGAAGCCCTTGTCAGCGTCCACACGATAGGTGAGCATAGGCCTGAAGGTGGGATGGGAGAGGGGGGTGAAACTCACGGGGAGCCCCCCAGGCTTGAGTATGGAACATTGCTTCCTTCTACAGGCCCATGCTCCAATACCATTACTTATTCTGTATTCCCCTCCCCCAACCACCAAGATCCTCAAACCACCAAGGGGTCAGTCTCCATTCCAGGCACAAACACTAAGCCCACAAGAGGAGCTGCATTGGTTTTTCATTACGTTCCTGGGGCCACCCACTGTTCTGTGCTGGGATGAAGGAAGCAAGACAAGGCTCTAAAGGCCCACCAAAGCTGAGAGGACTCCAGAGGACGGCCTTTGCCACCCTTCAGCACACTTAACCATTGCCCACACATTGCCTGAAGCCCCCTCCCTCACGGGAGATGGGATGTGAGGGGCTGCATCTGCAGAGTCTCACTGTGCCTGACAGCTGGTTTCCCTGGAAACGGTGGAACCAGGAGCCAGCTCTGCCTTGGGCCCACCCTGACCCATCCTGGCCCACCTCCTTGCTCAAGGCCCCCAGTGCCCTCATTCTGACTCCCCCAACTGCCCTAGAGAGAGGGGAGTACTTCTGATTTCTGACCTCCCCCTCAGGAACAACTGAAGCTTGCCATCTGTCACTGAGACAGTGTCTGGAGTCTTTAGGGTACTGAGTAGTAAAGAGAGGACTTGACCCATCCTCCCCTGGGTCACCACGCATTAGAGGTACCCCGCTGGACACAGGAGTGATAGCGCCCACCCACAGGAAACTGGACAGGGAAAATGCCTTCCAACTCATGAGCAAGTTTCAAGGGAAGCCCATTCTTCCCTTCTGGGCTGACCTAAGAAAGCACCAGAAAATTCCTGGTTCACACTGCGGACCTCTGCTGCTAGCTCTCTGGCCTTGGGGCCTAAGTAGGAAGACAGCAAGGTGCCCAAAGACTGTGGAGGTGTGAACAGAGAGATTTCTCTCCAGATCATAGGGACCGGATCATATAAATGCCCTCTACATCACTTTAGCTGCCATCATGACTGGGCATCCCACCCCATCCAGCCCTGGGAGCTACTAGATAGACATTCCACAGTTCAGGAGACCCATCCAGGATGGGCTTCAGCCACTCTTCTGATGAGAGGGCCCCAGCCCCAGTCACCCAGCTCATGCTTGGCTAAGTCTGAAGTACGCTAGGGGGAGTCATCCTCTGACACACCCTGCCTGGACTTCTGGGAGAGAAAGGGGAGTGGTCCCCACTGGGCTCTTGGAAGCTAGATCCATGCGGTATTGAAGAAGGCCAAGAAACACCCTGGGCAGCTGCACCTTCAGGTCCCCCTACCTGCTCTTCCTTCACAGGGAGGGGGCTGTTGTAAGGGCCCAGTTTAAACTAAGCTTCAGGCTACCTTCCTGGAATGTAGGACAAGAACGTGGAGGAGGGGCCAGGAAACATGCATTCGCCCACTTTTTCCTGAGTTAGCGCCCCCGCCCTCCCTGGCAGATAGGTACCTTCAGAGAGATAGGCTGACCAGAGAGGCCCTGAAGCCTGAGCCCTGGGCCTAATTCTTCTCTGAGCCTGTTGGCTCTTCAAACGCGATTCTTTTATACCCAGAGTGCTTCCAGGTCCTGACCCAGAACTTTAATGGGGTCCTGAGCTATCCCCAAGACACGTGGCTAGGCAGCACTTGTCACTCACAGCTCCTTGTAGTTGGCATCATACAGGGTTGCCCACTTGTTCTGTTGATGCGGCTGCCACTTGATGGATTGGTAGTTGGGGTCCAGGTAGGAACCACTGAGGCTATCACTGTCCTGCAGGAGGCCTGGAGGGAGGGAAGGCTGGTGAGGTCTAGGCCCAGGATTCCCACCCAGCATCAGTGGTCAGTCAGTCACCTACCTGGGGAGGGTGCGCCTGGTGGGTGCCAAGGTGGTGTCTGGACTCGGGCGATGCTGAGGGGCAAGGAGCCAGTGCCAGGTGAGAGTGGGCCCTGGGGAGGCCATGGTGGGGACGGGGCTCTGGCAGGGTGTGGGGGCAAGGCTGACACAGTCCCAGGTTCCTGCTTGATCATTCCGTTCAGCATTTGGGCATTGAGGGTGTTGGGGGGTGACTCAGAGTGCTTCCTCTTCTTGGAGGGGTGTGGAGGGAGCCTGGGGGGCAGAGGTGAGGGCCATGGGGGCTGGCTCTCTCTCCATGAGCCCTCTCCTCCTGTGCAGTGCCCACCCCTCTCCCCTCTGTACCACTTCAGCACAACCAAGAAGACACTTCCTACAGGAAGCCCTCTGGTACTTCCCCAGTATTCTAACCTGTCACTCAGTGTTCTCATTCTTCGCCCTAGCACAGTCTTACCCTACACCTATGGAGGTAGGCAGGGGTCACACTTGATTTTTATGTGCCTCCACAGAACATCTTTGTTACACAGAGCATCCTGCAATTGTCACTGGGGATTTCAGTAAGTGGGCAGAAAAGCATTGGGGTTTGGGTTAAGAATTCAGTTCCAGGTTCAAGTCCTGGCTCTGCCTTTTCCTAACCCATGACCTGGGGAAACTGTTTTCCTTTCTTAGAAATGTTAGCTTACTCCTATGTGAATGGGGTAGCTGTCACCAATCAGCTGTGTCCGTAGGACCTCAGAGCATCGCTCCTCTGTTTTCCCCTAGGGTCACACAGTCCCCTGTACTCCTGATGCCCTGACTCCCACCCCGCCTTCCTGCCAAGCCTTACTCAGCTCCATGCTGTTGCAGCAGCTGGTGCAGCACCTGGGTCTGGGTGTGGTGGAGCTCGGGGAGCACCAGGCCTGGCCCCACGGCAGCATAGGGGGGCACAGGGGCCTCAGCCTTCATGTAGAGGTCCCGTTGCAGGACAGGGTAGTGAGGTGGAGGAGGCGGGGGTGGAGGGGGCCCTGGCAAGTGGGCTGGAGGTGGGGGCGGGTGCTCTAGTCGGGAAGGAACTCCCACGTGGCACAGAGACTCCGGGGTTATGGTACGTAGAAGATGGGGGTCTGAGGAAGAGATGGGGAAGCAGGAGTCAGAGGCCCACCTCACCCACTCCCCCTAGGCTCCGTCTCCTGCTTCCTGAGTCATGCCAGAGGCTGGGTGGGGAGACTGGCAGCCAGTGAGAGCCTGAGCAGGAAAGCAAGACTGCTGGGAGGCTCCCATTCTAGCCAGCTCGCCTCCCTAGGTTGTCTGGACAAAGCCCATAGAAGATCCCCACTCTAACTCCTTTGAAGCCTGAAAAAAAAAAAGACTCTCCCGGAGACCCCAGCCACGTCCCCCACTCAGCCTCCTCCCTCCAGCAGCCCCACTCCAGTCCCAGGGGCCAGTCCCCCAGCCCAAGGGGGCTGCAGCTCTCTTTGTTCCTCAGAAAGCATTCCAGGGATGTTTTGGTAGGCTAAACAGAACTCTTGACCCCTCTTCAGTCTGCCCATGACCATTCTACTCTTGGCCACATGGGGGCCACTGTGCCCCTCAGCACCCTGTAAAGGTGGGCCCAGCACAGCCTTCCTCAGCTGTCCACTTACCGCCAAAGGGCGCGTCCATGATGGCACAGGGGGCCAGACGGTGGCATCACCAGCAGGGGCACTTGCTCTGAGGCAGGACCAGGCTCCCCACCCTCCCATGGGGGAACAATAGCCAGCGCCGAGGAGTATTTGACCAGCGATAATCTGGCCCATTGGGCAGCCGCTGGCCCCCTCCCTCCCTCCTCCCTCTCTCCCTGATAAGGCTGCACCAACCACTTGCCCAAACCCAGAGGGGGAGGGTGGCGCTGCCCGCTGGACTCACCATTCACCTGCTGAGGGGAGTAGGCCTCAGAGCCTGAGTCTGGGGGCGAGTCTGGCAGTGTGCTGCAGGGGGGGCCGGAGGAGGGAAACTGTTGGGCCAGCAGCTGAACCCCCAGACCCAACCCTCAGGCCAGGCAGCTCCTCTGGTGGTCAGGAGGTTGCAAAGACTCCCGCCCCCATCCCATGTTAGAGACTGAGGCCACTGAGCTCTCCTCTCACATCTACCCCAGAGTATCAGTTATCCTGGAGCCCCGGCAGGGTCCAGGGCTTCATTGTGACTGAAGGACTTTGGAATCCTGCCCTGCATCTCCGGACCTAACGATAGTTATTTGTGGACCAGTGGCCAGGTCTCTGATGGTGGTGGCACAGGGATTGAAGGACCCCTGCCCACAGAATGAGGGGCCAGGCATCTGCCTCTCTTGGGCACCCACTGAAGCCTCCAGCTTCCTGGAAATCCTGGGCCCTGGGGGCTGGGTCTGAGGAGGTTCAGTGGGTCACCACGAGCTGCCCTGCCAGAGGCAGGTGTGGACCAGGCAGGAAGCCAGCTTTTCTGGGCCTGGGCTCTATTTTTTTTCTTGCGAGTTTTATTTTATCAGTGGTTCAGGCAAAAGAACAAACTCAAGCCCAGAGGTCAACACGTCCTGTACAAAACATGTACTCGCCTAGAGAGACTGCGGCTACCCAGGGACCCAACTTTTGGCCATTTCTCATCTCTACATCTGGAGAGGCTCCCTTCCGCCCTTGCCCAGGGACCACCAGTAAGGCTTCAGGGTCATGGTGGACACATTCCTGCTCCGACTGCAGAGTCTTACTGCATCCCTGTGAAAGCCATGGCCATTTCTTCCCTAGCCCTACCCCTGCTCGTGAAGGCCTTGTCACATCTTTGAAAGTGGTTCAAGAATAAGGGCCCTGAATCTGGTGTTCCCCAAGCTACTAAGGAGTCTGAAGACAGAGGAGCACAAGTTCAAGGCCTGCCTGGGCTACAGAGTGAGTTTAAGGCCAACTTGGATAACTTAATGAGACCCTGTCTCAAAAAGTAAAAAGAGCAGTGGTGGCACACTCCTTTAATCCCAGCACTCGGGGGGCAGAGGCAAGTGGATCTCTGTGAGTTCGAGGCCAGCCTGGTCTACCAAGGGAGATCCAGGACAGCCGGGGCTACACAGAGAAACTCTGTCTTGAAAAACAAAACAAAGCAAAACCAAAAATAAATAAATAAATAAATAGATAGATAAATAAATAAATAAATAAAGTGAAAAGAAGGACCCAGGATATAGCTTGTTGGTTGAGCACTCTTTTAGCATGCATGAAGAGCTCCCGGGTTCAATCCTTAGAATCCCAAAGAAAAAATGTGGGTCCTAAATTGGGTGGTGTTGGCACACATATTTAACCCCGGCACTTGGGAGGCAGAGGCAGGTGGATCTCTGAGTTTAAGGCCAGACTGGTCTACAGAGTGAGTTCCAGGACAACAGCCAGGGTTAAAAAAATAATAATAATAAAAATAAAATAAGCGAACTCTAAACCAATGTTCCCTAAGGATAACACGGAGAAGTAGACAGGGGAGGGCCTTCTACCTACAGCCTCAGTCCCTGGGCGGCCCCAGCTCTGTGCCTCTCCTTCTCCTACCTGCCTCCTACACTCCCTAATAGTGTTCTTGGGCTCCTCCAATAGGTCAAGGTCTTTCACACCCTCTACTTCCTGCCATCAAATGTCAGAGCCCACATGGCCCTGCATTCTTTCTTGTTATTCTCACTTGTTATTTCCTGCTTGGTGCTGAATTATTATTATTTTCTTTTTATAGTGCTGGAGAAGGAATCCAGGTCCCCACTGAGTCTAGAAAGTACATTACCACTAAGCAGCACCCTCAGTCCTGGGACACTGTCATTCCTCTCTTGTCACCCATGATGGGGCATATGTCTGTCTTGTTTATCACTTGGAACAAAGCCTGGACCAGAATGCCCAAGTGACTCTGGACAAGCCCCGTTCAGGGCAAAGCAGAGAGACTCACTTGGGCCTGCTAAACTTTAGCTCTCTCACCTCGACTCTCAGGCAGCTTGGACTTAGAGACACCCTTAAGCAACCAAGGTTAGCCCCCAGCACTATGTGCCACTATGGTCGCCCTAAGCCAGATACTGAGGAGTCTCTGCCGACAACATGTGGAGTATGTACCCTATACTTCCTCTCTGCTACCCCCTCCCTTATTTTCCACCATGAATGTGGGGTTCATGTTACAGGTGAGGAAACCCAGCCTCTGGCAGAGGTCATGGGTCACCAAGCCCAGAGGCTGACAAATGGGAGGCCCAGGTTGGTGCTAGGCTGCTGAACACTGCATCATCTATGCACCCCGTAGCCTTATTTTACCTCAAGACAAGACCTGCACCCTGCTTCACGGAGATCTGTGGAGAGCCTGGTGGACCCTGGCTCTGGGCACTTCCCCTTGAGTGTGCTCTAGAGCAGCGGTTCTCAACTCTGCAACCCCTTTGGAGGAGGGTGTCAAACGACCCTTTCACATATCAGATATCCTGCATGCCACATATTTACATTAAAATTACAAAATTACAGTTATGAAGTAGCAACAAAAATTTTATGGTTGATGGTCAGCACAACACAAGGAACTGTATTAAAGGGCCGCAGCATTATGAAGGTTGAGAACTGCAGAGTCTGGGAACTGGCTGGGCTATGGCTGCAGGTGATCGAAGCCAGGCACAGGCTCATCCCTGAGTCAGGACATTAGTGTGGTTGATGGGGGAGGCTGGCAGGAAGAAGCCTCTTCAGGATGTAGCTGACCTTGGCTCCATAAGGCAGGGCAACTTAAGAGGCCACACTTAAGGTACTGGCAACTCTCTGAACACAGAAAATGCCAGCTAAATGTTCCATGGGTAGATGGGGCATGGGAGTGGGCTTGGGTGCCATGCAGGGGTGCATACATGGGGTGGGGTTCCTGTGTGTGTCACCTGGGGTCCCCAGTCTCTCTTCTTCCACCCCTATATTGCTTTGAGATTTTTCTAGCACTAGCACTACTCTCATTACCGTCCTACTCAGAACCCCGTGGCTACGCGCTGCCTCACAACAAAGCATGTACACCTCCTACCAGCCTGGCGCCTACTCGAACCTTACAGGGAGCCTATCATTAAAGCCCTTCCCACTGATTCCACAAGCCAACATCTGCTGGGTAGTAGCCACTGGGCCCCTGTATCCTGTCCCAACCCACTCCCTGGCCCCACTCACCCTGGGGCATAAGGAGCCTTGGGCTCTGCTTTGATGGGAGGCCCAGAGGCCCCCAGGAAGGGCTTAGGGGTGGTGCCCATGCCGTTGTTGTTGTTGCAGTTGAGTGGGGTGCCGTAGGTCGGGGGTGGAAGGGGACCATGGCGCCCAGGGGATGGTCCACTCCCAGGGGGGCTCAGATGGTGGAGCCCGCTGGAGCCGGGAATGGCCGGTGGCCCGTGGGGGAAGGAGGCTGTGCTGGCTGGTGCAGAGATGTCTGGGAAGCAGCTGTGGGGAAGGGAGGAGGCTCAGCCCCCAGGTCCCCAGGCCTGAGGGGAAGTTCCGTCCCCTCCCACAGGGAACTGCCCAGAGGTCTCAGCTGAAGTGACTCACAGGTCAGAGGCGTCCTCTTTGCCAATGTACTCCTCCAGGATACTGGTGTCTATATTGGAGGGCTCCAGGGCACCGCTGATGTCATGGCCTGAAAAGCAGGGCAGCTGGGCTTGAAACAGCTCCATGAAGACCCCAGGCCTAGGGCCCACCAGCCGTTCAGAGGCTAGGCACCCCAGGCCTAGGGCCCACCAACCATCCTGAGGCTAGGCTCTCTGAAATCCATAACCCAGCTCCCTCTATACATAGCCCTTCATAGTCCACCCCTGATGCCCCTCCCAAATTAACACCTGGCTACAACCCTCAAGGATACCCCCAGTTTCCCAGGAGGTCAACAGCCCAATGTTTGGGGACAGAGAAGCCACTCTTGTCCTTCCACATCCTTTCTCTAGCTATGTGACAAGATCATTTCCCTTTCTCTCATCTGTCCCTCTATCTTACCGAGTGCTCTAAGGAGCAAGCAAGATCCTACCACCCCAGTGGCTCAGGCCCAGAATGACTTTCCTGCCCTGTCCTTCCAGGAGACCCAGCCTTGACCACATGGAAGCTGTGCAAAACACACATCCTGGAGCCCAGGAACTCAAGAAATTGCTGCACCCCAGGCCCCAGCTTCAGGGAAAGCCCAAGACCAGGATCACTAGTTCTAGTGAGGCCCATCTCTGGTGGCTAGGTCCACTGCCTCTGGTGGGGAGTTTAGCCCTGACACTCCAGGGGAGACAGAGGAGGAAGGAGGCACAGTTTGTTCTGGCCTCATACAGAGAGGAATAGCGGCCAGAGCTCTGCTCTGCCACTCTCCACCTGCTTCCCTGCCTGCCATCCTCTCTGGGGCCTCCCCCATGCTCTCAGACCCCTGAAGGGGAAGGACAAAGGAAATGTTGTCCAGGGCTCCTGGGCATGGCAAGGAAGGAGAGGGGTGGTGATGGCCTTTCCTTTCCCAGGGTCACCTTGTGGGGGAGGAGGGGGTAGCCAGAGGGAGGAATGATAAGGGGGCTGACGTGAGAGATGCGTCAGCCCTGATAATGGAGGACTCCGCACCCACACTGCAGACTGGGGCTGGCCAGCTCCACAGAGGCAGGAACGACCCTCTAGACTCTAAAGCCTCAACTCTTAGGTTGGCACCTAGAGTCCTTCCTCTGGGGAGTCCTGGGAACAGAGCTCAGTCTGATCAGGGACAAACCCTATCCAGCTCAGCCATTCCCTGCTGTGTGACCTAAAGCAGGCCTCTTTGGGCCTCAGTATCCTTCTTAGGAAAATGGTGGTGAACAGCTGTTTCTTGGGGGCAATTCTTGCTTGTAAAGCTGCAAAGATATGGATCATAAAGAGCCTGACACACAGTGGGAACCCTGCAAATGGAAGGGCTGTCTTTACCTCCTGAACCCCAGCACCCTGGGGTCTCCGAGCCCCCAGCCCGGGCCCCTCCCTGGCCCCAGTAGGCATCTGAAGAATGCTGAGCCCCGCTTAGGTGATTAATGCATTAATGAGCATGAGCAGCTAAGCCTTCCTAGGAGTCACACGCTGCCTGCTGCCTGCGACAGGCCAGGGCCTCTTGCTGACCCCCACCTGGGCTTACCCCAGCTGGGAAGAGAGGGCACCCATCGGCCATGCAAGGTTTTGCCGGCCATGCTCTGTGAGGCTGTTCACGGTCAGTCCATCTGCCCAAGTTCCAACCCTACCTCACCCATTTCTGAAAGTTACAGCTCCCAATAACTGAGCACCTACTGTGTGTCGCACTTACCACCGAGTTTACTATATATAAGGCATTCTGCCAACTTCAGGCAATGTGTCATTAAGTCCTAACAACCCATCACAGCAAGGAGGAAAGTGCCATTGTTGGTGATTGTAGGTTGTAATGAAGTGCCTACCACTCCTAAATTCATACTATGTTGATGACAATAATGGAGATTCAGGCTCGGGTCAGGCACTACGTAAGTACCTACACATTTCATATTACCCCTCAACCACTCCCACTAACCTGCTGTTACTACCTCTGCCTCCATTGTTCAGAGACATCACTCCTTGTCACCCCAAGCCACACAGTAACATGAGCCAATCTGACCCCAGGGAGAAAGGTGTGGCTGATTGATGTCTCTGTATCTTCCCCTAGCCTGGTCCCTGCCCCACGGCATTGCTGAAGGTTTCTGAGGAAAGAAGGAGGAGAGCCTAGGGCCCCACCCCCACACGGCCCCAGCTGCTGAAGCTGCAGGTTTTGAGACTGAACTTGGCACCTTGGGTGAGTGATGAGCTGATGCGGTCATGGGCTGCTGTTTATAACTATCCTAGCCCCTCCTCTTGGGCTCCTCCTTCCTTGGCCAGGAGCACTTCTAATCGCCCCTAATCCTCCTGTCCACCTCCCCAGGGGGAGGGGGGATGGGGCCCTCAGGCCCAGGCATCCTGGGAGACCCTAACAAGAACCAGATGTGGCTAGGGGAGGAGGGACCCTCTCGTGCCAGGGTCCGGGAGGACGGAGGGGGGAGGACGAAGGGGGGAGGAAGAGGCTGATGGCAGAGTGAGGTGGGTCTAGGGCTCTGGAGGGGGAGAAGCTGAGGCTTCCTGAGGCATGCAGGACCCCCACCTCTCTACAAAACTCATCTCCCACACACACACACCAGATACCATGCAGGGGTCCCAGCCTAGCCAGCAACCCCACAATAGAGATCTGAGTCACAGAGGCTTGCAGGAGCGGGGGATCTTAAGGCTGGAACAGGGCCCTCCAACCCCTCAGGGGCCCAGGACAGGACACAATCTTCGAGGATTCTAGGAGTGCTACCTCACTGCCAAAAGAACGTGGAACACTGGATTCCAGTGAGGGGTGCCTGCAAGGCTGGAGACTCAGGACAGGACAGGCATTTTCATCCTAATGCTCAAATGCTGGAAAGTGAGCCCTGGCTTGCCACAGGCCACTGAAGGTCAGACATCCAGAAAGTGGTACCCCAGTATCACAGATCAGTATCTGTCCTCCTCCTCAAGCACTCCAACAAATTCGCCCAGCAAATGATAAACCCAGAGCTCCTCAGCGGTCCAAGGCCTGACACTGTCTGCCTTAGGCTTCTCCTCAGTCCCTCCTGTGTGGGACTCTCTGGAGCCCAGCTCCTGCTTCCTTCCTGTCAGGGACAAACATGCCACCCATGGGGAACTCTGCATATGCTGTTGCCTCTACCAGAGAAAGCCAGCCAATTCCCATTCTTTTGTGGGTTTCTATTATCCAAAACTCCAACTCAAGTGGTCCCCATGCCTCTTCCTTTTGACCCCTCTTCTACTTTCATGTCAGGCTGTCTCCCTGCTTACCCAGGCTGGCTCACTCCTCCCCAGGGAAGGTGAATGAGTGTCCACAGCCTGACTTCCACTTTCTAAAGCACAGCTCTCCTGTGGGGCAGATGCCCTCTATTGTACAGAAGAGACTGTGGCGGACAGTGGGTAGCTTGCCTATAGTCCCACAGCAGGGACTAGGCTATGGCTCCCTGTGATGTTAAGAATCCCAGTGTGTACTGGTCACAGTCAATAGCCACAGAATGAATGAATGACAAGATGATGACCACTAGAGGTGGTCTTGCCATGTCTGGAGACCTTGGGCAGACCATAAGGGCCTCTCCAGGTCTTTATGCAGAGCTATGCCCCAGGAGCTACACACTAATTAGGGTCTTTATTACCTGCTAGAAACAAGAGCCAGACCCAGATACTGTTTCTTCCCATGCAGGCCAGGGTCCAGACTGTGGGAAAACTGTGTTCTTTTTTCTACTCCTCCTTTTAAGACCACTCATCAAGGGGATGAGAACACCCAAGCCAGGTGCAGGAGGCAGCAGGCAGGGACCCAGGTGGTCCCTCCACCCTGGACCCCTTCCTATCCCTGTCCCTCTTACGCCTCTCCCCCACCAGCTGTGGCTGCTGGCTGAGTCTCGGCCATTGTCCTGGCGGGTGGGGAGGGTGGGGACACAGCACAGTGGGAGTCTTGTGCCCTGCCTACCCCCTCCCCTGCCCCGTCAATGGAGCACTTGTCAATTCATGCCCCAAACATGGCGGAAATCCCGTCAGCCACGTGGCCATGGGCAGGGTGGGCTGATCTGAACTCAGGGTGGCCCGGGCACCAAGCCCCTGGATGTCACCCTCAGGTGTCTGAATCTGAGGGTACCTTGGCTCCAGCAGTGGCTGGATATCTGTCAGACGCTTGCTACCTTGTCATCCCTGTGATCCTCTGAGAGGCCTGGCTGCCAACATGGGCCTCAGTGTAACTGCAGAGTGACTTCCTGACCTCTGTCTCTGAGCTTCAGCATCCTTCACCACCAAGTGTACATGGGTGATCAGACACCCCAGAAAGCTATCCTTCAGTCAACACAGCCATACTGCTCTTCCATTTCAAATGTCCCTACTCCATTCCTGCCCTCTTGCCAAGGTAGTGTGACTTTCCTGGTGCCTGTGAGCTCTCCTGTACCTTTGATTTTCCAAGGACCCCTGTCTGTCTGTAAGTCCGTCCAGGTATGTGATCCGGTAGGAATGCCTTCTGTACCTTCCTCCCAGCCTGCCCAGGCAGTCCTTTCCCAGTCACCCAGCCCCAGAGGATCCCCAATTCAAACTAAGCTCTGAGCTCCAATCAGACCATGCAGCTGCAAGGCACAGTGGGTTGTCACAATTCTCTGACCTAGACATTCTATCTTCATTAAGAGCCAGAACCGCTTGCTGGTCCTGTTCGAGCTTGCAGTTGTGACTAGGGCCTTCTCAATCTCATGCCTTCGGCTGGGATAGTTGGTTGTGAAAGCCGCTCTGTGCGCAGATGCGTCAGATTCTCAGTCAGTTTGGGCCCAGCAGCCACACCTGGCAGCAATGCAGATCTAGTCCTAGCAGACCCTCAAGCCCAAGTCACAGCTGTCTGTATCCCTGTCAGCTCTTCACCAGAGACCCGGAAGAGGCTCTATGGCCTGATCCCCAGCACCAAATTAATTGGGTGTGGTAGAGCGTGCCTATAAATACAGCACTCAGAAGTAGGGGCAGGAAAGTCGTAAGTTCAAGGTACATATTGAGTTCAAGACCAGCCTGAGGTACATGAGACCCTGAATCAAAGGCGGTGGTGAGTGGATGACCTTGTCTTTGACTTTGTCCTGTAGAATGTCAAATGCACATGGCAGGCGGCATCTGTCTCTTTTGACTCCAAAGACTAGTACTGTGCTTGACATACAGTGGGGGTTTGGGGAAAGCTTCCTGAACAACTGAAGGGGCCCCTGTGGACCAAGCAGTGTGTGCTGCCAATGTGTTGGAGTATACTTGTAGGGGTCGTGCTGGTATGTTAACACAAATCAAAAGGAGTATTTGATAGAGATCCAAGCTCCCCATGCTGCAGGATCCTCCCACAGTATGTGTGGCAGGTCCACCCTGGCTCCTGTGAGAAAGGGTCAAAGGCACCGGGTGGCGCTCTCTTTGCCCCTGGAGATAGAGCCTTGTGCAAGTAGAACAGTGTGGGTGTCCTATGAACCAGCTCCCTGACCTGGCGTCAGGAGCATCTTGGTGCTGAGTTCAGATTGAGTCATCCTGAGTACAAAGTGATGGTTGTGTGGGGACCAGGGAAGGATACAGCCGTAGCCAAAGGGGAGCTGAGACTCTGCATCCCCTGCAAGAGCAGAATCTCTGAAGGAAGGCTGGGGGGGGGGGGCTCTTCTATTTCTGGCATGGAAGCGGGAGGGAACAAGGGCAACTGGCTTAGATCTAAGGATTTGGTGGGATGGTTTGTGCATGCTAGGTAAGCGCTCTACCAACGAGGCTACATCTCCAGCCCTTTTGCTGCAGTTTCAAGGGTGCAAGGTGGTAGTGACAAAGCCTTCAGCACATGCCTGTTGGTCCAACTTTACATCTCAACATACTTCCCAGGCTTGTCCTCAAGTACTCATGTACACAAGTGAGGCTGGCCCAAGGCAAGCCCTGCTATCACCCCTCCCAAGATACAGTTTCCTATTCCTGGGTCAGGGTCCCCCAGCACAAGCTTCTCCCCTTTTCTTTCCTCCAATCCTCTCCACACAGTCCAAAGCCAGACCCTTCCTTCTGCTGCAGCTAGAGTCAGATAGGCCTAAATAAATTCATGTCACTAGTCCATGTCCCCCAGAGAGACAGTGCTTTCCTCTTCTGCTCCCCAACCCCACTTTTCTCCCCTCCACTCTGACCTTGGTACTCTTCGGGTCTCCCTGCTCATACCCTGGTAGCCTTGACCACACGAGTGAGGGCTGTGTGCTCCAGAAAGACCAAGGGCTGGATGGGCATCTGTCATGGCTACCGCCATGTCAGGTCCCTCAGTATGCAATGAGATCTCCTTCCCTACCTACCCTAACGGGGCTCCATTGTGGTCCAGAATCCCATTCCTGCTTCTGTGGCTACCCGCATGAACATGGCACATCACCTTCAGCTCCTCTCTCTCCAGAGGAGGGTATACAAACTATCTCCCCTGGTGCTAAGGTAGCCCAGATACACTGTAGGCAAAGATCAAGGGTGGGCAATTACTCTTCTGTTCCAGAGAACAAGTTCCACATCTCTGTGATGGAGGAGGAAGCAGGCTTAACTGGACCAAGACCTGACACAAGACAAAACAAGGCCAGGCCGATCACGAAGTTGCCTGCACACAGGATACACTCAGCGGGCTATGACTGCCCCTGTCCTGGAGTAAGAATCTCAGAGAGGGTGAGGGTCTTTCTCAAAGCATACAGCAACCAGCTGCCAAACATGAGCCCAAGTCGGAGGCATTAGCCTCCTGCATGAGTGGATCAACAGTCCTGAAGGTGGGGACATGCCACCGGCCCTGAGCCATGCAAAGGGGCTGTGCCAGCTCACAGGATGTAGGTTAAATAGGGCTGAAATCCTGGGGTACAGGCCAGGCACTGTCCCTAGGCCTTTCACAGGTGCTCTATCTTCCCCAACCCCACAGAAGCTCTGAGAAGTGATCACTAACGAGTCCAGCTGTGCTGCCTTTTGACAGCTGAGACAACAGGGCCCAGCCAGTCATAGTGACAGATCCAAGAGGAGGGCCATGTGGTTAACAGGGCTGGCTGCAGCTCCCACTGCCTACTAGTGGGTACACGCAATCCTCGCATCCACTATCCTAGCCCCTGATCAGTAGGCCTCACATGCTTAGTGATAATGGCTAGAGATCTTGAAAGAAGAACCATTCCAACTGAGGGAAACTGAGGTCCAGAGAGAGGAGTGTCTGAGGCCTAGGCCGTGAGGAGGAGGAAGGGAAGGCAGGCTGCCTACTCAGGGAGGGGCCACCCTAGTTAATAATCCAGTTAATGATTTCTGCTCTGTTCTTATCAGGGAGGGCAAAGTCCGAGAGAAACAGCCAATCAGAAACCTAGCTTGGTGGTTACCCAGTAGCCTCTGCTGCCAGGGCCCCCTAGAGCTGTAACCCTTTGGGAGTTGTCTGGGCAGGTCTCCCCGGGAGATGCCATTCTACCTAGAGTACTAGGTCCCCAAATAGTCTTCTTGGCTCTGCCTAAGACCTCAAGGGGTACTCTATTCAGCACTCTGAGACTGAGGAGAAACTTAAGGCCAAGGGGCTGGTAACTCACTCTCCTGATCCCTGATATGACCCCAGCCACTCCCAGAGAGTGGCTTTCCAGGACTCATACCCACCCCAGGGCTCCTTTACATATAGACTGATCGATCGATCGTGGTCTCCACTGGCAGGGAGAATTTCCTGCCTGCATTGTGTTGTGTGGCCCTGTGGTAGGTGTGGGGACACAGGGATGAGTCACACCCCCTGTATTATCTCTCCCCTCCTACCTGGCTCAGTGCCTAGCCGTCAGCTCACTACAAACTGGGGCTGGACCAGAAGTCTTGTGGGACTGAGGTGGGTATCCAAGTCCCTGGTGGAGTTGGGGGTGGGTTCCGGGTGGGCCCAGGAGGGACCTGGTCTCATCGGGAAATAGAATCACCAATGACAGATAGGTGACAGGCCACAGAGCCACCCCTATCCCACTGCCCTGTTATGCAGATGGTGGGTGGTATCCTCCTTCCTGAGACTCCTGCCTTCTGGAGGGGATGGAAGGATGCTGTCCCCAAAATGGTTGCCCCTCCCACAGGCCTTGATGGCCAAGGAGAAAGCTGAGGGACTGAAGTCAGCCTAGACTATCACCCAGCTAACCTTGTCTCTCAGAATCTCAGTTTTGGCTCCTGGGAAATGGGTCCATTCTGGTCCTCCCTCCTGTCCTCCTCCCACCTAGCACTCTGTTGTCTATTGCGGAGGTTGTGAGTTTGTGTTTGTTGGACGTCTAAAAAATGACCCAATTAGAAGCTCCTACTCTAAGCTGGGTGGTGGTGGTACAGTCCTTTAATCCCAGCACCCGGGAGACAGAGGCAGGTGGATCTCTGTGAGTCTGAGGCCACCCTGGTTTACAGAGGGAGTTCCAGGATAGCCAGGGATACACAGAGAAACCCTGCCTCAGGAGAAGAAAAGAAGCTCCTCAGCTGGTCTACCTGACTAACCCTACCAGGAAAACAAACCAGAGAGGAGAGTGTCGATCAGACCCTCAGGTTCAGAAAGGGTGAGACTCAGGCCTCCTCCTGCAACCCTCGAGGCACCAGAGGCTAACATAGCCCCCCAGACCTCAGTGACACTTCCTGGAGACCCAATTCCCTTCAGTATCCAAACCGATCCCTACACAGACCTGCTTTGGGGAGCACCAGCTAGGCAACACAAGCCCCTAGCGTCACCGTCGGCACAGCTTGTACCCAGAATCTTCTGTCCATACTCTCAAATGTCCCTCTTCCCCAGAATTAAGACTGAAGGCTCATCAGGGCTGAGGGTACCATGGAGACCTCTGCTACTGACTCATGTTCCAGATGAGGAAAAAAAAAATCCCAGAGAGGCTCTGCCTAGGTTCTCACTGCTCTCAGTAGCTCTGAACATGATCCTGCTCTATCCCTGACCTGGCTCTAAGAGGTCAGGCCCCCCACCAATCAGGTGAAGAGAAATATACCATCCCTTATACCCAGTTACCTGCTGGGAGCCAATGCATCCTGCCCGGAGGGTCCACTCTCTACAGGTCTTATGCCCTCCACTCTGGACTGCTGGTGCCTATCTCCAGAGGATTAACTGGGCAGTCACGGGGACCCAGCTGTACCAGCCTCGAGGGGGACGCTCTGTCCCAGCCTCCCACCAAAGGGCCAAAGCGCCTTAGCCCCCAGTCTCACTCTCCGCTCAGAGCAGGGCAGGATATGCCCCTATACGCTGAGCTAGTGGAGCCATGGCAGGAGAAGGCACTTTTCAAGATTGCTCCGTCAGCAAGAGCCATTCTGTCTCCCAGCCCAGAACTCAAACCATGGAGACCTCTGCCCACTGTTTGGAGGGAATGACTAAGGCCATGTGGGAATCTGGACGAGGATTCAAGAGTCCCCATTTGAGTGTGAGAGCATACACTGTCACCAGGAGTTAAGAAAGGACTCATCACCGTCCGTAACACAAGGCTTCATGCTTCCTCGTAGGGTCTCACTCATGCTTATGAGCACACCACGCTCTATGGTTGCTCCCTCAGGCCTCTTCACCTCACAGTGGGAGCACCCATCTCACTACTCAACAGATTTCCTGCGAAGGCCTTCCCCTCTCAGGCAGACTTAGAGGACTCGAACCAGGTGCCTACTCACCCTGCCCCTATCCCCAGGCTCTGAGAGACTGCTGAAGCCTGGCCCTCTTGAGCAGGCCCCACACCCCGCCTGCTCCCCACAGACATTCTTGAGTCTCCTCTTATCTCTCTGGAGGGAGCAGCACAACCTCCCTGCCAGGCAAGCCGCATGGCTAAGCTGTGGCGTCAGCCTCCCCCCACCCCCTCCCACCCCTTCCTAGGCCAGGAGGGAAAGTTTGGCTCAAGAAGTGAGGAGCCCAGGCCAATTAGACCCGCCCCAGAGCCCAGGTGGGGGTGGGGGTGGGGAGGAAACTTAGGGCTACCTTCAGGAATCAAGGGGTCCTGGTTCATGGGTCATTAGGGCACCAAGCAGGCACAAGGCACCCCAAATCAGCACCTGTACCCTACCAGGATGACTGACTCATCTTCTAGGGTCCTTACTCTTCACAAGGTCCCTGAGTACTCCTAACCTATGCACAATGTCCGGAAGAGAGGTCCCGAAACTGTGGGGTGCTGTCTAGCACCCTCAAATGATGCAGCTGCCTCAGAATTGATCGACGACTCTAGCCCAAGCATTGTGGGGCCTTGGGAATTGTTCCGCTCAGGTGTTCAGCGTTCTGGAGTGAAGATGGTTGAGACTTAGGGCTGTCCACTCCTGGGCTGCTCAGCAAGGAGGAGTGGACGAAAGTCCATTCTGTGATTGCCCAAGTCACAGAAAGGGAAACGGAGACAGAGAAAATCCTCCTCTTGCCCCAGGGAAATCTCTCAGGAACTGGGCACTGGGCTTTAAACTTGGGCCTTAATTTCTATCCTGCAACTCAACCCAGCCTGGCATGTCCAGGACAACAGGTTCTGCTCAAGGAAGCCTCTTCCTGTACTTAGGAAGGAGCAAGATGTTAGCTTAGGGACTAGGAAGAGCGTAAGGCTCCCAACATACTGGGGATAGGTACAAAAGGGGCTCATTGCCTGGCCTCATACTCCAGTGAGGTTCTGAGAAACCCAGCAGGCTGGAAGATGTCAGCCTGCACCTCCCCTCCCCCTCCCACACCAGTCCCTTCCCTCTTGAACCCAGCTCTCAGGGGGGAGGGGCAGGGGCTGCTGGGGGTTGGGGGGAAGCTGAGGCTCTATTTAGACTAGGAACATACTCTAAAATCAATGAGGGGGCGAGGAAAAAAAATATAGTAGATCGTTGATAGAGCCCACTGGAGAAGGGTTTTTTTGGGTCAAGGTGAGGAGGCCCAGGTCATGCCTGGTGCAGGGACAGACATAGCTCCTGGGTGTGAGGGCAGCCCCGAGCAGGAGCCACATGGGGCTGTCGGGATGCCATTTAGAGCACTGTGAGGGTCTCCAAGGGCAGAGGTAGCTGGTGGCAGAGGTGCCAGCCTCAAGGGGTTCGGTTCCATCTCTAGAAAATCATACTAAAGAGAGGGTCCTACCCCGGGCAGGGAAGTCATAGCTGCTTAAAGGAGAATTTCAGTCTTAGCGGAGGAAGCAGCGTTGCCCAACACAGGTGACAGTCTCAAAGGGCATCGCAGTCTCCTAGGGTGTCTCAGCCTCCAGGAAGCACAATCAGAAGGTCCCTGCTCCTAGGAGGTAGGCTAGGCTCTGGAGTTCCAGCCTTAAGGGATATCGGATGTCCCAGGATAGATGGCGTGGGACCCTGGCGTGGATGGAGTACTGGGGAAGTGGAGTACAGAGTTCTCAGACTGGGCAAGTGTGCTGAGGATTGGAGTATCACCATTTAGGGGGACCGCGGAACCTGAAAGGCTCCAGGGAGGGCCCAGCACGGAAGGGAACCTATCCCAAAGGAAGTTGAGTGTTGGAGGCAGATGGGAAGCCCAAATCCAAAAGGCGTGGGCAGACACCTCCTTGCGACTTCCAATCTCAAAGCCATTCACCTCGCTGTTGCCAGCCTGGAGTAGAGTCCCTGCCCAAAGGAGGCTTTCTGGGGGTTCTTGGCATGGTGGAAACTCCATGGGAGTCCTGTCCTCAGGGAGATTCCCTGACCTATCCCAGCGCAGGAGGTTGGTCGCCCAGCCAGCCCCGCTGTGTCTCACCTTCGAAGAAGCGCTGAAGCGCTTCGGTCTCGTCCACCACCTCCATGGCCCGCCTCCCCGGCGCGTGCAGCTCCGGCCGCAGCCCCGCTACAGCCCGGCCCGGGGGCGCGGCATCGCCGGAGCGGCCCGCGCGACAGTCCCGGCTCGGCTCCCGCTACAGTCCCGCCAGGCTCGCTCACACTTGCTACCGGCAGCCCTAGCCGGGACTCCGCCTGCCCCGCGCCCCGCCCGCCGCCCGCAGCGCCCTCTGGCGGTATGCGCCGAGTCGCAACCTCGGGTAGCAGGACGCCGCGTCATCTGTAGGGAGCGCTCGACGCGATGATAGTGTCCTGGGATAGTCTGGGAAGTGATTCAGGGTCAACAGCTTTTCACTCTTTCCTTGGGTAGGTAAGGTTCCAGATTGTGAATCTGAGGGTTTTCAGAACCAGACCGCAGAGATGGCTCCTATTCTTTTAGGTTCCCACTCTATTCCAGTGAGAGCAACGTGCATGCACCAAAGTGTTTGTAATGTGCTAGGCCTGCACAGAGCACCCTAAGGTATTACCGCAGTTAATCTGGGCTGGTCTTTACTAAGGAGGAACTCCCTCTCTCTCTCCCAGGCAGGGTCTCACTATGTAGCTCTGGCTGTTCTGGAACTTACTAGTTAGTTGGCCTTGAACTCAGAGAGATAAGCCCTCTGCCTCCCAGAGTGTTGAGATTAAAGGCTTTTGCCACCACCGGTCTGGAAAGAACTATTATAATTTGCATTTACAGATGAGAAAACTGAGGCTAAATAAGGGCCCGTCTACGGAAGTGCTTCTGTATAGAACTTTCTGGACAGATGGAAATACTCTAGCGTTGCCATTAGCCAACAGCGGGCGCTGAGCTCCCACAACATGGTGCTGGTAACTGAGCACCTGACTTTTCTGTTTGATTTTCTTTTCATTAGCATGAGCTTAATTGGTCATGTAAGACCACGGTGGTATTGGACAGTACAGGTGGAAGAGTTCAAGGTCAGTAGGGTTCAGCGTTTAATAACAATCATCCCCCCCACCACACACACAGGTTTTCTCTGTGTGGCGCTGGCTGTCCTGGAACTCACTCTGAGACCAGGCTGGCCTCAGACCCGGAGATCTGCCTGTCTCTGCCTCCTGGGTGCTGGGGTTAAAGGCATGAGCCACCACTGTCCAGCAGGAGATTCATCTTATTCCCTGCTGTGCTGTCTGAGGCTTAATTTGAAATGCCGTAGGGATGAGGCCACTCCCTGACGCCTGCTTTTACTCTCACCTCTGTCTTGCCCAACGACACAGCATCTCTCCTTCAGGGTTCCTCTGCAGTCCTACCAGATAATTCTTCATAAAGCAGAAATCAGATTGTATCGTGCCTTTGGTAAAACCAATGTTTTCCCCCTGCACTCCAATGTCTTACCCTGGTTTTTCAAGCCTTGGATCATCTCTCTCTACTTGAAACAATGACCTCAGCTTCTCCACTGCTCTCTCACTAAACCATCACTACCAACACCTTCCGGCATCCCCCAAACATGCCAGGCCCATGTTGGCCTCAGGGCCACGGCACATGTTAGTTCATCTGTGATGCTTGTTCCCAAAAGGCTACCAGGCCTCAGAGCACAGTATTCTACGTAAGCAGTTCACTCCACCTCAGCCTTTCTCACTTCACAGGAATGTAGCTTTCCACTTAGTTTCCATCCTCCTCCTCTTGGAAGGCCTGCAAGCTCACCCACCACCTGGCACAGAGTAGGTGCTCAAATAGTACAAGCTGAATGTGTGAACAAAGGCATCTGCAAACTCCAGAACCCTAGATCTAGAGGCAGAGAGTTCTGGAATCCCAGACGCAGCAAATCTTGCTACAGAGTGGCTCAGTGCACAGCAAGTCAGAACCAGAAGGACCTATACCACTATACCACTGTTTGGGAAAGATAAAATTGAGCTCCTCCCCTCCCCCCCCCCAGCATGGGGGTACACACACCTATATTCAAAGTACTTGGGAAGCTGAGGCAGGAGGATAGCAAATGCAAAGCCAGTGGGGGGTAACAGAGTGAAACTTTGTCTCAAAACAACATACACATACATACATACATATACACACACACACACACAAACACACACACACCATAAAAACAGCCCAGAAGGGTGGGAGAATGTGCTAGCAAATCAAGATACTATCCTACCCACCCTAGGACTTTTGACTCTTCCTGGCAGTGTCCCCCAGACTAAGTGGGGTATGAGCCCCGCTTTGCAGGTAGTCTAGTGAGACCCTATGAGCTCTCCCGTCGCCCCTCCTTCCTCCCTCCTCAGTGGCCAGCATGGGGGAAGGGCAGCCAGAGCCTGAGCTCCAGATGTGGCCCAGTCAGCAGGCTTGTGGTGGCCCTCCAAGGAGTGCTTGGGGGAGGGGATGCCCAGGCCGGCGGGTGCCTCACAATGAGGTTTTGTCCCTCTGGGGGCGGTTCTCAGAGCTGCCTCTCTTAGGTATATAGAGTAGGATTTTGCTCGAGGCCCAGCTGTGAGCACTGACCACAGCTCCCTCTTTCCAGCCCGGGGGCCCTACGGAGGGGGGAGGGGGCCACACTGAGCAGTCCATTCTTTTCCAGCTCATGCACCCAGAGGTTTGTCTCCTCTGCAGACTCCCCTAAGACAATTGTTATTTTGCACTCCAGCCCCTCCTCCAGCCAGGGTCAGGCCTGCCTGCTGACAAAGTGAACACCCAGTTATGCCATGCAACTTTCAAAGATGAATTTATTTCCTGAGTTTCCTGGGACTGCTAGAGAAATAGCATCCCCTTTGAGACCCCAGCTACACAAAGATCTTTCCTCCTGCTCCACACCTGAATTCCACGCCTAAATGTCTGCTGTCTAAGGGTGAGCTGGTGACCTCAGTATTGACCTTGTCAGGTCACCAAGGGCTGAGGATGGAAGACCCACCACACTATCAAGATGATGGCCTTGCTCAAATCCACGGTAGCCCTCAAGTTAGACCAGGAAGGATGCAGGCCCCTTTTAATCTCATGAGAGCTGGTCCAACTTGGGGAGCTCAAGCCTCCCTGCACTAGGCCGCAGAACAAAAGAACAGCCACGCCCCAGAGCTTCTCATGTCTGGGCTGGGGCAAAGGAGGAGGCTTAGACCCCATGAAGAAGTTGGGATCCAAGCCTACCCTACAGCAGGGTCCCTGGGGCTGGTAAGGGGCCTCGGGATACCTTTGTACCAGACTTTGTCCTCTGTGGAGTTGGTTGCCGTCTGCTGTACGGCCCTGAGCAAGCCACAGCACCTCTCGGGCCATTTGCTCTGATTTTGCTCCATTAGGGCCAGGATCATCTGCAGACTAGCGAGAGGGGGAAATCACTAACAGGTGTGGGTCCTAGGCTAGGAGGACAAACCGCTGTTCCTCTTGTATGACCCAGAGCATGCTGTTTCCTCTGCTGTTCAGGGGCTCTCAGAAGAGACAGCCTTCAAGAACAAGAGCCCTAGTTCCTCATCAAGTGGGTTCATACTGGACTTGGGGCAGTCAGAGTGGGAAGAAGTTGGAGCCAAGGCTTAGCTGAACCAGGGTGCCCACCCCAGGCTCTGCAGGCATAGTCGGGGAAACAGCGCCCCCTGCTGTGTGGAAGATTCAGGTCCTGAGGCTGGCAGGGCAAATAATTGCTGGTCTTCCTGGGTGCTCCTGCCATTCCCCAGCCTCAGTGTTTTGGATCCAGGCTGGGCTGGGATCTCTGTGGCTTCACAGGTGTTTACATACCCTCACAAAGCTTCTTGTGGCTTCAACACTTCAGTGCTACCCCTCTGAGATCCCATTCCTGCTCTAGTTCACAGCATGAGTGTAAGGCAGAATGGGGTTGGGGGGACATGAAACCAGCCTGGTATTCCAATTGATGGTTCCCTGTCTGGGTCAGGTGACCTATTCTTGAGTCTCAGAGCTCTCCAGGAGGGAAAGGGGGCTCCCATGCTTCAGGGGCACTATGGGATAGACACAAACCCTTCCCCCAGAACATCTCACATGGGCAGGACTCAACAAGTGGCTGTACCCACACACATGGGAACTTCTGTCCGCTTGATGTAACTCATTGCTTTCTTGGGCCTGGATACTGACAGCAAGGAAGCCAGTGAAAAGTACAGGGCCCTCCCTAAGCCAGTGGACCACATCTACGCCCTATTTTTCGATTTTATTATGTTTATGTATTTCTCTGTGGGGAGGTGGTACATGTCCCACAGAGCATGTGTGTGGAGGTCAAAGGACAGTTTCGTGGGAGCCACTTCTCGCTGACCATAGGATTGCTGGGAAGCAAACTCAGGGGTTCCAGCTTAGTGACAAGTGCCTTGGCTTACCTCCTCATTCATCTTGCTGGCCAAGCATTTACATTCTAACAAGAGCATGAGAACTGTGCCGACGTTGAGCCACACAGTTCTAACCCACAGGGTGTTCTTACACAGCTGTACATGCCTTCTGTCTTTGGGGGCACAAAAGGCTTGATCCCGAGGGTCCTCAAGTTTCCCCCTTGTGCTTTCTGGCTCATGTAGGAAATGGTCTCAGACATCCCCATCCCCCTATCCTGCTGTGATCTTGGCAGCAAGGTCCCCATCCTGCCTCCATCCCCACCTGATAAAAAGACCACATGAGGCAGAGGTGTGCTTCTACATCCAGTTTATACACAGCTCTATACAATATACAGAAAACTTTATATACAGATATATTTATAGAATAAGCTATATTAATTTGTCTCTCCTTTTTACAGCAATATTAGTGTGGATCTTTCATACATTAAGTACAAAAAAGTCATGGGGGAATGGCGCGTGGAGTGCAGAGGGTTTATGGGGGCCTGGCTGTTCACTACTAGTTGCATATGGTGGCCACCCAGATCCCTGGGAGGACAGGCCAGCTCACGGCTGGGGGAGCTTGTGCTGCGGGTCTGGGGGACATTGTGGGTATCAATCTAAACTGGGATAGAGGGGGTGGCTCAGACCCCCCATATGTGGCATGGAGTGAAGGGAACGTGCAGCAGGCCCACCCTTCTGGGGTCAGGCAAGGAGGAAACAGGGGAGGGGTGGGCTGGCCCTGGGTGTCTAGGGCTGAGTCCAAGCCTGCCCCAGCCCCAAGCCTGTAACACAGTATGGCTGCAGCCTTGGGGGTGGGGGGTATGTCCCTGATGGCTCAGTCCTGGGCATAAGGGCACACCCTAGAGGGGGACCCCTAGACCTACCCTGGCAGAAGAAGAATTAAAAGGCCAGATCCATAACTCTCCTTGCTGCCAGCTGGGGTGCTCACTGGATTATTCGTCTGATTTAAGTTTTTTTGTTTTGTTTGTCTAAGTTTTGAATTATAAAAACCACTGATTTTTATCTTACTTCTGTGCTAGGCTGAGGCAGTGCCTTGGCAGGAGGTGGGGTGGCCAGGAGTCTGTTGAGGGGGGAGTCACAGAGTAAGGGAGAGGCCCAGCCCCCAAGTTTCCTCATCTGTTAGGGTGGGTAGCTATCCAGGCCACCCCAGTTGTGGGGGTTAGAGTTGGGGCTCAGGCCCAGGTGCCAGTGATCATGAGGTGGTCAGGGGAGCCTAAGTAGCCCAGAGAGGCTGTGAGTGGGGCTAGAGTGGAAGGGACCATGCTTCCAAGGAGACAAGAGCACAAGGGTGGGCAGCTGCTTGCCCGCACATCCCCGTGACTGGCTTGTCCCAAGGCTTTACTTCACGGGCTGTATTCTTGGCAGGTTAGGAGGAGCAGGAGGCAGGCAAGGTGGGGAAGGTGGGCAGCCCTCTGCAGCCCCTTTCCTCAGGAGTGGTGCACATTCATGCACATGCACACACATACACACCTGACACTACCATGCACAACCTCCCCTAGACCCCCAGCCTGGGGAAAGGGCTGGCTTCCTACTCCTGGCCTGCTTCTCCAAACCATAGGAAAACCTATGAAGGCCTCAGGCTAACCTGGGACAGGCCCTGAGTCCTTGGCCCCTCTCCTTGGCAGTGGACAGGGGTTTCTGGCCAGGTCCCACAGTACTCTACTCCTGGCCCCTCTTCTTATGATCAGGACACAGTGGGAGGTGGAGCCCAGACCCAGAAAGGAGCTAAGCAGCCAGGAGAACAAGTGGGCAGAGGCATGTTTGGTTTCAGATCCCACGCCCAGAGCTGCCTAGGCATGGTGGGGTGACATAAAGGGGTCAGGCAGGACACCAAGGAGACAGGGCTTTGGATGCCTTCTTTCTTCCCAGGGCTCTGACTCTGCAGCCAGGGTGATGTCACAGGAATGTCCACCACCCTTTGAATGGCCAGAGCCCTGGTGGGTAGAAGGTGAGCCAGGAAGTCAGGGATTGGCAGGTAGGCAGGCAGGCCCAGGGGCCAGGACCCATGAAGATAAGGGGCACCAGGCAGAGAAGGGGAGGCCCTGACCCCACCCTCCTTCGGGCCCCACTGGTCTTCAAGTCCCATTCAGAGGGGACAATTAAACACATGATTGGGAATGGGGGCTTGTGAGCCCAGGATACGACCTGAGCCAAGCCCAGCAGATTCTGTAAACATATACAGCACTGTGGGCCACCTTGGTGGGGGTCACCCCAGGGGGCTGGCCAGCAGGCACCAGATCTGGGGGATAGTGGCCAGGGCGGGTGCCAACTTGAACGACATATGAGAATATGTGGAGAGGGGGCTGCTTTCTGCCTCGGCTCTGGGAGAGTAGCTGGAGGGCAGTGACAGGAAGCTAGCTTGCCTAGTGCCATTCCCAGAACAGAGATACCAGGCTGCCCACACAGAGGAGTCACAGGCTGAGGGCTGAGGATTGACCAGCCAACCTGAAAGCTCCTCCCTATACCAAAGCCACCCCTGCTCTTCCCAGACATCTTGGTTCTGGGGGTCCTAGGCTGAGGTAGGGATGCAGACCCCCTGCTCAGCAGCAGTGCTCCAGGGCCTGAGACCTCTTGGCCTCTGGGAGGCTCTCCTCAAAGCTACTGGGGCCCGAGTGGCATTAGGTACCCACGGGGTCTTGAGTTCTGGTAGGGAGGAGCTGGCAGCCACTGCCAGGTGCTAGCGTGCTGAGATGACCAGGTCATCCTGCTTGGTAGGGCTGGCCCCGTGGCCTGTCGGGGTGGAAGTCCGGATCTTGTCTGTGGCCAGACACTCCTGGCTGCTGAGGCCCGTGGGTGTCAGGTCCATGAGCTCCCCTGAGGAGCTGAGTGGGAAGGACGGTGAGAGTGAGATGCCAGAGGAGGGTTCAGCAGATCCCGCAAAGAGCCTTGGGGGCTTGGGTACCAGATTGGGCTCAAACTGAGCCCGGAGCAAGATTTCCTGTTGGCTGGGGGACTTGGGGCCCTCAGCATAGTCACTAGTGGGGCTCTCGGGCACCACCATGCAGTAGAGGTCCTGGAAGGAGCTGCTCTTGCTGTCCAGGTTGAAGAGGCTGTCGATGAACTCGGCGAATTCGAGCACCTGAGGGCTGGGTGAGTCCCCCAGGCGCCCATTGTGCAGTGCCAGCTCTCCTCGTGGGGCTACCCCACCACCCTCGCCCCCTGCTGCCTCCTCTTCCTCCTCATTGGCTGCACTTGGTGGCCGCTCAGGAGTGACACCCCCGCTGCCCAGAGCTGCCTCTAGAGGTTGGGTGTCCTGGGAGTGCTTGGACAGGCTGTCGGCTGCCAGCAGCTCTGTGCGTGAACTGAGGGATGGGTTCTCCTCTGGAATGGCCGGGTCGATGTAAAAGAGGTGGCCCTCATCACGCTCCAGCACTGCGTGGAGGCTGGGAGAGCCTCGGATGCTTCGAAAGCCTGAGGAACGGCGGGAGTCGAAGCTATACAGTGATTCAGTGTCCGAGAGGCTCTCCATGGTGGCCAACGGTGCCCGCCGGGACTGCAGCTCTGCCGCTAGCCGCTCCTGGGTGGACAGCAGTAGCAGCTCTACGGGGTCTTGGCGGGCTGCTGATGCAGCAGCCACTGGGGACAGCAGCCGCCCCTCAGAGAAGCCCTCCAGGCTCATCTCAGACTGAGACTTGCTCCTGCAGAGAAAGAGTGCAAGAAAAGGGTAAGACTCAGGAAAGTAAAGAAGATCGACCCCTATTCTCCTGGCTAGAAGGAAGGAGGGGCAAGGACAGAAGCAATTCAGTCCTTGGTGAATGGTCTGCGGCAGGAAATCCTGACTTCTGAAAACCAACTCCAGAGTCTGGAGAGATGGCTCAGTGCTCTAAAAAGCACTGGCTGTTCTTCCAGGGGACTTGAGTTCAATTCCCAGCACCCACAACCATCTGTAACTCTAGTTCCAGGGGATCCAACATCCTCTTCTGACTTCAAAGGGCACCAGGCATGTGCATAGAACACAGGCAAAACACCCACACAAATAAAAAATAAATTTAAAAATTAATGGAAATAAAAATCAACTCATAGGGCTGGAGATACAGCACAGAGGTTCCAAGTGCTTCCTGCACAATCATGTGGACATGAGTTCAGATCCTACCACTCATGTCAGGCAGCTCATAACCCCCAGTAATTCTAGCTCCAGGGGACTCAATGCCCTCTTCTGGCCTATATGGGCACCCACACATATGTGTACAGATACCCACATAGACTCATACACACAGACAAATAATAAAATATATCTAAAATAAAATGAAGTAAAACTGCCTCATAAGAAGCTAAGATAGAAAACAAAAAGCTGACGCTAGGTAGACAGAAATGGGGTTCCTGAAAAGCATTAAGATTCCCATAGGACTCTGGGTCCTATGCATCCGTATCTATCATGATATTAAAAAGAGATTTAGGCATCAAGAGATTGGCTGCTATGGCTCACTAATGAGGCCACAGTGAATGGGAGATACAGAGGGAAGCAGAGGGAAGGACAGCGAGACAGGGAAGGAAAGACATCAGGGAAGAAGGTAAGAGGGATTCTGTCCCCCAGCTCTCGAGTCAGCATCTTCAAGTGCCTTGTCTATCCCTTCTTCATCCCAGGGTTCTCCCACATGTTGCATGATGTAGCCCCATGCTGGACAGGGGCAGCAAACTCTGGAGTCCCTTGCTCTGTTGGGAAGGAAGGGGGAGTTGGGAAATGGGTGGTTGCCTCATGCACAGTGGCCAAGGGCAGATACTGGGTTCTCCAGGATACAAGTAGCCACCACAGGAAACACACAAGGAGAAGTGTCAAGGGGGTCCCCACCAAGCAGTGACGATACCTCCTACTTCTCAGCAGCCAGATTTTAAAGCAGGAATGCAGGGCCTGGGAGTCAGTGTCCCAAGAAGACAGAACAGCCTTCCCCTGGGAGAACCATCACTCTAGAACCTGGGATGCTGCATGTGCATATCTGTGAGTGTATGTGTATGCCTTGGTAGCCTTGTGTAGGTGGACCACATGCACCTGTGTGCTGTGGAGCTTTCACAGGTGTGGCCATTCATTTGCATGTCTACCTGTCCAAGTGTGCTCTTAGTCATGTGTGTGTTCTGCTCACCTTGGTGTGTGTTCTATGTGGACAGTTTTCTGGGTACTCATGAGTAAAGTTTGTCATAAGCCCCAAATATAGATGCATAGTTGTGTAAGTACCACAGTGTAACATCTGTTTGGATCTAAGTGGGAATGGGAAAATTGGTATTTGGGTCTGGTGTGTGTAGGTCTGTGTGTACTTTGAAACTTCTTATCCTACTTGGGAAATCCTGAGATGCTGATGGCAAGGTGGGAGACAGCTACAGAAGAATGAGACCCTGAGCAGAGCTAAACTCCCTCACTGAGCACACGGACACAGCTTTGGGACTGGGTATAGGCCCCGACAGGCACACGGAACACATGGGTGTACACGTGCACACCTATGCAGGCTCTGTACCCATGATCCTTTGGGGTGGAATGGAGATACGATACTCACCTGACGCTGTTGTTGCGATGGTCTGTGGCAGGCAGCTCCAGGGCCAGGCCGGTAGGCAGAGGCGGCCCCGTGGGCAGTGGCTGCTGCTGGAAGATGAGCTCAGGAGTGAGGTCCACCTCAGTGGGGCTCACCATGACCTTTGCGGCAGAGAGCAGTGCTGTCTTTCCCTTGTTGTAATTCTCCAGCACCTGGGGACGGGAGGGAGGGGCCTGGTGGTAGAAGGTGGCCAGCCCAGCCCTGTGACCTCCCAGAATAAACAGACTGACCATTCAGTGGGTCCCCTTTCTTCCTTGTGGAAGGCCGGGGACTTTCCATGGAATGCTTGTCTCTAGAACAGCCAAGTTGGAACACTATTTTCTGTCCTTCAGTGGCCCAGGAAGGTAGATGCTCTCCCCACTTGACTACATATCTGGCAATGGCCAGTTGGCCTTTATGGCCTCTCAGTTCAGCCTTTCTCAGAGATAGGCTCCTAAGAATCTTCTGAATTCCACCCTTCCTACCATGGGGCAATATGGCATGTGCAAAGAGTCTTTCTGACTCCCAGTGCCCAGCTGTAGACCGTGGCTGGTTAGCATCTGAGCCTCAGGTCCTCGTCTCTCAGAAGGGCCCTAACTGCACTCACCTTGTTGAGCCCCTCCATGACCACATATGGCAGGTGCTCATGGAGCATGGCTGGCGAGATGATCACCTCATTAAAGGCTTTGTTGTCTCCCCAGATGGCGAAGTACGTGGGCTCTTCCTGCTCGCAGCAGCTGAGAGGGACACAAGTTGGGAGAAGGGGGTCAGAGAGTTCTGCTCTGCACACTTGCTGAGGGATCTACGGGCTAATCTGGGGGTCCCTGTCTTCCCTAGGCAGCAGGTGCATGTTTCCAGGCCTGGCTATTTTGCCTGAAGCCTATGAAAGGCTGACCTGGAGCCTTAGTTGCAGTCCCTGCAAGGCCTCCCATCTGCTTTTGGTCTAGGCTACATCTGCCACCCCTGGGCAAGGCTCAGCTCCCCAGTCAGGAGGGGCAGCCTGCATTAAGAAAGGCAGCCCAGGACCCAAGGCTCTCAGTGTATTAAGCAAGGAAGGGCTACCTTCTAGTACACCATTCTTACTCTTGCTGTGGGCGAACCCAGGGACACCAAGGTGAGCTGGCCCAGGGCCAGGTGGCTACTACAAGTCATCTATTCCTAAATGCACCAAGAATAGGGAGAGCTGCTTTGGGAGACACCAGCGAAGGGCTGACAATGGGGTGCAAAGTCAGAGGTGGGACAGGCCTGTTTGACCCAGCTGGATCTGCCAGGCCTGGACATCTTTGGGTCAGGTCCCTGACATCTGCTTCTGGATCTGATGAATGCTGGGGCCTGGCAGTATGAGGGGCAGAAGCTGCATCCAAGAACTAGGCCCCTTCAGGGAGATACAGTGTACCACAGAGCCCTGCTGAGGACAACTTTGGTTCTCTTTCCATGGCTGGCAGCTGGGTCCTGGACTATGGTCTCTACCTCTGCCCCAGTTGTGAGTCATTAACTGAGCAGAGGCTGGTCCAGCCCTCAGCAGCCCCCTCCCTGGATCCACACCTACAGGAGTGGCCTGGACCTCCACCCGCACCTACCAGCATTGTTCTGCAGGATGGTTATGGACCACATGGATGATGCGGCCAGGTGGGTAGAGTGGGGTGCTAGCCGAAAGGGCGATGGTTAAATCACTGGGGTGGGTCCAGAGTCGTGTGCTGGCCAGGGTGGTCACCTCGACTTGATCCTCAGGCAGCTCTGACTTGGGGATACACTTGGTGGCCCCCACGATGATCCGCCACTGTATAGGGCCAGGGAGAGAGGGGGACAGAGTTGAGCAGCTCTGGCTGGGTGGATAGCATCAGGGAGGGGTGCTTGCAAGGAAGGGTACAACAGGTGAGAGGAATGGGCCGGAGATGGGGGCAGTGGCTGGAGCATTAAAGGTTTGTGCCTGAAGAGGCAGTGGCTGATGTGTATGGCGGCCAGGTGGCCAATAAGATGCCAAGGACAGACAACACAAAATTGTTGCATTTCAGAGCTGGCAAGGGCCTAGAAGACTAGTCAAGCCCTCATCTAGTGTGTGGGAGACACACCCGATGGGGGCGAAACTGCTCTGGGTCATTGTGCAAGGCAGAGGTAGGAGAGGCCTTAAGGGGACCCATCTGGACTGGCTGAGTTAGGTCCTGGATCTGATGAATGCCTGGGCTTGGCCTTGTGAGAAGAGATGTTGCTTCTAAGGACTAGGCTTTCAGGGGGACAGTCTCTTAAAGCTGTGCTGACCCACAGCCTGACACCTGACCCAGGGTTCTTTCTGACAGAAGGTTATGGTCACCAAGGCTAGGAAAAATGCAGACAGGCAGCAGAAAGACTGTAAGGATCCAACACGGGGCAGGCAGCTATCTCTGTGGCAGACTAGCCACAGAGGGCCTCCTACTTTCGGCCTACCACAGGATGCATGGCCACAAAACTTTGCCTCATCCCACCTGCCTGGCAATGAAGGTCGCTGCAAAGAAAGGGCCCCCAAGGTCTTCCAAGATCTGGCACATGTTAGAACAAGCTGGCTCTCTCCTGGCCCCAGCAGAATAAGCTGAACACAAACCCTCTACATGGGGCAGCAGCCTTCCTCGAGCCTGGGCCACCTCAACAAGTGCTTCTCTGCCCACTCAAAGCACCACACCTTGGGGATCACCTTTTTCACATCAGCTCCATGTGGGAGAAGCACCTTAGCTCCAGTTATGACCCCCAAGACAGCTTAGCCTGTGTGCAAAGGCCCTCCCACACTGTGCCCCAGTCTCCTCACAATGGCAGGGGCTGGATGGGCTGAGCTTGGACACTGAGGGTCTGACAGCCTGAATCATCCATAACACAGTTGTGGCCTCTTGCACTTTGTCCCTGGGATCAGTGGGGGACAAGAAGAGGGACAGCCAGGACCCCCCAGTGGTCAGAGAGCCGATAGGAGCTCACTTTGGGTTTGGTACTTCGCTGGAGGACATCCAGAAGCTGCCGACGGAAACCCTCCAGCTGGGAAAGGCCAATCCTGTGGAAGGGAATGTGCATCAGCTTGGGGAAGTCATGGGCTGGGAGACATGAACGAAGGGGCAGTGGGGGCACCTGGCCCCCCAGAAACAAGAAGACAAGTCCACCTGGGTCATGATGTGCAGGTCAGAGAGGCCACTCAGGAATATATGGCACCTACACTGGCTTTGTCTTCTCACCACAGGGCCACTAAGAGTGGGAGGGGGACACTAGAGTGCTTAGGAAGAGGGTGAGGGGGCCTAGATGAGAGACGTGACCACTGAGGAGTAGGGTGAGCTCTTGCTAGGGGACCATAGCAAGAGAGGTGGACTTACCTGGGAACAAGGTCTTTGCCCAGAACCACAGCAGTCACAAACTCTTTGGAGTATTCCATGGCATCCTCACTAAAGAGAGGTCAAGGGAAGGGGCTCAGGCCCAGAGCAGGGCCTTGGCAGAAGTGGTCCCATTCTGCACCTGGACCGAAGCTTCCCAGGAAGCTCATAGTGCCAGGCTGGGCTTCTAGTTTTGCCTTTCCTGCCTATGTTTTACCACAAGGCCTTGAGGGAGGTCCACTTGGTATGTTAGAAAGCCCCAAACCACTACCACAGTCCTGTCCTATGTCATTCCCAGGTGTCCCGTCATCAGAAGCTAGGCTGCCCAGTCCAGCCACCAGCTCCCAGTCCCATCCAGCCCAAGCCAGCCTTTGGCTTTCAAGTGTCCCAGTTGCTCCAGCCAGCTCTGAGGCCGCAAGCTGCTTACCTCAGCAGGCCTCCTGGCGGGGAGTAGGCGAAGCACTTGAGGGTTGGGTACTGGGGACGCAGGAGGAAGGACAGGATGGCAGCTGTGCCAGCGCCCAAAGAATGGCCTACTACAATCAGGCCATAGTGTTTGGTTCCACGGCCCTGGGGACCAAGAGATGTCTAAGAGCCCTGCTTCAGTTTCCCAGCTCACTCTGGGAGGATGAGGGCCCTTCCCAGAGTCCTGGGATCATACTGTCCTGCATGGGTGCTAGGGCTGAGGGAGAACCAAGCTAGGTCCTCACAGAGCAAAGACTTAGTGAGACTGCTTTCACAAACTCCTACTCATCCTCTAAGGCCTTGCTCAGAAATCCCTTCCTTGAGGAAGCCTCCCTGATTTTCCAGAAAGAGCTCCCTCCCTCCTAAGAATTGCAATTGCTCTGTGACCACTCTGGTGATCACACTTATAATCATTTGGTTACCTGTCCTCATCTCTCTACTCTAACCACTAGCCCGAATCTGTAAGACCTGGGAATGGGGGCTGGCAGCATCCATTGGAGCTACCCATGCAGAGAGTAGTGGATGGGCTGACTTGGGCTGCCGTCCAGCTCAGGTGCAGCCTTTCCCTAGTTATAGCTGTTTTTGTCCCTAGTCTGTAATGTATTTTGCAACAAGTGGTCCTGACTGTGAGGCTGGCAGAGTACACATATGGTATCTGGGGTGCAGGACACTTTGAGAGGAGAGTGCCTGGGAGGTCAGGTGGGAGCTAGCTAGAAGGAGCTAGGGATGTGGAAGGGAGGGAGGGACAGAAGTTAATGTTTGGGGAAGGGGTACCATCATTCACCCCTAGGATGGGATGTCATGGAAAACTCCTCACCAGGTCTCGCCCAAAGGCCTGGGACAGGACCATCTCCTGCTCCAGCTTCTTCTTGATGTACTCAGCCGAGAGTACCATGCCCTGGGTGGGAGGAACAGAGCAGGGCTTGTGGGAAGCCTCAGGGACCAGCACAGCCGGTGATCTCAGCCAGCGCCCTCCTTCCATCCCTCAACAACAGGCTGTAAGGGCTGGTGGGTACTTCTTTGTATCCATTTTCAATTGCATTTTCCATGCAAGAAAATGGAGGTTCAGAGGGTAGTAAGTCCACCTGATAGAAACAGGTGTGACATCCCCCAGCTGCCTTCCCAGATGCTTCTAGGGACAGCCAGGGATCCCTCAGGCCTTAGTGGGCAGGCAGACTAAACCACACCCTTCTGGCTGATCTCCCTGCCAGCTGCAGGCACCTGAGTGCTGTGGCGAGGGGAGGGTGGGAGGTGGCAAAGGTAAGGGGACCTCAGGGTGTTGGGGTGGATACCTTGTGGCCCAACCAGGTGCCTCGGTGGCCCTCCACAGGGAGGCGCTCAGCATCACCTGTCAGGTCAGTCAGGGCATCCTGGGGAAAAGAAAAAAGGCAGGTAAGCGGTGGCTGAGGAGGACAGGCAAGGGCCTGTGGGGGAAGCCATGGACAGCTTACCTTGGGGGACAGGGTTCCCCGGATGCTGATCACCACTTTCTTCTTGTCATGGTCTACTGCTACGTAGAAGGGAGTTTCATAGACCTAGGAGTACCAGGTTGTGAGCCTAAGTGACTCGGAATAAGGCCAGACTTAGGGAATGTCAATAAAACTCCCCACGGGGCACTAGGTCCCTAACAGCTGCCAAAGCCAAGGTTCCTGGAGGGTGCTGAGGATTCGTTAGTCCCTAGTCTTCCCATTGCACTCTATCTCAGGCAGCCCTATGCTCAGTCCAAATGGCTCACTGCTTTTCCCCACTGTTTCCTCCATTTCCTTAAGGCTGGGCTGGGAGCCCTAACACTGAATGAGATTGGCATCCATTTTCCTCCCTTGCTTGAGCCACCAAAATGGAGGAGGCCATCTCTGGAGTACACACTGGAAATTATTTGGAAACCACAGCTAGCTGCACTGGCCTGAGAAATTGCTTTGGTGGCCTGGATCCCCACAGCCTCCAGAAGAACTCAGCTCTGCCTGACCCCAGCCTGGTCTCTCACCGCATCATGACAGGAGGTGTAGACAATGTCCACTGCAGTCATGTTCTCATCCAGGAAGTGACGGCGGATGGCGATTGCGTTACAGCCACAACAGTTGTCTTCCTCAATGGTGACCCCAGGGGCGAATCGGGGTCGTGCAGGGCAGAGACAGCACCTGGGGTGAAGTGGCGGAGAGCTCAGAGGTTTCTCCTTCCATCCTCTCTGGAGCGGCTTCAGTCCTACCCTGTCTCTGTCTTCTTGTTAAGCCCTGGTGACCTCTGTGTGATCAAACCATGGACCAGCACATCACATGGTCTCCAGGTTGAACATGACCCATGAATTGTCCCCACGTGGCTGGAGACCTCACTGCTATTCTTTCTTCCCAAACTGAGCCTTCTCTACAGCTTGTCCTCTACTTCCAAGTTCTGGGTCTAGCCTGAACCTCCCTCCCCTGTAGAAACCTACTTCACGTGTTTGCCACACATTCACTCAGGAGCCCAGGAGATCCAGTGCAGACCTCTAAAAGCACCTTACTGAACTACATGGTATCTTCCCTTAGCTGTATTGACAGCCCTCCGGGGACCCAGCCTACTCCCTGACCATACATCAGCTCCTCCTAGTCAACCCACACCACTCCACTGTGTCTTCACATTTAAAAGCAAACCCACCCACTGACCCTCCACCTTGCCCCTGCACTGCCAACTCAGTAGCACAGGGAAGGGCCCTTTGAAGGCACATCAAGCCACTACCACGCTTCCTCATAGAATCCCACAGGGGTGCCCTCCTTCTCAGCATAAAGGTCTGAGTCCTTTCAGTTCTGCCCCATCTCACTGACCTCCATGCATTCCCCTCATCTACACTGCTCTTGCCTTTCCTTCCTCCGCCTGAGTAGCTCCCTCACCAGATTCCATGCACCCCTCCCCATATCCTTTAGTCTCCATTCAAATGTGATCTTACAGTGAGGTCTGCCCCAGCTACCTCTCTGACAGGGCCAGTCCTGACCTGACCCCCTGCTTCAGCCCTTAGCATCCATGTGCTCTGACCTGCCTCATGCGCTCTGTCCCTCATCTGTGTACTATGTGGCAGGAGCTCCACAGGGCAGGGCCTGCTCTGTGCTAGTCACAGATGTTTCCCCCAGCACCAAGCCTGTCAGGCATACAGGAGGTTCCCCAGGGTAGATGAGCCGGGGCAGAATTGGTTACTCTGCTAGGGAGTTTGGGCGGGAGGGGCGGGGGGTGTTTGGAGGAAAATGCATCTGCTTCTCAGGCCACCAGAGGGAGCCAGCACCCAACAGATTGGAGCTGGAGCAAGCGTGACAGGCCTGCCAGCTGTCTTGAATTGACATTCAGTGTGAGGTGTTTGTCTTCTCAGAGCAGCGCCTGTGGAACTGTGACTTCCCAACAGGGAGAGACCTCATCAAGAAAACCCCAGAGTCAAGCCAAGACCTTGGAAGCGCCTGAGCATGGGAACAGAGACTGCCCCATACACAGGATATAATACGCAGGACCCTCATCCCAGAACTGAGCCTGCAGAAGCCACCATCAGGTCAAGCGAGGGCAGGCTTGGTTCAAGGTCTGAGCTCCTACCTTCAAGCCTTCAGGAAGCTCCCTCTTCTCTCAGCTGAGCAGAAGGCTCTAATGAGGCAGAGGAGAGGCAGGACTTGGCTTCAAATCCTTCCTGGTATGTCACATTTTGATTCTGCAGCCATGGTCCAGCTAAGCCTCAGCTTCCTCCTGTCAGAGCCAGCACTGACTGCTGCTTCCCAAAGCTACTAGTTCCCAGCCTGTCCCCTATGCCACACCCTTGTCCTGCTTCATCGCCACTTTTACAATGGGGTGGTGTGCCACCCGCTGCGGCCGACAACCAAACGTCAGGATCTGAGAGCCAGTGGAAGTGACAAGCAGCAGGCAGACAGCAGATGCTAAGAACAATGCCCAGCCATCTCTCTCAGTTATCCCCATGCCTTGGGTCTTTGTCTCATGCCACCCTAAGCACATTCTTCATGAGAGGACCTGATTGGTTCCACCAAGGCTGAGGACTGTGTCCTTGGCCATTTCAGTTTTGGCTCATGCAGGTACTGATATTCCCACTGTCGGTGGCTCTGTGATTCGGAACTGTCCCGTAGGCTGATGGCACCTGCTGGAACCAGGGAACCAGGCCCCTGGGAAGGGAAGCAGGGCCCACCTAACCACAGGTCTAGGGGCTCCTGGCCCAGTGCTCATCTTGAGAGCATCTCCATCCAGACTAAGTGTCCCAGGAATGCAGGGGGGAGTGACAGGTGTGTACATATGGTGAAGATGGGAGGAGCGGGCAGTGACCTGATCCTCTCTGATCAGCTGTTGGGGGTAGTGAGAACAAGGTCCCAAGAGCCACCAGCTTTCTCTAGGTGGAGCAGGCATGGATGCTGCTGTCCCCTGGGAGACGACATGGAGGACAGAGGCACTGCCCCAGCAGGCCAGCTTTTCTGGAACAGGAGCCCAGGGAACTGTCCTGTTTCTTTTTTCCTGTCATGAACTGAGGGCGGAGACGCCACAGAAGCACAGGGTCCTTCCAAAGCCCTTCTCTGGCCCACTTAGAAGCACAGAGCTCCACCCTCTGTCATAGGGGCAGGGCTGAGGGCCACAGGTCAGATCTGGGTCCAGACCTTTCTTTCTCTGCTCAGAGCCTTGAATCAAAGTGCCTTCTTGGCGCATTTCTAGAGACCTCAATGGAGTGGGCTTACTTCCTAAGAAAATTCTTTCTTCTAGAAAGGCAGAGCACAGGAGGGAAGCCAAGGGAGATGTGGGCAGAACAGAATGGCTGTAGGGAGCAGAGGAGGGCCCAAAGAGGAGAGGAAAATCACCAGTATAGATGCTACAGTATCGCATCTCAAAAACAGATGCATCAACATCCCATTTCATAGATGCAGAAACTGAGGCTCACAGGCATGCACTGGCTTGTCCAAGGTAGCAATTGAGAGGCAGCAACTGAGAGTTTGCATTTAAACCCTGAACTGTGTAATTCCAGTCCAGGGAGGAAGCAGGAGAAAAGGCAGTGGCCCTGTGACAGTATGGGAGAGAAGCTGCTTGGATCCAAAGGAGGTGGGGGCAGGACAGTAATTTCGAAGCCCCAGGGGGAAGGGAGCACCAGGTCATCATTGCATCCCCTCCCTCTACACTATGCTGACATGGCTGGGTACTGGCTGAGTACTCACGAGCAGGACCGCGCCAGTTGGCAGAGCCCACAGGTAGGCTTCCTCATCAGGTACATGGGCCAGCCGTAGGCAGCCAGGGCAAAAAGCATGTAGTAGCAGACTTCTTTGTAGCGTAGCATCTCATGCTGGAAGACAGGATGCAAAGGTTGGTCCTCCTTGTTCCCTCAGCCACCACCAGTCCCTGAGGTGAGAACCTGCCTACCTCCTCCAGTGGGGGACAGCTGCTTGGCCCCAAGGTGAGGCAGGGACAGCCCCTCTAGACACTGATTATATTTGCTCAATTCTCTCCCTGTACGCAGGTCAGCACACTCATGACAGCTGTCCTATCACTATAGTCTCAGAATTCATGATTTGGGGAGAGAAAATCAGAGCACAGGCTTGTTTCCACAAGAAAGAAGGGAGCATGGGGTGTGAGTACCCCATCTCAGCATCAGGTCCTAGGGGACTTAACCCGGTGAAGGCCGGGGGACTGAAGCTGGGGGTGTGTGGTTGTGAGAAACCAGATGAGCCATGCTGGGCATGGAAACCCATTACCAAATGTCTCTGGCTTTCCAGTCTTCTCAGGCTTGACTCATGGAGTCCCAGGTTCCTGAGGCTGGGGGAGGCTGTCTCCCTGAGATTGGGATCACGCTAGAGAAAGGTGCCCAGCAGCTGCTCTAGATGGTTTGTATCAGAGCTACAAGCTGTCCATAGGCAGGATGGCAGTGTCCCAGCAAAGCCTGTCAGTCAGTCCCCAGCCCCTAGGCACCAGGACTGAGGCACTTAGAGGGAATTAGTCACCTTGTAAAAGTTAAGGAGGGTGATTAGTCATCTTGTGAAGTGAAACAGGTAGGCCTCAATCAGCACCCTCTGCCTGCTCTTCAGGAACTCAGGAAGTCAGTAGCTGCAGAGGCAATCACCCTGGGTGACAGGACAGGGAGGCGGGGCGCTGGCAGCCTCTGCCAGGTGGCAGCTGCAGACTCTGCACCTCCCCCCAGGGGTGGTAAGAGCCACCCAGGCGAGGTCCTAGTGAGTGGCAGGCAGCTGGCTAGGGGCACCGGCTATATATGTATGTGGCCGGTGAAATGAAATGACGTCTGCTTTGGGAAGACAGACGCTTGGGGCTCTTCTAAAGACACAGATCTCCAAGGGCCAAAACCTCCCCAGACCTGTCTTGATTGGCATCCAGTTTCCAGCACCTTGCTGGACTGGATTTAAGATGGGTCACTTCCTCCTCCTCCAGCTCTGGGTGCAAGGTGTGCTTGGGGCATGTTACATCTGTCCTGCAGGCTTTGAGGATGCCAGGCTTGCTCCAGATCACAGAGGCTATTAAACAGGGTTGTACCTAAATTAGTTTGTTTTCTCTGGGCCAGGCTGACTGTTCCTGCTCTCAGCTGGGGTTCTACCCTCAGCCATGCTGGCCTGGCCTGGGCCTTCCTACCGTGGGACCCACTTTCCCCGCAACACACGGACTTTCTACCAAAGGTGCTTAAGGAAAGTTTCTACATCTAAAAAGGCTTTTAAACGGCAATGTCACACCCCGGTGTCTATCATGAGGGTGGCAGCAATAGGAATGTCACATCTCATCCCCGTGAGGCACTGGGAAATCTCCAGAAGCCAGGGTCAAGTGTTTTAGAGCTTGGCAAAGAGATTCAGGGTCCCGCTTATAGAAACAGCATGATGGGAGGGCTCTTGAGGACCTGATCTTGGAAGAGACTCGCAGGACTGTTGAGCAGGAGTGGTAGGGCTCACCACGTGTTTGTGGGGAGGCGGCAGGGAGAGGTGCTGGAGAGAGGGGAGACTTCCCACTCACCGAGTTCTTGAGGTCGAGGTACTTGGTGTTTCGGGTCACTGGCATCCCAGACAGGAAAGCCAAGATGTCATTGTTTGCCTGGAAAACAGGCATGGTAAGATGGACAGTGGTCCAGATGTGAAGATGAGAAAGGAGTTCAGCTTCAGCCTGTTTCTGAGGTCTGAAGGAACACACGGCTTGTAGCTCTTCCAATATCCAGCAGCTTTCCGGAATCACATTTCCCTGTTTTTCTAGTCGCCCCCCGCCCATTCTACCCAGACCTTCAGACCCCAGGGGATGGTCCCGAGCTACCCCAGTGGGAATGGGATTTTGTGTGTGAGATGTACAGAGACCAGAACTGGTGTGTTGGTGGGGGCGGGCAAATTTCAGACAGAGGCTGAAGCGCTCGCGCTGTGGCACTGGTCATCTAGCCCCACTGATTAGGATGTCCTCTGAGGCTGGCCTCAGAAGCCACCACATGTGGTCCAGAGAACAACTCACCTCGCTGGGAGTCAGTAGAATGGCTGGCTGAAGGCTTGAGCTGGGATAGTGGAGGGCCACAAGCAGTAAACAGTGGCCTGTAGGCCCATGGGGAGAGGATGCCACAGGATCAGCCGCAGGGGCCCACAGGAGAGCCAGGGGGTATTTACCTCATCCAGCACCGCATTACGCTTGGCTCGCTGCCGTTGCCTAAGCAGCACCAGGCCAGCAATGATGTCGGAGGGCACGATGTCGAGGTCACGGAAAAATTCAGCAAAGAGGTAGGCAATTTCTGAGTAGGCATCCTGTCAAGCAAGGCCCGGGAAGGCAGGAGGCAGCGGCAGGGCAGCAGGAGAAAGGTGAGACCATGAATGAACACCCAGGGCAGGTTCACCAGAACCCTCCACAGCGCTGGCCAGCTTTGCCCTCAGGCAATGCTTCCGTGCAGTAGGAAACTGGGAGACCCTGTTCTGGATTCCTGGCCTTCATCATCTTAGCTGTTGACCCTCCTACCACCTCCCAGTCCTCTTCTTTCCACTGAGGTCCCACAGCTCACAGGTACCAGCCTAAGCCATTACATCTTCTCTTTCTCTAGATAACCAGAATAAAGACCCAGGCAGCCCTTCTCCAGAAGAGAAGCCACACAAGGCATCTGGCTGCCCCTGCCCCATCAGTGTGACCCTGGAAGTCCTGCTAAGGTCTCTGTAAGCCTTCCAGATCTCAAGCTTCTCCTGCTTCTCAGAGGCCTCAGCTCAGAGGCTCCTGTAATGTGCTTGAGGAAAAGTACAATTTCATAGCCAGTGTCTTTGCTGGCTTTGAGCTGGCCCTGGGCCTTGGGTAGAAGGGAGAGGACAGAGGCAAGCCCTGCTAGCTGTGGGTCCTAGTTCTCCCCTGTCTTTTGTTGCCCTGAACTTATCAGGAGAGGGCAGGGTAGAAACAAACTCAGGGCAGCTGAATCTGTCTCACTGGGTCTCACCCTTGAGTGCCTGGCAAGCTAGAGGAGAGAAAAGCCAATGATTGCAAGCTTAAATCTCTAAGGCGCCACACAAAGCTGAATACTGCTCAGTTCCGGCTGCCCAGCCCAGGGTGCCAGGTTTGGACATACAGGCATTTACGTAAACGCTGTCAATATTTTTTCAAAGACTGGCATTCAAATATAATTCTTTAGCAACACAGTCAAGCTGATGAAAACCACTCTGATGGGATCTGCCCCTAGGCTGTCTGTGTCTAATAAGACCATGCTCTGGACACACGTGACCTTTCTACTAGCTTCTCACAGCAGCCCCTACCCTGTGTTATGCACAGGAGAAGAGTATGCCCTTCAGAGACCCAGGCAAGCCTAGTTTCCACCTCGAGTTTCCACTTCCTGCCCTCTGCATGGCAGCTAGGCCTGGACCAAGATCTCGCAGGCATCCCTAGACAGCCCTGTGAGGTACTCTCTACCTGTCAGGGAACACTGGGCATTCCTTCTACTAGCTTACTCAGGCTAAGGTCCCTGGGGGGTGCTATTAGGGAGGGACACTCCAGGCTTCCCCCAGGCGTCTGAGGTGGACACTTGGCTGTCTGTCCCAGGGAGGAGTGATCTCCTGACTTCTCTAGCTCTGGTACTGACCCTGTCTCTTTGGGTCTCAGCTGCCTGACCTGCACAATGAGGGGTGGGGCTGGATTACCTCTAACCCGCCTGCCCTTCCTGCTCAGAGACTCTTCCGCTGAGCTCGCTCCTCAACACCATGGGTCTGCCCGCTTCTCAGGGTGCCAGAGATGAAGGTTGACTATGTGTCACCCAGCCCCAGACTAAGCACTCAACAGCACCCCAGGCTTTCCAGATGCATCCACTGGTGGCCACGTGCTACTTTTCTTCTAAACTAAACTGTGTTCCAACACTGTCAAGTCAGTCACCAAGCCTTTCTTCCTCAACAAAGCAGGTGAATGGTTGCTTTGCAGGGTGGGGCAGTCAGTGAAAGGGCAGACCTTCCCACAAGCAGGCTATCACCCTGCTCACAATGCCCTGCCTCCAAACATTACCAGAGGAGCGTAAGGCACATGCATGCACATGGCAGAGGGGACTTCAGGCAAGCATCCCAGGGTACTTACTGACTGGGAATCCTTTGTCCGTGTGCAACAGAGGAACACTTTGAGACGGCGGGACCAGCTGGTGGCCTGACCCTCCTCTAAACGGTGCCTGTGAAGGTGGACATGTGTGAGGCCAAGAGGGCTCACCAGATGTTATGGAAATAGGACAGCTTGTTCCCAGGACACAGCGAAGAACTCCCCAGTGGGCCTAGGGAGGAGGCAGCAGGCTAGCTACATCTGGGTGGCCAGTGACCCAGCTGTCAGCCAGCCAGGGTGTTTCCTGGAGACTCTTGCTCGACAAACTGGTGGGCTGTTGTGGGGTGGGGTGGCCTCTGACTTTTAGTAGACTGACTCATTGGCATGACTGTGGACTTCAAAGTTGGGAATCCAAAGTAAGGGCTACTCTATAGCCAGGTGTCTGAAGGTTTAAGCAAAGAGCAGTAGAGATGTCAGCCAGTGTGTCCTCCCGGCCTTTCCTAGCAAAAAACTTCAGAAACTCATGTACTGAGTATTTACAGGAAATTTGGGGACTGGGAAAGACCCCACACTTTCCAGTTCCTCACAGCTGCTGTCTGGGTAGGCAGGAACACTGCCTACATGGTTGCCCCCGTCCCTTCTCTACTCCATCCTCAGCTCAGGAGTCAGTGAGCAGAGAGAGAACAACGGGCTAATTTCCAAAGGCACTTTCATGCTGAGCACCAGGAAGCCGGTGTATTTTAAGCACAAAGATAATAACCCTGGTATCGATGGTGGTGGTGCACACCTTTAATCCCAGCAATTAGGAGGCAGAGGCAAGGGGATCTCTGAGTTTGAGGCCAGCCTTGTCTACAGAGCAAGTTCCAAAACAGCCAGGGCTGCACTAAAAAAAAAACAACAAAAAACCAAGAACAAGAACCAACCAAACAACCAAACCAAAAAAAAAAAAAAGAAAGAAAAGTAAAGAAAAGATAATAGCTCTGATATCAAACATGTGGATCCATGTGAATCTCCAAAGGAAGCCAAAAGAGGCTGGCTGGGTTTTGAGCAATGTTCTGTCCTCTGAAATGCCTGTCACTGGGTCAGAGGCAAAAGACAAGGTGGCACTCAGATGCATTTAAGTCCCTTAACAGTCATCAGGAATGACAGACTGGCTCTTGAAGAGCTTCCTGGCTCCTCTATGCAGCCAGGAACTGCTCCCAGTTCCTTTAACCCTGGATACATAGGCAGCTGACCAAAAGGGAGGCAGCAGGAGGGGATAGCAGTGATGCAGAAGACCAGCTGTCAGAGGACCTGTAGTCCCTAGAAAATGGAGCAGCTTTGCCCCACTACTTGGGGGCTTAATGACGAGAGAGTGAAACTGGGTTCTCAGAGTATCACATACTTTTTGCTTTCTGATCCAAAAGGGCTTTCAAATGCAGGATGAGAAATTTCCTCCCCAGCCACTGGCCAGATGGAAGTGTTCACTCCACTGAGCAGTGCTCCTCATGACCTCCAGGGGGCAGATGATCGTAGGGATGTCTGAGAAGCTGACAGGTTTGGTCTGGAGTGCAACCACCAGTCGGGCTACCGACAACACCAGGGAGACACATACCAAGTCTGGACAGAAAGTTCATGGACCCTAGCAGCTCTCTGTTGGGAGCTCTACGTGGAAGGGGTTGGGGGGTCAGATATTCCCTCTACTAAAACCCAAGGTCAGGCCTCTTGGGAAACAGCCGGGAATAACACCCTCCCCCAGTCCCCACCAGATTTCACTGGAAAGAGAAAGGACCAAAACTTAGACACACTCCCAGCTTTCAGAAACCAAAATAACGTAACCATGTGGCAGCTGGGGTGTGCGTGTCCCTGCCCTTGGGAGTTGATAGCTTGAAGAATGTCCCTGTTAGAAAAACTGTTAGTTTTAAAGCCAGCGGAAGACAGGCAGGCAGGTAGTCAGTGTGACAAAGCCCTGCAGGCAGGCTTTCCTGCCTCCAAAGAGACCTGGAGAAACCACAACAGGTCAAGGGCCCCTGAGCTGTGGCTTCTCACAGGGTCTGGAAACCACAGGGAGCTTCCTAATTAAAATGACAGTGAGCCCCAGGCCCTGCTGTACAGGCTCCTGCTGGGAGCCTGGGAGCCTGAAAGGCAATCACCCAGAGTCAGGAGCAATCACCCAGAGTCAGGAAAGGAAGGACGCGTTTCTCCAGGGCCCAGGAGCCCAGAAACAGGTCGGGTGCAGCGTGCAGCGTGTGCTTAGAACAGCAAAGTGGGCCAGGGGGCGGTAGCCAGCTGCTCTGGGAGGGAAAAATGGGATCCAGAGCCCTGGCTCCAAGTCCTGACATTTCAGGCTGGGAGGTGGCCAGACCAGGCATGGGTGTGGTTCTGGAGGCAGTGACAAGTTGATGGGCTGACGTGGAAGGTCTGAGGCATGAGTGGGGGTGGGGGTCAGGCCTGCTGGGCAGGGGTCTTGGCAGCCTGCTCCCCTGGGCCGGAGATGGAGGCCACTTCCACACCCACCACTGTGGCTTGGGGCGGTGACTGAGATCCCTCATCTGCAGAAGGGGTTCTCACGCTGGGATAGCAAAAGGACTGGCTAAGCACGGGGCTTGCCTTCCAGGAGAATCCCCACTACAGGGGCCGCTGTGACTCATCCTGGGAGCATCCCTTGCTTTTAATAAAGAAGTCACTATGGCCATGCTGGATGCTCATTTTCTCTGCCATGCCACTTCTTTTAAACACCAGGTGAAATCTCCTTCAGGAAGCTTTCCTTGATTAACTTCTTACAGCCTTTGAGACCTAGAGGCAGCCTCACCTAATGGTTACTTGGTTAAAGTCAGGCTGAGAGCTAGTTACCAGCCTTACCACACAAGCTCTCCACCCCCGCCCCCACCTCCATTACAGGAAGGACATGGGTTGTAATTCATTCTGAACAATGTTTGTGTCTTCTGCTGTTACCATAATTGAGTATGAGTCTTGCTGCTGCTGCTGACAGTGGTTTTCCATTAACTCAGCCCTTGCCCATAGTGTTAACCACTTGGCATATATTATCTCACTTAAATCTGACAGTGACATCCAGAGCCAGCAACTGTTACTCTTACTTTGTTTTATTTTGTTTTGTTTTGTTTTGTTTTGACAGGATCTCACTGTGTAGCTCTGGCTGGTCTTGAACACTCTATGTAGACCAGGATGGCCCTGCACTGATCCAAATGCCTCCGCCTCACTGGTACGAGCACTAGGATTAAAGGTGTGTGCCACCAGCCTGTTCTAACCTTTTCAGGGAATGAACTGAGCCAGTGAGACTGTGAGGCTTTCACGAGGAGCTGTGGCTCACATGAGGTTGATTTGGGAGGGGGCAGGACCCTCCCCTGCTCACTGGTCTTCGAGGCTCACTAGGGTACCACCCGCCTACCCAGCCGACTGACCGCAGGTTGTAGGTCCGCAGGTTGCGCTGCCTCCTCTTGGTGGCTCTCAGCTTGACGAAGGTTCGGCCCGTGGGGTCAAAGACACAGAGGACAGTGATGCAGACGCTGAGGATGACCACCCAGTTGCAGACAACCATTCCTGTTGGCGGCAGCAATGAGAAGAAAGAGCTGGTGCTGTGTCTGCCTTCTTGGGACATGCGCTCTAAACAAAGGCCACTGTAGCATCTGTGTCCCCAGCTGTTTCTAAGACCCAAGAGCAAGTACCCAGAAGGCCGTGGTCTTTGAGGCCCACTCATGGCACAGAACAGGCACAGAGCGGGCTTTAGAGAGGTGATGAGAAGCCCTAATGCTACCTGTGCAGCTCTGTGTGTCTGCTGCTGCTCTCCCTGGTGAAGGAGGTATCCATGCTTGGGTGCCTGAGCCCCTTCCTCTGCAAGCTGGGCCCTATTACCTCCACCCCTAGGGCTGGCTTCAGCTGACGGGCAGAGGGGTGCCTACCGAGGGTGACATTCTTGGCAGTGAGGTCATTGCAGGAGGTGTAGTACTGCGTGAGCCAGACGATGCCCACGATAGCGTAGATGAACTCGATCACCAAAATGGCTGCAAGAAAAGGCGGGTTCTGACCCAAAGTTGCAGGCCTCTGTCTGCAACTAGGGAAGGGCCCAAGAACTTAAGCCTGGCTCCTGCTCTAAAGTAGGCTCCCAGGCCCCTATGGTAACTCACAGCAGCAGTGCACAGAGCCCTAGACTGGCCCCTTGTGTTGTGCTCTCAAGTCCCCATTGCCTCCCTGGACAGGTGAACAGGGAAGAAGTACTTCCCAGCTTCTCTAGGATTTCAGAGTCACATGCATGAGCTCTGGAATCAGACTCATTTTAGGCAAGTTACCTAATCTCTCTGAGCCTCCATTTCCTCATCCATATTTGAGAATACCAATAGCTTCGACACAAGACACTGAAGACTAGAACTCACAACAACTGTTGTTTCTCAGAAGAGGCTAAGGAACTTGGTTCGGTGGAGTACGAGGAAGAGAGTAGTCCCAGGAGTTAACCCACAGTGGCCACACACTCAGTCCACCAGTGTGCTAAACCCAGAGCCCCAGTGGGAAGGAAATATAACAGCCTGGCAGAGCCAGCAGAGTTCAGCAGCTAAGAGCCTAGACTAGGGAGCTAGACAGCAGCATGGGTTCAAATCCCAGCTCTGACTCTTCTATCTTGACTTCGCTGTGTGATCTTGAAAGAGCTAATTAGTCTTCCTGGGCCCCAGTGTCCAGAAAAGCTAACACTTTCCTCCCCATGAGCTGTGGAGAAGATTGAGAGAAGTGCACCCTGGGAATACACCAGAGGCTTCTGGGACATGGCCCAAAAGAGATATAGGCTGGTCCTCTGGGGAGCTGGCTCAGCGTGGCCTCAGGGTTTTCCTAATCTGTTTCCGAAGAATCACCAGTGCATTTTGCAGACAAGCTCACAGCTTCAAATAGGGGTCTGTGAAAGGCCAACAGAGGAAGCATTTTAGAGCCGTGGCCATCCAGTCACAAAAGCAATTTCTCAGGTGCCATTATAGTACCAAAACCCAAGAAAAAAATTCATAAATAAGTGGGTGTGTTCTCTAATGAAAAGCTTCATAAGAGCTGGTGGGCTGGACTGGGCCCTTGGGTCTAGAATGTCAGACAAGTAAGGTCCTGCTCCTCAGGGTTTGGCTCTTAGTTCGTGTTAATAACTGAAACCCAAGGAAGTGAATGAGTGCAGGAGAAGGGTGTGGGGCTCTAGAACAGACCCAGTCCTCAACAGGGGTCCCTTACCCAGGCGCACGTAGAGCACGTACTGCATGGAGTCCCGGGGTTCTGTGTAGAGAATGCCCCCACGCATGCTCAGCCAAATGATGGCCATCTCAGCAATCATGCAGCTCAGAAGGATGCCCAGGTAGCCGCGGCCGTGGTCCACCAGGTTCAGAGAGCAGGCCTCGTGTGGGTTATAGACCAGGCCAAAGAGCACCACGGACAGGATCACAAACCTGCAGAAGGGTACGGGTGAACAAGGCTGGGCTGCCGCTGCGGCCTGTGCTGCTCCTTCGTGGCAGGCCTGGTACAGCTCAGAGGACAGGTGTCTCCCCAACAAGAACACTGTCTACCTGGTTTTGGGTGGGGAGGCGCCCTGCTGTCAGCACGGGGGAGGCAGTGTCAGCTACCATGCACTGCCAGGTCAGGAGGACCACTGGCAGAAAGGGGCTCCCGAATCCTGTGGGAATACCGGGAGGAGGGCCTGGGAGCAGGACAGGATCAGGTTTGGGCCTGGTTTGGAAAAACAACTAGCTGGAAAGCTTCCTTCCAGACCTTTCTCCTCAAACCCAGGGCTGTGGCCTCAGCTCTGACACTTACCAGGTGGTATGCAAGAGGAAGAGGAAGATGGCTGGCAGGACGAGGTCATCGCTGCCCACAGACCAGCGCCGCCGGAACACCACGATCCCGGGCATGGCTGGCAGCTCTGGGAGGCTCAGCGGGCCTGGCACTCACCTCCTGAAAGCAAGAAGAGGACCCTGCAACAGTCTGGGCTACTATCAGGTATGGTCAGACATCTTGGGTGTTGGCAACCATCCTCACCCATGGCCAATGGACCTCCAGGAACTAGAGTTGTTGACCCAGGTGGAAGCTGCCCCTCAAGTCCTCTACCAACACAGGCCTCGAGACACCTGTCTCCTGAGGTCACTGCTGCTCACCACCAGATTGCTGCTGGCTAACATCATCCCCATAGTAACTGCTCAGCTTCACTGGAAACCTAGGCTCTGGTTGGCCTACCTGAAATTCTAGCACCGGGAAAACGAGGGCAGAAGGAACAGATTTTGAGGCTAGCCTGGGTCTCAAAAAAAAGAGACAAAAGACCCTGAGTTCACTCTCTCTTCCCCCTGCATGGGATCCAATGGGATGTTCAGTCCCCAGGAGCCCATCTTTCCACAGGAAATCTGATCCACACTCACAGTTCTGGGCCAAAGCTTCTAAAACCAAGAACAAGTGTCCCTCAGCACAAAGCACTGTAGAGCGGGAGGAACAGTGAAGGCTTGGGAAGACTGGGAGAGGAGTGAGTGGTGGCGGCTGGGACTAAGGGCGGGATGCCCAGCATGCAGCGGTTCTTGGTAGGTCTTTGCACAGTGAAGGTTTTGGTTTCTCGTCCACTGGAGCCCATTGAGCTGTGGGTATGGCATGACTCCGTTTTGCACCCATCTTACAAAACTCCCAGGCACTGTCATGGTTCTGGACAAAGAAGGCTATGGTAGAAGCCTGGGTCAGGATTGTGGCTAGGGACATCTGCGCCTCATTGTGAGAACAGCAGCTGCTCTAACTCACTCACCCTTGGCCGGATTGCTTTCACGGCTTGATACCTGCTTCTCTGAAGTAGCTGGATACAAACCAGCCACCAATAAGCTCAGTAGTAGACAGGAAGTGGGGGCCTCCTTTAGAGATGGAAGAGAAAAGTGGTAGCATAGGTGGAAGGCTGGTCTAAGCAGAGACCCAGGACTTGCTCCAGGCTAGCCCTGTGTGCCTGTGCAGAAAAGAACCCCTGCTACAGAGGGCTAGAGGTCAGCTACCCACCAGGGCCAGCAAAGGCATACAGGGCACCTGGTCCAGGGATGGGCAGCAGGTCCTCCTCTCCCTAGACACAGTTCCAAGGAAAACAGGTGTATGTGGAACCCGGACTCACTAGGGAAAGAACCAGTCAAGCCTTCCTAGACCAGTGAGCGCAGCACTGACAGCAGACGAGGGGGCATGGGGCCAGGTGGCTGGGCAGTATGTCATGTCGGGCCATCGTCTGCTGGACTTAACTCCCAGGAGCAGCCACTGCATGCTCCTAAGGGGTGCCCAGAAGCAGAGCTGGCTGCCTGAGCAGCGGTTAGGCTAGGCTGCGCTGCTGGGGTCGCGCCTACTCCCCCTCAGGAAGTGACATCATCCCACTCTCAAGGAGGAGTCGAGCAGCATGTGGGAAGCGGGAGAAGGATGTGGAGTGAAGAAGCAGCTGCTGCTGGGGTGGCTCGGGGGTGGGGAGGTCTACTGTGGACAGAGGCCTAGGACTGGATCAAAATCTGGGACAAGCAGCCCAGGACACAGCTTTAGGCTTTGGAGCGATGAGATGGGAGGGACCTGGGGCATCAACGGTGGCAGCAAGGCCGGGGCAGGCAGAGCTGCCTACAGCTGGTATACCTGCTCCCTCCCTGTCTGCAGGTGGAGCACAGAGTGGGAAGCTAGAGGTGGGACCCCCCCCCACACACACACACGTACTCACTCAATGCATTTAGGGAGGTTAGGCTGATACGGAGCCATTGCCTCCTAAGGCCCTGCATTTTACCCTCATCAGGCCAGAGGAGATGCAGTGCCATGCTTGCCACGAGAGGCTGCTCAGGGAGGGTCCTGCCTGACCAGACTGCTCTCCGTCCTGCTCCTGCCAGCAACCCAGTGCATCTTCCCCTCAAGCAGAACGTGGCCCTTTCTCAGTCACACTGGCTTCCATCTCTTTCCCATCCTCAAGAAGTGTAGAGAGGCTAACATTGTAGCTCACCACGCACCCAGCATCCCAGCACTTGCACTTAGAACCCTGTCCTGACCCCTATCTTGCCCACAGTGCCCTCCCCAGCTCACAGATTGGAAAAGTGAGCCAAGACTGACCCCAGGTCTTGTAGCTGTGACTGCGAGACCATGCCCACATTGGAACGATAGGGGCAATCACACCTCTGCTCTGCTTGGGAGTGAGGAGATGATCAGATCATGGGTAACAGCTGCGGAAAATACCAGGGCCTTCCTACAGTGTGGCATTTTGGAGGGTTGACCCTGCACATGTCCTCTTATTGGCATTAGGGTTCCATCCCCCTTCAATGTCCCCTCTAGCTTCTGCCCAGGGCAGCTAACACAATGAGGTCCTAGACTCAGTAGGTGAGAGTCCAGGCCCAGCATCCACCAGCCAACTGTGTAACTTACTCGTTGTACCTCAGTTTCCTCATCTGTGAAATGCCGAGTGTGCTTCCCCTCTTTAAGTTCCAGCCAGGATCCCAAGAGAGAAGGTCTGCAGAACCCTCACAGTGCTGGACAGATGCCAGAGCACAACGGCGGTGGGAGGGGGAAGGATGAGGGAGTGCGTGTGAACCCCTGGCAGCCTGGCTGCCCTCCCAGGCCAGGCGGTGGAATCTTCAGCTGGTCACCACCAGGTCACAGGAATGGGGTGGGGTGGGGGTGGGGGGCATCCCTGTACAGAGTCACAAACCCTAAGGCTTCTATTTTTATGGGCCTGAAAGACGTCCTTTCTTTGGAGACCCCAGCCCATCACAATGGGGGCCTGTTCCCTGCTGGGGCTGTGATTTCATCTGAAGGAAATGTCTTAGGAGGGGGAGGGCCTGGCCACTTCCTGGCCTGGGGCAGGGTGGCTGTAGAGCACCTCCTCAGTGTCCCCCTTCCATCCCCAGAGTGGCCCCTATGGACTAAACTGGGGTAGGGTCAGTACTCTGCCTCCCAGACCCTGAGGACTTCCAGGGCAGGCCACGCCCACTCCAGCAGTAGCTCTGCTGCCCCTACCCAGGCAGGTGGGAAAGGGCACCAGGACCCAGCAGGTGGGAAGGGGTTCCAGGCCCCAGGTCACTGTGAAGGGGGCTACCAGGAGTACCTTCCTATGAATGGAATAAATTCGGTAGGTAGCTCTACGGGGCCTCTTTCTCTGCCCCCTCCCAGGCCAAATTTTCCTGGTGATGATTCAGGCCTCTGGGTTAAATACTGCCCATGCTACGAGTTCCTCTTCCTAAAAATGCAAACTTCTTCTTAAAATGCACATGCTGTCTTAATCATCTTCATTTGGTTATAGGGTCCCTGTATCTCAGGCTGGTCTCACACTCTGTGTTGAGATCTTAAGTTTCTGATCCTCCTGCCTCTACCTCTAGAGTGCTAGAATTACAGGTAATATGCCCATGCCTGGTTTTATGTGGTACTGGGGATCAAACCCGGGCACCTTCTCTGATTCCAGACAGGGTTCAGGATGCACATCGCCTGTCCTCAGCTGGCAGGAACTGTGTAGCTAGGCAGGCGCTCCAACCCTTCACTGTTTCACATTCCCTTCCTGAAAAGCCTCCTGCTTGCCCCGCACTTGCTGTTCTCTGCAGAGGCCTCAATGGAAGCCATGCTTTGGTTACCCTGTACTTCTGCCATGCAAATTCCTAGTCCTCTTTCTAGGCTAGCCAAAAGTCACTTCCCCTTTGACATCCTCCTTGGCCACTCACTTATGAGAGCTGCAGGCCCCTCAGTCCAGTCTGGCCCCAGATAGACTTCCTTAGTGTTAACTTACTAAATCCTTGCTGCTGCCTTTGCCTGGGCTCAACTGAGCGCCTTGGGGGTTGGGACTTCAATAGGCATACAGGGCACTGTGTCATCACCCCAAACTACCACTGTATCCCCAAAGCTCAGCTGCCAGCAACAGTCCTTTCCTGGTCAGGAGGGCAACAGCAGTGCCTTGTTGGCTCACACTTGCTCTGCTTGCCAACTAACGTCTCCCTGCTAGCTCAGTGGTTCCCTCCAACCATCTGAACAGTGTTACAGGGTTCCTGCCTCTGTAAATGGGATGCCACCTTCACAAGGTTACAGTGAGAATGGATGGGTACCAACCTACAGGCGCTTGCCACAGGCCCAAGCATAGCTGAAGTCCCTGATGGTGGTCACTGTAGTAGAACCCTCAGGCCTACTCATACGCTAGAATTGCCAGGAACCAAAGGGAGTACCTCTTGGATATATTGAAGCCCTTGGTCTGTAGATACCATGGTGAGGACCAACAGTAGCTTGTTGTCTTATCAGCCTGACACCTTATTCTCAGGCGTACACATACCAAGGCTGCTACTCCAGAATCCCTTAGGGAGTATTGCCTTTCTCATTTCCAGTCCTGCAGCCCACCTGGGCAGGCTGGCTAAGGGGCTGGCCTTTGAAAGCACAGGAAAGGAGATGGTAGCAAAGGAGGTGACAGAAAGTCGCGTGGGCTGAGGGCCGCGTGCGCCACCAGCCTGTGCCCGGGCGTGTGCAACCCAAGTTAGGGGGCCCAAAAGCTGTTGCTTTTCACACGTCAGCTGTGCCGGAGCAGAAGGCAGAGCGGAGTCTGCCCAGGGCCGAGGCAGAATTTCAACAGGAGTGGGGTCCTCAAATGCCTGGCCCCACGAAGCATAGACAGTATGCCTGGGGCAAGCTGGGCGAGGAGAGGAAAGCCAGTCTTCTGTTCCCCAGACAGAGGGTAACCTGACACAGCCTCACCACTACTGTGGCGGTGAGACAGAGTTTCACTCCCTATGTCATTTGCCATTAGGGGTCTTCACTATATTCCTCCAGATTAGTCTGCCTTTTTGCATCTCACAGATGGGGAAACTGAGGCTCCGTGAAGTTAGTAACACAGCAAGGGGCAGAGTCAGGCTGTGAAAGCTAGTCCTGTTGTTCTGTTGAGCTTGTGACTAGAGACCTTGTCCTATAAAAGCACCATCTGGGGGGGCTGGAGTTTCAGGAATGAGGCAATCAGAAACCAACCCTACCACTATGGCCCCAACAATTTTCAGCCACATTTATGTTTTAATTATGCAAGATATGGTATCAAGCAATCATAGAATTCCTTTTTAATACTTCTAAACACTCCTATGAACTGATATTTTCTCTCTATTTTAGAGGCGAGGAAACCAAGGCTCAGAGAGGTTCACACAACCTGTCCAAGGTCACTCAGTTCAGTGACCGTTGGAGCCAGGCATAAGGCTCCAGAGCCCACGCTTGGCCCGGCTGGCCCCTCCCCACCACTGCTCACCAGGCTCCATTTATCACCAGGCTCCACTTCTAGTTCTCACGCTAATTATTTTCCACTCCTCTTCAATGAAAAGAATTTGCCATCTGCCACCGGGCCTTGCCACTGACACCAGCCAACTCCCCAGGAATCAATTGGGGCCTTTCGCTTCCTGCTGGCTGTTCTGGAGGGGCTGCTGACTGCTGCGGAATGGGGGAGGGAGGATCAGAGAGAGTGGCAGGACCCCCTCTTTGGCAGCCTGGAGTTGACTCCCTAGATTCTGTCCTGAGCAGAAGGGTTTCCTGAAGGTGAAGTGTCCCTCTAGCTCTGGCCAGGCCAGACTCTGCTTCTGAATTCTTCCTTAGAGAGCATTTCTTTTCCTCCCCATAGGCCTCTCTTGCTTGTTTGGGTTCTCTGGATGGAGGTGGGCTGGAGGGGCCTAGACAGGCAAGCTGTGCTGGCCTCAGGTGGCATTCTTCCCCAGGGGAGCTGCTGAGCTGGAGCAGGCATGCAGCCAGTCTCCTCCCATCTCCTGCAGTCCAGCTCACTCCACTGGATCTCCTAACCACTCCCTCTTTCAAGTACACAGAACTAAAGGTTATTCCAAGAAGCAATCACCACCTTCCCTCTGGGTCTGGATCTGGACTGATCTGGTGCTGGACCCTGGGTCTGCCAAATCTGCTCGTCTGTAACCACCTTTCTGAGCCTCAGTTTCCTTGCATGCACAACGAGAAAATGATGGTGCTCACTTCTCGGAGGGGCTGTGAGGGGCAGGCAAGGACATGCAGAGTGAGTGGTTCAGGGAAGCTGGGTCTGTGCCTGTTCTGGTTCATTCCTCAGTTTCCCACAGAGTGTACAGAACCTTTACCTCTGCACCAAGCCTGCTGCCCTGCAACAGGAAGTCCCTGGCCCTCTATTCCCAGTGGCAGGCCCAGTCCTAGTGACCTTTTCAGGTAGGGTTGGTGGTCTCTCTGAGGAAACTACCAGAGTATCGACTCCTTGAATCCACAAGTCAGTGAGCTAGGAATGCCATCTCTCTACAGGGCACGACTTGGACTACTGAGCTCCTATGCAAGGCCACAAGACTGTAGAACACTCCAAATCCTCATTCCTCTAAGAAAGCTGTGTGACTGTCTGTGTGACTGACTTCCAGGCTGTCACATGGCAGATCTTTTCCCCACACAGACTCAACATGGCCGAGCAGCAGAGGCCACCTCATGCTCCCTGCCCAGTCCAATACTCCTTCCACCACACTGCTCTTTCCTGAAAGCCTCCCTTTTTGCTGGGGCTACATGCTGGGAGCTCTCGGCTTCCCAGCTGCAGGTAGGTTCACCAGATCTCAGCCGAATCCCATTCCCAGCTCCTCAGAACTTCCTCCAGAGGAAGCTGTCAGTCTCTGGTGCTGGGGACACCTCAGAGAAGAATTAGCACCTTCCACTTCCTTAGGGGATCTTTAATGATGTCGATAATGAGGTGTTAAGTGGGCATACCAAGCCTGACACCTCCCCTCCTGGGACCCCCACCCCCTGGGCCCAGCCTACCCTGAGCCATGTTCAGCCCCACCTCCTCAGGCAGTGGGCCAGCCCTTGGATCTGCTCTGCCTGGGTGCATGCTGCTCAGAGGTGAAAGCAAGCCTCCAGATGAGCCAAGAGTGCCTCAGAGGGCTACCTCCTGGGCAGTACAGCCATCTAGGGCACAGGCCAGAGGCTCAGGCTCTTGGGTTTCAGCCACTCCCAAGTCATCTTCAAAGCCAGCAGGGATCAAGTGACAGCAAGCAGAGCTCCTTCCCCAGGGAGCTGCTCCACACAGAGCTCTGGTGACTGGAAGGGCCAGCACCCACCCTCACTCGCCAACTGTGCAATATGCGACCACCGACAGCACAAGCTATGGCCCAGTCTCTCTTTGCTTGGATCTCCTTCTTTCTGTGCCCTTTGAAGAGACCCCAGACGAAGGGAAGTGATCATGGGAGGCTGGTCTCTGGGGCCTGGCGCTTCTTGTCATTCAGAGCAAGGTTTAGCTGCTGTGTGCATCACTAAGCTTTGAACTAAGTGTGTGAGATGGAGGAGCCCTCTGACCAATTCTGGCCAGACTCATGAGCCTAGACTCATGAGACTATCACACATCTCCTCCCTTGCCTGAGCTAGGAGGGCAGAAGGAAGGGTCCACAGGAGAAAACTCTTGAGCTCAGGCCACAGCTTCTTCATTCTCACTCTCCTTCTTCCCTCTTACCCCTCAGCAGGACAAAGCTGAACTCATCACAAGTTGCACGGGCCTCCAAGAAGAGGCAGTGCCTGGGAGGCCCCTAGTGTTGGGTGGAGCACAGGCTGGACCTGGCATTGGTCCCAAGGACTCTCATTTCTCAGCCATCCACTGGGCAAAGACTTCAGAGTGCAATGCAGGAGGGGCTGGCCACTTCCTATGATGAGTCAACGACCATTTCCCCATCAGTAAAAAGCTGACACTGATGACAATGCTTCCCTCATGGGCCGGGGGATGGCAAGACAAAGCCATTTCAAAGTTGTAGAGTGCTGACTGCAGGCTGTGACACAGACAGGATCTCGGTGGTAGGAACTACATCTCTTTAGGAACCACTCTCTTCTCCAAAAGCCCAGCAGTGGAGTCAGTGAGATGGCTCAGCAGGTAAAGGCGCTGGCCACACTAGCCTGATAACCTCAGTTTGATGGAATCCACAGACAGAATCAACTCCACAAAGTTGTCCTCAGACTTCCACATGCATGCTATGAAATGTATGCATGTCCTCCCTGACCATATACACTACCAATAATTTTTAAAAAGCATATCATGATGTCTCGATGTCCTTTAAATAAAGTAAAAACTCTCAGGCACTGGCTCTAAAGTTTTCTGCTAACTGCCCAGATGCCCTGCACCCTGCCATGATCACCAGGACCCTCCTCTATATGCCATCTCTTTCTTGGGTGCCAGGTCTTGCTCTTGTCCATGGTTCCCAGCATGCACATGGCCAGAGGCTGTCCTCTCCTGCCCTCTTGCTTCACGTGCTTCTTCTCCTGATGCATTCTAGAGGTATGTTTGGGTGCCTGTCCTCAACTGCCCCGAAGCTCCAGCCCTGGGGTGGGTCAGTTAAGTATGTGGCTCACTTTCTGCAGGTTTCCGGTGTGTCAGCTTCACCTTCTCTATTACACTGCAAATTCCCGGGGTGAAAACTTTAGCTTCTGCCTACTTCTTTCCTGGTCTGGAGGATAGGCCCCGGGAATAAGAGCAACCAGGAGGCTAAAATAATAGGCACTGGGGAGCAGGACACATGCCTCCAGCACAAAGCTGCCCATCCTGGACCTGGACAGAACCCATGGTCCACTTTGTTCAGGAGAGGTTACGGCTGGGCAGAGGCAGGGCCTAGCTGGTTTGGTGTTACCTTCCTTCCCAGAGGTCTTGCCTTTGATAACTAGCTTTGTCACATTGTCACTTCTGTGGTTTCACTCCCTTGGTGCAGCAGGAGGTGGAGCTGGGGCCCTCGGCTGCCACTTGGAAAAACCAGAGCAGGGGCAGGGGTTTAGCAGGCCCTGCTTCAGTCAGCCTGGGGCTATTTCCCACTGTAGAGAGATGAGGCAGGCCTCTGTGCTGGCCCTCACCTGGATGAGAGAGCTCAGTGGGCCCCATCTTCAGGAGGCAGACCTTTTAAAGAAAGAATGGCTGACAACGTGCATGAAAGATTAGCAGGGCAGGTGAGCACTAATGGGATAGCCATCCAGTGTCTTCAGGCTACACAAGGTCCTGGTGAGACCACGAGGCTCCCGCCAGGCCAAGACTAATACCTCATCCCCCACAGGGCTCTGGGCAGCAATGTGACAAAGCCTGCTTCCTCAGCAGGCGCAGTCCTTCCTGCACATCCCAGGAAGGCTCTGGAGTGGAGGATGGCAGTGAGGGGGGGTCGGGCCTGCGTCATAGCTCGTGCTGGCTTCTCCACCCTCAGTGGCCGCTGGTGGCTATAAATACCACTCCATTCTCTGGATGTTGCAGAAGATGACCTAGAATCGTGGGCTTGGAGGCCTCCTGGGGCCCCCTCCCTGCTCATTTCAGATGGAGCCTGGCTGACCAGAACATCCTTGCACCTGAAGAAGGGGCAAGACCAGAGCAGTAGCTCAGATCCGAGCAATGCCTCAGTCGGCCACAGGCAACCCCAAACCCTTTGACACCAAACCCTCTCCACAGGACAAATAAGGGCAGCAGGCCCTGAGCAGCCCAAGAGATACCAAAGAAACAGTGCCTCAGGGCACCAGCCACCTGAGACCTGCTTCTTTTTGTACCATTACCCCAGCCTTTGGCCTTGAGCTCTCTCTGGAGCCCTACTCAGAGCTGAAAGCTCCGAAGCCACTGGGTCCTAAGCCCTGCTTTTCTCCTTCACAGCCCCACAGCACCTCTGTGTTTTTTGAGTCAAATGATTCCGAACATGTCATCACCCCGGGAGCCTCTTTGGGACAAACTCCACTTTAACAGGGGCCTTTGGAGTGTCAGTTGTTTAGTCAGGAGGAAGCTTCCTCCTCCTACCTGGCAGCCTGCCTATGAAAGAGACCTCCTTCTTAGAAGCCTAGGCCTAGCTGACCAGGTGCACAAGACAGAAGGTGGTCCCCAAGCCTGGTAGAGGGAAGACAGAAATCCTCTCAGTAGTAGGGTTTGGTTCCAAGTTTTCTAGCTTGGGGCAGGGCAGGCTTCAAGGGGAGACAAGGAACAGCTAACAGTGGAGTGTCCGGGGCTGTGTGAACACAGGTGTGATCTGGCTAAGCAATTCTTTACTGTAGCCATCCTCTACTCTCCAGACAAGCAGGAGTGCCCACCACATGCCAAGGACCTAAGGGGTGGCAATAAAGAAAACAAGGAGTGACGTGAGGTCAGATTCTCACGATACCTCCAGTCTAGTAAGAAAAAGGAATCTAAGCCAGTCTCACATAGAGCAAGGAAAATTCTATCACAGGAAAGAGAGGTCACATAGACCTGAGTGTGGCTGCCCAGAGACTGTGGCTGGAAGTGGGTCGAGCAAGGCAGAGAGCCCACTGGAGGGATAAGAGGGGACAAGCACAGAGCACACACCTCTGCACAGGCTGTATGGGAGAAAACAGAGGATGGGGCCAAAATCAGGTTAGCAGAGGCAGGGACAGAGAGAAGGCTGAAGGGGAGGACAATGGGACAGGGCCTTGTGGGCCAGATCCCGAGACTTCGGCCTGGGCAGAGGTGAGAGAACGTGGAGGGTCCAGGTTGAGAGTCAGCATACAAAGTAGTTATAGGTAGGTCACTGGCCTGTGTAATGGGCAGCAGACCCTGGAGGGTGCCTTTAAACCACAGGCCTGGAGTCACCTTGTCCCACACAAAAGCACCATATTTCCAAAGAGTTCTGATTCAGCCCAGTCCTGATGCAGATGAACCTGTATGAGGGAACATGCCCATGGTAGGTACCACTGAGGAGTGGTCACTGGCTTCTTGCTCCCAATGGATGCCTGGAGTTTGGGCCATTTCCCCTGAATAGGTCAATTTCTCATTCTTCTTGTCATCCAGCCCTGACCATGATAATAACCATACAGGGAGGCATAACTCAGGAGAAAGACTCCAAGCTAATGTAAACCTTCCCAGGGAGGGGAATGAAGAACAGCTCTAGCTGAAGTCAACTATCCACCAATCCATCTATCCACTCATGCATTCACTCAAGCATGCATGCATACATACATTTAAGCATCCAGCCAGCCAATCATTCATCTCCCCATGTATTCATCCAACCATTCACTCAAGCATCTACCTACCCACCCATCCATCTACCCAACACATCCACCCATCAACTAACTCAAGCATTCATCTATACATCCTTCCTCCCCCTATAGCCCTCCCATTTCCACTCATTTCACAATGCCAGTCACACTAGAATGTGCTCTCGCTCACACACTGGGATGCTTGTCCTGTAGAGTTTGTCTCTGCCTACATTCACCTCCTCTCATGCTGTCTCATCTCTTTCCTAAACATAACCCTGTCCTTACTTCTCCATCTGCTCCCCAATCTCATTTCTGAATGCCTGTCTCTCTGATGCCATTCAGTTCCTAGCTCAGGGGCCCTATCCTTGGGCCTGCCCACCCTGTCTCAGGTAGCCCTCCCCATCACACAAGTCTGTTGTGTTTTCCTCTCAGCACTCTGTACCACCTAATGCTCTCTAGTTTTCTGGGTGGCTCCCCCACCAGAATATGGCTTCCCAGGGACAACAGTCTCTCCTGTTTTTCTCCTTCCTATGTCCTCAGCACCCAGAAAATGGCCTGGCAGGTGGAGGCAGCTGCATGAGGAAGAACCATTTCTGAGCAAGGCCAAACAGATAGAGATAGATGATATACAGGAGCCAGTGCAGAGCTGAACCAGGGCCCAGGACTCTGATGGCCAAGGCTCAAGCTTTCTTTGCCAGGAAGCCAGAGCTCAAGCCCCTCTGCCCCCTGGCAGGAGAGATGCAGGAGCTCACACTGGCACTGGTGCTTTGGGCAGAGCAGGAGTAAGTGTGGTATCTTCATCCTACAGGGGAAGGTTGAGGCAGGAAAGGAAGGTTGAGAGGTCTGCTTGTGGTAAGGTTCTGTTGCCTAAGGGACTCCCTAGCAGTGACGATACATCTGCCTTCCCTTCATCTCCCAGATCTGAGCTCCAGGTCTTCCTGGGCATGTGAGTAAGGAGAGAAGGAAGGAGGTACTCAGAAAAGAGTACCGAGGCCTGTGTTCTCAGGACACACCGTAAGGGATTGAGTAACAGGGCCTGTGCCTTGGCCTGACAAAGGATGCAGTGGCAACCTTCCTGTAAGCAAAGAACAAGGCCTGGGAAGATATGGAGCTCAAAGCTGCCGCCCTTCTCAGGGACCCTGCCATGCACTGAGTATTATAAATGGGACAGGAATTATTACTATGGCCTAACTATATGGGGGAATCTCCATTTTTGAAGTCTGGCAGAACAAACCTATTCAAACCTGACACTTTTGAGAGCCCGTGTGATCCAGGCAAGGCTTAGAGCCTGTGTTCCTCTTCATGTGATGAAGATAGAAGCAGTTGCTGCATCCTTGGCCACTGGGGAAAGGAAACTTCTGAGCTTTGAGCCTGCTCTCAGGATGCTTACTCATTCTACCTCCTTCCTGGGGATCTCACCTGCTCTCTGCCAGCTTGCTACAAGGAAGTCTACAATGGATATGCCCACTACTCCTGTGTGTGCACACAAGACACACCCTACCACAGCGTGGTTCACTGTAGCTTCTCTTCTTCCTGCTTACCCCAGCACAACTCCAAAGAGACCAGAGGCAGGGTACAGATGAGTTTTCAGCCTAATACCTCTTACTCAGAGGTTGAGGGCTAAGGAAGAGTGGTAAGTTGGTGTCAGAGCTAAGGCTGGGTAACAGCTGATTTGAAGTCCCTGTGGTCCACGGGTGCCAGCCCTTCCCCGTCATCTGCACAGAGCCTCCTCATAGCTCTTCTGGGGCTTTGACAGCATGAGATCACGTCTGGGAAGCGCTCAAAGAGAAAAGGCAGGAGGAATAGAGGTAGGATTAATTAAGTATTAATGTCTTTATTTTATTAGTGCTTCTGTTGACTGCAGGGCCAGAGTGGGAAAACACATGGGACTTGGGGTCAGTCAGTGTGGGCTACAACAGGGCTGGTCACTGAACAGGTAACTGTAAGTTGTACCCACTCTGAGCTCTAATGCCTAGAAAAGAGGAATAACAACTGTGGGCTGCTGGTGGGGGAGCAATTCAGACCAGTTTCCTTGCCTGTAAATGAGAATGCCAAGACTCACAGTCCCCAGGACTGCTCATGGGGAGGAGTCATGGCAGGCACCTGGTACCAAGCTGTGTATGAATGGTAAATAGTGGGCATTCCTTCCACCACTGGAGGACAAGGCATAGGAAGAAAGCCCCTGGGGTTGTGCTCTGTAATGCTTCCCAAGGCTAGCCAACTGTGTTTATCACCAGGTAGCAGAATGCTGAGACAACCCCTCCCCCCATCCCAATGCCCATCCTGGAATCAGAGAGACAGCTCTCTCTTTCTCATCCATCCTGCTTAGTCTTGGGTATCTGGGATCCCCATGGCTGCCTTCTCAACCAAGCACATGGTTAAGCTCTCACAGGCCAGTCTGAAAGTATCCAGGCAACCTCTTTGCAGCTGTGCCCGCCTGGAAAGGTTGATATCAAGTCTGAGCAAATGTGCCCTCTCAGCTTCCCCCTGTTCACAGAGTCTTCACCCATAGGAGGTATAGCACAGCCTGTTGGTGACAGCCTGATTGTTCTCATGGCTCAAATGGGCAGATATGGAGTGGCACAGAGGTCATGGGTCATACATAGCGTTGACTTTGTTAAAGGTGACTACACAAAGCAGAATGGAAACCCAGAGATGGTGCTTGGAGTTCCCATCTTAAAGGACTAAAACTACTCCACAAGGCTGGTCATAGGCGAGACAATAGGAAGTGGAGAGTTTGGTCTGTCTAGCTAATGCAAACCCCATCTGGGGCTTCTAGCTAAGGCAGAAAGGGAGTTCCTCATCCTTGGATCTAGTCATTGGTTACTTAACCTGTACCCTTTGATCCAGAGATCCCAGATCCCAGCCTCCAGGAGCCACTGTAGATGAGCTCTGTCAGGCCAGGGAGAGGTGCGGAAAGGCCTGACCCTTAGAAGACAGCGTCGAACTGGAGAAGTTCAAATTGCTGAAGCAGAGTCAGATTAAAGGGGTGAAGGGAAGGTCAGGAATATGATGGCTTGAACCAAGACGATCTCTCCTGCTAGGAGAAAGGGTAGAGGCCTGCAGACTGGCCATTCCAGACAGAGCAGATGTGCCTGCACAGGGCTCCTGCCTCTGGCCATGTGTTCCTCTGCTCCAGCCACACAAAAGTCCTATTGATGCTGCCCCTCACCCCCACACCCTGAGGCCAGTGCCCCAGTACAGGGCTCTGGGGGCCTCTCCTGCTTCTAGCTGACAGTCCAGCTGTTGCTGCTGCCGCTGCTGCTGTCCAGGCATGCCAGGCATGCCAGGCCCGGGCAATATGAAGTCACATGCTCTGCGCGGGCGAGGCCATGCACTGCCGGGAGAGCGTCAGGGAGCTCAGGAAGGTATGTGTTCGTGCGCAGTACAGGGCTGGCAGAAAAGCCGAGTGGCAAGAGGCACTGCCACCTTCCTGTTCCCACCTCCTCCGCTGCGCTCAGTCCCGCCCATCTTCCAGGAGGGCAAATCCTTGGGCAAACAGAAACAGTTAGACAGGTGCAAGAAGCAAAGCAAAAAGAGGGGGCAGGGTAAAAGCAAATACCAAGGCCTTGGCTCCGCATGCAGCCTGCTGCCTGCTGGACTGTGCTCTGGTGGCCCTGCCTGTAGCGGCCATCAGTGCCCCAACACTTGGCCTGTGGTATTTTGGAGAGTCTTGAAGAGCAAAAAAGTTGACTTCCTGCTATGCACTCCTCCAGAATGCCTGACTATGAAGAAAAGAAGAATGAGCAGGGCCTGAGGCCTCAAAAGTAGGCTCTGACAGTTGCCTGCCACCCACCTAGGCCTGCCACATGTGCTCCCTCAATCTTTGTCTAGGGGACAGGGTAAGTGACCCCCCAGGAGACATCCTGGAGAAGGGCAGGCTCACCTGGGCTTAGAGTCTTTGAATAAGTCATAGGTGCCCACCACTCACAGCCTGTAAAGTTAATTGAATGAGGCCTATGTAGGAGTCCTTGACATATGTCTGGCAGGCCGGAAGGTTCTCTAAAGAAAGAAACTTGTGCTCCTCCCTTTGGCTATCAGGCTATAGAAACAAGTCTCCGAAGAATTAAAAAAAAAAATGTGCCTAGGAATCTCATGCTGCAGGAAGAGAAAAGCTGAAGCCTGATGCCAACCAGAGGACACACCTGCCTCCTAGGAAGAAGTTTCGTACAATTCCAACCACCTTGTAGAACAGACTGAACAGAGACAATGATCAGCAGGGCCACATCCTGACCAGGACTATTTAGTTAAGCATACCCCTTGCCTTCTATTTAAGGCTAAACATCATGTCAGGACCCTGAAGACAAACTTAGTGGGTGGGGGCACTGGTCCCTTCTAGATCCTCCCCCTGCCCCCGCCCAGCAAGGCCACGCTGCACTCTCTTTTTCACTACTACTTGTCTCTAACTGGCCAACAGAGAACAGATGGTCAGTCTAGCTTGTTGGGTCTGCCAGTACCCAGGCTTTGACCCTTACAACTCCAGTAACAGGCACAGGGCTCAGCACACACAAGCCACTCACTATGTGGATGTTCAGCCTAGAGCTGCCTGTGGCTGTGGGTGTGGGTGGACTGAAGGCAGGTTCAGAAAGAGGGGCAGTGCTGCAGGGGCCCAGCTGGTCTTGGACACCCTGGGCAAACAGTTCTAACACCTGACCACTGACCTGTGGCTGCAGAGCCAGGCAGAAGGAAAAGATAGGCCATATCTACTCCACTGTCAGGGGCTGCAACCCCAGGGCAGAACTCCTAGACCAGAAAGAGATATGTACGACTCCCTTTTGGAGCTTTGGCTTTAGGCTGACCCCAACCTAGATGCAAACAGAAGAAAGGCTATATACATTCCACAGGTCCAGCAGAGGCAACATGGTCCTCCTTTGCTCCATGTGCCTCAGCTGGGTGGGCTGCAGGCCTCCTGTTTTCAGCCCACAGTCCTTTCTCCAATCTTGCTGTCTACCAAGCTCTTCAGGTTTCCTGGGTTTAGCCTAAACACTGCCTCCAAGATGCTGTTGGGGCCCACCAATCCCCTTAGGTGGAACAATTAGTGTTCCTCCATCCTGTGCTCCCCAAAGGCTGGGGGCTGCTATAGGGCAGGGCTTCACGCCCTGCATCTTCATGTTCTTGGCATACAGCTCAGAGCCTGGTGCCTAGCAGCTGCTCAAGAAATGTCAAACAAGGCCCCAGTCCGGCTCCTTGCTCCTCTCAGATCACACTGCCAATACACCTGGCCAAGAGGATTCAAAGTCAGCTAGCAGGAACCAGGGTAAGACTGTCCCTGAGCTGGGGAGCACGAGGCTTCTGCTCCTTCAAAAAGTACCCACCTTGCATGCACCAAGCCTCACCCACAATCAGAGGCAGCTTTGGGGACATGAAGGCTGCCTCGCCGTCTCCAAAAGCAGAAACCAAAGTTAACAGGGGGTGAGCAAGGGAGGTGCACCGGAACTGCAGGGAGAAAGGCAGTTGTGGCTGCCATCTGCTGTGAGCAAGATGTTTGAAGAACATGCGCTCCTAGCTCTGAGGTCTCCCAGCCAACTTGGGAGGGTGGGGTGGCCCCTCTGCAGATGGGAACAGGCATCTAAGCCAAGACATGAGAGGCCACCAAGGGATGCTAGGGCCAGTCCTACCTAAACTCTGGGGCTGCGCCGGCCTGGCCTTCCGATTCTTGAGCATATGGGTGCCAGGCTTTGGGGAGCTGATTCCACAATATGATAATGATAACTTAAAGATAAGAGTATTAAGGACAACAATATTAGCTACTGTTAACTGAAAGTTCAGGTGCCTGCCTGAGTCTCATCAATGCAACTTCCAGCCATCAGCTCATTTCATCCCATCATTCCCACAGAAGGGCAAAGACAGTCCAAGAAATGGTGGCCAGGTCCTGTTCCTCCCTCTAGAGGGACCTGGCTACCTAGGACCCACCCAAAGAAGGTTCTGGGGTCCTTAACTAGTCTATTCTATTCTATTTGTTTGTTTTTCAAGACAGGGCTTCTTTGTGTAGCACTGGCTGTCCTGGAACTTGCTCTGTAGATCAGGCTGGCCTCAAACTCACAGAGATCTGCCTGCCTCTGCCTCTGCCTCCTGAGTGCTGGGATTAAAGGCATGTGCCACCACTACCTGGCCCCTTGACTGTTCTTTAGAGCCCAGGAAACAATAAACAGAGCACCCTGACAGGCCACTGTGGATCAAAGATACAAAGACCTGTCATAGGCCACACAAGCTCAGCAGCAGGTAGAAAGCAAACTCAAGAACCCAGATTCCTACAGCCTTGCCCTACCTGATGCAGGCCTGGCCCCACCTTCCCGTCCACAGCATTGCCTCACTTACCACACAGGGCCACCCTGCTTCTATACAAGCAGCTTAACACATTTTTTAAAAAGAGAGTCCCGTTAGAGGGACAAGACTGTCTTAGCCCACTGGGAAGAACCATCCCAGCTGGGGCCTGATGTTCCTTCATGCTGCCCATGCGTGTTGCCTGCTCAGGTCATAGCTGGCAGCCTCGGTGATCCTTTCCCTTTGTGGGCCAAGCTGAGTACCGGACTAGGCTTAAGGCTGGCCAAACCTGGGCTTGCCAGGCTTACTCCCGCCTGCGACACCTTTCCACTGTGCCTGTACACAAAGAATCAGCACCCTATGCCCCAGACATCCAGATACCCTGCTTGTCGGAACTTCTGGCTGTGGCACCTGACTGACCACACAGCTACCTTTCTCACAAGGCCGATGGACTGGTGTCATAACCAAATCATGCCAGGGTCCCAACTCTCACTCCGAGCAGCCATTTCCTGCTACTCCACCCCAGGGAGTCAGGGTAACCCCTCTCCCACTGGTAACAGGAAGCTAGGGATTCTGGGGCTAGCCACCCAGAACTGCACATCCCCCAACCCACCCCCCAGCTCACCCCACGCGGCACTGCTGCCACCGCCCCCACAGGCCTGCTAGCAAGCCATGCACTCCAGTGCTGTCTGCTTGGTCCTCCTCCACCCCTCCCCACACTGTGATTGCGACACCTCTGTCCTACTGCCTGCTGGGGGAGGCTATGGGTGTCTGAGAACCAAGTACACAGGACCTGAGAGGGGTTTTTTGTTTGTTTGTTTTTTGTTTTCTGGGGGTGGGGAGCCAACAGTGTTCTTTCTCCCAGGGGTCCTTGGCCCTAGCTAGCCATTGGGCTGACCCCACTTCCTGACTCTCACAGTCCTCAGTCTGGCTGCCCTGTCTGTGTCTGGGAAATGCCTCGGAATCAATGGCTTCCCTATTCTTTGGTCTCTTGACAGGGGCAGGGCAAGGAAGGCGACTGGCTCAGGAATCTTCAGGAGCAGCTATGTTCAAGACCTGAGCTTTACTTGTCTCATGCTGGGAGGTAGGGGTGGCAGGCTCTTTGGCAGCCCTCGGATGTTGTACTGACTCTATCCCCCTCACCCCATCCTGGGACTGAGTGTGAGTTGCTGTCACCACCCAGACACCTTCACAACTGCCTCAGCGGAGGCACAGCCAAGCTCGGGGTGAGTCAGCTAGGGAAGTCCCAGCACCAGCACCCACCACTGGAGAGGCTCCGCTGACACCTATGAGAGGGGTATCCAGCCCCTCCCATAGAGGGTGAGAGGAACACCCGGGCTCCCTCGCCCCCATTTCCTGCTCCCTAAGAGAGGAGCCAGGCAGGTGGAACAGGAGAAAGTCATACTGCAGACAGCCCTAAAAGGTAGGCCATGGGCACACAGCTGCCCTGCTATAGCCACTGACCCCTCAGGATTGGCACATAAGTAGAGAGGAGTCCCTGGTGGCTCCTGCTTAGAGGGACCCTGGCCACCAAGTACCCTGCTTTCCAGGGTTTTGGTGTCTACATGGCTCCAGATGATAAAGGGATGGGTACTCTACCTCATTCTAGAGGGGCCTCCCCCTTGTCAAGCCAAGATGGAGAGAGGACTAAGGTCCAGACCAGAGGTCCAGAGGTGAGACCAAAGCTAGGCAGAAACAAGGTCAGGACAGAATCATGCAAAGGCAGCAAGATGTCTTGTTCTGGAAGAAACAGGAGAAATGGCCAGGCCTGTAAACCCACCAGACCCGTGGTGGGGGTCACGGGCCATCTCTTGCGGCTTGCCTGACAATGCAGAGAGACTGCTGCCTTTTGCAGTTGTAATATCCGGCCTTAGGAAGGCCCGGCTCCCCATTCACACACACACACACACACACACACACACACACACACACACACACACACACCCATCCTTTTCTGGTCTGGAGGGAGGGCTCTCTGCCTCTGCCTAGGTAAGCAAAGTGAGGTAGGGGTGATGTTCTGAGCATGCTTCACCCACAGCCTTGGGTGGCTCAAAGCCCAGCACAGGAGAGAAGATCTATGGCCTGGGAGTTCCCAGACCAGGAGGCAATGGCCACGCTCTATAAGACCTCAGGAGATGCTACAGTCCTGACCAGAGAAGAAACCCAAGGTGGGCCAGTGAGTGGAGGGTTCCGATACAAGGGATCTTGGAATGGGGTCAGTGCTGAGTCAGGAGATGGACGATGCATCCAAGAGGGAAGATGCCTGTCTGGATCATATTTCCTCCCCTCTTTCCACCCCAGGACCAAGCAGGAGATACAGGGCCTGCTCTTTAACCACTGTGGCCAGGAAGCCCCTGAGAAGAAGGTTCCCCACATTTTTTCCCTGGGTCACACACAAAAGCAGCTCCTCTGGGCTCCTAGCCAGGGGGCGCACTCTGGAGAAGACACAGAGCCCCAGTGGCAGCTTCCCCATCTTATCAGGATCACATGCATGCTGGCTATTGCTTGGGTAGGTATTAAGGACCCTATCCATGGGCATGATGGGTAACTGGGAAAGCTCCCATTTAGGCTTCTCCAGCCCCTGCCAGCTTTGATCTTCAGCTCCTGTTGGGCTTCCTCTTTCTTGGTTTTTCCTAAGGCCTGGCCTGTTGCACTTCCGGAGTGGGGAAGTGGGTGGTGGGAGAGATTCAGAAACCCATCTACTACTTTGAAAGAAGACTGGAAACATATGACCACATAAATCTCCTGGGTTTATTTAAATGTCTTTCAAACAAATCTCTTGAATGACTTTCTCCTGTCCCCACCCCTCCTGGAACTGAGCCACTCAATGGAAAACAGTAGCTTGAAGTACTGAGTCTTAGGCCTGATGGAAGGAAGAGGCCTCAGACACAAAGCCAGATACTGGGATGCTCCTGAGGCAGCTTGGACTAGGAAAGAAAGAGAGAAAGCAGGGCAGACCCCTCCCATGAGATCCAGGAGACCAACCTTAGGGCCAGGATCACTCAGGCGTCCTGGGTCTCTGCAGCCAACTGGTCCATAAATTCCCCCACCATTCACCATACCCCTTTGGCCATAGCCATGGAGGCCTAGATATCAGAGACAGACAGCCCTGATCAATCCCTTGTCTAGGGGACCATGTGCTAGCAGCCACTTAGAGATACAAGCCTAGCAGCTGGAACAGACAGGAATGGTCTTCTCTGGCAACTGAAGCTGCCCAGAAAACCAGATAGTGTAGTAGGAATGGAAGGCAAGCAACTCATTAGAGTACCAGAGCAGAGCTAGAGGTGCCAGAGTTTGAGCTCGGGCCAGTCCGTCCTCACAATCTATAGACAAGGACCTGGAGCTCAGGGAAAGTACATTGCCATGGCCAAGGTCACACAGCTTTGGCTTTTGCCCTGTCAGAAATGCCACTCAAGCCTCATTTGCTCCATCATTACTCCCTTAGCATACATGAGCCTCGATTCTGGAGTTTATTTTTGGGCACCTAGGTGACACATCCAGAGTACCCCTGGAACTCTGCAAACCAGAGGTGAAGGAGCTTCTGGCCATCTCTCCCCACACTTTCCTTCTGTGTGGCACAGAGGTGTCCTCACCATCACTAGAGGAAACAGAAACAGGGAGAAGCAAGAAAGCAATAGATCAAAACAATGGACAAAGAGCACCAGGACCTGGAGAAGGCAAGGTGACATGGACAAGGTTACTTCAGCTAGTCCTGGCAGATGAATCTTCCACTAGCCAAGAAGGCCTCTTGTCTCATGCTGGGTGAGCTTTCTGTGTCTCTGGGACCCCAGACCAGACATGTTTATGTCACATTTTCCTCCTTCCTACGAAATTACGGTCTCTGTGAAAAACAGAAACCACCACCACTGACAATAAAAGAACCAGAAGCTTCTCCTGATCCCACTTGGAAAATTAACTATGAACAACTATCTAGTCCTTTGTTTTCTCTGTCCAAATATAGTTTGTGACGGTTACTGTTGACAGAATCTAGGATCACCTAGGAGACAAACCTCTGGGCATGCCTATGAGAGAGTTTGGGGATTGGGTTAATTGAGGTGGGAAGACCCACTGTCATGGTGGGTGGTACCATTCCATGGACTGGAGTCAGAGACTAAATAAAAAGGAGACAGTAGTAGAACACACACATCTGTGTCTCTTTCTGCTTCGGGACTCTTGATACAATGTAACCAGCTGCCTCAGGGTCTTGCCGTCATCAAATCCCCAACACAGTGGACTTGAACTGTGAGCCAGAATAAACTCTTCCTTCCTTGAGATGTCTTTGTCCAGTATTTTAAAGTAGCAATGAGCAAAGCAACTATTTCACCGGGCTGCTCTGTACCTGCCACTTCTCTTCAGAGAACCCAAGAGTAAACTCTGCTCATCAAATGGCTTTTCACCACCTCTCCTCAACACAGCAGAATCATAGTAGCTTATTCACCCGGTCCCTCAGTTCCCCTCTTCTTGTTGAAAGAAAACCTCTGAAGCAAGCCTAGGGAATATACCTCTGCGCTACAGGCCTTAACAACAGGACCCTGGCGGATCCTGTCTTTTCTGTTGTCTTGAGTTTGAGGAGTCGGGGTTGTGCCCTTCACACAGCTCTCAGGTAGTGACTCCCGGAGATGTGCAAAGGGGAATAGCAGTGCTGACTGACAAATGCAAATTCCCAGTCCCCCTACCACTCCTCCACCCAGCAATTCTGAAGCAGTGAGTCAAAGGTAGGGCCCAAGAGTGTGTTAAGAGGAGCCCTGATTTTGAGAGTGGCTCCCAACAGGGCTGCCATCTAAGCCTGCAGAAACTATCCAGTGCTCCTAGAGTCTGAGTTCCATCTCAGAGAAGTTAGATGGTGGCTGGGGGGAGGGGTCAAATAACAGTCTACTCTCTTACCTGTTCTAGGGTGAGGCCGCATTCAGGAATGTTGACCAGTACCAACACAAGTACCTGTGTAAGACAGGCAGTGTCAAGACAGACTATCACACTCACTAAGGATCACATACTGTGTGACTTTGCCACTCAAACTACAGTCCATGGACCAGCCACAGCCCCTTGATAGTTAGAATCTCAAAAATACAGATGGGGTCCATCTGGCCTGTGCTAGAGCCTACATCAGCAAGCTCCCCACATGAAATGTGAGTGTCACGCTGCACCATGCCCAGTCCTGGGCAAGCAACTAGAGAGTGCATCCCCTGTGTCCCTCCTGGTGTTCTCAGAGGTCCAATCATGCCTGGTCTATAGGCAGGAACTGCAGCTGAGGCTAAATAACTTGGTTAAAGATCCAGAAGCTGTGGCAGGAACCCCATGGCAGAGCACTCGCTACTTCCCAGGGAGCTTCAGTCCCACTTGACAGATCAGGCCCAGTTACAAGCCATGGTCAAGGAAGCAGAGGGGAAGCCAAATCAACGGCTCTGCAGCCCTGCCTGGACAGCGGAGCTGTAGCTGACCCCCACTGTGTGTCTGGAGCCCTGTTCCCTCCTGGCCCACTGTGCCTGCAGTCTGCAGCTCAGAGCCAGGGTGGATGTCCTGCCTCCAAAGCTTTCAGTCTCTGCAGACACAGCTGGGGACAGGAAGTAGGATCTGGGGCGGAGGAACCAGGAGCTCAGTTTGGTCTGAGGACATTCTTTCTTCGCAGCCAGACCCAGTTCTGTGTGCCTTTTGAAAGGAAGTAGAGAATAGCTGTGCTCAGCCCAGTGAGGCCGACCTCTTTCAACATTCCAGTTGCTGCCATTTCCAATTACAACTTCAGAGGGCTCCTATAATTTATACATCCCAGGATGCACTGCTCCAGCTGCTTTATGATGGGAGTTCATTACACCATTAAGGTTAAACTTTTATAAAGTACTGGGCAGGTGGTGGGCTGGGTGCCCAGCTTAGTTACTGCTTCCAGAAGCCTGCTGAATGGGGCTCACCTGGGGAAGGGAGGGGGCAGGCTCTCTAAAGGGACCAAGAAACGGAGAAGGCGGCTCCTGAGGTGCCCAGAGCCTTCATTAGCCTGTTTATTAAACTGCATAGTATGGCAGGCAGGCAGCAAGGAGAACAATCTGGAACAGCTCAACAGCACTGGCAGGGGGCATGCGGGGTGAGAGGAACCATCCTGTGTGAGCCTGAAAGGCGTTGCCAAGGCCAGGGAGGTGTGGGGTCTGAGGAGGACATGGCTGGGAAGTGGAGCAACACAGATGAAAACTTGGCCTGCACGTGGGGGAACAGACCTGGGGCTTCCTGGGGGCGTGGCAGACTTCTCAGCAATGGAGAATCCGAAAGGAAGATGGCTGTCCCGGGGCTCACAAGGTCCCAGTGGGAGCTGAGGGTGACAAGCAGGATCAACCCCGGGAAGTAGGGGCCACACGGAGAGTGGAAGCAGAGGTGTGGCTTCCAACAGAGTTCCTGGACATTCCAAGGAAGCTGAGGCCCCACACACTCCTCAGCTGGGAAACACTCAGTGCTCCTCCTAGGCACCATGCAACACCCTTGAGTGCAAAGCAGATAAGTGTCCACAACACAGAAGCTGCCACTACTCTGCATTATATGTGACCCTGAGCTTGGAGTACTTTGAGTTGGGTCTGGAAAGACATCCCAGGGACTGTGTGTCACATGTCAGCCACTAACAGAACCAGGAAGAATCTGGTGACTTTCCTCCTATGCCTCCCAGCTCCACACAAAAGTCTAGTAGACAGCAGGAGCTCAGCTTGATGATGAACCTTTTTATCAGCAGCCTGGCCAAAACTGAATGGACCCTTGAGAAGACTTTCTTGACTCAGCAAGAGTGAAGCATCTGCATGGCTGGTGTTCCCAGGGGCACTTGGCTCCTGGCCTTCTCCTTCACATCTTTAGAACTGCGGGGACTTCTTTCTGGGACTTCAAGCTTCAAAGAGCATGACGTGGTACCCACAGATTGGGTTCACTTCATTCTCCAGCCACTGAAGAGGCTGCCATGTCCAGGCCACCTTGTGAAGCCTAATCTGGTTTTCAGGCCCATCATCTATCATCCTACAGCCTCAGGTGGCCAGGGGGACACTACAGTTTTGCTTACTTACAGGAGCTCTGAGAGAAACTGGCTTTCCCAAAGGCCTCGGGAGAGGAACATTAGACAAAGACAAGAGCCGGATGGAAGGGGTGCCAGAGGGAAGCAAACCAAAATAGGAGAGGAACCAAAAGTTGGGGGTTGGGAAGGCCAGCTTCAGAGCAGGCTGGGATGTGAAGAGTGAGACGCCAGAGGGGAACCAGCAAAACAGTGCCAGCTTGGAGAAGAGGTCCAGATGCTGGCAGGGAGGGATGCCCAAGGGGCTTGGCCTGAACTGAGGAAGGGTTTGGGGTCATCCAGTTTCAGAGGAGGCACAGCACTGGCTAAAAACAGGATCTTGTTAGCCTTAACACTGGCCTAATGGAAAGAAATGATCTTGAGAGTTACTGACAACACTCAGCCAGTATTGGGCACCTGTCATTCTAGGCTCTGGGCAGGAACTCCCAAACGGGTGTCATTTGATACCAATGTGTCACATTCCAGCGCAGCCCCCTTCCCTTGTTTGGGAGAGAGAACCAAGAGGTCACGTGACCCGCCCAAGCAGTGAAGCTTTGTCATTATGCACAGTCCCTGCCTGAAAACCTGTGCTATTTAAAAGTAGAGAAGATGAACCGGAAGCAGACGGTCAGAGGCAGGCAGGGGTGGCATACTCTTGGAGACAGGCAGTCTCTGAAGAGCATGAAGCAGGTAGGGTACTGGGAGTTCCAGGCCCCTGAAGCTGAGGCTGCAAAGGTTGGGACTGTACCCTCAGCTACCAGCCCAGGACTGCCCAGCCATTCTGCAGCCTGCAGAGAAACTGCAGCAGGGCAGTTGTCCCAGGACAGTGAAGGAGCTGTGAGAAGTGGGAGTAGGCTACAGGGCGTGCCAGGGGAGCCTGATGTAATCCCAGCCTGCAGAGGGCGGAAACTTGGGAAGTGAAATGAATCGTCACCTAACGGCAGCCTGGCTGCAGATTTCCAACAGGCAGTGCCAGGCCTGCCTTGCCCCCACCCACAAGTCAGTCCTCTCTGTTCTGCCCTCTGCTCTGGGGCCCCGAGAGGATCAGGGTAGAACCATGCAGAGCCCTGTGGCCTTCCAGAGAGAGCCCCTGCCAGGTACTGAGCTGCTGGGCGCTCGGGAGAGCTGATGAGAAAGCAGAGGATTCCTAGCTGACGCCCTGGGAACCCTGCCAGGTGTCCTGCTTCCGGGATGCAGGGCTTACCTTTTTCCCAGCTACTGCATGTTTGGGGGTGGGGTGGGGTAGCAGAGTTCTAGGTGGCTGCCTGGCAAACTCTCCCTCTTTCTCACTAAACCCAGCATGAATGGACCTCGTTAGGGTGCACATGGAAACAGAAAAGTAGGGCCCAGAATCCTGGAGGGCCCTCTGCACTTCATACAACCAGGACCCAGGTACTTCTCAGCCAACCAACAGACTAAGAAACCTAGGCCAGGACTGAGGACTTCCTCGGAACCTCCTGCCCCTTTCCTGGCACCACAGGATTTTGAAGTTCCTGGCAGCTAGAAAGCCACAGGACTCTCTAAAAGCCTATCTGGATGTCTTGGAGGGTGGGTATACATGCTTCAGCCTGAGTTTGTGTGTCCAGCCATAAGCACCCTTGGTCTGCCTGCCAGAGACCTCACTGGCAACTCTAACCTTTGTTTAGCACATTCTCTTCCCAGGCCCCTTCCTTCCTAGAATCACATTTAAACAGGGCAAGCCAGGATGAATATCCTTACTGCTGGTCTGCAAACAGGAAAATTGAAGCTCAGAACTCACAAGTAACTGATGCATAAATGCCCAGCAGAGAGGATTCTTCCAGGCCCAATTCAGCACGTTTCATGTCTCCAAAAGTACCCACCATATGGAAATGGGTCCTCACAGCAATGAGGGAACCTGACACAGGCCAGACGGGACATACAGGTGTGCTATTTGATAAACACAGCATTCTTGACTGATGGGGCGTGGGGGGGGGGCAGCAGCTGGGATTCCAAGGTGACTTTATACCCTAAACTCTGGCAACTGAATGACCATTAGCAAGGTTCAAAACATCATCTATAAAAAGGGTTCATGCCACCTAGCCCTGGGGTAATGAGGACAAAATGAACTAAGGAACAGAGAGATGCCTGGTGCGAGCACCTCTGCTCAGCAAGTGTTACATTACTAGTTCCTCACTCCTCAGGAAGCAAGGCTGACCAAAGGGAGGCATATACATTCTTAGGGCTGTCTAGACAGAGTGCTCTTCAGTGGAGCGTGAAGAAAGGCTTCCTACAGGAAGCGGCTTGTGTGGAGCCTGGGAGAGAGGTGGGGCTGGGCTGGGACACGACAATGAAAAGCTCTTCAAACCCTCATTCCGCACCTGGTTGCCTGTGTACCTCTGAGCAGGTGACTCAACCTCTTCAAGCCTTCAGTAAAATGGAGCTTACGGCGGATGGAGGAGTGAAAGGAGTACCTGGCTGCCAGGAGCAAACAAGATCTTCTCTCTCAAGCTGTCATGCACAGGATGAAAGCTGTTGTTATTGTTACTGTTGATGCGGCTGCTCTGAGGTAGGGTCTATCTAGGTAACCCCAGCTATCCTAAATCTTTCCGTGTGATGCGGCTGCTCTGAGGTAGGGTCTATCTAGGTAACCCCAGCTATCCTAAATCTTTCCGTGTGGACCAGGCTGATCTCAAACTTGCGGGGATCCTCCTGCCTCAGCCTCGTGAATGCTGAGATTCCAGCTGTGTACCACCAAACTCAAGTCTGAGGGACAAAATTACAGTCCATGGTGCCCACCTCTCACATGGCCTGTCCACCAGGGCAACAGAAGGGGGAGGAGCAGGGTGTATGGTACATAATGAAGGAACATCAATAATGAATTAACCACAAGTGAGTCCAGGAACATCAATCATAAATTAATGAAATGGCTCCATGAGAGACTGTGGCAAGAGCCTACTGGGCATGGATTAGCACGGGAGTCCTATATCAGCTTCCACAGCCAAGGCCACCTTCCTCAGGACTCAGAGACACAGCAGCTGCTTGGTCAGGGAGGTCTCCAGGTGGGTGGGGGGATGCTCCTCGAAACACAAAACACAAATGCAGGCAAATGCGGCCCCCCCAAACACAAGTGCAGACAAGCCCTGTTCTGTTCCCACCCAGCCCCACAGCGTTGGAGAACTCTCCAACGCTGAAAGGGTTTTGATGAAACTTCCCAGAATAGTAACCTCCTGGGTTGAACTCAGGCAGGCGAAATTTCAAGGGGTAATTTAGTGAGAAAATAATTTTTAAAAAATGTCTAGAAGTAAGTGCTAGGAATAGCAGAAGCCCTCAGTGGCCTCAGAGACAAGGACAGCCTTGAGGACAGTGTCAACAACCTCATGGAGATCCTTGAAAGCCTCTATAATACACTCTGGCCTGGCACTGCTCTGCTGGGAACCACCATCTGAAAGTCACAAGGGAAAGATACTACAGGCCTGTGCAGGCTCTCCTCCTGCCTCCTGCCCCTCATGTCCATCTCCTAGAGACCAAACCCATAGATTTTTGTGGCTTCTGCCTCCCCTCCATATTCCAGCAGGCTTTGCATCTCCACGCAGGGTTGACAATGCCTTGCCCCAGCTCTATTCTCTAGGCCTTCTCTGTTCTTGCCCATCAGTAGCCCTGGTACCTGTCCCAGACGCCTCTTCCCAGGCCCCAGATTCTTACTCAGGACACTTCAGTGATGGTCATGTTTTACATAGATGGAAATCTAACCTCTGGCCCTACACTCATGGTCCTGGGACCTAGATGTTCCCTACTTTTCCAAACATGGCTTTTATTGCTTCTAGTTACTTCTGGCTTGTGCACTCTGCTGGCCTTCCTAGCTACATCCACTATTGTGATCTATCTTCCCACTGGTCCTAACCGGCCTGGGTCAAAAGCTAAGGCCATTCAAGCTTCCTTTAATCACGGCATTCAAATTACTTACCCTCATTTAACCTCCTGAAGCACCACTTTTAGAAACTCAAACCCTGTGAGGGCAGACTCTACACCTTCTGCTCTAGTATACTGGTCTTCACGACCCTCTTTGACTCCAACCCATAGCCTGTACTCAAGAAGAAACCACCACATCTAACAGAAGCGCCCACACAGGTGATACCTCTGACAGATACACAACTACCGGGGTAGGATGGCCCTACCATCTCCATAGCAGGAACTGGAACCTGTTATCCCTCCCTGGTTCTAATCTATTCATATCAGGATGTTACACTTTTTAGTGGAACAGATTCTGACTAGAGAGCAAAACCCCTGACTGGGTGAATGCTCTGTGGCTTCCATCATGCTCCACGGGTGTTACGGGTGAAATTCTTACAGTTCTGCTTTGTAAGAGGATTGCCATCTCTATCTTACAGATAAGGAAATTGAGGTGTGGAAAAGTACCAGTACTGAAATCTAAAGCTGTGTGCCCTCAGCTTCTAGAGTCACGATATCCACAGGCTATGATACTATCTGGACTGTCCTCATTGGACTTCCAGGTGTTGGAGGAAGAGGTGGGAAGCAGGCATGAATCTACCCTTCCCCACCCCCAATTCCCCGGGTCAGGTACACGTAAGCCTTTGAGAGCCAGGCTCTTTCTAAATAATACTGAGAAAGCAGAAGGGCTCCTCAGCAAACACCATCACAGGAAGCATGAAGCCCACCCTCCCATCCTGCCCAATCTAGAAGGCTTCCCCCATCAGGCTCCACTGCTTTCCCCTCTCCACACACCCACTGACACCAGGCCAGCCAGACACCAGAGCCCACAAATTCCCACGCCACCAGCCGCTCACACCCCCTCAGCCCTCACTTCCCACAGACACACTTGCAGGCACACGTGGCTCCACACATGTGTACTCTCTGAGCAGCTCTGTGGTGGAAACAGCCCTGCCCTGCTTTCCTCAACTGCAACCTGCTAAGCACCTCATGAGAACTGCATCTTTGTCTCTGGCTACACTGTTCCCCAATACACCATTTCTCCTGGACCCCTAAGCAGCAAAGTGGTCCCCACCAAAAGTCAACTTCCTGGGTCCTGGAAAGCCATGCAGACTCATCCCCATCCACCTCAACTCAAAGAGGTATGAGTAAGGAAAGGGAGAATCAAGATAAACGTTTTCAGCCCTGCCTGCTGGTAACCACATCCTCAGATGTCCCCGACTCCGCGGTTTTAAAGATTTATCTTTCCCTGACCACACACTCATTGATACTTCCCCCAGCGCGGGTTGCCCAGTCTGCTGCAGTGTAATGTTATACTATTCTGGTAAGAAATTGAACTCAGATGGAGTGCTAGCCTAACAGGTAATGAATGCGGAGGTTCCCCACTCTGGCCTGCAAAGAAGAAGGCGAGGGGAAGAGTGATCACACCTTTAGTTGCAGCAGGCTCACCTGGTGCTGCCTCCTCTGGTCAGTAACCTCTGGTCAGTAATACCAGATTCCTTGGCACTTTTCAGGCAGAGCAGCTGGGCATTGTGACTTATGGAGCAGCCAAGAAAGGAAAGGACGCCAGAAGCTGAGTACAGCAACTTATAGAGAAACATGGACAAAGAAGACAGGAGACAAACTGAAGACTAGAGTTGAAAACCTCAGCTCCAACGGGCAGCTTGCCCTCAAAGTCCACTTCTGTTACCAGGCCCCTGCCTCTGCTGGACCTGTCAAAACCATCATCAGTGTACAGTGACCAAACTGGTCCCCTGGCTAGGCTCCCTACTATCTTCAAGCCCTGGGGACAGCTCAGAAAGCTCAGCTCTGCTTTGGGGAACAGAGGCCAACTCCACCTCTTAGCATCTTCTGATCCCCCCACCTGCTGCCCAGCTCCAGCTTACAGAGTTCCAGCATCCCAAGCAGATGGCAAGGGGTGGCTGGAAAGGGCTCTGGAGTCCCAAACCATAAGGATGAGCTACAAATCAGAACACATAGGCGGAGGTGTGGAGGGTGAGCTGAGGGGACATGCGCAGAGAGACTGAAGACTTCCTCCATAATGGATCTATTCTACAGAGCGCTTTCCAGGCAGGAGGTGAAGTGCCAAGCACTTCCTTCCTCTTGGGGAGGTAGAAAGGTGCTGCAGGGAGCATGCGGAGGGCCAGAGACACCCTTCCTTCATGTCAACCTCGGAACATCCAAGAAAACACTCACCATACTACACTATGCCTAAGTGGCCACTGTTGGGACAGAGTGAATTCCCTAGCATGGAAAAGTCATCTCACCACAGCCTTTGCCTATGGCTCAACACCACAGCCTGGAAATGAGGCAGAAAACTTTTTACTTTAGGGTACAAGCTTTGGCAATGAGTTGTTGTCTATGCAGACACTCACAGGGATGCTTGAGAAAAAGGCCCCCAAATAAAGCAATTTACAGTTCCCCCTCACCTTCCCCACCTGGAAAGGGTGTTCAGTCAGAAGTGGAATCACATCAGGATCACTGTCTTGAACTTCTCACCATATTTATTCAGCCTTGGAGCACCCTTTAAGGATATTCGTTGACTCTTCTCCTCCTCCATGTGTCTAGGGCATCATTCACTGTCCCCCATCCCCCTGCCATACAGCCTCAACCTCCCCCACAGGACCACCTGCCCTGAGCCCACTTGGTCGGCACCCTGACCCAGTTCATCTTCTTTAGGCCTCCAGAGGGTTGACATGACTGCTCCCCACTCCCATTCTCAGAACCAAGGGAAAGTCTCCAGAGAAAACACACTTTCCGAGTCTCCCTCCCACACAGGTACTCTCGCTCTGTCAGCCACAGACGCCTCCCAGACCTTCCCAGATAATGAGGTGTGTCTGTGGCCCAAGCAAAGGGCTTCCCCCTGCGTGGGCCACTCCTACAGAAGACCACCCTTGCCATGGCCATGTCCAGAACCACAACCGTCCCCGGGAGACCCAGGGCCTGGTTCCAGCTCAGTAGCTGACTCACAGTGTCAACAGATCCCACATCCCCCCACCAGGAGCATGTAGACTGGGCCTCTAATTCCCTATGACAAGCCCTTGACCTACGGCTCCCTTCCTGCCCAATCACATTCCATGACTCCATTTCCGACCACCTCCTGTCTCTTGCCTTGGTCTCTTTACCAGATGAGAATCCCTGACCTTTGTCTAGCCTTTCACTGCTTATAAAAGACTCCACATTCGACATCTCCTTCCATTCTCTGTGACCACTGGGACCACTGTGTGAAGTGGCTTTTAAAGGTAACAACACCTGCTCAAGGTCACACAGCCAAGACTGGAATTTGAATCATCTGGTTCTACATACAATGGACAAAACGCCAGTTTTGGGGAACTCAGCTCAGTTCCCTCAAAGGAGGGAGTCTTCTCCAAGCAAAGAGAAGGTTTGTTTGTGAAGAAACACCCTCTTTACGAAAAGCTCAGCTCTTTGCTTCTACTTCTATCTATTCCTCCCCCCTAAGAAAACTGTAACATCCTGAAGTCTTCTCCAGCTTCCCAAGACTTCTCTAGGGGTCTGCAAACTGATGCTCTGTGAAGTAGGACATCATGTGGCACTGAGAAGAGAGAGAGAAGGAGAGAGAGAAAGAGACCTTCCCCAAAGCTTTTCAGAAGACTGGTGAAGACAAATGCAATCCCAAAACACTCCCACAGAATCATCTTCAATGCAGCCCTCAAAAGGTCCTCTGGACCTAAAAAGAGACAGTTCCCAGAAACCCAGTAGCGCCTCCATCAACCCAGTGAAAACGAAGGGCCCATCCCTGACCTATAGATACAAGCCACTCGTCTGCACCTTTCTGAGTCTCATACAGTCAGAAAAAAGGACCACCAGTGAGAATCACCTATTTCTCCCATCTTCCCCAAAGTGGGAAGGATTCATGAGCCAGGTACAGGTTTATAACTGGGCAGAGCTCTACCTGGGACAGCAATCAAGAATCTCACGGTAGACAAATTTCATGGTGTTTCTCATTCTCATCCATCAAAAAGAACACCAACCTTCTTCCATGCCTTCTGCCCCCAGGCCAGCAGACCCAATATGCATTGAAGCTGAGCTCCATAACTAAAGCATTGCCTCTCCTGATCTCCCTTGTAAGAGTGGGTATTTACCAGGGTCTGAGGGCCACCAAGTCTCCCCTCACAGTGCTAGTCATTCCAGGGCACTGCGCTAAACCAAGGCCATTTCTCACAGCTGGGCCGGAGCCACTAGTCATGCCCAGAGCACTGATTCTTCAAGCCCCAGGACCATCCCTCCAAACCATGTCAAGCCCAAGGCCAGAACCATTCCAACACCCAAGCAATGGCAGCACTTTCTCACACCCATGCCCACCTCACCTCCATGGCCCGGCACCAGCTGGTCACCCACCCGCACCAGCTGCGTGCATCAGCCTCATGTACAGAGGGTGCACCCTCCTCACACCTGGGCGGCCACCGCCACACCAAGGCGGGGGTGAGTCTTCTGACACCCTCGCTGGGAAAAATCACGCTGCCCGTGCTGTATCCACGTTGCCCACGCCCGTGCCACGCGTGTCACCATTCCTACGCCGGTGGCCCGGGGCTCCGCGGACCTCACACCTGCCTCGGGCGCGCGTGGCAGCCGCACCTCCGCCCGCGGACCTGTCGGACCGGCCACCGCGCGCAGTGGACATTGCCCAGCCCGCCACGCTGCTCGCCGGGCGCCCGCGCCCGGGGCTTGGCCCGGGCCCCCTTACCTCCCGCGCGCCGCAGGGCTCGGCCCGCCGCGGCCGCTGCGACCGCCACCTCCATCCTGGGCTCCCCAAGGCCCCTATTCACTAACGTTGCTTCCGCAGGGCGCCGGCGCCGGCGCGAAGGCCGCCTCCGCCCCCCGGGGGACGCTGCGTCCTTTACGTAAACCCCACTCCGCCGCCAGCGGTGACCATGGCGACGGCCGTGGGGCGGCAGCGCCCCCTAGCGCCAGGGAGGGAAGAGGCGCGCAGGCCGGAGCTGGCGGAGCCCTTGCTGGAGCCCGGTTCCCTGCGCGTGGGGGCGGTGGGCGCCGGGCTGAGGCCTCCACTGCAGCTCTGTGGGCAGACGGGAGGGATTGGACCGCGGGCACTGCACAGGGGCATAGAGGCTACTTAGGTTCCCCCTCCTTCAGGGCCCGCGTGACAGGGTTTAGCGTGGGAGAGGATCACTAGAGAACTGGTTCGTTTGGGGGAGAGAAAAGGAGAGAGATGGGTTCCATCTCCTGCAGGGGACCTAGCTGTGTCTTGAGGAGTTGGGACACATCTTTATCTATGTCCTCCCTCTTCCCCAAATCCCACCCTCCTCAACACCCAGGCAAGAGCCTGACAGCCAAAGGGGAGTTTGATGAATCTTGATTTTCTGGTAAGTGAAGAAAATCGCCCCTCCTGTTCTCCTTCACACACGCCCATTCATTCACTCGCAAGTCGCCTTTCTGAAAGCTGCTTATTAGCAGGGGCACAGCTATACTGGTGTGCTGGGCAGCGTCTGGGGAGTGGGTGGCAGTGCAGGCCTGCCCTTAATGATCTTGGGTCACTGAGGGAGACAGATGCATTCACATGGGGGCTAAGCTGAAAGCTACAGCTGCACTAGAGGGTCACGGGTAGTAAGGGAGGTAGAGGTCATGATGATGCAACCAGCCAGGTCTCAAAAGTCCAGCAGAAAGCCATGAGAGGTCAAAAAAGAGAGTAAGAGAAAAACATGTAACATGTTTCCTGGGCCCAGTCATCATCCTGGGGAATCGGGACTACTGACCCTTGTTCTGTAGGCATGGAGGCCACAGGTGGACATCTGGCTGAAAGTGAGACCCTGAATCCAGGACAGACTTGTCTTTGTTGCTGTAGCTCCTCAGGCGGTTCCGTATCATCTATGGTTGTTTCAAAGACAAGCTCTGGCTTAGGCAAAGAAAATGGGAAGTGGGAACAAATGCGGGGCACCTCAAGGAATTCAAGAAGAGGAGTTCCTGATGTCTCAGGAAATACCTGGATCAGGGGAGGCCCTGGTGACTGCTCAGGGACCTTCTCTCTAGATTGTCATGATTCATTCAAACCACACAGCCAAAGATAATATCTCTTGCTTCAAAGTTCCAGATTCCTGGAAGAAAGAACTGTATTGGTCCTGTGGACCGTGGTGGGTCAGTTCTTGTCAGGCAGCAGCAGCCCTCTTCCTCACTCACAGACTTCCCCAATGTAGAGAACAGGGCTATGTGGCCACCCCAAGACAGTCTACTACAGTCCACCCCTTAGCTGTCCAGCACAGGAACCCACACAAGTTCCCTGCACACACACACACACAAACACACACACACACCATTCTTCCCATTCATGAAGCCCTCACCAAACCGGTTCCGACCGTCTATAATGTGGCAGGTGATATTACTTGGTATCCTCAAGATGATGTCCTATTCTTGGTCAGCGGCTTCAGCGATTCCCATGGAGGGCATTCCAGCACCGTTTGCGGCTGCTAAGGCAGCCTTTGGACTGTTTTTGGAGACTGTTCCGCTGTGTAGGTGACATGGACACTCCATAGGGAAGCTTACTAGAAATTCCAAACCTCAGACCCGAGATCTTAGCCTGATTACAAAAGCCTCAAGGGATCTCTGTGTATGGGAAAGTATGGGAAACTGTCATTGTGAAACTGGGGAAAAGAGAAAGGCAAAGGTAAGGGAGAAAGAATGTTTTTAATTGTGATCATTAAATTGTGATCATAAAAAGACAGGCTCCAGGAAATGTTCTGTATGCTCAGCATTCATGGGTGCAATCGCCAACCTCAAAGCAGACCAAAGATGTTGGTTGATTATTTAGGATTTAACTACGTGAGTGAGAAACAAGGAAACACAGGTAGAGGCTGCAGGCATTATTTTTGCAACTGTTTTCGAACACCTGGAAGGAATTTATGACTTCCTTCCTCTAACTCCTTTGCTTGCCTCCTGTCCATGTCTCATTCCGCTGGCAGGCTGACCTAAGTCTTTATCCTTGGGGTCTTCAGTGGTCATCCACAGGATCTCTGGAGTTCCCTTCCGTGTGTGTGTGTGTGTGTGTGTGTGTGTGTGTTGTGTAGGCTAGAAGTGGATGTTGACTGTCTTCCTCTATCACTGGGCCAGGAACTCTCTAATTCACTGACTGGCTAGACTGGGGTCCTCTCGTCTTGTCTCTTCCTGACACTGGTATTAAAGGTTGTGTCCAGCCTTTTTTTTTCTTTCCGGACAGGGTCTCTCTATTTAGTCCTGGCTTTCCTGGAACTCACTATGTAGACCAAGTTGGCATCTAAGTCACAGACATCTTCCTGCCTCTGCTCCCAAGCACATGGGGAAAGAGACATGCGCCACCATACCAGGCTTGTGTCCTGCTTTTTACATGAGTGCTAGGGATCTAAAATCAGGTCTGCATGCCTGCTAAGCAAGCACTTTGCCAAATGAGCCATCCTCCCAACCTTTCCTTTGCGGCGGGGCGGGGGGGGGCCTTGGCAAAGAGCAGTCATGTAGGGTGGCTGGCTATGAACACATACTCTCTGGGTCCTGCCCCTGTGCAACTCCCATACCATGCTTGACTTTTCCTTATAGTGCCTTCTGGTCTGGCTCAGCCAAGTGTCACTGGAGATAGTCAGCAGGGCTTGACTAGTCATCATGAGTGGACAAGATGAAGACGATGAAATGACAAGCTGTAGACTGGTCCTGGTCCAGCTACCTAGCTGTGCTCCCTAAGGTCTGTGCCAAATCCTCATTCTGGCCTCAGTTTCCCTCCAGGTCGCAGTGGGGATAATAACATGGCTCCTCCTCCCAGGGGGGCGGTGTGGATTAAGTAATTAACGAGTGTGGCGTAGCCTGTTTCCATGAAGGAGCTGATTAAATGCTGCGTGTTGTTATTAGACTCGATGGAGGGTGTGTGACAGGCTGGAGACAGATCTGCTCCCCTTCCTGTCCTCCCCATCCCCTTCCTCCGTCTGCCCCACTTTCTGCAAGCTCAACATCTTGCAAGACAAAACCAAGATGGTGGTATTTTTTTTTTTTTGCACACACACACCCCTCCCCCAGAGACGGTGTCTAACTTTTGCACATTTCCCCTGTGCTGGAATGTGACTCAAGGCTGAGTTTCATAGTATAATTTGTCTCCAACAGCTGGCACAACTGTACCCTGCCTCAGACTCTCACAGCAGCTGTAGACAGGGGTGGTTCAGCCAGTGACTGCAAAATTCCTAAGCCGGACACCACGCCTGGTTTTTCTTTCTTTGTTTCTTTGTTTCTTTCTTTGTTTGTTTCTTCCTTCCTTCCTTTCTAACTGTATTGCCCCTTGGAGGCCTGGACTGTATGATCTCACACACTACTTCCTCCTCCCGCCACACACACACACACACACACACACACACACACAGAGAGAGAGAGAGAGAGAGAGAGAGAGAGAGAGAGAGAGAGAGAGAGAGAGCGCCTAAGGGAGAAAGAGCCACTAAGAGACTCCTGACTTCTGCAAAGGGTTGGGAGAATTCAAAACACCCGGGGTTTAAAAGTATAAAGAGTCTGTTCATGGCCAGAGGCTGGGGGAAATACCGGGACTCCTTCTTTACTTGTGTGTAAGATATTGGATTACTGGATGAAATCATAGGTCTGGGGCACCGTGACTTTGTGGTTGCCCATCCCTTGATCTCTGTAGCTGGTGTGAGAATTTTGACCACTCCCAAGACCCAGGGCTTCCACCCCCTGAGTGTTACAAAGCATCAGCTCCCCACGTATCCTGGCACCTCCGGTGGGGTAGGGTGGGAAGGGATTGCTCAGTTACCACCAGGTAAATAAGTCTGTTGCTGGCATCCCAAGAGGGGAATGTTGTTTATCCAAATAGCACAAACTCAGCCAGCCTGGGGAGGCGAGAGCAAAGCTCTGGAGGCTGAGCTGTCAGACTCCCACAGGGATAGAGATTAGCCAGTTGCAACGTCTAGGAAATGCATGTGGATTGGAGTTTGGGGCACCTGGAGGCAGCACCATGTCTGGACCATCTCAGGCATCTCCACTTAGGAGTTCAGACCTTTCTGCCTCCGCAAGCAGTCACTGTGTCTGCACTGCCAAACCTTTGCCCTCCCTGTCTTCCCCTGGCCTGCTGCTGTGAAATAACAGGAAGAGATCATAGCGGCTAACTGGCTAGAAGTGGGATGCGGGCCACATGCTTAGCTGGCATCCAAAGGACTGGAAGATTAGCCAATATCCAAGGGTGCTTGGGGTACTAAGGGGTGAGAGTTCTTCCCTCCCACCAGGAAGGAGCTGAAAGCCCACATCTTTGGCCTAAATGAACCTGGTTTACTAATAGCAGCTCAACAGCTGTATGAGAGGATCTCAGCAAGGATGGCAATGCCTAACTTACTGGAGGAGACCAACATGATGGGATTTCGCTATTGGAAATGATAGAGGGGACCAAGCAACCTCATGCCTCTCAGGGGATGGTTTAGGAAGTTTCTGCACTCTAGCCTCACCCCTGTTCGCTTGGGCATCACCAGAACCTTCTTACAAATGCCCAGAGGACTGGGAGATCCTCTCATCTCATTAAGACAGCCTATTTGTAAGTGTTTGCTCCTTGGTGGGCATTGTAGTAACTAGTTTTTCTCCTTGGGGCACTGGGGAATGATGGAAGTGTAAACACAGATGTCTCAGGGGAAAGTCAGTGTATTCACTGACTGGTATGATTCATCTGTACTCTCTGGACACCAAAAGCCAGAGTAGAGAGTCTGGCTACTTGAGGGTACCCTTCTATCTCCCTGTTCACTCACTCATAATCCCACGCACCTATACATCTATTCATCTGCCATCAACCCAATGTGTCATTTCATCCCTCCCACACATTGCTCTGTCCACAAACCCATCCATCCTTCTTTGCACCCACAAACCGACACACACTCGTCCTTCTATCGTTCCTTTCTTCTTTCCTTCCACAAACTTACCCATCTATCCATCCACTCATCCATTTATTTACCTATCCTTCCCTCCACACACCCGTACATCCATCATCCTTCCACCTATTCTTCCTTCCATCCTTTCACTCTCTCACCCACCTTCTTAAATCACCTCTTCACTTTTCCTTCTAATTGTATTTTTTCCTTTTTTTACATTAATGTGGTGTGTGTGTGTGCTCAAGCACGAATCAGAGTGAGCACTCATGTATACTTCCCACAGTGCATACGTGGGGATCAGAGGATAGCGTGTGCTCGTTGGTTCTAACCTCCCACCATGTGAGTTCCAAAAAAAAAAATGAGCTCAATTCATCAGGTTTGGTGGCTAGCACCCGCACTGACCAAGGTATGTCTCCAATCCTCTTCTAAATATCCTTGAAAAATCAATTTCTGCCCATTTTTATCAGAATCTCCCAATAGGGTGCTTTGGCTGTCTTCAGGGCAACTGTAGTAGCCCTCACCTCTCATCCATTTCCATTTCCATGCTGCTGAGTGACCTTTTACAAATAAACATCAAATTACATCCAGTCACTGTTGAAACCCCAGCTGTGGTTTCCCACTGCTCTTAAGATACAGTCTCCATTTTTTTCCCCTCCGATATGACTTGAACACAGTAAAGGCTGCTCCTTGATGGATTTCTATATATGTATTTACGTACCACCACAACCCAAGTGAAGATTCAGAACATTTCCAGTTCCTTGTGTCCTTCACAGTCAGCATCTGCCTCCCTAAAAGTACCCATTATTTGGACTTCTGTCCTTTGGATGGTTTTGTCTGTCAGTAACATTCTTACCAAAGCAGTCACATAGGAGGTATTTGTGATGGTTATTCTTGATTGTCAACTTGACTACATTTGGAATTAACTAAAACTCAAATGGCTGGGCACATCAATGAGGGATTTTTTTTCTTTTTTTCTCTTTTGTCTTTTTCTTTCCTTTTTTTCAAGGAGAAGTGAATGTGTTTTGTTTTGTTTTGTTTTTACTGAACATGATTTCGTAGGATACGAAAGAGCACCGTGGAAACCCTCAGTAGTGCAGGGCCCGCCGCTTGTCCAGGGGACCACAATTGGGGATGTATTTGGCACCATGGCCATCAGGAAGAAGCCACTTCTCAGTGGCCATGTCTTCAAATTCATCTGAGTTAAACTTGGTGAAGGCCTGCTTCTTCTGGCAGCCAGGGAACTTAAACTTGGCCCTGCAGAGCCTCGATCGCATGCCCCTTATTCTGTAGTTTGGTGCAGAGGGACACGATGACCTGGCCAATGTGAACCCTGGCCACTGCTCCCAGTGAATTTCCAATGACACCACACATACCTGTTAGCCTCAATACAGGACAACATCTTGTTGATTCAGATGACATGGAAATGGTGGAGCCTCACTCCAATATGAAGCCATCCTTACAACAACTCTTTACCATGTATTTGTTGGCACAAATACAGACAACCTTCAGAAGACAGGGCTTCAAATACGGACAGAGCTTCAGAAGAGAGCTGTTCATATTCATCTGACGCCATGTGGCCACAAAGTGGAATTCATGAACTTTTGGCTTCTTCCGTCCTGAGTCAAAGATAAAGATTTTGGCATCGGGAAAGCCTTGGCAGAAGTGAGACTTTGGGTATGGCTTGTTCTTACAATACTGGTAACACCAGGTGACCCATGAAAACAATGGGATCTTCAGTGGCATGTCAGAAAGAAATGGTCTTTTTGGTTTTACATGGCATAGGTTCTCTGTGTAGCCCTGGCTGCCCCAGAACTTACTCTCTAGACCAGGCTAGCCTCAAACTCAAAGAGCCACCTGTCTTTGCCTCCTGAGTTCTGTGATTAAGGGTATGTACCACTACTTCCCAGCAAAGCTTTTTGTTTTGTTTTGAGGAATTTTTTCTTAATTAAATCATTTGAAGTGGGTAGACGCACTTCTATTCCTGATCTTTGAGGTGGAAAGAGATACCTTTAATTCTGATCTTTTGTGTGGGAAGATCCACTTTTAGTCTGAACCATACATTGTAGTGGCAGCTTATATAAAGCACATGGAAGAAGGAAGCTTGCTCTTTTTGCCGGCTTGCTCTCATTCTTGCTAGCAAGTCCATTTCTTCCCTGGCCTCAGAGCCTTCTTCTTCGGAATTCTGACATATACTGAAGACCAGCTGAGACATTTAGTCTCATGGACTGAGCTACTAGTGGACTTTTGGACCTTCCATTGGTAGAGAGCCATCATTGGAACAGCTGAACCACAGCCTGTAAACCATCTTAATAAATCCTATAAATCTAATAAATTGAAATATCGTGTATATTTCTCCTTCTCCAATCTTTCTATGTATACATTCTATAAAATATAGAATGTATAGAATATATATTATGTATTTACACATTCTATAAGTTCTCTTCCTCTGGAGAGCACTGGCTAACACAATATGTTTCCATATCTGATTAATTTTGCTCATCTTCCATTCCTATGTAATACATCCATAAACTTGGTTTTCACAAAACCATGAATTTGGTTTTGTGTTTGTATGTATGTGGGAGTTATATGTGTGAAGGGCAAACATCAAACGCAGATAGCTTCCTCAATCTCACCCCTACATTTTTAAATTTTAGACAGTGTCTCACAGTGCAGTCTTGGTTGGCCTGGACTTCACTACGTAGATGAGGCTGGCCTCAAACTTAAAAAGCTCTGCCTGCTTCTGCCTCCTGAGTCTTGAGATTAAAGCTGTGCACCACCATTTTCAGCTCCACCTTACTTTTGAGACAGTGTCTTTCACTGAATGCAGAACTTGCCCATTTGATTTGGCAATAATCTGCTAGTCTCAGCCTTCTCCCCCATCCTTGGATGCTGGAGATTCAAACTTGGGTCCTTATACAGTATGATTGAACCGTCTCTCTAGGTCCTTGTAAAAATAATTTGTTCTTTTTCATTGTTATCCAATTTTCATTAGGTGCATATATAGAACTTCCTAGTATAGTCTGCTACTGATATATAATAAGACTTTTTTTTTCACTTCAGAATTTTTATTTTAAAGATCTGCTGTGTTCCAAATGTTCACATTCCACTAGAATTTCTGTGTTGAATTTTAAACCCTAAGATGATTATAGTAAGATGCGTGGCCCAAGAGATTCAGGGACAACAGGTATGGAATTATGGCTGCTGCGGACAAAGGAATGTGATGTTGTCAAGTAGGACTGGTTCTTGGGCTGCCAGGCTGACTTTCTGTAGCAGCCCTATGGGCCTGTGCTGTCACTCAGTCTGCAGGCCCATGGAGTCACTGGCCCTGCTCGGGAAGGAGAGCTCAGGGCCACAGCACTGCCCATGGGCTGTAAACACAACGGTCATGCCTGGGGTGCCAGTGGGGCAGCCATCGCAGAGGGCAGGGTCAGTACAGCAGCCTGGACTTCTTGAGGGTCCTTGTCTCCAACACACTGACCAGCCTCACGATCTCCCACAATAGGGTATCTGAGACAAAGAATGATTCATTTTCTGGATCAAGCCTCCTCAAGAGACTTCCATAGTCTATGCTGCAGCTGGAAGCCATGTTGATATCTGTGGTCCATGCTGCCACTGGCAACTACATTGATGTCCACAACCCATGCCGCCCTGGCTGCTATGGCAAGGAAGCTTCTTTTGCAGTGGTATCGGTGACTACATACTCATAACTGAGAAAAAGAGACATTGAAGACTTCTGTGACAACCTCTCCCCCCCCCCCGTGCCCCCTCGAAAAAAACAGTACAGGAAGAACACTATTGACGAGAGTCCTTACAAATTGTGACAAAGACAGTTGAGGGCTTAGGAGGGGGTGGGGCAGGACTCAGTTTTCTTCGGGGAGCTGGTCACTGGTAGTTTGAGCACGTCCAATGAGCGTGCACAAATGGACGACACAAATTGGACTTGGTGTTTTGGGGGAGGGGCGGTACAAGGGTGAGAGGCTAGACCTGGGAGGAACGGGAAGCAAGTGTAACAGGGGTACATTGTATGAAATTCCCAAATAATTAATAAAAATATTATGCTGGGAGAAAGAAGATGTGGAGAACTTGGGAAGTGATTATGCCATGGGCATTACTTCCGAAAGAGCTCAAGGGACATTGTCAGTGCCTTCTGAATCTCCTGCCAAGTGAGGACTTGACAAGGGCCGCTTTGATGATTATTCTTGTCAAGCACGAGTTAAAACCACTGAAGAGACAAAACTTATAAGGCCTGCCTGTGAGGGAGTTTCTAGATAGGAGCAACTGAGGAGGGAAAACTCACCGGAATGTGAGCAGAATCATTTCTTGGTCTGAGATCCCGAAAGGGATAGAAAGGAGAAGGTAGGTGCATTAGTTACTTTTTCATTGCTGTGTCACAACACCATGACCAAGGCAACTTATAAAAGAAAGCATTTAATTTGTGATTCACAGTCAAGAGAGTTCTAGATTCCATGACCCATGTGGTGAAGGCAGAGCAGCAGGCAGGCAGGCATGACACAGAAGCAGTCGCTGAAAGCTTAAATGTTGAAATAGCGACTACGAGGCAGAGAAAGAGAGAGAGAGAGAGAGAGAGAGAGAGAGAGAGAGAGAGAGAGAGAGAGAGAGAGATGCAGAGTCAAGTATGGGATTTCAATACCACAAAGAACACCCCCAGTGGCATGCTCCTTTGAAGGCCACACCTCCTAATCCTTCCTAAACAGTTCCATCAGTTTGGGATCAAGTCTTCGTATATATTGTGCCCATGGGTGCCATTTTCATTCAAACCACATTTCACTACCTGGTTCACATAGGTTTGTAGCCAAATCATAATGAAAATACACTTAGTCCAATTTCAAAAGTCCCCCATAGTCTTTCACAGTCTCAACACAGGATAAAAGCCCAGTTCTGAGACTCAAGGGAATCTTTTAATTATGACAACCTGTAAAATTAAAAAAAAATTAATTATGTATTTCCAACATACAATGGCACAGAATATCCAAAAGGGAGGAATAGGGCATAGTGAGGATATACTGGACCAAAGCAAGATCACATCCCAGCAGAGCAGAGGCCTAATCCTGTAACTCTATCTCTGATGTCAAAGGACTCAGCCGGCCCTGCCCTTCCCGCTTTGCCCACTGCAGCACACTTTTCTCCTTGGCGGGCATTCCGTGGCTCTGACATCTCCAACATCCTGGGTCTCCAGTACAATCCAGGCTTCGCCATCGCAGCCTCACACGCCGGCCTCTCAGGGCTCCCCTGTGGCGACAACTCTGACACATGTGGCTTTTCTTTTTTTTTTAAGATTTATTTACTGATTATGTATACAGTTTTCTGCCTACGTGTACACCTGCACATTATGGATCTCATTATAGATGGTTGTGAGCCACCATGTGGGCGCTGGGAATTGAACTCAGGACCTTTGGAAGAGCAGTCAGTGCTCTTAACCTCTGAGCCATCTCTCCAGTCCAGATGTGGCTTTTCTTAACTTCAGAGGGCGATTCCACAACTCCTTTCCTCCTCTACCCTTCGTGACCCTGAAGCCAGAACCACATGGTTCAAATTGCCGAGCTCTGCTCTGCTGGGGCTGGAGTCTGGCCCCTCCTTGATTTACACTTGCATAAGGTCTCCTTTTCAGTTGCTTTTTAAGACAGAGGAGGCCTTTTCCTTTCACAAGTGTCAGGGTGAGCTGAGTGGGGTCTTGATCTGAAGGCACCGCTTCCTTTATTCCATTTTTTCCCCTTTTCTCTTTGAGCACAAACCAAGGATCCAGCATTAAATTTCCATGTGCTCCTTTCCTCCTCAAACTGTACGTTTTGTATTTCTCTTAGCCCTCCACACTCTTTTTTTCTTGTACATCCACATAAGAGTGATCCCTAATGATCACATGACACAGTCAATACTAGGTTGTCTTAGAATCATCTCTGCCCATGAAATTAGTCCAAACCACGGGCAGACTCTCGGGCAAGGTCAAGAACAGCCATATGCTTTCCAAAAATATCATAAGAGTGATCTCTCACCCAGTTACTAAACTTATTCCCTTCTGCAACCTCTTGAGAGGTTCTCAGTACTAGCATCTTTTAAGCCCCTCCTACAGTACTCTAGGTCCACTTTCTAGTCCAAAGTCCCAAAGTCTTCTACATGTCTCAAAAAAACAAAACAAAACAAAAGCAAAAGCAAAAGCAAAAAAGCATGGTCAGGCCTGTCACAGAACCACACCCACTCCCTGGCACCAGCTCCTTGGTTATTTTTCTGTTGCTGTGACAAGGCACCTCAATGAAGGCAACTTAGGAATAGAAAGCATTTCATTTGGATCGCACAACTCCAGAGTGAGGTAGATTTCGTGACCCCCACAGCAGGAAGCATGGCAGCAGTCAGGCAGGTACGGCGCTGGATCAGTAGCTGAGCTTATGTATGGAGACAACAACAATGAGGCAGAGAGCTAACCGGGAATGGTGTGGGCTTTTGAAACCTCAGAGCCTGACCCCCCAATGACACACATGCTCCAACAAGGCCACACCTCCTAACCCTTCCCAAACACTTCTACCAACTGGGGATCAAGCCTTCAAACAGATGAGCCCGTGGGGGCCATATTCATTCAGACCACCACAGTGAGCTAAAACTGCATTTCCCATTGCTATTCCTTACTGACATAATGGACTACATCTCTTGAAATTGTGAGCCAAAATAAACCCTTTCTTCTTTGAATTGCTTTCGTAAGGCAGTTGGTCACAAACGTGAGAAAGATGACTAATAGGCACCATTCTGAAATCAGAGCTCAGCCTTGATCAGACTCGGAATCTGCTGGCCCTTGATTTTGGACTTCGTCACATTTAGAACTATGAAGAATTGAGAAATAAAGTTCAATTATATTATTAGAACCAAGTATTCTCAGTGTGGTACAAAAAAAGACACACAAACAAAGTAAGTTGGCAAGCCAATTAATTTCTTTTTGTAAAATTATGCTGTGGGTGCACCACAACATAATTGGTCTAGCAAGCACATTCTGGGAACCATCATGGTCCAGGGTCTGGCCACAGCTTTCCTTTTCCTTTCTATTACCCAAAGTTAAGAAGCCTTTTGAAAACCATCCAGATAGGCTGGTGGAATGGCTCAGTAGGTAAAGGCACTTCCCACCAAGCCTGAGTTTAATTGCTGGGATCTACATGATGGAAAGAAAGAACTGATTATTTGTCTGTCTATCTATCTATCTATCTATCTATCTATCTATCTATCTATCTATCTATCTATCTATCTCATGCACTGTTGTTTTGCCTGCATGTATGTTTATGTGAGGGTCAGATTCTCTGGAACTGAAGATGCAAGCAGTTGTGTGTGGGTGCTTGGAATTGAATCTAGGTCCTCTGGAAGAATATCCAGTGCTCTTAACCATTGAGCCATCTCTCCAGCCCAAGAATTGATTCTTGAAAGTTGTCCTATGACATCAACTTGAGAGTGTGCACACACACACACACACACACACACACACAAAGTGATTCAACTCAGGAGGAAATGGTCTTTTTTGTGAGCAAAGCTAGTATTCCCATCTAGACAGCTCAGCACATCCTAGGGCTCTGTGACTCTTATTCACTGACTTGGAAACAGTCACTTGACACTTAGGGAGGAGGATATTTTAAGTAGGAGAGCAGGGCAGTGAGTTGGTAAGGCCATCATGTTGAAATCAGAGCTGGGACTCAAACCTGTGACTCTTGTCTCTGAACTCAATGTGTATCGAGGTGGTCAGGTGGCCAGTTTAGCCACTGCAACCACAGGGCGGTGATTCATGTCTGTAATTCCAGTATTGGAATGTGGAGGCAGGAAACCAGGAGCTCAAGGTCATCCTTACATTAAAAAAAAAAGATATTCAATTTGAATTTTAGATGAACAGCAACCAATTGTTTAAAATATCAGAATAGCCCAAAGATTGCCAAGATATACTAAAATATTATTTGTGATCCAGATGAAGTTCCCATTTAACCAGCCATCTTTATTTCATTTGGGGGTTGATGTAGAATTTGACATGTAGACTGGGGTTGACCTCTCCAGGGTCCTACCCTGTCTGAATGCAGCCTGCTTGTCCCTGGACAGACCAAGCTACCTCTCACCTGTTTGGTCTCTTTCCCTGTTGGCCTTTGCACAGATTCTGGCTTCTGCACAGATTCCTGCCTCTGGCTAGATCTCCTGTTTGCAAGTTTATCCACAGTGTCATCTGCCCTTCTGGCTGGATTTTGAGGACACCTTATGTCTCTCCTCAGATCCATCAGGAAATGGGGTTAACAGAATCCCCCCAAAGCGGAAGCTTCCTGACGCACTGATCAGAGGCAGGACCTGGAGCACTGGGGGAATTCGAGGGCTTCAGGGTAATGTCCAGGCGAGAGCAAGCTTGTTCTCTGAGCTGATCGCAAGCTGGCTTGGGTCTTTGGGCTGAGGCGTAGGTCTGTAGTTTACTAGACTTCTCCTGTATAGCAGTCTTCATGGCACTGGCTCAACTCCAGGAGCAAGGGCCAGGCCTAACTTGTTCACTGCTCTGTCTCTGATGCTTGGTTGTTGACTGAAGTAGGGGACCAGTTAATAGTTATGGAATCTGTGGATGAGCCCTTAGTAATCATGAGCATCAATCCCAAAGTTGTACAGAAAAGGGAACAGAGGCACAGAGAGGGAAAGACACCTCAGGTTGCACAACATGTTGGAGGCTGGCCTAGGACCAAAACTGAGGGCTAATTCCCACTGTAGAGTTCCTTTCGCTCAGTGTGCTAGGTGGTATGCCCCTCCCCACAGTGCCCTGCTTGAAGTCCCTCCACCAGGAGCCCTTTCCTGTTTCTCATCTCACAGTTTCCTTTCTGGGAAAGGGTTGGCTCACAAAGAGAAGGGAGATACAGGAAGTCATTCTAGCAGCAATGAGCCTCTTCTACCAAGCTGACTTCTGGGTAATGAGCTCCTGCCATGTATAGGTGGAAGCAAATGGTCATACTAATAATCACAGATTTTGCCTCTTTCTGCCTCTTCATATATCTAGGAAAAGGATCACCCCCAGGAAGGAAGGTCTTCAACAGCAGTTCAGAGCCAAGAGAATCTAGCTCTAAAGTCTTCTGCTTCATTATTGTGGGACCATTTTAGAACTTCATTTCCCAATCAGGAAAATGGGCGTACCAATATCAGCCTAGTGTGGTGCTAAAGTGGTAGTGTGGTGTCTAGGCATGGTCCTTGGTTCATGGCAATTACTCCATTATAGGCCTGGCCCTGGGTTTGGGAGCTCTCTCAACTGAACATGAGGACCAGACTTCCTGAGCCATCTGTCATCCATCCCCTCCTGACATGGCAGCCAGAGGTGGCTTTTCAGGTAACATAAAGAATGATGACTTTGGAATGGGTCCCAACCTGGAGTCTTTCACAAAGCTTTCCTGCCTTTTGAGATCAGAGTTAAGAACGGAAGCAAGCACACCTTTGAACCTCATGGCACAGGAGGCAGGTGTCCAGTGGGGTCTCTCAGATTAGTCCATGGCTCCAGGAGACCTTGCGGCCAGCCTCATATCTCAGATCCCTGACCCTCGGGAGAGCAGTGCCTCATTGTCTATGGAAGAGGAGCTCCGAGACCATGAAAGGTAATGGATCCCCACTAACACTCGAGTGTCTGATACTGAATGGCTGCCTAACTCAGGGAGCTAGGATGCTGATGGCAACCAAAGACACCCCAGCCAGGGCTTCCAAGTTCATTGTCTCATGCCAAAGAAGATTAAGGAAACACAGAAGAGAAGTGAAGAGAGTAAAAGCTGTTTTATGAAGGGAAGCGAGAGACATCTTCAGAGACTGGGAGAGGCTCTGAGAGAGGAACCGTCTTGTTGTACTGCCTGGCAGGATTTTATAAGTCTTCTGGTGGAAAGTGGGTGAGACCGAGATCATCTTTATGGGGATTTGTCTCTCTTTTTCCATATTTCTTTTTCTTTCTTTTCTTTTTTCTTTTTTTTTTAATTTTTTATTTTTAACAAATTTCGGGCTAAGCCAGTAAGGAGTTCACAGGCCCAAACCTCCAACCCAAGACTTATTTGTCCTCTGGGGGAAGAGGCATGTTCTAGTTCATGGCCCACCAGGATCCTGCCCCCACTAAGAGAAGCTGTAGTCCTTCTCAGAATGCTTTCTCTCTCTCTCTTCTCCCCGCTCTTCCTCCCCTTCCTCTTCCCTCCTCCCCCTTCCTCTTCCCTCCTCCCCTTTTCTCCCTTCTCCTCCCCCTCATCCTTTCTCTTCGAAGCCTCCTCCTCTCCCATCTGTCTCTTTCCCTCCCTCCTCTTCCTCTTCTTCTTTTTCTTCAGACACGCGTTCATTCTTATGAAGTATATTCCTAGGGGTAGATGTTTGGGGTGTGTTGTAATCCATGTTTCCTGCTTTTCAAAGCAGGTTTTCTCATTTTGCTCCCACCAATTACATAAGATGATTCTGGTCACTTCATATCCCTGCCAGAAAATTTTTTCACTCTTAGCCAAATTTCCAGGCACCTTTTGGGGGACATGGTCCCAGCCTGCTTGTTTTTCCGTCTGTTGAAGTAGTTTCACTGGTCACAGCTGATTGTCTTGGCCTGGCTTCCAACCTGAAGGCACTTTGAACAGTCTACCCCTCCTGTGCAGTGGCCTGCTGATGAGTGGCACCAAGTCCTCCCATATTACTCTGAGTCACACAGGGCTATAGCCTGGGGGGAGTTATAAAGAAAGATGGCTTAAGGGCTAGAGCAATTTACAACGCAAGTAAGAGCTCTTGCTGCTCTTACAGGGAGTCCAGGTTTAGTTCCCAACATCCACATGGCAGTTCACAATAGCCTGTAATTACAGTTCAGGGGGGCGGGGGCAATGCTCTCATCTGGCCTCCTTGGGTACCACATGCCATGGTGTTTATTCATACATGCAGGAAAACACTCAGACACATAGAATTTTAAGTAAGAAAAAGAAGGAAGGAAGGAAGGAAGGAAGGAAGGAAGGAAGGAAGGAAGGCTTATTTTGACCCCTAGTTCTCAAAGTCCATCCAAAGTCAAATGCCTGCAACTGGCAATGGCTTTCTTGCTGGCAGCATCCTTAAGCAACACAGAAACTCACATGGTGGGATGGGAGAGATAGTGTGTGGATATACGTGAGTGTGTGTGTGTGTGTGTGTGTGTGTGTGTTCTCTCTCTCCTTGTAAAGACAATAGGATTCAATCATGAGGTGGTCATCAGCTAGTGACCTTATCTAACTCTAATATTTTCCAAGGGGCCACACCTTTGGACACATGGTCAGATTGCTTCTATCTTCTTAATACAATGAGAGATTGTGGGGTTGAAGAGTCAACTGCCCTTCATGTACCTTTCCTACTTCCCATCTGTGCCTCTTAGGCAGCCTCACTGGAAGGCATTTGGCTCCTACAACACACAAAGGCTCTCAAATGTATTCGTACGCCTGAGTGATTAATATCATCCATTTCCTGAAAAGCATTCCAAAACTCAAAGTCATCTTTTGTGCTGTGTTTTCTGAGCCAATGAATATATCAAAATTCAGTTGCTGGGCTGGTGAGATGGCTCAGTGGGTAAGGGCGTTTACCACCAAGGCTGATGACCCAAGTTCAATTCTGGAACTTATGTGGTGGAAGGAGTTAACCAACTCTTGCAGGTTGTCCTCTGGCCTCCACGTGGGTGCCATGACAGTAAATCCACATGATTTGATTCAGCCATTGGAGGATGGGGAAATGGCTCAGTGGCTAAGAGCAAGTGCTACACTTGAGAAGGACCCAAGTTTGGTTGCCAGCACCCACGTCAGGTGGCTCACAGCCACCGGTAACTCCAGCTCCAGGAGATCTGACCCTTGCTTCCGGTCTCCTTGGGCTCTGCAGTCACATGCACACAGATACCACACCACATGTGCATGATGTTAAAAATAAAAATAAAATTTAAAAGCCAGCTATTGGCCAACAGTGAAATTGGTGAGACTGGAATTTGAGAGTTCTAAAATCAAGAGGAGAGATGGGTCCTGGGTGTCAGTTAGCAAGGCTACCCAGGGTTCACATCAGACAGAAGACTCCCCACCCTTGTGACCCTGTTAAAATGGCAGCAGAGACGTTTCTAAGACTCTCCGATGCTTGTTTACAATCCCCCAGCACCCATAATTCACATTCCTGCTCCCATTTCTCCCCAGGACGCTCCACTCAGTGTAGCATAAACCAAGGAGTGTGGCATACCAGCACTTAAGAGGCGGCAGGAGGAAGATCCAAAGTTCAAGGTCATCCCAATCACATAGCAGGTTCAAGCCAGGCTGGGCGACAGGAAACCCTATTTCAAAAAAAATAAAGGGGGAGGGGTGCTATTTGACCGATGATTATTTTGAAACAGGGTTTCAAGTAGCCCAGGCCAATTTCAAATTCACTGCATAGTCAAAGCTGGACTTGAACTCCCAACTCTCTTGCCCCTACCTCCCGAGTGCTGGGATACAAGTATATGTTCCCAATAAGACTATAATGTCATATTGAATCAAGCATATTCTCTGCACAAATCCTAACAGGAAACTCTGGGTTTCCTTCAGCCTCAGCTTCCCTGGCGGTCTAAGCCTCTATCAGTACTAGCCTGGGCATCATTGGCAGGCCCTGCCACCCTGCCCTCCCTCTACTGAGGACCCCCTGAGTCCCTGGAATGCCCACCATTCCTCCTCTGCAGAGGTGTGACTTAGCTGACAGCCATCGGTGGGAGGAGCTTCAGGTCATGCCTGGCCCTATCTTTGTGCAAACTGTCTGCTGATGCGACAGCGGCCTCCAGTATTCCCACTGAGCCGGAGTCAGCAGGTCATAGACGAATGTCAGGTTCAAGGACGGGAACATCCAAAGCCCACTTGGCCTGGGTATGAAGGGATGCAGGGAGACACCTCTCCCTCTGCCTCACAATGGCTCCACCTTGGATGGAAAGAGCCTGAGACCTCTCAAATTGAACATCTTGCCCTCCCCTTCAACCAGCAGCTACCTTTCTCTGGCAAGTTCCAGGCCTGGGTAGGAGTATCTAATTGAGGCCAGAACAGAATAGGAAGTCATGGGTACAGCCAGGTGGAGGTGAGGATGGTGGGAGCTGGAAGAGGAGATGGTGACTGGACATTCTGGAGAGAAGAGGCCTCAGGACCAAGGCAAGGAGGCTTTGTGGCAGAATATGAGGGGACAGGGTGGCCAAGTCAAGCAATCAAGTATGTGCTTTTTTCCAGAGCCCGGGGGAGTCTGGAAAAGACACTGACTGACGGGAGTGGGCATGGAGACCAGTCACCGAGTTGCAAATCCAGAACATTCCTTGGATGAGAGGGAAAGGCTCCATATAACAGAACAGCAATAGAGGAAGACTCCATACCCCACAGGCAAGTGAGCAGCTGAGCACTCCATCTCAGCACCAAAATTTTTCCTGGCCGATGGCCGATGCTGAGGCCAGTTCAGAAATGGATCTCCTGAATTACACAGATTCGGGTCCTGGAGTGGTGGTTTGCAGTCTGGTTCCTGACTCCTTATGTAGATATTTCCTAGAGCCCCCTTTACTGGGTGGAAATGAAATTCATAAATAACCGAACCTGTGTGCACATATGCTTTTAAGCAAATGGAAAAAAATCAATGTAATAGCCTAACTATGTTATGAAGAAAAAATGAAAAGTAATTCATAATAATATGAATTTCAGGGTGAAAACCGACGATAGTAGGTAGATGAAATTTCATGGCCCCACATTTGCTCCTAGAGATGCGACCGTGAGGGGTTATAGCAGCCACAAAGACAGTGGACACAGGTGGCTGTTGAGGCTGACTCAGCCACCATGAGCCGCCCTGTTGCCAGTGATATGAATTAGGCGCCGAGTCCTGGCAAGATGCCAAACAAAACAAAGGACCAATCTTCTCTCTGAATACACAATAGTCTCGTTCCCAGAAAATTCTGTGTATATAAGAAGCATGAAAGATTATTTGGTGTTTATATATAAACAGGTCACACTCCTGCACACACACAGATGCACACAGCTATTGTGACCAAGAAGATGTCCTTGTAGATCTCCCAGAGTCCTCTGAGGAGCTGGCCGGGGCTCATTCAGCACCATTGTTCTTTGAACCACATGTGTGGTGACAGCTTCAAAGAAGAGAGTGTAGGGGCCAACTTGTGGTGGCTGGGAAGGGGGTGGGGAGACCCTGTGAGTTGGGTCCTGGGAAGTGGCATCAGACCAGAGCTAACTGGAGGTGTCTGGTTGCCGATGCCTTCCCTGGGAGATGACAGGCAAAACATGATGAGCAGAACAAAGCGCATGTTCTGCAGGTTTGGGAAGCTGGGCTGTGAACCCCCTCTCCATCTTCACAACATTCCACAAGTCAGTTCTATACATGGTTAATAAAAAATGACACCCATACCTCTTAGCGACCAGGCACCGGGACCCACCTTCAACTCAGATAGCCTTCAACAAGCCCTGGGAGCCAGGGCCTGCCTCAACACCGTTTATAGCGGGGATATTAACAAACCAGGGATATAGCTCAGAAGTAGAGAGAGCTCTTGCTTAGCAAGTCCAAAGCCCCGTGTTCGATTCCCACCACCACCACCAGAAAAAGCAACAGCATGGGTGGTGGAGTTAACTGAAGCCTGGAGAAGCAACTCTTTGCCTAAAGCCAGGCAGTTTATACTAGAAGAGCTGGAGATCAAGCCCAAGGCTTTGGCACACTTGATGAGAACTCTACCAATGGGGCCACACCCCCAACTGTGACAGAGCTGCAGCTCAGTGGCAGAGCTCCTCCCTCGAATATAAAAGGCCACGGGTTCCATCTCCTGTAAAAAATAAATAAATAAATAAAGGACCTGGCCTGTAACAAAGCCTGGACTCTCAGCCGCCCCGCAGCCCAAGGCGGAAGGATGGCCGAGTCTAAGCGTTTGAGATCTTGTTTCAAAATGAAATTAATAAACTTTTGTTACCCTGGAAGTTAAACATGCAGATGAGAAAAAAAAGGAAACAAAGCTGTCATTCTGTGCCCCTGGTGAGTCTCACTGTAAACATCCAATTGTCTGGCCTCTTTTCATGAGTGTGAATGTTCTAATCAATATGAGATCCTGCTGCCTGCTGTCAGTGACAGCTTCAGCCTCTTTCTGCCAACCCATCCATAACTTTCTTCTTTAAAAACTATTTATTTGATTAAAATTTTTTATGTGTTTGTGGGTTCCTGTTTCCATATATGTGAGGCACATGTGCTCAGGTGCCCAGACAGATACCCGGGGCCAGACAGAGCCCCTGGAGGCTGCACAATCCCATGAATCTGGAGTTGCAGACAGTTAGGAGACACCTGGCGTGGGTGCTGGGAACTGTAACACTGGTCCTCAGGCTTTGGGAGTGCTGAGCAAGCAAGCCACTTCTCTGAGCCTCATCTGCATCTTTCCACTCCACAGCCCGTCCTCAAGTTCCTTCATTGTCCCCGAGTATCCCTCATGCTGATCGCTGGGAGTGCGGGTCTTTTTGACACCACAAGGCCCTCAAGTCTCAGCTTCACAAGTCCTTGTGTCAGAAAGATCTAGAAGGACTGAGGCAGCTGTGTCATAGACTCTAGAACCACATGGAAAATGGGTGTCTGGGCTTGCATGCGAGGGATTATCATGATTCTGTTCATTGGTGTGAAAATACCCATTTTGCCATGGGCGGGACCATTCCCAGGCTGGGGTACTGGACTGAATGAAGAATGGGATTGAGCAACAGCACTCGTCTCTTATCGTGGATGGGATGTGACCAGCTGCTTCAAGCTCCTCCTGCCTCAATTTCTCCATCACGGAGGACTGTACTTGGAACTGTGAGCCAAGATAAACCTTTTCTCATGTAAGTTGCTTTCATTAGAGTAGTTTAATCAGTGACAGGAAATGAAACTAAGACGGTCTTGCTTTGGGACTGATTTATCATGGTGCATGGTAACACCGTGTCATTTTGCTCATTTCATCCCTTGTCTTCTACATTTACAGGCATAAGCCATTCAGTGTATTGGTCACTATGACAACATATCTGGCAATTTAAGGAAAGGAAAGTTGATTTGGGCTCATGGATTTTGGAGGGCCCAGCATATCATGAGGCTAAGCAAGTTCATGGCATCCAGAGTGTGTGATGGTGACTGTTGACATGGGACAGATCAGAAAACAGAGACATCTGGATGAGAAATGGGACATGTGATCTTAAAGGCCCAATCCTAGCGGCCCACTTCTGTCAGCCAGAGGCCACCTCCTAAAGGCTTCACAGCCTTCAAATAGAGCCACAGGCCGGGGCCTGGCCATTCAAAACTTGAGCCTGGTAAGGAAATACTTTTGATAGTGAGTACTTGAATCACATCAGGCACAGGCCTGTTATTCTGGCTACTTGGGAGGCTGAGCATGGCGAGCACAGGTTCAAGACCGGCCTGAGCAACGTAATGAGACCCTGTCTCTAGATGAAATGGAAAAAAAAAAGAAGTCTGTGAATGTAGCTGAGTGATAGGGTGCAAAGGGTTGGTGGCATCTTCCACGCAGCATCACATTCCTGGGCAAGGCAGAGTTAGAGACAGTGTCACGAAGCAGGACCGGGTAAGAGGCATGTCCCTGCTTCAAGGCTCTTTAAGCTTCTTGCTTGGGTTTTACAGCACAGGAGCTGAGGACTCAGGAGCAACCCCTCAGACCCTTGAATCCTTGTGGTTTCTCCCCACCCCAACTATCACATGGAACCTGTTTGGAACATCTGTCCTGGGCCAAGGTACATGAGAATATAAATGTCATTTCAAGGAAACTGAGACTCCCCGAGCAAACCGACAAGACTTAGGACACCTTATTTGTTTTCCCCTGACCTTGGCCTCAGGGCTCTGCCAACCTTCTCCATCAGGAGAGACCCCAGAGCACCTGGCTTCGGTGCCCTCTGAGCCCAGCATAAAGGTCACGCCCATGGCACACTGTTATCCAGAGAAACCCTTGCACCTATCCTTGCCTTTTAGAGCTTTGTACTGGCATGGGGTTGTGGACACAGCTGTCAGGCCCCCAGGATCTGCCAGCTCAGCAGGGCTCAGCTTCTTCCTGGGAAGGAGGGGCCTTGCTACGGGAAGCGGAGGACACTGGACAGGAAGCTCTGACCCCACTTCCCAGAGGCCTCCCTTTTTCACTTTGGAGCAAACTGCATCTCAGAGTCCGGAAGGCAACTCCAGGATACACATAACAACCCAGGGAACATGCCCCTCCCCTGTCCAGGGAGATTCTTTCTGACCAATCAATCCTCAGTCCAGTTCAAAGTCACATGACACAATGAGGGCACTGGCTAAAGAGCTTTGCTCACAATTTAGTCTACTTCAACCCTGCCATGCTACTCATGTACTAACCTACTTCATGGTTGCCTGATGTGATTCAAGTACTCACTAATAGGGACTGGAGACGTGATTCAGCTGGTAAAGTAGAAGCACAAAGACCTGAGTTCAAATTCCAGAACCTACATTAAAAAAAGCCAGGTCTGATAGTGCTTACTTGTAATCCTAATGTTGGGGAGGTAGAGACAGGAAAGTCTCTGGGGCTCATTGGTCACCCTGACCTACTTGGTGAGATCTAGACCAGTGAAAGGCTCAAAACAATGGTGCATGATACCCAAGGAACAACTAATGATGTCCTCTGCCCTGTATGGACAGGTGCACACACAGAGGCGCACACACACACACACACATCAATAAAAGTGAGTACTTGTATTAGTTATTTTTCCATTACTATGGTAAAACACCATGACAAGTCAACTTATAGAAGGGTTTATTTGGATTATGGGTCCAGAGGGATAAGCATGCATGACAGAAGAGCAGAAGCATGGCAACAGATATGGTGGCAAGAACAAAGAGTTCACAGACAGAACCAAAAGCACAAAGCAGAGAGAGCAGACTGGAAGCATTGGCAGAATATTTTTTTATCATTTATTTATTTATTTGTTTGTTTAACCACTTTACAACCTGATGCCAGCCCCTTCCTTCCTCTCCTCCTAGTTCTACCCTCATGCCCCCTTCCCTCAAATCCCCCTGTGCTTATTCTCAGAGGAGAGGTCTTCAAGGGGTACCAACTCACCCTGGGATCTCACGTCACAGAAGGACTAAGCACATCCTCTCCCATTGAGGCCAGACAAAGCAGCCAACTAGGGTAAAGGGATCCAAAGGCAACCAGAGTCACACAGTCCCTACTCCCACTGTTAGGGAACCCACACAATGACCAAGATGCTAAACAGAGAATTCTCAACACAGGAATCTCTCATAGCCGAGAAACACTTTAAAAAAATGTTCAGCGTCCTTAGTCACCAGGGAAATAGAAATCAAAACCACTCTGAGATTCTATCTTACACCATCAGAATGGCTAAGATAAAAAAAAAAAACCCTCAAGTGATAGCACATGCTGGTGAGGATGTGGAGTAAGAGGAATGATACTCCTTCATTGCTGGTGGGAGTGCAAACCTGTACAACCACTGTAGAAATCAATTTGGAGGTTTCTCATAAAACTGGGAATAGATCTACCTCAAAAACCAGCTATACCACTCTTGAGCATATATTCAAAAGATGCTCCACCATACAACAAGGACACTTGCTCAACTGTGTTCATAGCAGCTTTATTTGGAATAGCCAGAAACTGGAAACAACTTAGATGCCTCCCAACTGAAGAATGGATGAAGAAAATGGGGTACATTAACACAGTGAAACACTACTCAGCTATTACAAAGACATACACTTTGCAGACAAACTGATGGAACTAGAAAATATCCTGAGTGAAGTAACCCAAACCAGGAAGACATACATGGTATGTACTCACTTACAAGTGGATATTACCCCTATAGTACAGGATAACCATGCTACTACCCACAGACCCAAAGAAGCCAAGGAGGGTCCAAGGGAGGAAGCTTGAATCTCACTCAGAGGGGGAAATAAAATAGACATCTGAAGTAGATGAAGGGAGGGAACTGGATGGGAGATGGAGTGGGGATCGGGGAGAGTGGGAGGGGAGATGGCTGGGGGAGAACGGAAATCTGTGGACGGTGTGTGGGGAGGGTGGGGGCAATATCTCTGGGACAGAGAAGGCTCCCAGGAGTCTTGACTCTAGCTGAGACTCCTAGCAGCCTGAAGTTGTCACCTCCTGTAGCTAGCTGGGACTTCCGGTAGAGGGAGGGGGACACAAAGCCACCCATAAAACCATCAACCCAAAATTTGACTTGCCTACAAGAACTGTAGGGAGAAAGATGGAGCAGAGATTGAGGGAATGGCCAACCAATGACTGACCCAACTTGAGAGAGCCAACTGGCCCATGGGCGAGAGCCAACACTACTAATGATACCTGCTCTTCTTGCAGACAGGAGCCTAGCATAACTGTCTTCTGAGAGGCTTCATCCGGCAGCTGATGGAAACAGATGCAGAGACCCACAGTCAAATAGGCCGAGCTTGGGGAGTTTTGTGGAAGAGTGGGAGGAAGGATTGAGGGAGTCGGAGGGGTCAAGGACACCACAAGAGGACCTACAGAGTCAACTAACCTAGGCCCATGGGGGCTCACAGAGACTGAACTACCAACCAAAGAGCATGCATGGGCTGGACCTAGACCCCCTACACAAATGCCGGATTTTAACTCTCAAAACCCACCCCCAGCAATATTGTGGTCCCTTCAACAAGGCTGCACCTCCCATACCTCCCTAAACAGCACCGCCAACTGGGGATCAAGTGTTCAAATGCTCAAGACTATGACAGCCATTTCTCATTCAATCCACCACAGTAGCGGAGACAGAAAATCAGCCGGTGGATCTCTCTTTACTTCAGCTCCTAAGAATGATAAGACTGTCTGGTTTAGTAAGAGAGTCATTTGGACAAAACACTTGCTCCTCTGATGTAACTGTGGACCACACCTTGCTCAGGGCATATTGTGAAGAGATTATTTAATCTGCATAGCAAGGCAGCTATTGTTATTATTGTCCCCTTCTATAGATGAGGAAACTGAGGCCCAGAGAAGTTTAGGAGCCTAGCTAAAGCTACATACCAGATGAGATGGAATTAAGTTGTTTGGTTTTGAAATATCAAGGTAAAGAATCTCTATCCTTTGACTAAGACTTGACCACATCCCTCAAAATGCTAGATGAGATCACCGGGCACCAACAGGGAAGTGCTCTCCATGGGTCAGTGTTTGCCCTTGGGCTAGGCCTTTAAATCTCTGAGGGGAAAAAAATCATTAAGGCTGAATATCTATCTCCAACCTCGTCTCAGAATGAGTACTAGGCAGCTAATGCTGCAATGATGATTCGTAACTGACATCCCAAACCTGGGTGGTTCAAAACAACAACAGTCCGGCATTCGCACCCTCGACAACACAGTCTTGCTTGGCAGCACGGCTCTGCTCCAGAAAGCAGACACGTCAGTCAATTTTTCTGTGAAGCATACTGAATGATAGGTCCAAGGATCAGAGTTCCTTTGGGTCACATCTCAGCAGTGTTAGCCCATTGCTGGCCACACTCACTGCTTGGGGATCACAGTGACAGAGAACGACATGGCCGCAGGGGAGCGAGGAAGAAATGGCTGTCCACCTCTAGGAGACAGAAGAGAATGCCAGAGGCAGGAGCTTCTCTCTTCTTTCCTTCTTCCCAGCCTATCAGGTGGCACCACTCACATCAGAGGCAGGGCATCCTCCTTAGTCAACCCACTCTGAAACGTCCTTCCAGAAGCTTCCAGAAGTGAGTTTGGCTATTCCCCTCAGAGCTTTCAGTCAAGCATGGCTGCACAAGCGCTCTGTGTCTTCCTGTGGCCCTGTATCAGCCAATAGTGTGCACATATGCATCCGAGAGCTTATTGTGAAAATCAGCTCACATGACTCTGGAGGCCAAAGAGTCCCACCACAGCGTGCCACCTGCAAGCTGCTGAGCCAGAGAAGCCAGGGGTGTGTTTTAGCCTGAGAGCAGAGGAACAAAAATCTGAGTGTGGATAACTAAGAGCAGGAGGAAGCATCAGCTTGGCTGGAGAAAAGAGAGCTCACCCCTCCTCCTCCCTCCTTTAGTCCAGGCCCTTGGAGGACTTGCTGCTGTCTAGGCCCATTGGTGAGGGTGACGTGATGGTCAGCCTTGGTTATCAACTGTGGTAAGATCACCTAGGAGACAAACCTTTGAGCACATCTGCGGGAGTTTCCAGATTAGGTTCATTGAAGTGGGAAGACACACCCTAAAATGCAGGCAGCGCCATCCCATGGGCCAGGGTCTTGGACTGAATAAAAAGGAGCCGGTAAGCTGAGCGCCAGCCCCCACCTCCCTCTGCTTTTTGACTTTGGGTGCAGTGTGACCAGACACATTACACTCCTTCCGCCACGATTTCTCCACCATGACAGTTTGTAGCCTCAGACTGGGTGCCGGAATAAGCCCTTCCCTTCCTAAGTTGCTTTTGTTGGGTATTTTGTTAAATCAGCAGCAACAACAACAAAAGAGTAAGTACTGTGAGTGGTCACCTAGAGAGTCCAGTGCTAATCTCATCCAGAGACAGGAGACACCCTTACAGCCACACCCACCCACGGTGGTTGTCAGTTATCTGGACATTCCTTAGTCCAGACCAATGCACCCATACAATGGACCATCCCAGGCTCGGGCTGATGGGCTGCAGCCGAATGGGACCTGTTTAGTCCCTGTCCATCTCTTAGCTCACTGCTCAGTACAAACTGCATAGTAAGGTCACAGTCCAGAGGGGACTGAGGGACATCCAACCCACCACAAGGCCATGGCCAAGGGTCTAGGTGTAATAGAGATGAGGGCAGTGGAGAATTGGGATCGAGTCTGCAAACTTCCACAGAAGGGATGTGTTTAGGGCTGTGCAGCTCAGCCCGTGGCTGAGCATCAGATAAGAAGTCTCTAGGAGCTGAGGAACTCTTGGATCCGTGTGTGTGTGTGTGTGTGTGTGTGTGTGTGTGTGTGTGTGTGTATCTGTGTGTAAGCTGGAGGACAACCTCAGATGTCAGTCCCCACTTTGGTTGTCGGCAGTGTCTCTCAGTGTCCTGGAACTCACTGAGTGGGCTAGGCTGGTTGGCCAGCAAACTGCAGTCATCCACCTGTCTCAGCACGCCCTTCCCCATTTCTAGCCCTGAGAGCACAAGTTTGTGTCACCATGCCCGTCCTTTTCTTTCTTTGCTTTAAATGTGGGTTCTAGGGGTGAAAATCAGGCCCTCGTGCTTGCAAGACAATGCTTTGTTGATGAGCAACATCCTCAGCTCCTGGACACCTCATAATAGGAGAAGCTCTCAGGATATTAAAAATCAAGGCATGCTAACATGGTTTACAATAATTGCGGCATAGATTTAGATGTTTACATTTAGCAAATTAATGCTCTTAGCACACATGCAAATTGCCAAGCAATATAATTATGCTATTCACAAGAAAATTACAGGATTTTAAAAATTATTAATTACTGGTACACTCCGGGCAGTGGGGTCTAGCAACAGGCCATGGGTATGATGTTTTCTGATAACGTCTTCATTTATTCTGGCCAGGGTCCTCAGCCCAGGGCTAGGACCTCTTTTGGAAATGGTGCCCAAATTCTAACCCCAAAGCTTTCCTTATGTGCTAGACATACCTTGGCTGCTTGGTGCCTGGGGTCACACACAGAGTCCTAACTTAACAGGGATATGATCCTTAACATTGTTCTCAGGTATCAGCATTTTTTATTTTCTCCAAAAATCATAGGGTGATTTTGATGTTCCATTAGTTGGGAGGGAGGGCTAGGGGATGGGGAGGTCTAAGCCAGTCTGAGAAAACAAAATGTAAAATGAAGTGTCAGAGTGAGCATCCTCCTCATTGTTGAAAGATAACTCTAGAAAGCTCAATCTCTCTTTTGCTGGACAAGAATAGAGAAGCATTCTACCTGGATGCCCCTGATGGCCACCTCAAAGCCACTGAGGAAGCTATGGGATACAGAGGAAAGTGATGACGGGAAGCCTTAATCACACCGCACTTGAAGCCTACAAGCCTTCCATATGTGAGCAGACAAACTCTCCTCCTGCTGTACCTGTCAATCTCTAATAAGGCACTTCCTGCACCTGCTGTCATGAGGGTCAGGTGAGCGATTCCATGTTGAGAAGGTCAACATGGCACTTATGGCAAGAGAGGTGAGCCATAAATGAGGACAGGGCACGGAGAACAGTCAAACGTGATCTTGCCATGCGGAGGAAGCCCCAAGGCACGCTGCATCGCAGAGCTGGGGCCTTTGGCCTGTGTATAGCAGGCACTTGATAAATATCTACCCAGTGGGATGGGTGCTTTATGCTTTCATTTCCTTTGCCTAATGCTCTGATCTCTGCCAGATGCCAAGGGGGAAAATAATCTGATTATCTGATTAAAGTAATATGGCCCTCGAACTAGCTCCAGGCTTCAGCCACCGGGGCAGATCTGCGTGAGTTAAGAAGCTTACCATTTAAGGAGTGCAATAACCAGGCAGGAAGGGCAATCCACTAAGCAAGTGCTCCCCAAGCGTCTGGTGACCCAAGTTCAATCCCTAGAATCCACATAAATACGGAAGGAGAAAACAGACTCCACAAAGCTGTCCTCTGAGCTTCACATGCATGCTGTGGCACGTGCTCTCTCTCTCTCTTGCACACACAAATAATTTGTTAAAATTATTTTTCTGTATGCATGTTGTCTGCATGAGTATATGGCACATGTGTGTGCTGGTGCCCCACCCCAAAGAAGCCAGAAGAGGGTGTCTGGTCCCCTGGAGCTAGAGTTGAAGGTAGTAGCAAGCTGCCTAATGTTGGTGCTGGGACTTGAACCTGAGTTCTTGGCAGTGCAAAGTGCTCCCAACCACTGAGCCATAAAAACAGTTTTTAAAAGGTCACATCTTTTATGATCCCATAAATCCATAGATACAGGAAGCAGATGGCTCAGGGCTGGGCGTGGGTGGGAAATTAATGGGTACAGGGTTTCTGGGGAACAGAAGAGAATGTTTGTCCACCTGCTAATGACCCTTTCCAAACCTGGGAGTTTTGCTGATCGGCATCCAGTTGTACATGATTAAAGTGTGAGTTTCATGTATGAGGTAGTGGGAAGACCTAGGTGCTGGCTACTCGGGCTTTTGGAGGTGTAGTTTTTGGGACAGGTCCTCATTTAGCCAAGGCTGGTTTTGAACTCCAGATCCTCCTGCCTCCTGAGTAGTCAGATTAAAGTTCTTCATCACTCTTTCCAGCTCCACAGACTCTCACGCTGAGCAGAACAGTGTTTTCTTCTTGTTCTGTAGCATGTGTGTTCCTTCTGGGCTCCGGTCCTCGAGAGAACAATCTAAGAAGCCTTTGGAAAGCCCCAGTGCCGGGATGTGTTCAGACAGAGAGGATCCACTAAGTTCACAGAGGCCTCTGAAACACAGTGACCAGAACAACTGGATTGACCAAGGAGGACTCTGAGGCCCAGAGATACTTTGCTTTGTGAGTTCTTGTAGGCAGACATATTGATTCATGCATGTACAAGAGCTTGAGCCCTGGAGCCCGGTGGTTCTGGGTTCAAATATCCACTCTATGTTCTGTAGGTGTTCCAAACACCTATGATTCTGGAGTATCAGGTGCTCACTAAGCTCAGAGTCTCACGAGGCAGAGGCTCTGTGGGGGATGGGATGAGAGGCCACACACGAAGGGCTTCTGCCAGTAGCTGGCACACCACATGCACTGACATACGTAACTATGAATCTCGGTGTTTCCATCTTGTCTGCTGAGAAAGAAGGAAATGTGACTCCAGGCTCAATTTATTGGTCAAGTTAGGTCTTTGGAAATCATATGAATTTTCTGATTCCTGCTCATTCCATAGGTGAGGCTTGCAAATGTATCATGACCAAGCCCATTTTACATATGGATATACAGGGGCAAGAAGTAGAAATAGAATGGCCTGGCCTCTGCTGCATCTGGCAATGGGTTCTTAAGGCTGATAATCATCTTCTGTTTGTACCTACAAGCACCAGCAACACATTACCTTGAAGGGAAGGCCTGGGGTGGGACGTGCAGTCTCTGATAAGACCACTAGGGGTCTCTGCGCTCCACCAAATGGCTCCTTCCAGGGTCCTATTAACTCCCATTGAGTGGCCTTGGAGCACAGGGATAGATAAGGGGACCAGCGGCGTGGACCAGGGTCTCTAGACCCTGGCCTTCCAGAGTGCCATCAGTCCTCTGTCTTACTCACGAGAGTCGGGTTACAGATCACTGTGAGGCTTGTCCTCTGAAGGTGTCAAAGTTCAGCGTAATGGTAAGATGTGCTGGGGGTGGACTGGAGGAGTGCCTGCTGGTTGAAAACCAACTGTGCACCAGGGGCTGGTTTCTTTCATCGTCAGAACCATAATCCTACAATTTAGAAGCTGTGCTCTGTCTCCTACACACCAGCGAGCTGCTGTTTGGGGTTGGGTTGTGACCAATTTAGTGGGTCTGGGACTCCAACGCTGCTTCACCCTGATTCAAAACTTGTTCTCTGTCTGGTCATCCCGCCACTCAACATCATAGAGGACACTTGGGGTCCAGCTTCTGGAAAGACCAACTGTCCCCCACCTCCTACTGTCACTCACAGACACTATCACACTTAAGGCTCACCCCTCCTCCTCCCGCCCCCTCCCACCAGCCCAGCAATCCAACAGGGGTAACACAGATGAGTCGTTCTAATCTAAACATCTCCACGGCTTTTATGTTCTCCTCCTTGTATGTACTTTGCACGGCAGGGGGGGGGGGCTGTCTTCCTGGTTCCTATGAGAACAGTGCTTTTTCTTGAACAGAGGCTCATTTATGGGTTTTTCCTGCTATTACAAAAGCAATCCCTGCCATTGGAGAAAACACAGAGCCGCCAAGAGAACAGAACCACCCCCGTCCCCACCCCCAGGGACAGCCCAGGCTAACACATGTGCACTGTCTTTCCCACCCTTTCCTCCCCTGCACACCCTCTGCTACCACAGGGCCCTGGCGTTCCCATCCTGTCCTAAGGTTGTTCCGGGTCATCACAGTGCAGTCTGACAGGGTCCTAAAGTCCCCTTGGGGTAGGCAAGGGATGATTTCTCGGGCTCTGGTGTGGAAAGCTGTCCCCCGAGCCTAACAGCCATAACCATATTCATTAAAGTGGCTGTGACTACTCACAAGAGACCTTCAGGATTAGCTCTGCTTCGACTGGGAAGCTGGTTCAGTGGCGAAAGCACTTGCTGCAAAAGCAGGAGGTCCTGAGTGCGGATCCCCGGCACTCATGGAAAAAAAATAGCCACATGTGGTGGCATGCATCTGTAAGCACAACCCTCAGAGGCGGAGGCAGGAGGATCCCCAGAGCTTACTGGCCGGCTGGCCTAGGCAATCAGTAAACTCGAGACCCAATCTCAAAAACACAAGGTGACAAGGGTCTGGTGAGATAAGCACTGGGCGCACAAGCCTAAGGACTAGAGTCCGACTCTCAGATACCACAGTGGAAGGAGAGAACAGACTCCTCAGAGCTGTCCTCTGCCTTCCACACATCGTGGTGTGCATGTGCCTGCACTGACACACATACCATACATGCACACACACTAACAGGGAATGAAATTAAAACCAAGTCGGAGATATTGACATCTGGCCTCCCGTGTGCACACATACACACATATGCACACACACACATACACGCACACACACACATGCACACACCTTGGACCTACAGGCATTCCTTCATACAAAAGGCGGGGAGGGTTATTTGGGATTATAGCTATTCACGCCCATGCCTCTCACCAGCTGCACGTAATTCTGCCTGGGTTGTGTTGGCTTAGTGGCCTCAGAAGGTGCTGCAGAGAAGAGGGTGGGGTGGGTAGGATGTCTTCGTGCTGGGGTGAGACTTTTCAGTGACTGTTTGGAGGTGTCGTCACATTCCTACAAGCAAGCCCAATAAGCTCATCCTTGGAATTGTTACTTCAGTCAGTCATTGGTGACCTCTCTGGGGTGAGTAGCCATTTGCTCACATCTCTCGAGGGGGTCATGTGCCTTCACCTCAGAAAGCCTGCCCTCTCATGCTCTCTCATGATGGTTTGGGAGTAGGCTAATGAGAGGGAAGGGAAGGTCAGAAGTCCCCACAACACGCAGAATTTTACCCGAAAGATCTGGAAACCAGGGCATGGGGCTGGAGCATCCTTAACTTGGCACAGACAAGCCCACTATTAGGACCTTGGTATCTTGTCTCCTCACCAAAGCCAACTGTAGAATCTGCAGGAATATATGCTCAGACAGACCCTGCTCTTAGCCTGTGCCTCTGAAGCCACCATCTTGGAATTATTGTATTTATTAAATTTATATTTAAAAACAGTGTGTGTGTGTGTGCGCGCACACGCCTGTACATGCACACAGGCCTGCAGCTGCCACAGTGCACATGAGGGCAACTTGTAGGTCAGCTTTCTCTTTCTGTCAAGTGGGTCCTGAGGACCCATGTCAGGGTTTGTGGCAAGTGCCTTTACCTGCTATGCCAACCTTTGCTGGCCCCGCCATTTCGGAGCTTTTAATCCGTTACATGTGAGAGCCCCACATTTCCTTTTCCATCGAGCTCTGCAAATGAGGTAGCTGGTCTGTTCCTAATAATAATACCAATTACTGACAGAGCTTGCTGTACACTTGGCACCATGCATTTTTTTCTCCCATATGTAATTCACCTGCCCCTCACAGCGGCCAGGTGTAAATTGCTTCTCTTCAACTCAGCCAGCCCATTCGAGGAGGCACGCCAGGCACTAGGTGCTTCGTGGATGCTGGGGCCCCGAAGGCTCTCAGCAGGGCGAGGGGTACCATTACCACCCCAGTTACAGTAGGGAACTAGAGTCCAGGAGAAGTATCTCATCGCAGTTAGCAGACAGGGAGGGTTCCAGCTACCATTTCAATCATCACTTGTCACACCTATGACTCCTGTCAATGTGTGACAGCCAGCACAGGCCCTGCCTGACGAGGCAGGGGTTGTCCTCTGAGCTCCGTACCCCGACCTGCCCCGTCTCAGCCTCCATCCTGGCTCTGATGGGCACCTCACAGTGCCTGGGTGGGCAAGCACCTCTACCCACGCTGTCAGTTTCCATTCCTGCCGCCTCCTGATGTGACAGCTGCTGCACCAGGCCACCTCCCGAGCCCAGGTGTCCAATCTTCACCCGCCCCTCCTCCCCCAGGCACGGAGCCTCGGGACCAGAAGGTGTCATTTTCCATCTCTCCACGTGGTGCTGAGCTCATGCGCCTCCCATACTACAGCTGCGGCTCCTGGGACCCGGCTCATCAGTGACGGTTACTGCTGAGATGACAGTCCCAGGGGAACTCAGGGCGGCTGGAAGCCAGTCCACAGGGATCCTAGCATGCTGTGCAGCTTCTCGTCTGAGGATGGGTGAAGAGACTGGGCTCATCAATTAAGAAGTCAGGGTCTTGGGCGTGCAAAATCCTGAGTTCAAGTCCTAGGTCCAGCACCTAACAGTCATACGGTACTCTCCCCTGGAAAAGACAAAACAGCAAAAACATAGGTGCCTGGATGAGGTTCTTAGCCCTGACAGAGAGCTTAAAGTTCAAATGACAACTTGGGTACTTACTACACACGGGACACCGTCCTAGTCTTTGAGCATCCCAGGACTCACCTTGTGCCATCCTCCTGGGCCTCTGTGGGGACTGAGCAGCCTGGTGACTGTGAGCCCCTTCCTTGGTTTCCTGGAAGGCATTATAATAAGTGTAACTGAATAGGACAACTACGGAAGCCTCGGTAGATTAGAAGCCCTGCTGGGAGGGTGAGAAACAGCACAGGCGATGAAGGAAAAGACCAACTTCAAGGCCATCTTCCCATAGCTCTGGGGATTTGTAGCTGAGGCCTAGGGTGGCTGGACACCAGGCTAGTGACTAAGGATCAAGAACTAAGGCACCAGGGAGCTTTAGACAGGTGCACAGAATAGTCTATTCAGAGGTAACTTGGCAATGGAATAGGCCAAGCCCTATATCAGCCTAGGCTCTCTGACAGCCTCTCTACCCTAGTGTGGGAGGGAAGGGGTCAGGAAGTCCCTTCTTCTCATTGACCCAGCCTCCAGGCCTTCTCCCCCATCACTACACTCAGGAGCCCCTGAGGAGCTGGCTTAACACACTGATTGAGATGCTGCAGTGGAGGTAGGACCTAGGAAGACTTTTCTAACCAGCTCTGAGGGATGCAGGACCACACTCAAGTAGCCAGCATCCAAAACATCACAAAAATGCAGGTCATGAAAATTAATCCTAATTTGGGATGTCGGGTTCTTATCCTGATTGGCTAGAGTAGGCTTTGACAGCCTCTCTGAGAGAAAATGACCCCCAGAGGTCATGGGGAATCCTCACTCAAGGCTCAGGGTCACTTGAATCTAGTTTTACTCACAATGGTAAGGAACAGGACAAGGGTACCTTCAAGCATGGGTGACTACGCTCATGTTTCCAATCCCGAGCCTGTATACCAGCTGCCTCAGAACTACGTGGAGATTAAAAATGTATAGATTCCAAGTCTCAAAAGAAAAGCAGTGAAGGAAACCATCAGAGGGGGCAGAAAGTACTCACTTATAGACACTGAAACATACGGCTCGGGGAGGGGGTGAAGGGCAGGAGAGTGGGATGGGAAGATGGGGGCTCTGTGCAGCAAATGCAGAGGATGGGTGCCGGAAAGCTCTAGAGACTCAATACACAATGAATCTGTTTACCACTGAACTGAAAACAAGGGCCATCCAAATGGCTAGTACTAACAACTGTGTGACTTCCATTCAATCCCAGGACTGACATGGAAGAGGAAGAGAACCAACTCCTGAAAGCTGTTCTCTAATCTTCATACACACCATGGAATGCATGTGTCCATGTACGTCTCTACACTCACTCCCACACACTCACATACAAGTGAAATGAGTGTCTGAGAAACAGTTGTTGGGATGAGTAACACATGCCTTAATTCCAGCACTTGAGGGGCAGAGGTAGGTGGATCTCTGTGAGTCTGAGGCCAGCCACAGCAACATGGTGAAACCCTGCCTCAAACAAACAAACAAACAAACGAACAAAAAGGAGTTAAGATTGAAGCTGGGGAGATGGCTCAGTCGGCAGAATGCTTGCTTATCATGCACAAAAGCCTAGGTTCAATCCCCAGCATTATATAAATCGAGTGTAGTGATTTATACTTCTGAGCCTCCTGCTCAGAAGTTCAAGGTCATCCTTGGATGCACAGTGAATACAAAGCCGGAGCTAATGAGATCCTAAAACAACCAGTATGAACCCAAGATATAATGGTTCAGGCTTGTAATTCCAGCACTTGCGAAGATCTCTTGTTCAAGGCCAGCCTGAGGTACAGCATGAGCAAGGCCTTGTCTCTAAATGTGGATGTGAGTGAGGGGATGCTGAGATGATAAATTTTACATTACAACCTTCATGTGCACTTAAAAAAATTCTTTAAAATTCTGCCTCTGGCACCAGAGAGCCTATTACTCTCATCCGAGAAATCTGATTTTTACTCTCCTGGTTGCGGGGGGCGGGGGAGGAGGGGGAGGGAGGAATCAGACACATGACTGTAGTGCAAAGCCAGGCTCAGAGACCTCTGATCAAGCAAAGTCTGGACCGTGAGAAGCCCTCCCCTCCCTCTGCCCTCACAGCCTCCCTGCCTAGCAATCACAGAAGCCCTGTGCCCTCATCTTGCCTCTGACAGCCCCAGTGAACTTCTAAAGCACAAATCCAATACAGGCACACAGCTCTGCAGCTCCATGAAAACCTGCCCAGCCCCCTGCTGTCCTTTGTAAAATAGAAGGAGCAACGTCAACTGAGCCTGTTCGGGGAGGGGTGGTAACATGCTGGGCCAGGGAGCCTCTGGCATGGGCAGAGGTCCCACCATGTTCCCAGCCCAGGAGACAGAACAGAACTGGAGTGAGAGGAGCTTCCAAAAGAGAGAGGTGTTTTGAGCTGAGCTCTAGTGCTGGCCAGAGCTCCAAGGGAAGCAAGAGGAGGTAGGATCAGGGTAAGGGCTAGCAGGGCAAGGACAAGGAGGCACATCACATGGGTGACAGGTGAGCAGGAGACCTGCACAGGTGAGGGCAGAAAGATTGGAAGGGAGAGCAGAGAGGAGATAAGAAGCCGGTCTGTCTGGAGCCGGGCGCTGGGAGCTCTCAGGGCTGCCTCTGTCAACCCCCAAGGTGGTGGCAGGCCTACCATCCGGTTCCTGCCTCCAGGCTGTCCCCCTTGCTTTTCCTACTCCTGGGTGAGGGCCTGAGGGAAGGTGACTTTGTCCCCAGCTACCCACACCACATCTAGTCTAGTCTCAGCCCACCTCCCTGGGGCTCTGTTCCTCTCCTTCTGCCAGCCTATCAGCTATACTGCCTCCTCTTGACTATACAGCCATGCTGCCTGCCTATAGGTTTATCTACAGGCAGTCATGATAGATGTTGAGTAAAAGCTGGTGGGCCATAGCATGCCCACCAGGGGAGACCCTGCAGATCCTCAGACCCTACCTCCACCAGAGCCACTGGCTCTCCCCAGGACATCAGAGATGAGTCCTGGGGTCAGTGTAAGAGAGGCCCATCCTAAGGGAGGGTGAGAATATAGTCACCTGTCTCGCTTATCCTATGTCCAGCCACCCCCAAGGAAGGCACCCAGAGCTCCCAAGCAACCTCAGCAGGTCCGGCCAGAAGCTCCTAGGCTGCAACACCCATTGTCAGCCTCCACGGTACAAAGGAATCCATCATGCAGGCTAGAAGCTCCCTTCCACCCAGAAGTACTGAATGATCTCTTTCACATCCACTGGCACTCTCAGGGAGGCCTCTTCCCTCTCCCCACATACAAACATACAGCTTCTCACCCAGGGTACAGCTTAGCATAACCACCACCGCTCCTGGAAGACCCCGAGTTCTCTCCAGAAGCCAGCATCTTGTGGCCCCAGCCACAAGAGCCATCATGATGTAGTTCATGTCATACTTCTGTCTCTCAGGACTAGGGAAAGCAGAGATATCCCTGTGAACACTGGCAATGAACTCACACCAAATTGTTGCTGGCAGGAAGGTTAATTGGATACAGTTGTAAGCTTGTTCCTGGGACAGGTATGTTAATAAGAGCTAAAAACTTCTGAGAACACCCAGAGCTGGAGGGAGAGATTAACACAGCAGAGTCCAAGGTCGCAGTGAAACAGCACCCAGAGAGCACCCAGCAGTAACTCAGAAGCCTGTCTCTTCACCTCCTTACTACCAGCTCCTTGTTGTCCCCAACGAGTCTCTGCCCCTGGGGACCTGGTAAACATGGAAGCCTTGAGATCCTGTGTGTGTGGTGGGGGTATCATCTCAATTTAGGAATCCTGGGGGCGGGGCATCATCTCAGTTTAGGAGATTGAGGAAACTGAGGTTTACTGAATGAAATGAGATGTGTCCCAGATTCGTTCTAGCCTGGACCACAGGATGGCCAGGAAGATGTTCTCCTAGTGTCCACTAGGAGGCGCCCTACATCAGTTCTCTCTGTTGGTACCGAAGCCTTCCCGACCCTTAGCCCGAGTGGCTTTCTCTGGTCTCTAAGCTAGGTGGGCTGGGCACTGCCAGCCCTTGGGACCAAGTCTAGAGGCACAGCAAGCCTTGCTTTCAACACCTGAGGGTCAGAGGTAGGGTGGGGAAAGTATGACACCCCAGGGGTCCCAGAGCTGTTATTCCCCATCCTCAGGTCTCTTGGGAACACCAACATGTTAGATCAGAGTGGCATCAGCTATAAATGGCAGAAACTCAGAGAAGACTGGAACTGACTGGAGGTCACAGAGTGAGACTGTGGGGTTCTGACGTGCAGGGGAAAGAGGGTGCTGGTCCCCAGGCCTGCAAGCCAGGATGGTAACAGAAAGGTAAAATCCTGCACAGGGTGATCCAGCTGTCTCTCGAGGTGACGGCCTAAGGGGCACACATGGCAAAGCAAGGGTCAAGCGGCCGGCAGGGTGTGCATGGTAAGGGTCTCCTTGGTGTGGGTGCCTCTCTTCAGGAGATTGGCACAATGGGCGGGGGGGGGGGCGGACTATGACACAGGACTGTCTTGGAAAATCCCAGCCTTTCCAGGCAGGTGACAGAACCCGCTCTACCAGCCAGGCCCAGCAACGACGTGGAGGCCAGAGCCACCTGACTCTAACTATAAATAGAGAAATGACGGAAGGCTCCGGAAGCCCAAGGGAGGCCAGAGAAAGGGAGTCTGATTCTCCCTAGAGACTGAGGAAGGCACACACATGAGGCACCCTTCCGTAGTGGGCCTTCAAGGTCAGCCTGGAGTAGCAGAGGGGTGAGGAGGGGAGTCTTGGCAGAGGGCGGGGCAGAGGTGAGCAGATGACAGGCCCCAGAGGCCAAGGGGCTCCGGAGGCCAGAGGGAAGGCTTTGTGTGGCAAGCAGTCTTGCTCTTACAGCAGTTCTGGCATCGTGCTGGAGAACTGGACTAATGTCCAAGAACAAGAAAGGCGTGAGAACAAAGGGCGAGCGATTCAAGGCCGCCGGGGGCACGGTGCCAGGAAACACACAGCCAGCCTTCCTGCAGGACAGAGGCAGACTGTAGGATTCCGGAGGTTGTCAGCTGTCTCCAAGCATGTTTCCCACCGAACTCCTGATGCCTACCGGGGCAGGGTCACCTGGGACGGAGACTGCAGATCTCTGATTTCCTTTGAAGACATCTACAGTTCTTCTGAAAAGCTCTTTCCGTCTCCTCTTTGCTGGCTGTAATATGTACATGCTTGTTGGAGCTGGAGTAGCCATGTGGGGCCATGAGGAAGTAGCCACATGACTTCCACCTCACTAATGGCTAACCAGGAAACAAGTGATGGCAGAGGTGCCCACTCACGGGACTGCCCGTGGCTGCTTTGCTGTTGTTGCTTTTTAACCTCTTTTGGGCGAGTGTACTCTTAAGTACACACAGGTCATACTTGAATATCTCCAGAGCCCTTATACTTGGGTATTCTGTTCCTAGGCCATTTTATACCTAATAAGGAGCATAGGCACATTAGCAAGTGTCAGGCCTTTCCAGAATCTTCCCTCGGGAAGTATGAGCGGAATGCCTGACCATGAGGCGTGGTTGATGAGGAGAGAACTCTGTGCCAGGGCAGTCCTCCCCCCAGACAGCCCTGTCTTCCTTCTCCAGAAGTCAGGGCCTTGGATGACCACTCAGTGCTGGGCCTCCCTTGTTTCTGCTGCTACGGTGTACTCCAGGCTAGCCGGCCGTGAGCTTCCAGCCGATTCTCCTGTCTCTGCTGGCATTACAGCTTTGAGTCACCACATGCAAAGCTTCACATAGATCTCAAGGACTGAACTCAGTGTCATCAGGCTTCGACAGCAAGTGCATTCATTGATGAGCCTACTCACCCTCATCCCTATTGGTCTCTTTTGTCCCTACCTGGGTAGGTGGGATTGATTGATCATCCCATGACAATACCAATCATAAAGCCACTGTGCAATAAAGACCCCAGGGTGCCCCGTGCAGTGCTGTTTTCCAAGTGGGGACTGTACCCATGTCTCTTCCCCTTGTTGGGATGGAAACCTGAATCCTGCCCTTCCCAGGAACAACTTTTCACTGTGTCACACAATGAGATGCTGTTCAGGGCCAGTGAGCCTCTCTATGCACTGGACCCCTTACTGGATGGAACAGGAGGCAATTGGGAAAACATTTCCCTACAGCTTGGGTTGTCTCTCTGACTCTTAACATTTGCTTTGGTTGAGGCCACAGGGTCGTCAGAGAGGGTTGGAGCTATTGAGGGCATTCTCAGGGGGCTACAGAGACTGTGCAAGTCCAAGACTTGCACCTCCCTTCCCAACATCACTTTCCAATGGAAGTACATCCCAGGCCTGGGGGAAACAGGTCACAGGGGTGAGGCAAAGAGAGCCCTGGTGGGAGGTGCAGGGGCACAAGGTGAACAAACAAATGGATTCAGGCTGTCTGCGTGGTACCCTCACCCCACCAACCAGTTCTGAGTCTGGTGCTTTGACCAGGCCAGGCCTCCGGTTCACCATTGTATCTCCTAAGGCACTGTGAGCAAGAGGTGACTCAACATGTGTCAAATTTTAGGACAGTGCGTGGTGCCTGAAACCAGCCTACAGCCCGTGAGCCACCGGTACCTCACCAGCCTCATGAGCACGCCACCGCAAGGAGCGATGTCACGAGTGAAACTCAGACCCCGCAGGCCTCTTCAAGAAGGACATGACCTGGCAGGGGTGTAGCTTCTCACTTCCTACTTTGTCAAGAGTAATCTCCGCCCACCTCATGTATCACCTCCCACTCCCGAAAGGGGCTTGGTGACTCTAGCATGCTGCTCAGTGTCAGAGGCCGCCAGGCATAGACTCTGCCCAGGCTGGGCCTGAATCTGAGAACTGCCTAATCTGTGCCCTGATTCCTTTGGTTATGAGATGAGCTGACACAAAGCACCTGACTGAAGGTTTAACCTCAACTCCACGTGGCTGGTGACAGCCTGGTGTTGGTGGCAAGGGATACCTGGGACCAGAGCAGTGAAGGGGTAGGGCCTTCCAGACCTCATTGACAGATGCCCCTGAAGGCTGGCACCCAGCAGTTCCTATTGGAACACCTGAGTATCCAGGCATGGGGTGAAAGGCTATTGTCCAGGACAGTTCAGGATGGGAGACCTGGTCCTACCAGCCTGTCTCTCTCCATCGGCCTCCTGCCCCAGGAGGCTGGCTCTTCTACCCCATTCTGTATATGAGGAACCAAGACCTGAGATCCAGGATTGGGGCTCCTTTCCAGCCTGCCTGACCACAGAATCCCTGCCTGACCCCGCCATGCCTAGATAAAACTGCTGTCAACACCTGAGGCCGCACAGCTAGCCAGGCACACGTTCACTCTCTCTTTCCAGCTCCCTCCAGCTGTGTCTTTTTTCTTAAAAATAAAAAATAAAAAGGGTCAGTGGCTTTGAGCCCCGGTGACTCACAGAAACAAGTAAGATGTCTCTTTCTGGAGTTCTTGGAGCTGAGGCCAGGCCTGTGGCTGACAACTGATCTCTGCGGCTGGGGAGACTGCAGGTGTGGGGCAGCCGGAGGGCTTCCTGGAGTAGGCAGCTCTGCGCAGGCCTGGAAGAAGGGCAGCTTCCCCTAGGCACTACAGGAAGACCCTGCATCTGCAGACAGAGGCCAGATGTGGGGTGCCAGCTGGCTGGTGACCTAAGACATGGCAACTCTCTCATCTTTACCTGTGTGCCCCTGTCTAAAGCCCGGGTGTTGAGAGTCACACTGCCGGACTGGAGATTCGGCTCAGTTGGTAGAGTGCGTGCAGAGCCGTGGGCTCAGTCCCCAGTGCTGTGTAAATTAGGTTCAGAGGTGCCTGCCTCTCACCCTGGCACACAGGAGGTAGAGGAAGGAGGATCAGAAGTTCAAGCCTTGCAGGGAGTGGAGTTCAGCTTGGGCTGCATTAGATCCTGGGTAAAGAGAGGAGGGGAAATGACTGTGGAAGGAGTGGGGCTTCCTGGATGAGCACTTCCTGGACATCTAGGGCCCATTGCTGGACTAACATGCCACAGAGCTTGGACGGACTTCGTGACAGGACCCATCAACCTTTGCTTGGTGCTCCATGCTCTACCCGTGGGATCTTGTTGAACCCTCACACAGGCACTTGGGTGGCACATCAGGTTCAGATGAGGGAACATGCCCAGAGAGGTTGGCTGACAACCCAGAGGCCGCACAGCTGGCAAGTGGTAGAAGAGAAGCTTGACACAGTTTGATTCAGGATCCCGTGTCCCTAGCTAGTGCTCTGACCACTCCTCCCCTCCGCCTTCCCTCCCAGGCTTCCTGTTGGGGGGCAGTGCCATTCTGTTCCCTGGTGATTAGTGGCCCCAGCTGCCACCTGCCGTTTGCACGGGGGGAGGGTTCCTCCTGGAGCTCAGTGCCCCCTCTGCTATATCCTGACCCATTCTCAGGCTGCTAAGAAGTCCTGCTCCACCCCCCCCCCCCACACACACACACACGGGGAGGAGGGTAGGTCTGGCCTTCTCCCCTAAGGACAGGGGACTGAGGAGGGAGGAGTTTCATCCCCTGTGCCCAGGCTCTGTTGGCTAAATTTAGGTGCTGGGCTGCAGAAGGGAGAGAGTAATTAAGGGGTGTTGTGTCACTTTCCCATTGCCTCTCACATCCCTTGAGCAGTCACACGCCACTTGCCACTCGGGAGGAGGCTTGGGTGGCCCCGAAGGGAAGGGAGAAGCAGATGGACAGCAGGGTTTGGGAGCAGGAACGTCCAGACCTGCACTCTAGACCTGAGGGCTCCACACTCTGTCTAGCAGGGGCTGCCAGGGCTGCTTACTGTCCTGCGGCCCTGGGACCCTGGGACCCTTCAGGGAGGTTACATTACTGAAGAACAATTTTCCACCAGACACCCCCAGGGCTTCCTCCAATTAGCACTATCACAACCCCTAACCTAGAGCTGTAACCCCAAGAGCTCTGCACCAGGGGAAGGGGTGAGCTACTAAGGGTGGGGAAACTGAGTCACCCAGGTGTGTACAGCTGAGGCCCGGGGAGACGGGGTATGGACCATGCAAAGCCAGTCAGAGCTTAGCCTCAGCCTTTTTTGAGTCTGGCCCAACACCTTCAGTATATCACTCTGTAGGAGAGATTCTAGAGGAAGCTTTGCAGAAGAGAGGAGATGGTGAGGGCCCTGGGATGCAGCAGCTGCCTTTGGGGGGGGGGGGGAACGTTGTAATTTAAGTAAGATACTGGGCTGCTCCCTGCCTTTAAGATTTAAGTTTTTAATTTATTTTTATTATTTTGTGCGTGTGTGTTTGTGAAAGAGAGAGAAAGAGCACATGGAGCAAGTCCTCTTAGGTGCTGAGCCTTATTTTCTGACACAGGGTGTCTTCCCGATGGAGCTCGCTGATTTGGCTGGACTGCTTGGCCAGCAAACCCCAGCGGCTGCCCCTGTCTGCCACCACAGCGCTAGAATTACAAGCATCCAGCACAGCTTTTGCATGTGTGGTGAGGGTCGAACTCAGGTCCTAATGCTTGTACGGCAGATACCACACGGACTGAGCCATCTCCTCAGGCCCCTGTTTTTTGAGACAGGGCCTCAGGTATCCAGGCTGGCCTCAGATTCCATATACAGCTGAAGATGACCTTGAAATCCTGACTTCCTGCTTTCCACCTCCCAGGTTTGGGGGGTTATACGTGTATATCATCATGCCCGATTTATGAGGGCCTCACTCATGCTAGACAAGAACATCAAGCACCTCTGTAAAGGCCAGCAGGTAAGTGTGGCCATCCCAAGTGGCCCAGGCTGCCGGCAAAGCACTCGAGGTGTCTGTGATGGTCTTCCTGACTGCAGCTTTGTCCCGGTAGCATAAATGCAGACCTGAATCACCCAATTAAAAAATGGGCAAAGGATTTGAATACGCATTTCTCCAAAGATCTGCAAATGGCCAATAAACACATGCAAAGCTGCTTAGCACAACTCGCCAGGGAAATGCAAATCAAAGCCACAATGAGAAGCCACTTCACACCCACTAGGATGGCTGGAATATAAAGCAAGGCAGACAATAGCAAGTGCTGGCAAGAGAGGGAAGAGATTAGAACCCCCGTGCACTGTCGGTGGGAATACAAGACGGTGGCATGGTTGTTTTGGAAAACCCACTTGGCCGTTCCTCAGAAAATAAACCTATGCTTCAACAATTCCTCTCCCAGGTACATGCCTTATAGAATTGAAAACATATGTCCCCTAAAGAATTGCATAGGAGTGTTCTTGGGAGTGAAATAACATGGAAATAATTGAAATGCCTTGTTATATGGTGAATGGATGTGGCCACACCGTGGAATATTATTCAGCCATGAAAAGGAGTGAAGCACTCCTTTATGTGGTACAAAATGAACAAACATTGAAAACATCATGCCAAGCAAAAGAAAAAAGCAAAAGGCCACCCCCCGGCAGTACCCAGGCAAATTCACAGAGGCAGAGGACACGTGGGATTTCTAGAAGACGAGGAGCAACTGCTCAACGAGGAGAACGAGCTTTAATTTAGGATTAATGGTCATTAAAGCAAGGCTGGAAATAGATCAGGAACCATGGAAGTGTACATTTTAGAAAGGCCAGCACTTTAAAAAAAAAATCTTAAATTTTATATGTGTGTGTTTGTGTGCTTGTGCTTACACGTGAATGTGCATGTTTCTGTGCATTTGTGTGTGTGTGTGCATGTGTGCACAGGTGCCCATGCAGAATGAGCAGTCAGATCCCTTGGAGCTGGAGTCACCGGCGTTTGTGAGCTGTACAGTGTGGGTACTGGGATCTGAACTCAGGTCCGCTGCAAGAGTGATACACTGCTGAGCCATCTCTCCAGCCCCTAGAAGGATGGGCTTGATAGCATCTGAATTACATATCAATAAAGCTATTTTATTTTAATCCAGACTAGCCTCTGAAATTTTTGGGACTGCAGTTGAAGACCCACATACCATATGCCTAAATATTCCCAAACCAAACAAGCTGTTAAATAAAATATGTTCTCTTCTCCTACCTCGACATACACACCTTCACAGTGGCAAAACAGAAGTGTATGTGGGGACCCGGTTTTTTAAATGTGTGGAAACTGGTGTTTGGGTAGCCCACTGACAGGGCCGGCTGTGTTTAGACAAGCAATAGTGTGATACATAATTCATAAATTTTTATTTTATAAAATATCCATGTATTCATTTCACCAAATATGACTAATTCCAGTGATGGTTGTGATCCAAAGAAATGAAAGAAATAGAGTTTTACCAAAAGATAAACTGAGGGGCTGGACGAGCAGCTCACTGATGGGATGCTTCCTTTGCATTCCGAAAGGCTCGGGTTTGCTTCCCAATAACTACAAAAATAATCAAAGATAAATTAGAGCGGATGGAATTTTTAAAGGTTTAATATGTATACCTGCATGAGTTTACGTGTGCTGTGTGTGCAAGGCATCTGAGGAGACCAGAAGAGAGAGTCAGATTCCCTAGAACTGGAGTTACAGACTGTTGTGAGCCACCATATTGGTGCTGGGAACCAAACCCAGGTCCTCTGCAAAAGCAATAAGTATTTTTAACCGCTGAGCCATCTCTCCAGTAAAAAAAAAAAAAAAAATTAAAGTATTTTCCCCAAAGATATTTTATTAGAACATTCAGGATTATTCATTGAAACAAAGAGGTAAAATAGAAATTATAATTAATGTGATAGTTGACAACTTCATTTGAAATCAAATCTGAATTAGCAATCTTTTTGAAATTTTAATAAAATCCTGTTAACCATTTTTTTTTTGTAAAACGATTCACAATTGTAGTGTTTGGCATCCATGAAGCAGTAAAAAAAAAATCAGTATCATATCTCATACACGTTATATCTAAATTTATATATACAAATATAAGAGTAGTATGAATTGTTTAAACACTGCAAAAGGTCCCTCAGCCACAGCGGGCATCCATGTGGATACTGCATTAATTCACAAGCATCTCTGGAACTGAGACTGGTGCGCGCACCAAGAAAAGCAGGTAAAGGACCTCACCTCAAGAAGACAAGTCCAACAATTCGTCTTTCCCCTCAACATGTCAGCTTTCTGTTATTATAACAAAACACCGGGGACAATCAGCTCCAGTAAGGACTTACTTTGACTCACAGTTTTGGAGGCATTGGGTTGGGGTTGCCTTTAGCCCTGTGGTGAGGCGACACAGGTTAGAGTAAGCCATTCCCTTCATTGTGGTCATAAGGAAAGAGAGATAAGAGGGGGCTGGATTTCTACTCTCCCCTTCCAGGGCACACCCCCAAAGACCTAAAAGTTACCATTAGACTTCACTCCACCACTGATAATGCCAAGTTAGGCACCAAACCTTTCACACACAGCCCTTTGGTGTCCCAGAATTCAGGGGACACTGAGAGACAAACTACAGCCTCCTAATAAGCACATGTGTTGCTCAAGACACCCCCCTCTCCCACCCTTAGAAGTAGGGTTCCCTCTCAGATCTGCAGGGACATAATCCATGAACAATTATAGCATTCCCTCTCATATCACCATTTGTGATCAGAGCTCGGGCAGGAAAAGAGGAGACACTGTCTCCCTGACAGTGTTGGTGGTTAGAAACATGTCAAGCGCTGTGTGGGGCTGCCTTTGAACTTGGGGGATATCTTACCTCTTCTTCCTGTCTCTCTGTGGTACTAAAGGAATCCACAGACCTTCCATGGTTACTGCCCCACGAACGTCTCCATGTGGGTGGCAAATACATTCAGTTTACAGAGTTGTTCAGTTTTTAGCTACAGCCTCAGAGACTCAGAATCTTGAGTCCGGAGAAGCTAAGGGATGTTGTAATTCTAACCCCAAAATGCTTCTCTCTGCTGAAACACTGTCCACCCCTCCATGCCCTTGTTGATAAAACTCAGTAGAGCTCAACAGGCCCAGGGCCAGCTTCTCCTCACTTCCCACTAACTTCTCTCTCTCCTATCCCTCACACTGAGCTAGTAAAGCCTCCTCTCTGGAGTGCCCTTTGCTTTCTTGTTTGTTCGTTTGTTTTGCTTTTCGAGACAGGGTTTCTCTGTGTAGCCTTGGCTGTCCTGGACTCACTTTGTAGGCCAGGCTAGCTTTGAACTCACAGAGATCCACTGCCTCCCCAAGTGCTGGCATTACAGGCATGCACCACTGTGCCCGGCTGACCCTGAATTTTTGTGAGGGAGACGTTGAACTTCTGATCCTGCTGCCTCTACTTCCTGAGCTCTGGATATAGGAATGCACGTCAGGCCTTTATGCGGTGCTAGGGACTCAATCTAGGGCTTCCCCCATGCTAGGCAAGCGCTCTACCTGCTGAACTCTGTTTTTGTTTCTGTTTTGTTTTGTTTTTGCCTTCTCCTCCATCAGCTTCAGCTCTGGCTAGTCTGTGACCCTCCCCATTGGGATCAGGCTCCTTCCCTCTGAGCAGTGTATGCCCATGGGAACAGGGACTGCTGGCCTAATGGCTTCCCACCCAGGACGTCCCAGTGGCTGTGTGGGTGTGACTGGCTGAGCAAGTTGAGAGCCACATTCTAAAGGGAGGATTGGCCCTGATCTCCTTTCCACACTTTCCTCTCTGGTTAGGTCTCAGAGGAACTAGCAGACATCCACCCAGAGGGCCACCGTGGGGACAGATAGGTGTGACTTTGGTGCCCTGAGATCTCAGAGGCCCTGGCTCTGACTCCTTGCAGACTGGATCATTATGAGGCAGTTGCCTCCCTCCAGACCCCCTCTTTTATCCTGCCTGGCTGTGCAAGCTGTGCACAACTGCATGAGACAATTGAGACTCAGAGGTTCCCGGGGCCTCCCTGTTCAATACCACTGCTGTTCTTAGGATAGGAGACTTTAGACCAGGCTGGACCCCTTGAGATCAGGGAATGAGGTGAGGGACTGAAGGCATGCTCTGAAGCCAACACGCTCAGGCAAGCCTGTGTCACCACCCATAAACTGTGGAACCTATTTTGGGACTTGGCTTCTGTGAAATGGGGGCAAAGTTCTGCTTTGTGGTGTCGCTGTGGGGACAGTGGGAGATGATGCTTCGTGTTGAGGACGCAGCAGGTTTCTATTATTAGTGATGTGACAGTTGCCATCACCAAGAACTTCAGCAAACCTGACCTTTCTGTCTTCATCTAGTTAGCCCATCCACGGGTGCTGAGTGGTACCACTCAGGCACAGGCCTAAAGTGACCTGGCACAATGAGGACATCTGTAGCCAGAAACGAACCTGGGTCTTTGATCTCAAGCGTTCTGACATAACAAGGGCTCCAGAGGTAAAGGCCCAGAACGGGTGTGCTAGCTTCAAGATGTCTCCAGCTTTGAACTTTGGCTTTCTACTTTGCAGTAGCACAATGGCTGCTTTGCCTTCAGGCATCCTGTCTATAATGCCCAGAAAGAAAAATGAAGACCGAGGCCAAAAGGAGTCTACCTATCCCAGTGTGCATCTTGCTTTTCAAGAGTAAAGTTTCTTCTACATTTCACCTGCTCAACTCCCAACCATGCCCATTGGTCAGCCAGGGAGTAAAGAGCAGGTAAGTAACTGGGGAAGACAGTTGACTGAGGCTAGCCTTAATCCACCCAGGGCCATGGCAACCATATGCCATGTGATTAGCATATGGTGTGTGAGGTGATGGGCAAGATGTGGGTGATGGAGAGTTTACATCCTCGCCCCATGAAGGGACACCTCCAGGCATCATGTTTCCCAGGCCACTGTGGCCCACCTGGACACCTAGACACCTGGCACCAAGGTTTACAGAAGTGGCTTGGTTACAAGCACAGTAAAACAGGAGTGGACTGGAACTCAGGCCTCCTAAAGCCCCCAGCATGAAATGATGTCATGGCTGGCCAACCCCTTTTAGTGGACTTTGGAGCTAACACAGGGACCCTTGTACCCAGAACTGCAATAGGGAGGGAGACACTAGATCCAGCTGGTCTTCCCTGTTGTCACCAACCCAGGAGCCAGCTCATCCCGGTGGCTAGCTGACAAGGAAGCTAATTACCCTTGTCACCCACTGTCTTCCGGGAGAGACAGCTCTGTAATCTGCTTGTCAGGTGAAGATGGGGGATTGCCCCTTCCCCAGTCCCAGCTGAGGCCATGGTTGACAGGAGGTGGTAGGGCAGCCAGTGGGAGCCACGGGGACCAGCTGGAGGGCAGATGGACGAATGATAAGAGACAATGGGAGAAGGGTAGAGAAATTGTACTAGGCATGCTAGATCGTGGGGACAGAAAAACTGAGGCATGGTCCCTATGTGCCTGCGGCTGCTGTCCCAAGAGGAAAGGACTAGGTAATGGATATAACGTCTCCAGCAGATCAATCTCCAGGCTGGGAGATATCCCTCAGGGGTCTTGGTGTGGGGATAGATGACCCAAAGACCTGGAGCAGAGGATGCCTCCAGCTTGAATTTGAAGGAGAGCAGAGAATTCTGGGAAAGGCATGTAGTGGGGGGGGGGAGAGCACAGGTAAGCAGGCAGGGAGACTCACCAGCAGGTCAAGACTAGCCTAGAGACCTCATCAGCAAGGACAGAGGGAAGCCCAAGTGGAGATCTGGGGGCAGGTGACTTCCAGCTTTAATGTATCGCAAAGCCCTCCCTCGACTATGGTGCCCTGTTCCCATTCCTATCTCACAGGCGTGAGCACCAAGGTCGGAAGTCACATTCATAAGTGACAAAACATGTATCCTAGCTTAGCTCAGCTTTTCTGCCTCACGGGAGACCCCTGGTTTCCCTGAAGCTGCAGCAGGGTGAGGAGCAGGTATCTGGGTACATGGTGGGGAGCGGGAGGGAATGTCCCTTGTGTGCGGGATGAGGAAAATGGAGCCATGGAAGATCTCATTGAGATCGGAAAGGATACTTGGTTAATTCTCCAAGTGGTTCCTAATCCCTAGCTTTCTTACACAGGGCAAGGAGTAATAGTTAAGTGTGTGGGGTCTAGAGTTCTGGGGCTTGAGTTCAAGTCTTCCTTTGCCATAGACCAGCATGTACCATTAACTTTTCTGAGGCCTGTCTATAAAATGGCATCACAGCCTTGGCATGGTGATTGGTAGGATTAGGTGAATTTTGCTTTAAGACCTGTCAAAAGCCAGTGTTGGGGCCCACCTCTGCAGGCTCAGCCTCTTGGGAGGTAGAGTCAGGAGGATCTGGAGCGCAAGAATTCTGGGCTAGCCTGTGCCACACAGGAAGAGACAGAAAGATCTGTAACCGTGCCAGGTAGGAGCAAACACGTGCAAGGCTGGTTGCTTGCTCTCCTGGTCCCCCGGCCGGATGCTGTGTTTTTCACCTGCTAACCTCCTGGATTCTTGCCATCTCTGCCTTGTTCTCTCAGCAGCGCCAGCAGCCTGAGGCCCTCATCCCTGGTTGCATTCATGTCTTAGGGCTGCCGTAACTAATAACAACCTGGGCACCTTCAAACAATAGTGGATTACCTCCCGGCTCTGAAATCTTCAATAACGTCCAGGAAGGGCCTCCCTTCCCTCCTGGGGAGACAAGCCCTCCCTTCCCCTGCCTGGCTCTCCTTACTGTTCCCTGACATGGAGCCTCGAGGCTTCAGCCTGTGTTTGCTGTCATGTGACATCTTCTTCTTGTGTCAATATCTTTACTATTTTCTCTCCTAAGGATACCAGACATATTGGAGTCAGGAGCACCCTACCTCAGCAGGTCTGTACACTGAATACCAATTTCCAAGTAGATCCTACTCTGAGGCACTGCGGCATAGTCTCTACAAGTGATTCAAGCCTGATAATCACCAAGGCCCCCAACACACACACACACATGCATTCATGCACACACACACACACACACGCACGCACACACATATGCACACAAGCATGTGGGAAGAAGAAGAAACAGAGCAGGCCTGTTCAGATGCTAAAGTCTGCTGCTGCCAAGCCTGGCAGCTGAGTTCCATCCCCAGCACCTACAGGGAGAAAGGAGAGAACTGACCCCTGCAAGCTGTCCTCTGACCCCCACACATGCGCCACCCCACCCCACCCTCACTGCACAAAGTAAACGAGTAAAAAGATAACAAACTGTTTATTTTTTAAAAAGAATGAATCAAGCAGGGGCTGAAGCTCAGTTCGGAAGTACTTACCTGGTGCTCCCCAAACCTACAGCTCAATCCTTCCCACTGATTAAAAGGAGTCAGTGTCCAGTCTGTGTTCCTGGGACTGAGTAAAGAACACCCTCTCCCCTCATATCCACGAGGCTGGGGGATGGGCTTTGGTTTTAGATCTGTAAGTAGAGGATGGAGAGATGGCTCAACAGTACTGGCTGCTCTCCTAAAAGACCCGAGTTTGATTCACACCACCCACATAGCAGCTCTGAACTGCCTAACTCCAATACCAGGAGATCCAACTTCCTCTTCTGGCTTTGGTGGGTACCAGGCACACATGTGTTACATACATGGAGGTACATGCAGGTGCCCTGCCCCATCCATCACTCTCTGCCCTACACCCTTGGATATCTCACCGAATCTGTCTCTGCCTCCCCATAATGCAGTCTACCATATCCAGCTTTTTCCTGTGGGTCCTGAGGATTTGAACACAAGTCTTTAGGCTTGCAGAGCAAGAAGTCCTCTGCACTGAGCCATACGGGAGGGGAGATGGATTTTAATTTATAAAAATCTTGTGGGATTTGCTCAGTCAGCTGGCTAGCCAAGCCACCCGTGACAAGAGTCCTTGGGGACCAGGTGGGCTGGGAAGCATTTCTACTCTCAGAGGTGCAGGCCTGACGGCTGAGCCCAGAAGAGCTGACAGTGCTCGGTGCTCAGCACGGCTGCCACTCAGCATAGACAGGGATTCCCCCCGGGAGGCGTCACAGCAGCCCCGGGGGCGACTGACATCTCCTTGACAGCGCTAATCCAAGGGCCAGAGCTGCCTGTGCATCATTCAATGACTCGCTGTTGGGGGTGGAGGGAGATCCTGGGGTTGTAGGGGGTGGGGGAGGGGCAGCAGCTGATGTTGAGCCAGGGTACAGTAGGACAAGTGAGCATGGCAAGGTGGGGGTCTGCAGGGCATTTCCCAGGCCTCTGGACACCTGCCTATGAAGCTGGGGTAGGCATGGCTGAGCCCAGAACTGGAAGAGGGGCGGAAGTAACAGCTGTAAAGGTCAGAGGCCCTTGGGGCCAGGAACATCCAAATGCAAATGTGGAATTTACCCTCCTGCAGTGCCCGCTGGCCAGCCAGCCTGCCTGCCGGCTTGCCTGTCTGTATGCCAACCAGCAGCCTGGGCCTGGCAGGCATAGCAGAAATCCTGGACCCTGCCAGAAGCTAAGCAGCTCTAGGAATTCCCCTCTAACCTGAGCACCTAAGAAGTCCTGGGTGTACAAGGGCTGAGTGGGATCTAGCATTAGGGATTCCAGTTGTCCACTCTTGCTTCCTCTCCCACCCTCGACTCTCCTGGCTCCACTGATGAAAGACCTCAGGGGCCAAGAGATAGGACCAACTCTCTTTCCCATACATTCTGCTTCTCTCAGCTTCCTCTCTTGGTCAAGAGCAGCCAAGGTTATCTTACTGATCCTCCCAGGACCTTGGGACAAGGCAAGGCAGACTGAGTCCTCTGATGTGCAGGGACATTCCTTTAATCCTCCAGCAACCTTGCCATTATCCTCCAGGACAGAGTTTGAAAAACAGCATCCCTTGACAAGATGGCACCCAAAACAACGGCAGAGCCAGAGCTCAAACTGGTCCCTATCACCTACCCTACAAGATCAGACCCCAATCTTTGCTTTATACCCTTTCTTCTCCAACCTTTGTAATTGGCCTAGGATGCTACAGGTGAAAGGCCATCCACCCTCACTCACACCAGACTCACCCCACCCCCCTTGGTTATGTGGTCCCACAGAGTAACCACTGTGACAAGGGACTAGGACCATGCTTATTTCTCGCTTCTGCGAATGTGAGTCCTTCATGGGTTTCTAGAGTCAACTGTCAGTGACTCCTCTGAGCTAGCCTGTGCCTTTCCCTGTGTGATTACAACCCCCAGGGCAGGGGTCATCTCCTTCTCATTCTGCCAGTTTCCTACCCGTCCCTGACACCTATAGCCAAGCTTGACATCATATGGGTGTTCAATCCATCTTATTCTTGCCTAAGTGACAAACCTGCCACTCAGAGTCCCTGAGAATGCCATCCACAGCTTCCTGAGAAGGCTTCACAGGCCAGAATGCTTCCAGTAGCTCAATCTTAATTTTCTCCTCGTCTACAGACCCATTCAGCCTCCCTGCATGCCTTCTCTCCCTTTCTCTGATTTTTCTCTCCGAGGTTCAGGGAATGTATGTCTCTGGATTCTAAATCTTTCTATCACTCTCTCATTTTTTCTAAATGCATGTTCTCATTTCTTGGGCTCCCCTGCTTTTTAAAAAAAATCTTTAATTACATCTATTTGTTTATTTGTTTGTAGGGATGGAGTATGAGTATGTGCTTTGGGGCTGTGGAAGTTAGAGGACAACTTGCGTGAGTTAGTTCTCTCCTACCCTGTGGGTCCAGTGAATCGAACTCCGGTGATCAGACTTTGCAGAGAGTGCTTTTATGCAGTGAGACATCTTGCTAGGCCTTTGTGCTTTCTTTTCTGTTCTCTTGGATCTTCTGTCTGGGTGGTTTGTGTTTCTCCTTTGTTCACCTCTCTCTCTCTTTCCCTCCCTCCCTCCTTCCCTCCCTTCCAACATTTGTGCTACTATTTGTCCCATGCCATCCCCACATGTCCAAGGGAGTTCTTTTCTACTGTCAGATGATGTCACTTGTGTCTCCTGGACCATCGGAGCCTTTAATCATATTGACATTCACTTAATGAGTTTCTCCCACTGTTGACAGAGTCTCCTGTCCCATCCGTGCTGGCCAGGATCAGAGTTCAGAGTTTCAGTAAAGCCATTTGGGGTCATCTCCTGGATGCAATGAAGGGAACTCCTCCTGGCAGCCGAGTCTCCTTGGTTTCCCTGGAGACAAGTTCAGCTAAGGTGTATCTAGAAAACATAGTGTCACAGGGCATGAATTGTGGATGGACTATGGGGGGGGGGGGTCAGAGCCTTCTTGGAGGCCACTGGGGTTAGCTCCAGAGAGGTAAGTCCTAAGGGAGAGGCTGAGGAAGCCAGGGTCTGGATATGAACTCTGAAGTTGCCAAGGGAAGTGATGTTGACCTGCCCACCTCCCACTGAGCCTGCCCTCTCTGTTCTGAAGACAGACCTGAGATTCAGGGGTTCCACATCAGGAAGGGCTCCACATTAGGCGAGACGGTTGAGGGACCAAATCTCTTTCTATCACTCCCAGGTGAAGAGCATTAGCTCCAAGTGGGCCAGCACCCTCAGCCTGGGGTATCAGAAGCCTATCACCAGAAGAAGGCTGCCTGGAAGAGCAGCTGGGGCTGCTTAGGCCAGATGATCTGGGCTTAAATCCCACCCCGATTTTTGAGGCAGTGGGACATCAGAAAAGCACATGCCTCCTGAGTCTCAGTCTTTTCCTGTATGGAAAAGGCAACTGCTTTCTACATCCAGTGGTCTTTCAGGAGAAATGAGCACCATGTCACGTGTGCCGTGTGCTTGGCACAATACCCTCCTGCTCAACAGACAGCCGACTACATAATTGCTGTCTTAAAGTTTCTTACCACACTGACACAGCCTTGTTCAAATATCAGATTGGCAAAGCTCTCAGTTTGATAACACGCCTGCTGGCAAGGCCACAGGGGAGCAGGGCAAGCAGACAAGGCTGGGTTGGTACAGCTTGGGGACAACGTGGAAAGCATTGTGACCCTCTCTACCCAATCAGGACCTCAGATCCCCACACTTCCCCAGGAGGGCCTCCACTTGCAGGTTTACAAGCACCCACTGAAGCGACACATGCAGGGGGTTATTTATTGCAACATTTAAAGTAATTGCTAGAGGCTGGAAACAAGCTAAATGTGCATCAATAAGATCTGTTAAATAACTCGTGGTCGCTCCATATAAGGAAGTCCTGCATAGCCATAAACTAGGGATGAAGGCACCGTTTCAAAAAAAAGATGCCTAGCAGTAACCAAGATGTATCTGCCAGGGAGGAAAGGCAGGTAGGAGAAGGATGTGCACACATGGTAGAAGATGATGGGTGTGGACACCAGTGAAGGTCATGGTTCATACATAATATATTTCAGGAAATAAGGATGTCTCTCTTTGCAGGGGGAAAGTGGGCAGGAGGAGGAGGCTGGTGGGACTCTTTGCTGTCTGCTTTGTGTGAGCTCGTGTGTATGCCCATGTGCGTGTATATGTGTTTGTACTCTCATGCACCACAGCACACACATAGAAGTCAGAGAACAGCTTATGGGAGTCAGTAGTCTCCTTCCACCTTGTGGGTCCCAGGTTTCAAACTGAGGTGGTTTGGCTCAGTGGCAAGAGCCTTTACCACTGAGTAACCTCACAGTCCTGTTTTGGGGGTTTGAGTTGTTTTGGAGGGGGCAGTTATTTGGTTGGTTTGGGTTCTTTCGTTAGTTCATTCATATGAGATGAGATCTCTTTCTGTATTGAAGGCTGGCCTGGCACTCGTGGCAATCCTCCTGCCTCAGACTCTGGAGCACTGATATCATAAACCAGCATCCCCAGTTTATTTGTATGTGTGTGTGTTTTCCTTTTTATTTTGAATTTTGAATCTGGTGCATGTGCAGCTCATTCAAAATATAAATGTAAATTAATCTGAGTGTGGTGGTGTATGCCTGGAATCCCAGAACCTGAGAGGCAGAAGGATCAGGGATACAAGGCCAGCATGGGCTATAGCCAGCCTCAAATAAACAAATAAATAGATAGATAGATAGATAGATAGATAGATAGATAGATAGATAGATAGAGAGATAGATAGATAGATAGAGAGAGATAGAGAGATAGAGAGATAGATAAGAGAGAAAGAATAAAAGAAAGAAACACACACAACTTCTATCTATCATCTATTATTTATTTTTTATTTGTTTGTTTGTTTGAGACAGGGTTTCTTTGTGTAACCCTGTGTGTCCTGGAAGTCTCTCTGTAGACCAGGCTGGCCTCAAACTCACAGAGATCTGTCTGCCTCTGTCTCCTGAGTGCTGGGATTAAAGGTGTGCACCACCTCTGTGTGGCTGTTTTATCTCTTTTATTTCCAGACCCTCCTAGGTGAGACAAAATTTCAAATTGCTTTCGGCTCCATGAAATGTTCCAGCGGTAGAAATGGCTTATGGGGACCCTCCAGAGGAAAGGACAGTTTGGGACAGAGGCTACATCTGCACCCTTGTAGCCATGGCTTCAGTGCAGGTTTGAGCACCGTGGAAAGGTTAATCCACATTATCTTACGCTCCATATCCTTTCCACTGAGGCTGGCTGGGAGGGAGCTGGTGTGCATAAATGGACAGAGGGGCATCTGGGGTGGAGCCTGAGTTCACTGGAAGGAGAACAAGCTGAACAACTCTCTTCCCAACAGCCATCATGGAAGGCACAACTCCCCCAGGTGCTGCGACCCTCCCCGGGGGTGGCCAGAGTGTTCAGAAACCCCACTGGGGATGTTGTCCTTGACATCTGGCATCTGCCATGCCCCTGTGCCGGGTGCCTTCTCTCATCAAAAGCAGCCAGGGTGGTCGCCTTATCTGCCCTCACTTCCCAGTGGGATGCTGTGCCCCTGGCAGAGTCGAATCCCTCTACCCACTCGTCGGGTCTAGTCAGCCCTCAGTGGGTGTGGCAATGGCAAACACACCCATGCAGGGCAGCAGGAGCTCCGCTGCCAGGAGACCGTCTCCCTGGAGTCTCAGTCTTTGAGGTGGTGACGACAGCATGGAGGCGGCAGGGTGCCACCTACCTCTCCAGCACCGGGGAGGGCGGGTGCTGGGCTCCGGGAGATAGGCTGAGGGCTGTCCTCCACAACAGGTCGCAAGGGGCCACCTGGGAAGCAGCTGTCTCTTTTTCTGGTCCTGCTGTGAGTGTAGGACTCCAGCCCAGAGTCACAGAGGACAGGTGGCCTCTTGGGATCCACTAGACGAAAGGGTCCTGGCTTAACTTCACAAGCAGAGACAAGGGACCTCCTGACGCTGGTCACACTGGCTGCTAATCAGTCTATTAGGTACAGGACATTGGAACTTGGCATCATGGATTTGGGGATTTTGTTTGTTTGTTTTGAGACAGGGTTTCTCTGTGTAGCCTTGGCTGTCCTGGATTTGATTTGTAGACCAGGCTGGACTGGAGCTCACAAGAGATTCGTCTGCCTCTGCCTCCCCGAGTGCTGGGATTACAGGCGTGCACACCTGGAAGCATCATAAATTTTCAAGGGAAGCTGGTAGATTTCACTTGCAGAGTCAGGCTCAGGGAGGTGGCTGCTTCACCCTGTGTTTGTAAACCACCAAACTGACCCCAAGGTTCTTTTCTCTCCGCTGTTCCCCTTATGCTCCTCCACTGTGCCTCATGAGTGCTCACATATCTGGGCCAGATCAGGCACACAGGGCTATGGTCTTGAAGCAAGGTAGATCCTAAGGCAGCACACAGGGGTGAGACTGCTTAGAACACAAGAGTGTTGACAATGGATGGGATGGCCACTGTCTCTCTAGAAAATGAATATAAGGGTGGTAGCAGGAGCTGCCTCAGGTAGAGGGACCCTGGGGCAGGTGTCATAAAGCCCTGTAAGGCTGAAGTAGAGTGGCTTCTGGGGCCAGGATGCTTGGGTGAAAACCCAGATGTTTTGTTCACTAGTTGCGTGACCTGAGGTCACGTACTCAGCCTTTCTGGGCCAGTTATTTCCTCTCTAGAATGGGGATGATAACACACCAGGCCACAGAGCTGTTTTGAGGACAGTAAATTCAAACAAGCCTAGCACAGACCAGGGCCGTTGCAACAGAGCAGGCACTAAGGTTTAGCCATCTGTCATTTGCTATTATGACTGCTACCCTGGTCCTCTGCCTCGTATCTCAGAGATAGGCCACTTGGATGTGTGGTCTATTTCTGCTGGTTGGACATGAGGCCCAGTTGGGAGAGAAGGAACAGCTCTCCCTAGACAGTGAGATGTTCCTGGCTCTGCTGGCTTCAGGGCCCTGTTAAGTGACCAAAGTTTGGTGATAGTGTCCCCGCCACTTCCTATCTATGCATCAGCTTCAAGGATCTCTCTACCCACCAGGCCCCCAAGGCCAGGCTCTGTGTCCCTAGCTGGACCCAGGGAGAGTGGTTGGAGAAATGACGTGTCTGGGAGCGGCGTGCCCAGGCAGCTCTAATGAGGCATGTGGAGGCCGGAGACTGAGAGTGGATGGGAGGGCAGGGGTGAGGGAGGCAGCCTGACAGCCAAGTGGGCTAAGCCGCCGCCGCTGGCGGTTGCTCGGGTGAGCACTCCCAGTCACTCGGCAGTAATAACGCTAATCCCCTCATTACCACTCCCAGAGCTGATGCGTGACTCAGGCAGAAGCTGCCAAGGGTCCCTGCCTTCTGAACCTGCTCTTACACACCCTCCCCTGCCCCACATCTGTGCAACAGCTGGGTACCTGGCAGGCTCTGGCACCATCTGCTTCCCCAGAGACAGGCTCTTCAGAGTGGGTGCTGAGGTGGCTGAGGACGCGACAGAGCAGGCTCTCCTGGTCTAGAGTGAGGAGCTTGCATCCCTCACCCTGCTGTTTACAACGAGGAGAGGGGCCAGGTTGGGGGCTCCTGGTGGGTCCTGCTGGCTGTTTAAAAAGCCTGGTTCTCCTAACACCTAAGCCTCAGTTTCTCCACCTGCATGATGGGAAGCCTGCCCAGCCAGCATCTTCACGATTCTCTGACCAACCATAGCTAGACAGGATCTGACAGGATCCTAAGCTTGTGTGTTCACATTCATGTTTGCTTGTGGGAGGATGCACATGTGTGTATAGATGCCCGCATGCACACTCATGTGGAGATCAGAGGAAAACTTTGGGTGTCATTCCCATGTGCCTTCCTTTTTTTTTTTTTTTTTTTTTTGAGACAGGGCCTCCCATTGGCTCGGAGCTGCATCATGTAGGCCAGGCTAACTGACCGGGATCTCCAAGGATCCACCTGTCTCCTCCCATCTTGCCATTCCTGGGATTAGAAACTCACACTTCTGGACCTGGCCTTTTATGTGGGATCTGAGAATGGAGTTCTAGTCCTCACACTTGTGAGGCAAGCACTTTTCCAACCAAGCCATCTCTCCAGCCTGAGGGTGCTTTTCTAAGGGCATCTGAACTGCAAGCTTAATGGGGTGTGGATGGGGAGCAATAGAGGGGGGAGGGGCGTAATCACTGCTTCCCAGAGCCTTCTGTTCTACACAGCCCCAGGCTGCCCATTCATTTAGGGACACTTGATTCACTTTCTCTTACCCCTGCTAGGGTCAGAGATTTTTCTTCCATGGCTGAGGGGGACTTGTCAGGATCCTCAGCTACAACAATAACAGCTAAGGTTTTCTGAAGACCTTCCAAACATCCCGAGGAAGCACAGTGCCAAGGCTAGGTGGTATCACCACAACCTAGTAAGCTAGCATCATCATCCCCAGCTCAAAGATAACACATAGTGTATAAGATCACATGGTTAGCCAACGGTAGCATCAGGACGTGCCCTTTGACCTTTGTGTGACTCCAGGCAGGTGGCTTCCCTTCTAAAAGAGAAGCTCACTGAAGTGGAGACCCACCTGCACCCTCATGTGTCCACCATCTGGCACCCATTAGGTGCTGACCATTGGCTAGCACTCAGAGGAGTCAGCCAGCAAGTTGTATCAGGTAGAAGAGGAAGGGTCCCGTAGGCAAATGGCTGATATATAATTTCTCATACTCTCATTTCAGGACATGAAAGTGACACCAAGACCTCTCCTGGGGAAGGGACTGACCCAGGGTCATCCATCAAATTGGTACCAGAGTTAAGACTGAGCCTGTGGGCTTGTAAGATGACTCAGAGGGTAAAATGCACTTGCTGCCAAGCTAGATGACCCAGGTTCTTTAGGGCCCAGACAGTGGAAGGTGAAAACCAACTCCTGCAAGTTTTCTTACCAGCCCCCTGCTCAGTGAATAAATAAATAAGTAATTAAAATAATAAAAAAGACTTAAACCTGTGTGCATTATCTCCAAGATGCACAGCCGGAGGCCTCAACTGCTGGCATAGGCTTGGGGTGAGAGGGGGGAGCTTTCTTTCCTTGAGGGGCATAACACCCCTGCTCCTTGCTGCAGGCTGAAGCAGCTCAGGCAGATCCCCATTTTATTGGACCATTGGGCTCCAGAGGTCTCTGTCAGATGGCTCCAGAGACAGACTGTGTGTGCAGTGAAGGGCCACCTCATCCTCCACTGTTGACACACCCGGCTCTTGTTCCAACAGCAAACACTGGGTCTGGAGAGATGGTCTCATTGGCTGGCAGTGTCCTACTCCGAACTCCTCCTTGCTTAAACAGATAGCCCTGTTTATCCTGCCTGCCCAGGCCCCAGGACCTCACTAACATCCAGATCCCTGCCCTGTGGACAATTCACACCGCTTGTTCCAGTGAGATCCCCCTTCATTATTGGAAAAGCCCATAAAAAGTTTGAGACCAGCCTCAACCCTCTTACTAAGGCACCATGTCACTGTTACAAATGAGCAAACAGAGACTCAAGGGGGGAGGGGACCAAGGCCCACACAGATGGGCAGGCTGGCATCCAGACACTCACTATGCTAGGCAATCTCTGCAATGGGACATAAGCTGCTGCTTTTGCCTCAATGGCACCTGAGTCACCAAATAAATGATACTCCAGATCACCCCATGACTGCCTCCAATGGCTCACAACATCCCTTATAAGTTCCTGGAGGCCAAGGTCTCATATAATTCATCACTGAGACTCTCTCTGTCTCTCCCCTGGGGTTTCCAGCCCAAGGCTTCCCAGACGGAGGCCCTGGCTAGGATTCAGTGGACTGAAACAGAATAGGCCCTCTCCATCCTGGCCCAGCTTGGCTTCTCAAATCCCCATCCCTGCTCCTCCAGGACTGAGGGAGGCTGGGAGACCTTTGGGTGCCTGTTCCCAGCCTCTCAAGAGGCTTTTGTAGATGGGGGAGGGGTACTGCATGCATCTGTGCACCTGTTGGAGCCCAAGACTGATGTCAGGCACCTTCCTCAATTGCTCTCTCCACCTTTCTCTGGAGCAGGGGCTCTCAGTTGAACCCAAGTCTGCCTAGCCAATTTGCTCCAGGGAGCCTCCATTTCTACCTTCTGAGCACTGATATCACAGGCAGGCCACCACGCTCATCTGGCATTTATGTATGCTCTGGGAATCCAAACTTCTCTCTACATGTATGTGTAAAAAGTCTCTTAACCGCTAAGCAATCTCTCCATCCCTCCCTCTTTTAAAGACAAGGTCTCATGTATCCCAGGCTAGCCTCAGATTCACTATTTAGCTGAGGATGATCTTGAACTTCTGATCCATCCACCTCTATCTCCAGAGTGCTGGAATTACAACTGGTTATACAGGATTGGTTGGTTACCCAGGGCTCTGTACATGTTAAGCAAGCATTCTATAAACTGAGCTTCATCTCCAGCCCCAAGAAGGCTTTCAAGATGTGGTCCCAAACTGGAAACGTAGTTTAGTTGGTGAAGTGCTTGCTTATCATGCAGAGTCCCAGTATCAACCTGTAGTAGCACATAAAGTAGGTTTGGTGGCATACACCTGAAATCCCAGCACTCTGGTGGTCTTTTGCACTAGGAGGATCCAGAGAATAAGGTCATACTCAGCTATACAGTGAGTTGGATGCCAGCCTGAGCTACCTGAGACTGTTAAGAAAATGGCATGGTCTCCTTGTTTCCATTCCTGAGTCCAGGCCTGCCCAGCCTTCTCTGGGCTGTTGTGGGTGATTCACTGCAGGCTGTAAACAACCCCCTGAGCACCGGCTGTACCACCAAGGCCCTGGCACTCATCCTAGCCGTGCCGAGGGGAATCTAAAAGAAGACACTGTGCCCACGCACCCCCGTTGGAAAAGAGAAGGTGGAAGAGAAGCAGGGGGAGGCTTCCAGATCTGTATTTCAACACGTGCACAGGAGCTCATGATACAGCCCAGTTTTGCAGAGCCCAGCTGAACCTGAGGGTTGGGGGAGGGGCACACCAGCCAGGTTTCCTGGGAGAAGGAACCTGGAAGGAGGAAGTAGTATGGCCGCTGGGAGTTGCAAAGCCAGTAGCACACCTGAACTGCTACTGAGCAACAGGAACCTGGGGAGACTGGAAAGGAAAAAGCCGAGACCCTAGAGGCCTAGAGATGTCCACCAATAGGTCCGATGACCTGAGTTTGGTCCACAGAATCCACATAGTAGAAACTGACTCCTGCAAGTTGTCCTCTGACCTGCATATGTGTGCTGTGACACATGCGGATACTGTTGTGAATGACTGGAACACACACAATCATAAATGTAAAAACAAAAAAACTAAAAGCCAGGTGATGGTAGTACACGCCTTTAACCCCTGCATTTGTGAGTTTGTGGCCAGCCTGGGCTACAGAGTGAGTTCCAGGACAGCCAAGACTACACAGGAAATCCTACCTTGAAAAAACCAAAATAGAAACAATAACAATAATTTAAAATAAAAAGAAACCAAGAACGTATCCCATGGAGAGCAGAGAAGCAGGTGGTGGGGCAATGCAGGGAAGATGTCTTTTTTTACCACAGACAAGCAGGACCTTGGAGACTTTCCCAGTCACTTGACAGGTGGAAAAAACTGAGGCACAGAGAAAACTGAAAATTTGCTTGAGGTCTCCCAAGGAACTGGGATGGAGGAAGGTCCCAAAGCCACCCATGTGGGCTAAAGGTGAGGGTGACGTCTCTGGCATTCAGAGAAGACCTGAGTCCTGTCCTCTTCAAGACACCAGTAACTTCACTAGTGTGGCCCTGGGTTGGGAGACTCTGGACAAGCAGGTTTTCTTCCTATACCATGTAGCAGACAGGTTCTAAGGTGCTTAAGGAAGTGGCAGGGGCTCATGGGAAGAGCCAGGCTCTGCAGTCACTGAGCAGTGGGTCCTCACATCTGAGCCTCCTCCGTCCCTGTCCTAGGCAGGGTTACTATTGCTGAGATGAAACACCATGACTAAAAGCAAGTTGGGGAGGAAAGGGGTTATTCTGCTTACATTTTTAGATCATAGTCCATCACTGAAGGAAGTTAGGACAGGAACTCAAGCAGGGCTGGAACCTGGAGGCGGGAGCTGATACAGATGACATGGAGGGGTGCTGCCTACTGGCTTGCTTCCTTGGCTTGCTCGGCCTGCTTTGTTATAGAACCCAGAGACCACCCAGGGATGGCCCCACCCACAACGAGCTGGGCCCTCCCCCATCAATCACTAATTAAGAAAGTGCCGGACAGGGTTGCCTATAGTTCGATCTTAATGAGGCATTTTTTTTCCCATTGAGATTCCCTCCTCTGAGATGACTTTAGCTTGTGTCAAGTTGACATAAAACTAGCCAGCACAGTCCCTGTCTGCACTAGAGCAGCTGAAATTCTTTTCTTCTCTTTTCCTTTTTTTTTCCTGTGTAGCCTTGACTGTCCTGGAACTCCCTCTGTAGACCAGGCTGACCATGAACTGAGAGATAGCAGAGATCTGCCTGCTCCTGCTCCCAAGTGCTGGGATTTAAGGTGTGTGTCATTACTGAACAAGCTTGCAGCTGCAATTCTCAGCTCCTGTCCATGCCACAAACTGAAACATGTTGCTTCTCTGGAAAGGGCCAGCTGGGGCCTGATGGCCTCATCCTAATATTCAAACACCTTCCAAGCTCACACCCTCACTCCTCGCCCCTGCAACCTTGTCCCACACACAGTGCTTCATGCTCCTCTAGTGACTCAGTTTCCTCAGTCTCAATAGCCTTGACAGCTGTTGGGGCAGATCTCAGAACTGACATTTTAGAGGCCCGTTCTCTTGCTAAGTCAACAGCAGACACAGATTACTTAGCCGCTGAATTCGTGGCTGCCTCCTACATAGCGGCTTGATAAGCTTTTATTGTCGCCTCCCTCTGATTCTGCATCCCCGGAGCCTGTGGCAGCTTATTTACCAAGAGGCAAGAGGCTGCTAGGTAGGGAAAGCTGGGCAAGGATGGCACAGAACTCTGGTCCTGAGCAACAGCCCAGACACATTTCCTTGAGCATCTTGCTGACTCTCTGGACTCTCCTGGAAATGGCTCTCCATGGCGAGTCAGTGTCCTGGACCTGTGGACTACTCACCAGCACAGTCAAGCAGCATACTCTCAGATCACTAAGCCCGTCCTCTAGCCCGAATCCTTGCCCCAGTGGCTTGCCGTTTAAGGCCCCTGGCCTCTCTCCCTGGGATGGCTAGTAGCCTATTCCAGTGCCACTCCTTCCTTTTCTGAGCTCCTACCACACTGGACTAGACTTGTGCTATGCACATTTTTGGGCCACTGTTCCTGTCGGTGCTAGGCTGGGTCCTGTTTGGCCCTGGATACCTCACATAGCACCTAGTTGGTCTCTATAGATGTTGTAGGGTATGATATTGACAGCTGTAACTCCAGCATTTGGGGGGTTTAGATGAAAGAATTGAAAGTCCAAAGCTCCACTAGGATATAGTTTAGTTGGTAGGATGCTTGTTTAATGTGCATTAATCAGTTCAGTCCTCAGCGGCACATAAACTGAGTGTGGCTCAAATCCGTAACCGCAAGAAGTTAATGCTTATATTCGACTACATAGCCAGTTTAAGGACTGACTAGGATACATGAGACATTGTCTCAAAGAGAGAAGGAGTGGGGGAGGATGGCAGAAAGGGAAGGTGGAAGAAAAGGGAAGGAGAGAGGAAGGAAGGAAGAAGGAGAAAGAGAAAACGGAGGAAGGAGGGAAAGGGAAGGAGGGAAGGAGGAAAGGAGAAGAAAGAAAGGGAGGAAAATAAGAGAAAGAAAGGTTACTTCAAGAAAAGACTGGGAAATTTAGCAAGACCTTATCTCCCGATAAAAACTTTAAACCAGTCTGGGGCTGCTGGAGACATGGCTCAGTGTTTAAATGCACTCGATGATCTCGCAGAGGGCCTGAGTCTAGTTCTCAGCACCTACACTATGGCACACAATGGTCTCTAGCTCCAGTTCCAGGGAATTTGGTGTCTTCTGCGGGCCTCCATCAGCACCAGGCATGTACATGGTGGTGCGCATGTGTGCACACACACACACCAGCAAAACACTCATACAATAAAAATGAATGAAATCTAAAGTAAATGAACAAATAAGGATCTGGTCATATAGCTCAGTGGTAGCTGGCTTCTCTAGCATGCATGAGGCCCTGGGTTCATCCTCCAGCCCTCAGTTCTGCAAATAAATAAATAAAAATAACATAAATAATTAAAATAAAAATGTGTGTTGATGACATAGCAGATGATTAGCAACCTAGCAGAGAAGTGTAGCAGGACTACCAGAGAATCCGGGATAGGTGTCCTGCAGGAGACAGATCCTCAGCTAACTGGAGGATGGATGGAAGTTAGCCAGCCAGGGAAGGCTGCTTAAAAGAGAGGGGAGGAGAGGGCTATGTGATGGATTGCAGGTACAATGCTTTCTGGGAACTCACTGTAGTTCACAGAGCCCCCTCCTTCCCTCTCTCTTAAAAGATTGATCTTATTTTTAATTGTGTGTGTGTGTGTGTCTTCCTACTACCCAGCAGGCATGCGCTTGACGAGAAATGCCTTTCCAGCCAAGCACGTTCTTCCAAGAGTCCTTGTCACCACCCAGCCCAATCTGTCATGATTCTGTGTGGTCCACTCCATCTTTTCGACATCTCTGGTCTCCCCCTGAACAATGGGAAGGGGCTAAGGATACAAAGCCTTGAGGAAACAGATGGGTAAAGGAGACAGCAAGACTGGGTAAGCAAAGTCATACTTCTCTCCTTCCTGTCTTAGTCACTGTTTTATTGCTGTGAAGAGACACAATGACCAAGGAAACTCTTACGAAAGAAAGCATTTAACTGGGCGTTGTTTACGGTTTCAGAGCTCCAGTCCATCATCATCATGGTGAAGAGCACGGTGGCAAGCAGGCAGGTGCTGAAGCACTAGCTGAGAGCTTTCCATACTGATTGGCAGGCAGAGAGAGACCCGGCCTGGTGTGGGCTTTTTAAGTGTCAAAGCCTACTCCCAGAGATACACTTCCTCCAACAAGGGCACACCTCCTAATCTTCATAATTCTTTCCAATAGTGCCACTCCCTGGTGACTAAGCTTTCAAATACATGAGCCTATGGGGCCATTCTTATTCAAACCATTACACTTCCTCATTTATAAGGACTGAGTAGGGTTTGTGACAGCAGACAATTGGCCTGACGGTGTTCCCAAGGAGGGCTCAATGTGCGTCTACAATTAGTCAACAGAGCTGAGGGAACTCAGGGATAAATGAACTCCATGACTGTAAAAACAGAGGCCCAAGAGTTGCTGGAGCTTCCTCAACTGCACCAAGGTGGTGAAGGTAGAGTGCGTATTGGAACTTGGACCTTCAGATTTAATCTGGGTCTCAGACTGGTGCTGGGAATAGAGCTCAGTGCCCCTAGAACAGCAGTTCTCAACCTTCCCAATGCTGTGACCCTTCACTACAGTCTCTCATGTTGTGGTGACCCCAACCGTAAAATTATTGCAGTTGTTACCTCATAACTATAGTTTTGCTACTGTTATGAATTATAATGCAAATATCTGTGTTTTCCAATGGTCTGGGATGACCCATGTGAAATGGTCATTGCCTGGCACACAGTAGGTCCTTATTAAAAAGAGTGGCTGTTGTCACCTTCTCCTACTCTGCTTCTGGCTGGACACAATTAGTGCAGGCCCTATTAAATGGCTTCTTTTGTCTTAGTCATCTGAAGGAGAACAAAGAGTCAGCAGGCTTCCTAGGAAGGACACACATCTGTAAGCCGGCCCCATGGCCTTTTCACTTGTCTCATGTGGCAAGCAGAGAGGAAGTGGCTGACTGATGCCCAAAGACCCCAGCTTGTGGATTGCTCCTGGACCCACTGCTATAGCCTTCTTGGGCAGGAGGGCAGAGAGAGGGGCCAGGGGCACCTTAGAACTAGCTCTGCATTAGGCTGCTTGCTTGCAGGATATGAGTGACCACAGCAGCTAGGCATTAGTGCAGGAGCCACCCTCTGCTGAGACCTGAGGCCAAAGCCTCTTGTGATACTCCGGCTGGTCATTAAGAAGTGAGAAGCAGGGCTAGGGCTCTGCTGAGCACTTTGTCTGTACCCATCTCACTCAAGCCTTACCACCACCTGGCACTTAGCAGCTCCTGCCCAGCCCTCTACTAGGCCTTTGGATGGGGAGGGAACATTTCGGCTGTTCTCCCAGGCCTTAGAACCTATTCTGGCCCATTAGCGCTTGCTCCCTGAAGGCCTCTATGATGAGGTTTTATTGCTGCCTCCAGGTTGCAGGAAATAGAGAGTGAACTGCTGGGAGCAAAAGGTCTTGCTCTGCACGTGTGCTCAGCAGGTGTCTAGGCAAAACCCAAGGCTCCTCCCAGGGCTGTGTTTCTGAAGTCTTTTTATGGGCAAGGAGCTAGACCACACCATCTCCTTCAAACCTCCTATCCCCTACAAGCACACCCACGTACACAGACATACTCATGCATATGCACATAACATATAGTACATGCTCACACACATATACACACACGTACACATAGGCATACACGAATTCATAAACACATTCATGTACACATATATCCACATGCACACATGCATACATACACACCAGACACAGCCTCAGCAGGTTAACTCTAGGCTCTTAAGAGAGTAAGCCAGCCTATCCTGAACCTGCGGAGAAATGTCCGGGAGTGGGGAGGTGAGGGGCAAGGAGGCAAACAGGAAGGGCCAGGCTGGACAGGAAGTCCAAGGGTGGGGCTAGGGAAAGAGGCTTCATCTCCCTGGTCCTATGAGCTCTATTGAAAGTGACCATTGTGGCCCTGGCCTTTGCTCTGAGCTTACTGGTAGGTCTGTCTCCAGGGTACACACCTAACTGAGTGCTTTTCAATTCACATAGTAGAGTTCAGTACTGGGGCTCAGGGACACAGTGGGGAGACAGGTGTGATGACCCTCTTCTTTCTAGTAGGCATGCAGGGGTGAATAACAAAACGACCTCATGCCCCTCCTTCACTCTTCGTCCACGGTGCCTTCATCCTATCCATAGGCAAGAGGTACAAAACACCAACAACTTCTTCCTCTGTTCCTGCTTCATAGACCGGAGGGCACAGAGCATTAAAATGATGATGATGATGATGATGATGATAACAATAAAGGCCCAGATTCTTTCCAGCTGGCTGCTTGACTACACAGCCTTGCCAGATACTAGGATCAGAATGATAAGGACCCTATTCTGGTGGAGGACCCTATTCAGGAATGAACATTTTTAAATTTTAAACTTGGGGACTGGGGAGCTGGCTCAGTCAGTAAAGCACTTGCAATGCAAATGCAAGGACCCGACTTTGAGCCTCAGTAGCTACACAAAAAAGCTGGAGGTGTTGGGGCGGTGGAGGAAGGTGGATCCCTTGGGCTTGATCATCAGCCAGTTTAGGCTAATCAGCCACCTTCAGGCTCTCAATAAACAAGGTGGACAGCGCCTGAAGAAGGACACTGCATTTCTGTTGCTTTCCCTGCTACCCAACAAAGCTGAAGTTCAGCAGGGTTGGGGAGCTCAAGATCCAGAGGTGAGCAGTCCGCTGTTGTGATGTGAAGCCTGGAAGGCTTGGGGCTTCCATCTCTGGTCTCTTCATCCATGCCCTCGCCATGCATAGCCTCCTCTCCCCTTCTAGTCCTCATGCAGAGGTCCTCATGATCTCGATTCCTGGTCCCTGAAGGCAATCCAATCAGAAGCACCTCCAGGTTAGCAGGGGTGCATTCCTCCTCACCCATATCTGCACCCGTCAGTACACCGAACCACACTCTGCCTATGATGACCCATGCTCACAGTCAGACATGGAACCCGGACCTTCTGCCCTGTTCAAGGACAGCCATCCTCCCCATGTCACCCCCATCCATTCCCTCAGCACTGATCATCTCTCCCTGCACAAACCTAATACTTTCCCTCCCATCTCCCTCAACCCCCTGGATCCTGGCTTGTCCTCTCCCTCTCCCAGCTACTGCCCATTCCCTTGCCTTCTCTCCACAAAACCTGCTGGAGTTTCCTCTGTATCAAAGGTGGTCTCATGAAGATGTTCATGCTTCATATAGCTGGCTTTCTGGAAGCCTTTGACAGTTCCTGCTCCTAGGAATATGGTTTCCATTATGCTCCCAGAAGCCATCAGTTTCCTTGTTTTTCCCCTTACCTCCTTTCCCTTCTCTGCCTCTCCCCTTCCCTCCCCTACATCTCTGGTTGTTCCTTCCAACTTCTATTCAGCTTTTCTCTCTTCCCCCAGACACCAATGGGCACTCCAAGCTCAGCCTTTGATCTTGGTCTCTCTCTTCATTACTCTCCTGATGAGCTCATGCACTCTCCCGGCTTAAAACAGTATCTATATACTTATCACTTCAAATCCTCATTTCAAGACTTGGACTTCAAGTATCCACTCATGTATATGTGACCTCTCCCTGCATTAGGAAACTCTGCCCAAACCCAGGGAAAGCTGACCTTGGTTCTCCCTTCTTCTACCTGATTTATCAAACACATCCTCCAGGGACCGCACACACATACACATGAGGGTAAGGGACACAAAAGTTTGTTCTTGGAGGACAAAAATCATCTTATATAGTGCAATGATTTGTGGATTTCTCAAAGTATAACTTATGGTAAGTTTGGGATTAAAATTTCATAGGAAGGCACAACGGGGGGGGGGAGTCTAAAAAGCTTCCTTGGCGGTGGGCGATATGAGAAAGGATTGGGAAGGAGGGTAGCTGGAATGAGAACTTCCCAAGTCATCCATTGGCAATCCCACCCTGCCATCTCTCAGGCCAAACCCTGCTTGCTGCCTCACCTCCTCCTTTTTTTGTCACAACTCACATCCAATCCATCAGAAAATCCTTTTGGTTCTGCCTTCAAAATAGATCCATAATCCACCTCCCCCCTGGCATCCAACCACCATCATTTCTCGCCTGGATCATGGCAACAGCATCCACCTTGCCTCCTTCTGCTTGCCCAGCTCCTCCGCACAGCCACAGAGGCTTTCCCACCATGGAAGCCAGCTCCCGTTTGTCCTTGCTCTTCACAGAGTACTCAGTGTCCCTCTTTCTCCCAAAGTCCTTGCTGGGACTCATCCCTCTCATCTCCCTTCCTCTCCTTCTACAGCCCACCAGTATCCCTGCTGTGACTTTAACACCCCAGTCACGCTCTCTCCTTAGGGTCTTTTTCTGGTTGCTCTCTGTCATCCAACCCACTGTTACACACAGGGCCACAATCCTATTCACATGACCCTTTCCCAAGGCAACTTGCACATCTACCTAGTGAATATTGCCATGGCCATCTCTTATTCCCACAGAGCTCATGACTTCTAACTTATTTTGTATTCTGTATTCTGATGCTTAGCACTGCTTGCCTGTCTCCCCTGCAGAGCTAGGGTATCAGCTTTCCAAGGGCAGAGATCTTTATTTCAGACCCTGCTGCATCCCCAGTATGAGAACTTAGAACACAGCAGGCGTGCCTGATATGCTTAATACCTATCCCAGTCTCCTGTCAGATCAGGTTTCTAACTCTTCCCACCCAGGTGCCATCACATGTTCCTACCTTTGTACCCACTGTCTGAAGTGTGCTTCCCATCACCGCCTTTGACAGGTTTTCCCCCCTTTGAGACTATCGTGTAGCCCAGGCTGACCTTGAGCTCTTTTTGTAGCTGAGGATGACCTTGAACACCCGATCCCCTTGCCTTCACTTCCTGAGTGCTAAGATTACAGGTGTGCACTACTACGTCTGGCTTATGTGGTACTGGAAATTAAACTCAGGGCTTCCTATATGCTAAGCAAGCACTCTGCCAGCTGAGCTATATATCTTCAGCCTTCTTTGACAAGCCTGCAAAGATCTGGTTAGGTGAAGAAGAGAATGTGAGGTTTTGCTCAAAAACAAAGGGGATCCATGGAAGGGCTCTGGGCTGATGCTTTGATGCCATAGGTGAGCATATAAAATGAGGAGCTAGGTTGGAGGCAGAGCGGGTACTATGGAGCAAGCCTCTTGGAAGGGTAGTGGATGAAGACAGGAGATGAGAGCAGGACGTGAGGGCAGGGGATGAGGACAGTGGGATGAAGGTCGTGGGGTGAGGACAGGAGATTAAGATGGGGAGATGAGTGCAAGGGGTGGGGTTAGGAAGAAGGGCAGTGGATGAGGGAAGGGGATGAGGACAGAGAATGGGGGCAGGGGAATGAGAGCAAGGAATAAGGGCGGTGGGATGTGGAGAGGAGAAGAGGTCATGGGAGGAAGGCAGAGGATAATTGTGAACTGAGGGATACTATTTATCACTTTTCAAAATTTAAGTCTGAAATGCCACCCAGGTTCATGTTAAAGTTCTTGTTCCCCAGCTGATGATCTAATTTTGAGGACCATGGAGTCTTTAGATTGTGGGGAGGCCTAGCTGGAAGAAGTAGGTCGCTAAGCCTGGGACTCTAGCTGTTTTAGCCTGGTTCCTAGTTCCAGCTGCTGTCTGCTTCCTTATCCAAGGCCATGTGAACAGTTTCTCACACTCCCACTGCTGCAGATGGGGCTGTTCCTGACTTCCTGGCTCAGATGTACTGAAACCTCCTAAAACCATGAGCCAAGATAAATCTTTCTTCTCATGAGTTGTTTCCGCCCAGTATCTGCTCATAGTCACACAAAAGTAACAGACACAGCACCAGTGAAATGTTCTGGCTAAAGAAAAAGGGGTCAAAAGGGACATGGCTGATGTCTTCTTTACAGGGTCAGGAGGTGGCAAGGGAAGGGAATGGAGGTCCATATCGGAGGTGACGCGTGGTCCTCTGGAGGTGCTTCTCTCCACTGCAGTCCCCACCCGGGGGATTTGGTTCTCCAAGACTGTGTGGACTGGGATAGGAAGACCCCAGGGGAACCAGACTGTGGCTAGGGATGGAAAAGAAGGGACTACACAAAGGGCTTTTTTAGAAAACAGTGAGGGAGATGGTTCGGTTGGTAAAGTGTTTTACTAGTACTGTGTAAGCATGAGGACCTGTTTAAACCCCAGCACCCATGTAAGTAGCTGGCCACAGAGGTGCTGAGAGGGCAAAGAGAAAGTGATCTCTAGGATTTGCTAGCCAGACAGTCTAGTACGGTAGGCAAGCTCTAGGTTTAGTGAGGGACCCTGTCTTAAAAACTAAGGTGGAGAACAATTGAAGAAGACATTAACGTCTGGCTTCCACATGTACACACACATATGTAGGTGATAAAAAAAAATCTCATGGTCTTGTTTGACCAGAAAGGCAAATATGTCAGGGAGTGACCTTGATGACACTGTGTGGACAGCTCAGCTCAGCCCGGTGTGGCAAGCAGGAGAGAACAGAGAAGGTGTGTCCTGGGCAGATAGTGTCCCTAGGACTATGTCACCAGCAGAACCAGAGATCCTTTGGACCACACTTTCTCACTTTACACTGCAGGTAGAGAGAGAAGCCGAGGCTCAATGAGAGAAGTGAGCTGCTACAGGACCTGGCTGATTTTCTCAGGGATGGGGGAGGCTGAGATTTCATAGATAGAAGGACTTACCTGGTCTGATGGAGACAGATTAATCATATCACCAGGGCATTTATTTAGTTCTCCTCCTCCTCCTCCTTTTCTTCTGAATCAGAATACTGTCCATGAGCTCATGTATCCCTCTGTGGTAAACAGCAGGTCTACTTTGTGCAGATGTTATGAAAATGCCCTGCCCCACCCATAGCCTTCCCTTTCCTCTCCAGTCTCATTTATGTTCCCTTTCTTCTTCAAATCCACTTAATTCAGCAAAGGTTTATGAGACTCACGCTTGATGCAACCCAGCGGGCATTTGTGAAGCATCTGGGTTTCCCCAGGGCTAAGGTCATTGTGTTGTTTTCTCTCATCCACGAGGCCTTGACTCATACCTGCAATTGTGCACGCCGCTCTGTTTATCCCAGGTGGCCAGGCTTGGTCTTACGTCAGCTGCATGCCATCACCTAAACTCTGGGATTCCAGTGGCTAGTGGATGGATAGGCATACACGGGGCAGAGCTAGTGTGCTGAACAACCCTCTGTCACTGACCCAATTCCGCTGTGTGTCTGGCACCCAGAGGTAGCCAGAGTTGGGCATCTTCACATCTAATGCTTAGCTTAAAGTAGCTATTTAGCCCATGTTTGTTGGATGGTTCAATAAAAATGTGAAGGCAAGAAAATGAACACAGTTAGTAATAAGTAATTCTTGCATTTAAAGAGTTCCCACTGCCTGGTGTGGTGGTACCTGCCTATAATCACAGCACTTAGGGGTTTGGGTGGAGGGGCAAGGAGAGGGGGACCTCAAGGTCAGCCTGAGCTGTATGGGGAGACCCTTTCTCAAGAAATAAAATAAGAAATTAAATGAAAGAAGGATCTCCAGTGCATTGTGGGATTAGAAAGATGCTAAATAAACTAGGCAATGGTGCTGCATGCCTTTAGTCCCAGCACTTGGGAAGTAGCGCCAGGCAGTTCTCTGTGAGTTCCAACCTGGTTTACAGATAGAATCCAGGACAGCCAGAGCTATACAGAGAAACCCTGTCTCAAAAAACAAACAAACATACAAAACAACAACAAAGAAAGGGAGGAAGAAAAGAAGAAAGGAAAGAAAGAGGAAAAGAAAGATGCTAAATACTATTAAACAATACGTTTGAGCTTCAGAAGGTTCTGCTAAGACAAACAGGGACAGCTATCTGGAAGAAATGGATTGTCTGAAGGGCCTCAGGGGTGGAAACTCAGAGTTTTTAGCTAAAGCTGGGACACTGGTCCAGCAAGGGGGTAAGAGATAGAAGCCATTCTGGAGAAGGTGCCACTTAGGGTGAAGGTACTCATAACTAATGTCACTGGTAGTATTACTCTTGTTCCCAGGAGTTGGGGGACAAAAGGACCTAATCAGATCTTGGTCAGAAAGTCACAATGGAGAAGGACTGGGGAGGGAGGAACAGGAGGAGGCAAGGGATAGGTCAGGAGCCATGGCTGAGGTACAGGGTGAGAGGCTGTTAGTGGACTTGGGAAGGTGGCTGCAGAGTCAGAGACCGGGTGAGAAACTCTGCGGAGCAAAGAGGCCGATTGGATGAGGGGATGAGTTCCAGCAGGATCTGGGAAACAGATCTGGGGTTTGAGAGAGTTAATGAGGCCTTCTGGGGTGGGCGGCAGTGTGATCTAATGGGGGCTGCTTCCCCGGGGAAGGGAATGATTCCCTCCACCTGAGTGGAGCTGCTTCATTAAGAATGCAGATGTCAGGGCTCCAGAGACAGGGCTGAAGCAGGAGCCGAGGCTGTGGGAGTGAAAGAGCTCACAAGGAGAGATGCAAGGAAGATGAAGGCTGAGGACAGGGCCTTGGGGGCCACCCACAGTTGGGAGGGGTGGGAGCCGGGAGACCGGAGACTTGGGAGAAATTAGAGCAGCCAAGGGGGCAGAGAGCTTTCTTTTTCCTCTTCCCACACTGCTGGGGGCCTCTGCTCTCTCTCACCTCTGTGGGCAGGATTACAGGTGGCTGAGGGGCTGGCCCTGGTCCCTGCCCAGTTTCACCCCCCAAACTTCACAGAGCCACAGGCAGCACAGCCCACTCAAGTGATTGGATCCCTTACTCCCTTACCCCTCCTTCTGTCTGTGACCTTATGGAGCCCCGGAGGGAGGGGGAAGGCTCACCTTCCTAAGGGGATAACCACGGGACGATTTCCACGTTGGTTGCTGTGACTATTAAGTGGGATAATGGGTGTTATGCATTTGGCACTCGGGCCAGGCAAGCCCTCAGAGCTCAATAAATGCTTGCTGCTGCTATTATGATTATCATAGTGCCGGCACTGGGTTCTGTCGCTGGGTCTGGCACAGCCAATGTGCCCAGCAGCCTCTTTGGAGGTCTTGGTGAAGGAAGGGGCCTGGTGATCTACACTAGCTGTTCTTGGGGTACTGGAACTTGCCCCCAGCCCAAAGCTAGGGAGAGTGGTTGTAGGACAGCAGGTGTCCCCTTGTGGATAATCCTGTGATCTGAAGGTCCCTCACACCTTCTGCAGTCTTCAACTTCAGTAAGAGCTAGGGATGGGCCTTGGACTGAGGTTTGAGCACTTTCCAGAATGCAAAGCTTACTGGCTCTGTGCTTGGGTCTCCTCCTCCTTCTGGGAGAGTGTGGTCCTGAGTCCTTTCCTCTCTAGTCTGTGACAATTTGTCTGCTCAGGAGGGCTCCATCCCCCCCCCCTCCTTGGCTCACATGCACACGCACCGTTACACGTGAGCCCTCTCTGCCTCCATGTGTTCGGACCCAGACTCTGCCTGCACTCCAGCACCGGGTTAGTCCAAGTTGGAGAAAAGGATGTGCCTCTCTGGGCTCCAGTTAAGAGGTGGCAGTCCAGGGTCCCAAGCTTTCCGCTATTAGGAGCAAAGGCACCTGGTTTATCTCCCCCACCTTCTAATTTTGGATCTGAGCCCTGCCCAGAGGTGCCTTGGAGAGTAGAAGCTGCTCACTGCTGGAGCACGGAGATCTCGGGATGGGACTTGGAATGTATGTAGTTCAATTGGTAAAGTGCATTCTAACATCTATAAAGCCCTGGGTTCCAACCCCAACATTACATAAACCTTGTTATTTCAGACCTGTAATGACAGAGGCAGAAGGATCAGAAGTTTGCCGTCATCCTTGACTATATATATAGCCTGTTGGGGGCCAACTTGGGATACGCTAACCATTGCCTTGAAAGGGTCAGGGGACAGGAGTCCCCTGTGGTATGTTCTAGTTTCTGTCCCCTCACACACAGAACCCTGAAACTGGGACTCAGAGCCTCAATTTCCTTCCTCTCGGCATCAAGCTAAGATATCTCACTAACCGGACCCTGAAAACAGGTCCAGAGACTTCATGGGCTCTCTTGTCTGGCACCCATTCCTATCCAGACACCAGGAATCTCCCTGGGAGGAGCAGGACTTGATTCTCTATCAACTAAGCTGGGGATGGGGTCCCAAAATAGTCTAGGTGGGAGCTTGATACCGGGAGGACCCTGTTAACTAGGCCATCGCTGGGGATGCGCAGTGAAGGCTGGAGATGACCAACTTGGTTCTCTGGGGGAGGCAGTGGCGAGAGCGAGAGCTTTGAACGAACCACAGCCGGTTTCTGCAATATCAAAAAAGAGCTCTTAGAAACTAATCACATAGGGGATGGGGCAGCTGGCGAAAGAGGCTCAGCTCGGTTCCCATCAATGGAGGATCAAAAAGCATTTGGTCAAAGAACCTTTAAATACCTTGAAAGGCAGGTGAAGCCGGTTCAATGGGTTCCAAGAAGGATTAAAACACCAGTCTGAGCTGCAGACAGGCTGGCTCCAGCCACAGCAGTGCTGAAGGGGGAGGCCACAAAGGCTGGAGGGAAACACTTTAGGGATGGATCCCCCTAGCCCACTTCTCCCATGACCCACAGTCATGGGGAGGCCAAGGAGTGCAAAGAACTGGGTTGAGATTGTTGGAAGCCACCTTGTAGAGCTTCAGGACAAGGGGGATTTTACTGGAAACTTTAGACTACACACTTACTGATGAGCAAAATGTTGTATTTCTTTGTGTCTGCATGTTTTTGGTTTTTTCTTTCTTGTTTTCTTTTTCAGAAGGGCCTGAGACACTATCAGGATGGTAAAAAGAGAGCCCTATGGCACAGAGTGCTAAACTGATTCTCAGAAGAATTGAGGGTCCTACCCTAGCTCTCTTAACTTGGCACCAGCAAGCTGGAGAGTTTCCAAGGGGCCTCAGTCAGTCTCGGAGGTCTGGAGCAGCCCAAGAGTCAACACAGAGGCCTGGGAGCAAGCTTCTGACTAAAGCTATAGCTGTCCCTAGAGGGCTTTACCAGAAGAACACCTGTTCTCAGCTTTGGGAGCAGATGTTATAAGAGCTGAGCCAAACATGAATGACTGTCAGGAGGAGGGGCCATGGGGAAAAGAGAGACAGAGCACAAGATGGCCTGGCAGGTAAGGCACAGGCCACCAAACCCTAGGATCTGAGTTTGGTCCTGGGGTCTCATCCAGTGGAAGGAACAACTGACTCTCACAAGCTATGGCATGTGCGTGCTCACACACAAACGCACACACTAGATAAATGTTTTTAAAAGCTTAAGAAGAGAGAGAATCAAGATGGGGAGAAATGTGTGGGAGAACAGATGATATGGAGGTAAGAATGTGTCTGGACCCGAAGCAGAGCCTGAGGGATCCTTGAGGGGTAGCTATGGAGAGGTAAGCCTGGGTCATGGTTCTTGATGCTTTGGGGTCAGCCAGGAAAGACACTTTTTCATGTCTCCAACATATTTTGACATCTCTGCAGTACAATTTCTAGCCCTACCATATGAATGGGGAAACATCTAGAGACAAACAGTAAATGACCAATGACCAGCAGCTAGAGAAAGAGGCAGAAGCAGAGCACAGGACCAGAATTCTAGTCTTGATGTTGTAACATAGATCCTCTCTCTTTAGGACTAGGCCTGCAAAGCAAGACTGCCACAGGGCTAGGGAATCTGAAAGTACTGATTTCGGCTCCTTGTGATGAGACAGGCACAGTGATAACGGCTACTATCTTCTAGGTCCTTTCTGTCGTATCCATTTAGGGTAATAACATCTATGTATTACTGTCTTAAGACACGATCTTTCACAGCTCAGGCTAACCTTGAACTCCCGATCCACCTGCCTCAACCTTCCAAGTGCTAGGCTTATAGGCATATGCAGCACCACACCTGGGTGATATTCAATCCTATGCTTTTATTCACTCCCAACTCCGGGCCTCTGCAGAGTAGGAAGGGGCTGGCTGCAGGCAGGGGGGCCGAACAGGGTTGTGGGACAAGTGGCCGAGCACATTGTGTAGGGTTTGATGTGGCTATGCTCGCTGGTCTCGGCCAGCCACTCCTGGATCAGGCCAACGCTCAGTCTGAATCCATTTCCACATGGATTGTGACAAGGAAAGAGGTGTGTTTGTTCTGTCACAGGCGCACACAAACAGCTTCCTCAGCATTTTTATTAATAATTCATCCTGTAGCCTGGTGGGTGGGGGTGAGGGGACAGGAGCTGTAGGGAGGCAGCATACCAGGGAAGAAGCTGGTGGACCCAGGAGCCCTGCCTTCATGCTGTGGCCTAGCAACACAGCCACGTGGCCTCGGGGGCCCTGTTTGGGAGAGCGGAGGCCTGGCATCTGCTCCAGAGGGACATTTGTCCCTCCCTACTCCTACTCCCAGCCTACAGCTGACCCAGGACACCTGATTTCAATGACTGCGCCAGATGGAAGACAGGCCTGAGAGGTTCAAGGCATGCAGCAAGCCAGTCCTTGGGGAACCAGGTGCCCCGAATGCTTCTTGCTACGTCATGGAACCCAGGACACAAGGGCCCAGCAGGCAGCATCATGGAAGGAGAGGGCCTCTCCTGAGCCCCCTCCCAGGCCCCTCCAGAGGTCTAGAAACTCTTCTAAGAGTCAGGGACTGAGGCAAGGGTGGGGGTAATTCACAGCCACCGGGGGTCCTTTGTCCAAGGACCTGAGCTCTCTGACAGATTCCACTCCCTGCAGCCTCCCAACCCTTGCAAGTGCCTAGAAGGCAGGAACTCCTGGTTAGCTGGGCTGTCAGGATGCTCCAGCAGGAGAGAGCAGCCCTCAAGTGTAGCAGAATGGTTTGAGGTTAGATTTCTTCTGAAATGACTTGTTCAGCAAGCAAAACATGAGAGCGGAGAGTATGCAGCATCTCTCTTAAGGATAAACAACAATAATAGGATTCAATATCAAGAGTAAAATGGATGCTTCTAGCATCATTAATGGTATCAGTACATTTAATCTTACAGTAATCAAAGAAATAAGAATTGTTGTCCTCATTATGTAGAGTGAAGAAACTGAAGCCCTGAGACATGTGTCTGTGCAGCCTAAATGCAGCTGTGAATGGCAGAGCCATGTGAATCTATTTCTTCCTCCTTCCAATGCCTCTGCTTCTCCTAAGCAAAGTGCCTGAGACCCCACAGAAAAAAGGGCTTTCAAAGTCTCAGGCGGCTGAAGATTTAGTTCAGTGGTAGAGTACTTCCATAGCAAGCACAGGCCCTGGGCTCAGTCCCCAGTATTCAAAAAATAAAAATAAAAAAGAAAGAAACCAAAGCCCACAATGCCCTGGAGCCTTGTTCTGCACAAAGCGATCTCATGAGGTTTTATCTAGCATGTCTGGGGGACTGTCCATCTCGGATGTTTGGGAGTAGCAGCTATCTCATGCCTGCTGAGAGAGAATGAGGTGAGTTTTATTTTTATAAGGGAGAGACTGTAAGTCCTGGGATGGGAAGACATGGAAGGATCTATTCACGAATTTCAGAATGGCAGGCAAAAGTCTGGGATTTAAACCAAGGACTACTCCAGGTTCCCTAGCAGCTCCCTGGGTTGTGAGCTCCCCGGGCATTTGGCTCCCTGGGTCACCTGAGGAGGTGGTTTGTGTCATCTCTGCAATGTCCTCTTCATCAGCTCTGAGAGACTGGGAGCTTCCAGATGCCCAGCAAAAGACCTGTCAAGTTGCAATGGCAAAGGATTATGCTGTTCGCCTCTGCCTCTCAGCAGGCGGGAGGGATTAGGAATAAGAAGAAACCCTTCTTGTGTACCTGCTGATGGCTGGGGTCTAGGATGGGCACTGAGGGAGGCAGCTGCATCTGACAGGTGGAATGAGTGAAAACCGGAGACCCTAGAACCCCAGCTTGGGGTTCCTGGCTTGGCTTCCTAGGATTTGCTGGGACCTCAAAGTAGGCTCTGGCTAGCTCCTGAATTCTAGGCTGCATGTGGATGGCTGCAAGATGTGGGACAAAACTACCCTTGACCATAGGGTGAAGACTGAGATTCTGGCCACTGGGGAATTATAGGCCCTAACCCACATCCACCTTCCCGCCCCCCCCCATCCACCACCCTGCTTCCATTTTTAATTAGAATATTCAATCCCAGGAAATATGTTCTCCACCAGAACCATCTTAGGGAAGGTTTGATGAGGAAAATTCCTTATCTGTTTCTCAACCGGAAAAGCTGTGGGTGGAGGTAAATGTGTGTGTGTGTATGTGCTGGTAGTGGTGGGGTTGCTTTCATGTGAGTTTCAAGGAATGGTGTGCGTGTGCACGTGTGCAACAAGCACAACGAGGGACACTTGGAACAAAGGTTTGTCCCCATGAATGCTGGCTGCCTGTCCCACGGAGGAGGTGCAGGTATGGCAGGGCAGGACACACACACACACACACACACACACACACACGATATAAAAGCCAGCTAGGTGGCTTTCTGGGAGCCTGGAAGGAGGGAGGCTGACTTTGTAACCCAAAGATTGTGCGGTCTTACCCACCCCTTTCAGGGCAGGGTAGGGGCAACACCCGCACCATGGGAAGGGTTGGTGACTCTTTGTAAGCTTGTGTGTGTTGGGCAGGGGAGGTAAGCCCTTGTGTAGACGTCTGCAAGGAGGCCTGATACCTTAATCTCCAAGCTTGGTTCCTGGGCCTTTAAAGTTCTTGAGACACGAGTCTGTCTCCTCCCTGCCCCAGAATCAAATAGTCTCTATTCTGTAAAGAAAAACAGTACGTCAGATTTGGACAATGTTGAACAGATACGGGGACAGAGAGCACACCAAAAGATCCTCCAAGGTTGACAGGAGAAGGGGGATTTCCTCCCTATCAGGGGCGCACTGGGTTAAGGGAAAGGAGAACAAATAGGGGCTTAATGGCTGCTTTCTTTACTTAGAGAGCTGGCATAAGTGGGGAGGGTCGCGATACCTAGTACCCAATGGAAAATGGAGATTCTAGTCCTGTCCGTTCCTGCAGCGGGCCAGCCCTGGGAAAGACAAGACCGTCAGACCGAGGCCCAGCGCTGGCAACATACTCCACTCCTGGTTTTGATACCCACCAACCCTTCTTTCCCTGGCCCTCCGCGGTTCCGAGTCCAGAGCTAACGCCCTCAAGAGGCCACCGAGCGGAAAACCCGGTGTGGATCTCCACGCTTTTGGAACGGAGTCAGAGGGCACCTCGGAGGAGGTGGCCAGCGGGGCGACCCTGTGGCGTGAGAGCCCACCCGTGGCGTCCGGGCCGAGCGGATCACATCTTCCGTAGCCTGGACGAAGCTAGCCGTGGAGCTCCGCCGCCCTTCCAGGCGGGGCTCCAGGAGCGCCTGAGGTGCGCGGGGCGGCGGCCGTGCCCTCGGGGCGGCTCCGGGCGGCGGCGGCCAGTCCAGGGCTGCAGTGCAGCGTGAGGCCGGCAGTGGGCGCAGCAGTGGCAGTGGCCGTGGCGCTCAGCGGCGGGCGGGCGGCGCCGGCGGTGCCCCGGGCGCGCACACACACATATACACACACACACATACACACACACACACAAATACACACACACACTCACGCACGCACGCACACACACACATACACACCACACACACACACCACACACACACCGCCTCGTACACACTCACACACGCTCCGGCGCGCACACGCGGCGCGCAGGCCAGAGGGAGGAGGCTCCGCGCGGCTCGGCGGCGGCGGCGGCAGCGTGCTCCGCGGGCGGCCGGGAGGGCTGGCGGGCGGCCCCCGCTCCCCGGCTCCGCGGCTCCGTGCAGCCCGCGCGGCCCCCGCCCTCGGACCCGCCCCCGGGGGTCGCCCGGCCCCATGCCCTGCAGCGGCGGCAGAGCAGCGCGCGGCCGCAGGCGGCTCTGAGGAGCCCGGAGGGAGCCGGCGACGAGGGGACCATGTACCGGGACCCGGAGGCGGCCAGCCCAGGTAAGCGCGGCCCCGCGCGGGCTGGGGCGCCCCGCACCGGCGGGCAGGACGGCTGCAGCGCCTGGGCGCCGTCTCGGAGCCCCAGCCTGGGGCTGCTGTCGGCTGGAGCCACACGAATTGCACCTCTTTCTACCGGGGTCATCCCTGCCCCGGGGGCGTGGGTTCTAGCGGCAGGGACTGAGACTCTCAGACCCGGCGATCGGGACATTGCTAGGCTGGATGCCCGGGGCCGGCTTCGCAGTGTCCCCACAAGGACCTCCCCCCCTCACCCCCCGAGCAGCCCAAGGACAACGTGTGTGGCGGAGCGAGGAGCTTGGTCCCCGTGGGAGCCGGGTAGTGCCCTCAGAGGTACCCCTTGCTCCCCAGCACCAGTGTTCTGGGGATGTCAGTGTTGGGGGGACCTCAGGGCAAGGAGGATCCTGGCAGCCCTGGGCCGAGATTGTGGGCACAGGGGAGCGGAGTGTCATCTGCGGTACCAACTGTGAATTGAGAGGGCTCCAGGGGGCAAGTGGGAATCTGGTGCAGTGGCGGGGGATAGAGGCTTCTGGGGGGTGGGGAACCGCAGGAGCGGTGAAGGGAGAAGCAGGGGTACCTGAAGAGAAAGCGCAGCGGTGGATGACAATGGGGGTGGCGGGGCAATGTTCTCCTAGGCTTGGGGAGGGGGACCCAAAGAACACCAAACTCACTCCGGTCCTACCAGGGAGGGAGGGGAAGGGGGCCGCACCCCTTTGCCTTTCTGAAAGGGAGTGGCCTGGGAGCCCACTGTAGGCTTAGCATCGATCTAGCTTCCTTAGAGCCCAAGCCAGGAATTTCTCCTCCTTCCTCGGGAAATTGCTCTGCCATTTCCTCCTTGGCTCCTGACGCCTCCCCCACGCAGTGCCCACCTGTAGACAGGTCCCCTGCAGCTCCTGTCCAGGCTCAGTTCCAGCTCCCACCTGGGATACTCCTTCAGACCCAGCAGAACCCCTCTACCCCCACTTTTGCTAGTTCACGCCTCCTGCCCTCTGGGGTCTGTTTCTGGGCAGCTTTCCAAGGCTAAGAGCTGGGCTCCAGCCTGAGACCTACTCCTACAACAGTCTCTAGTTTCCCTGCTGTGGACCCCTGGGGGAGGGGAGAAAGGCCAACCCCCAAAACCCTCCACAGAAGGGGACTAGAGCTCTGAAGCTCTGCGCAGCAAGCTGGTGGACACTGGCTTTGCTCATTTGTGCCCAGTCCACACTTGCTGTTTTCCCTAAAGGGGCACTCCAAGTCCACCGAGGCTGACCTACTGAGTGCTGGACTTTGTACCTACTCAACGTTTGGGTCTGAGACTCAGTGTCCTCTGGAGCTTCATGCCCTTCTCTGAATGTCCTCTAGGTGTGGGTTGAAGGGACATTACCTTTGAGGGGCCCTTCCCTCATTCGTCTGAACCTGCCCTGACATTTCCCCCCAGGGAATGCCCACTTCTTAGATTTGGACCAAAGGCAGGGGCATCGTCTTGCTTGGCTCACTCTCAGCAGCCAAGTTGAGAGCCCAGCTCAGGAATGAGGATGGGAGGGGTGGCAGTTGGGAGTCTCCATTGTTGCTAAGCCACTGGCCTGGGGCCATGCCTTCACCAACCCATTCTCCTAATACTTTGGCACCATGATATACCACTCCTTCAAGCACCTCTGTCCTTGATATGCTTGGCATCTTCTGGGCAAAGGGCCGGGATTCCACAGCTGCTGCTGACAGGCTGGCAGCCCCTGGACCTTCCCTCTCCTGCTTACCCAATCTTGCCCCTTAAAACTGCTGGGTCCACCAATGCCCGGACAAGGGTGGTTCTGACTGTGAAGGAAGCTGGTGAGGTTTTCTTCTCTCTGGTCTAGTGGAACCAAAAATAGGTTGGAGCAGTTAGGGTAAGTTTGAATCCTGATCCTCTGGGGCCCCTGGGGACCTTTTGTGCCCTGTAATGTCACTGTCACTTCTTAGAATCCCTATAGTTCCCATCCCTAGCAGCTTACTCAAGGTCTGCCAGACTTTGCTACCCACAGCTGGGGCCTTATGCCCCCCACTTCTAACCACCCACAACTCCCCTTTGCCTGGCACCAGGTAGGAGTGAGATATGCAAATTAATTCCTGTGTGACTCAGACCAGTCCCTCATCTCCCTTCCGGTCCCACAGGAGCCCGTACCTCTTACAGCCTGGTCTCCTCATCCACTCCTCTCAGGAACACCTGTGGCCCACTGTTGCTTTATTACAAAAAGAGAGAAAAGAAGGAAGTCCTCTTCTGCTCCTCTTGCCCCCGGCCAGTTGCACAGGTTTTCTCCTTCACTCCTCTGCAGGTCCCCATCGGGCTCATTCTAAGACTAAGGCTTTACCTGACAGGTGCTTTTCCCTTCCCACCTGGTCCCTGGCCCCAGGCACTCTTGCTCCTGTTATTACAAAGAACGAGGTGGAGGAAGAGCATAGGAGCCAGGAACAGATGCGGACCTCTTCCCTCCCGTGCACACGTCTGAGCTCCTGCTCCATACTGCCCGGCCACCCCTGCTCTACCTGCAGCCTCCTCTGTCCTCTGCCTCCCTCCCACCTTCACTCTGTATCCGAAAGCTGGCCTGCCCTGCCTTCTTTTAGTCTATCTCTGTGACTGTCCCCAGGCTGGGCAGGGCCTCAGCAGGCCTGCAGGGGTCAGCGTTGCAGTGGGCAGGCAGGACAGGCAGGACAGCAGTGGGAAGGAGGAGGGAGGGAGAGGTGACCTTGGGGTGAGCTAGTGAGCAAGGCCAAAGAGAGAAGGGCTAGGAGAGAGAGGTCGGGTCCTGAGGGCTTTCTGCTCGGTCACCAAGCATCTGGGACTTTGTTGGTCCCACTTGACAGTAGTGCCTGAAGTCTTCATCTCTCCCACCTGTTATTAGGCAGGTCATTCCTTAGATGTAAAGAGGGCAGACTTGTTTGTATATCATATAGGGCAGAGGGCCTGGGTCATGGCAAGGTATATGGCATGGCAAGGTAATTGTCTAAATCAACTGCCCTACTCTGGCCACAGTTAAGGACAGATTCTGATGAAGGGATTGGCGTGAGGCTGGGTTTAGGGCTGAAAGAACAGACTGAGTTTATGGTATAAGGACCATGGATGGGGCCAGGGCTAAGGCTGGGTGTGGAACTCCAACAAAGCCAGACTATCCCACAATTTCCCTGACAACTGCTCTTCAAAGGCCATTTCTCCCCTAGATGACCCCATATTCACAGATTCCATTTGCTGTTATACCTGTGTCCTGGGCTTGGAGCAGAGGTTAAAGCTTCAGAGCACTTGGTCCCCACAACAAGTACGGCAGGAAGGGGGTCTTAGGCTGAACAAGGTATAACATTGTGTTGGGAGAGGATGACCTTTGGGTATAGGGTAGAGTTATTGTGGACACAGGCCTCTCATTGACTCTGGTCTGTGTTGTTCCTTGGCCTTGTGGGGACAACTTGACCATAGGGCTAGGTGCTTAAGGACCCAAGGATTGAGAAAAGAGATGGCCCTAAAGACCTTTTTTGATGGTAGGTCTGATAGAGAAGGTAGGATCATTGTGATGGGCCAGCTAATGATGAGGTGGGGGGGGGGAGCTAGAAGGCAGAGGAGCAGGAGCAGGCATCAAGTAAGCAGAGAGAAGTCTTTGGACAGCTGGCCCTGGTCCTAACTGACCCACAGGCTCCAAAGGCAACAAGCAAGGGCCCTCCAGCCCCGGTATTGAAGCATGTCATGGGGCAGGGCAGAGGAGGAGCATGTGGTCCCCTCCCACCCACCCCTATTCTCCACCCACCACCTAGTCTCTCAGGGACTTTGAATCCTTATTGAATCTGATGGACCGTTTTCAATAACTGCTTCCCCCAGGGGAAGAAGGCCCAGAACAACAGGCGAGTAGCTCGTGAGGGGGCCATGTGCTGGCTGGGCAGCTCAGTTCTGAGTGGAGGAGGGGGAGTCGATTCCATGGCCTCCTCAGAGATACTGAGATATCCCAGGTGGGCACAGGCACCTTGTGTGTAGTCCCCATTCGATGGTCAGTGCCCGCAGGTAGCACTCATGGTCAATGAGGTCAGCTTTCTCTATCAGGGCGGTCACTGCTCTGGCCAGGTGCCGGAGCCAGCCTGTGCCAGGCCAAGCCTGGGTACCCTTCAACCTTGCCAGGGAACCCCAGCCAGTGGTGCCAAGCAAATTGTGCCAGTTCCATGGACATGGAGGTGCTGACCTTCAGGCAGCAGGGGGTAGTAGCTCTACTGGGCTCTGTCCAATTTGCCTCTGGAGGGCCAGGCTTTGTCTCACCCAGCAGAATTCCCTGAGGGTTGGAACAGAGTTGGCAGCCAGCATGGGACCTGTGGAAGGGATGGAGAGTGCCCAGCATCGATGCCTGCATCTCCAGCCGGTTGGTAGGAAGGTGGGTTGGCTCAGCGGCTGCTCAAGAAAGCTCGGCAGCTTCTACCTAGAAGGGACCCTCAGGATAGGTGTGTCATCAGGGGTGGTTGGGCCTGAAACTGAGTAATATGGTGGGCTGGGATGTTTGGGGAATAGCTGTAGCCACACGACAGCGCATGTGGGGCTCCATCGAGAGGGAAGGGGGAGACGCAGTGGTGGCAGAAGCTTGGTGGCTATGTGTACCTACATGTGTGCATGTGCAGGCGGCAGCTGGCTGGCCGTAATAGCTGTGCTCCTCCGAGTGCCGGGTGCCCTGCCTGCTGTAAACAGCAGCTAATGAGTGTATTCATAGCGAGGTGCATTGAGGTGCATTGGGAGCTGTGACAGAAAGCTTAGGGGAGGGCCCCTCCCCCGGCCTTGTACTCAGCCTGGCAGGGTGTGGGCTCTCTAGGGATCCTGCCTGCCCCCTGCCACACCCTCGACCTGCCAACTTGGCTGTCTCAGAGGCTTCCATCTTCAGGGAGCAGGGCCTCACCTAGCTGTAAGCATGCATGGGTGTGAACATGGGATGGGTTGTGGGAGTATTCTGTATACAGAGACAAGAATACCATGATGCTATGTGGCTGTATGTGTGCCTGTGCGTGTGTGTGTGTGTATGTGTGTGTGTGTGTGAGTGTGTGTCAAACTGGGTTAAACCAAACTCATCTGTGTTTTGGTGACTGTCTGATTCTATCCGTGTGTGTTTGCAGCCCTCCCCCAGGACCCAAGAGAGGGACTGTCACCTGTATCAATAATTACCCTGATAGTGACAGAACCAAAGGTATTGTCAGAGCAGGCTGGTGGTGCTGCTGGTCTTGCTCCTTCAGTGTCCTTGGAGTTTGGGAAGATGAGGGCCTTTGGGGCTGCTTGATGGAGAGAAAGGGGTGACCCTGTTCTTCCCATTGGAGGAGGCGGGAGGGAGGGTCTGAGTCTCGGCTTCAGAAGGCTTCCAGAGATACTGTTTGCGTCAGCAAAAGGGGACCTGTGGTTCTGGTGCCTCCAGGATCCCTAGAAAAAGAGAGAAGAGGGGTGCCAATGAGTCTGTCCTAACTGGTGTGTGTGCCTGCTCCCTCCCAGGGCTGGGTAAGTGTGAAAGGGGTGTCTGCATGAGGCCCCAAACGGGGGAGTAGAGGAGAAAGCTGTGTGGCTAATGTGTCCAATTAAATTACTTCAAACCCTGCAGCGGCAGCTGCTCCCGGTGGGGCTCTGGGTACAAATTGGATCCGTCTCATTACTACGGGATAGTGTCAGCAGGGCCAGAGAGCTGTGGCTGTGGCTGGCTTGGCCAGCCCAGAGCAGGGCCCTCTTCTGCTCTGCCCAACCCGAGTACATCAGAGCCCCCTAGAGGAGCTGCTCATCAGAACACCCCATAGGGGCTCCAGGCCCAGTGAGATATTGGGGTTCCCTGTCTGTCACCTTGACATCCCTGATCCTGTGTGTAGCAGACCAAGGACCCTTCTGAGCCCCTTGTTTTTTCCTCCAGGAGTGGAGTACCCTGTGCTCTACAGGTCATGTAGCCTAAGGGAGTGCTTCTCAGCTTGCCAACATCTCCCCACCACCAATGTTGGCAGAAGCACTAGAATAGCTCTCATTTGTGGAGCACTCTGCATATGCTAGGCGCCTTACCTGCATGCCACCAGGGATGGCTTGCTTAAGCCAGGGCCCTGGGCCCACCTACGGTCTGTGTGAGTTCCTACAGAAGTAATTGTTGCTGTCTCACTCTTCCTCCGCCGCCTCAGTTTCCTCCTCTGTGAAATAGGTACGATGTTGTTTGTTCTTTCCCGGCTGACTGGAGGATGAGGAGAGACGGGGCCAGAAAAGTAGTCATTCCAGAGAGCTTCGCACGTAGTAAACACTCGTGATTTGGAAGGGCAGCTGTTATCAACATTACCCCGTGCTGAGGGATTGATGTGTGAGACGGGGCTTCTGGAAGCTCCCGGAAGGACAAGCAGGCTACTTCCTTAGTGGAAGAGTTGGGTGGGGTATCTCACTGAGGCCACAGCCATCAGTAGCTGTCTAAGGTATGGGATTCGTGGAGTGCTTTCTGGGTGACGGGCACTCTTCTAAGCACAGAACACCCTGGCAAGGACTTGCAATTAGAAGTCACTTCGGGAATTCCAGCCATGCTACAGGATCCAAGAGCTTTGGGTGCAAAGCTTTGGGTCTTGAAGACCAAATAAGAGCTTGCTGTAGGAGGAAGTGCGGGCCAGGCATTTGCGTATGCAAAGGCGCAGGGGTCCTGAGAGGTCTCGGCCAGTTGAGGCAGGAGTGAGCAGTGCCTGAACTTGGCTGGGAGGCCCTAAGGAACAGTAGTCTGGAGTGAGGTTTGGGAAGGTAAATTGGGCCAGATTAGGAAAGGCCTGGCTTCCAAAATTATAGAACTTGGGCTATTACACAGGGAGCAAAAGGGTCACATGTATTCCAGGCTGGAACTTCTACCGTAGCCAAAGAGGACCTTGGGCTTCTGGTTTCCCTGCCTTTCCCTTCCGAAGTGCTGGGATTATAGGTTTATACCACCACATCTAGATTATGAAGTGCCAGGGATTGAACCCAGGGTCTTTTCAGGGTAGGCAGAAATTCTTCCAAGGGAGCCACACCCCCAGTTTTGTTTTGTTTTGTTTTGTTTGTAAGGTAATGGAAGCCTTTTGAACAGATCACTGTAAAGAACTATAACAGTGTAGCAGTGTGAGGGGGATGGGAGACTTGGCAGAGAGCTGGCAATGGAGTTAGAGTCTCACCAGGAAACATACCTGCCCATTTCTGTCTTAGTCTTCTTGCCCCGTTCTCTCACCTGAACAGGGTTGAGCCTAAGGCCTTAACTTTTCAGGACCGAGCTGACCTGGGCCCTGACTGTATACAGCAAAGCTGTGTTGGGGAGTGGCCATTCAGATGATAGCCAATGTGGATGGGCGTCAGTAAAGAACCTATGGGGACCTTCTAGCACTGGAGTCACTAGAAAAGGCCGAGATGGGTGGGGAGTGTTTCCAGGGCCCCAGGAACATAGGCGATATTCCTAATGATTAGTTCTGTACCCCACACCCCACTTTGGGTAACAGAGCCAGGCCATAGCAGGAACCACAGAACTCACACTCAAGATGCCAGGTCTGGGATCCAGAGTCCCAACAGATCTAAACTGTCTCCATGACAACTAGGTAGGGCATCATCCCCTCCATGCCCACAGCCCCTGGCACAGGGGCCCATTTCCAGAAGGGTCTGGATATCTCTTCCTATTTCCCCTGGGAATAGTCATCCCAGGGCAAATAGTCTTACATTGAGATGCTGGGAGCACACACACACACACATATATATATATATGCACCCACAGTCATATGCATGTATGTGCACATGGACTCAAATGCAAACACGTGTGTGTGTGTGTGTGTGTGTGAGAGAGAGAGAGAGAGAGAATTGTGTGAGTGTGTGTGTGTGTGTGTGTACCACCCTGTTTTTTAATCTAAGCTTCACGGCTAGCCTAGGTTGTATAGGGTTTTGGCTGGGTCATTCCACAAAGCAGGATAAAGAATTTGAGTCATTCTTACTCCACAGGCTGGGTGGTAACCACTGAGATACGCTGCCTAGCGTATATCCTACTAGGATCCCAGCCAGCCCGTCTCTCAGCCCATCTCTTAGAAGGGAGTACTTAGAGTTGGTTTGGCTGCAGAGCCGGACTCAGAGGGTGTCCCAGCACCTTCGTTAGTGCTTAGGGCTGTCCCTATAAACCCTTTATTCTCCAGTCCCTGAATAGAGTAGAGGTCCCTTCCTTTTTCATTCTTCTCCAGGCGAAGTGGAGGGATCCTCTTGCCAGAAGATCTGGGGAAAAGGGGAGGAACCCCTCACTCCCTGCCTGGCACCTGCCAGCCTGGGAGGAGCCCAATGAATTGTCTATGCGGCCCTCCCCAACCCCATTCCTCCCTTTCCAGCCCCCGCCTGGTTGGGGAGGTGCGAAGGGAACGATTTCACAGCCTGTCAGCTGAGGCCTAAAAATACCCAGAACTCTGAGATGTTTGGGCAGGGGGAGGAGAGCGTAGGGACCAGGGATTGGGTGGAGGGGTGCATTAAAACTCAGCCAGAGGAGCCCTGGTGGCAGCACAGCCCTGCTCGGGAGTCAGGAGGGCCAGACCCTCTGTTCCCATGTCCCCCATCTGTCTCGTTTGTGGAAATGACTAAGGAGGGGCTGGCATCCCTAGGGTTGTGAGAGTTGAGTTATGACAGCCAGACTGAGGAAAAGATTGGTCCCTGGTAGTAGCCGTAGACCCAAAGCCCCTCAGAGCCTCTTTCTCCTTTTCCACCCCCGAGTTGGCTGGCATCTTCAGGCCGTGGGAGCCAGGCTGTGCCTGAGCCTGCTTCCTTCCTGGAGAAGGTGCCTACTTCTGTTAGAGGAGAGGCGTGAGGAAGGCAGTAGGGACGGGGGTGACAGCAGGTGTGTGATGTGACGTACCAGCCACCCAAGCACTAGAGGGAAGCAGAGGAGAGAGGGTGTGGTGGGCCACGTCACTACCACGTGGCTATGAATTTCAGCATGGTACAAGGTCTCCACACACCAACCAAAATCCAGAGGGGTGTGGGCACGCTTGTGTGTGTGTATGTCTGTGTGTGTCGGGTATGTATGCATAAGTGCATACTAGAGTTGGCATCTTCTGGGATTCTTGTGGGCATGTGTGACCCAGCATGACTATAGCAGGTATATTCTGATTAAGAAGAGATGAACGGGTAAGGAAGGATAAACCACATGCAGGAAAGCAACCAAGAACATGGGGGCTCTGGTTGAAACATAATAAGATTTCTGGGCTAGGGAGATGGCTCACGTGGTAAAGTGCTTGCCTAGAAAGCGTGAAGACCTGAGTTCAGTCCCCCAAAATACACACTTAAAAACAAAATCCTGGTGTAGTGGCATACCCTTCTAATATTAGCCATGGTGAGGCAGAGACAGGAGGATTTCTGAGCCATGCTGGCCAGCTAGCCTGGCCACCTTGGTGAGCTCTAGGCCAGTGAGAGACCCTGTTTCAAAAAAAACAAAAACAAAAATAAGGTAGAGCTGGTGTGATGACTCAGTGGTGAAAGGCACCTGCCACCAAGCCTAAGCCTGAGTTCAACCAGGGATCCATGTGACGGAAGCAGAGAAAAGCTACTGCAAGTCCTCCATCTCCACATGCATGCTATGGCACCTGATATGCTCACCCCGCACATAATCAATAATAAACAAAGACATAATAGAGATAAAATAAAAATCAAGGTGGACGACTCTTGAGGAACGACACCCACAGCTGTCCTCTGGCCTCCACGTGTGTACAGGCATGACGCACTGGTACACACGTCGGTGCTCACACACAGAGACATACGGGGCATGGGGTTCAGATCGCCGGATCTGCTGTGCACTGGTTCGCTTTGCGACCTGCGGCAGCCTAACCTTGCAGCACTCCCGTTCCTGCCTGTGAAATAGGGATAAGGGCGCTGCCACAGGGTGACCTTGGTATGTGAAGCCCCTACAACTGTGTCTGTCAGCAAGTTGGCACCATGCATGCACGAGCTGTTGTTATTGGGCCCTGCACTTAGATGTTACAGGTGAGAGAGAGGCACCAAGGCCCAGAAAAGGCAAATGACCTTTCTGAAGTCACACAGTGAGTGGCTGAGCAGAGACTGAAACCTAGACTATGGCCTAAAAATGGGACTTGTTGAAATGTGGGACCTTGTACCGTTCCCTTTCAGGCAGCAAGAAAAACTGCAGCTCCGTTGGCATTTGGGGCCTAAATTTTCAGAACTGGGAACCCAGATAATGCCATAGTAGAGGTGTCTTCTGGACAGTGCTTCAATACGGCCTGGCTAGCCACCAAGTTTGGAACCATTTCGCTGGCTAGCCCACTATAACAGGGTAATAGGGTTGTCATGGGGATCAAATGGGATCCCACACATCACATGTTAAGTAAGTAACACACTGTACCTAGTTAAGTCCTCAATAATGTTAGCTGCCATTGTTGCCCTTGTCGAGCCTGCCTATGCACTCCCCTTTTTTCCTGGTTTCTCTTTCAATCCCTGGCCACCCTTGTTCCCTTCCATGCGGTATACCACACACCACAGGGATTTGATCAAGGTCTGACTTGCTGGCAGCCAAGATCCACATTCATCTGCCATTGCTTCCCAGCAGGGAATGGGTCCCCCTCCCCCCCACTGGGACTTAGCTCTTGAGTCTGGCCTCCTCACTCAGTTGCTGTATGACCTTGGGAAAACACTACTTCTTTGTGCTTTGACCCTGCTGCAAAGACACAGAGAGACTGAGGCACACAGCCCCACCTGCTCCTGTCATGTGACCCAGGAGGGTCCCCTGGCTCGCCCACTGGAAGGGGCGACAGGGTTGGCATGGAGGAAAGTCAGCTGGCTCTCTCCAGAATGTGGAACACCTGGGGCGTGAGCTAGACGGTGGGCTGTCGTCCTGCCTGACCGCACCTGTGGCTGTGTAGGAGAGCGTGCGGGCCCAGCTGGCTGCATCCTGGCGTTGGGAAGCCTCAAGGACAATGATGTAGAGATAGCCCTTCTTGGGGCTTTGGGAACGCCAAGCCATCCTCCCCGATTCTCCACTTCCCTCTGGGGTTTTCTTGCAGTGATTCTTCCTTTTTCTGTGTCCTTCCTCTCTCCTTCTTCCTCTCAGAGTCTCCCGGTATCTCCCTCTTTGCCATCCCTCTTTTGTAATCTTCACCATTTTACGGGCTGACATTTTTTTCTCTCTGTTAAGAAGGCGGAGCTGTATGTCTCTATGTCAGTTCTTAGATTCCTCCTTCATTCTTTCCTTTATCTCATCCCTCTCTTCCTTTCCTTGTATCTATGTTTCTGCAGGTATCATGGCCCCTTCCACTGCCCAGGTCTTTATTACTCTGAGTGGGCATGTCTAGGCTGCTTCTAGCTCCTGGTCTCTTGGCTCATTCCCATTCAGGGGCCCTCCTTCTAGAATCTTCACTTCCCTTCTTCCATATCCTTAAAACTTCTTGACCTTCCACTGCCCCTCCTGCCCTGACCGGCTCTGATCCAGGAAGTTTTTGTGACTAGTGCTACCTAGTCACTACCTCCACACACCCTCATCCCTGAGGGTTGAGAAAGGGGTCAGTCCAGGGCCCTGGGACTGGCAGCCTTGCTTCCTAATTAGCAGCAGGTAATTGCCTGGAAGAAAAAAAAAATTAGAATGAGACTCCAAGATTCCAACTTAAAGCTGAACCAGCTGGTGGCCTTGAGGGAGCAGGAAGAGGGCAAGCAGCCCGGGTCAAGGCCTCAGAAAGCCTCTTAGGAAATGAAGCCCCTGAGGATTCTCCTGCCTTGTGTGCCAGGACTCCAGCCTTGAGCAAGTTGGGACGTAAACAGTGAACCAGCAGGTCCAACATCTTTAACTGAGTTCCGACTCAAATGTGACCCAGGGCAAGCCACTCCTTCCTTTGAGCCTTCGTGTTGACTCCTGTTAAATCAGAGTCAGGTCATCCTGCCTGCCCTCCCCCTTCCGTGTCAGTGCAGTCAGTGGCTATGGCCACACTTAGTAAGGCTGCAGTACTGCCGAGTGCAGGGTGTTACAGTCTCCTCCATGTGTCAGATCAGAGGCTGGGGTGATGGAGGGGGAGTGTGGCCTTGCAGAAACCTAAGGGGTGGTGAGGCCCCTCAAACAGTGGAAGAGAGCTGAAGTGTAAGGGCAGACAGATAGGGTTTCCTATGCCAGAGCTCAAGTCCACCAGCTTGCGCTCCAAGCCTCACTTTCTTCATTTGCAAGAGGCTGGACGTGATGCACCCTTCTACGGGTGTTTGTAAGGCTGAAGTATATGATGTTTACAGAGCTCTTAGCTCGGTGCTTAGCACATAATAAGTGCTCAGTGAATAGTACTAGATAGCTTTACTGTAATTAAAGCAAATTAACTTCACTCCTTCCCTGAATTCAGAGAACCTGTGGTTTAGTGTTGCGTTCAGTGATTTTATCTGTTTTGCTTTGTTTGTTTGTTCATTCCGAGGTGGAGTTTTGGGGTATTCCAAAACTAATCTGATCATCCTGCCTCTACATCCTGAATGCTGAATCAGACGTGCACCATTATTCCTAGTTTATGATGTGCTGAGAACCAAATGTAGGACCTGGTGCATGTTAGGCAAGCACTCTACCAACTGAGCTCTGTCCTTAGTCCCTGATCCCTGTTTTATTGTTTTGGGTGACTGGGGTCAGTTTCTTCAGTCAGGCAGGCTAACTTCAAGCAATCTGTAGAATCACCAAACACAGTTGCTTCTTATAGAGCCTTCCACCTGTAGACTGGGAGTGTCTTGTGGGCATGGCCTCCTCCCAAGCACCTCCCTTTTTCCTAGGGAAGGGCTGTGAGAAGGTTCTTATTTAGGTGAGGTATGGAACTGCCCCAAGGGAAACAAATTATAGGTGTTTGCTGGCCTAGTAGTGGGAGGAAAGGCTGCTGCTTGTCAAGTCAACACCACCCACCACCTGGAGGAGGAAGCAGCAAGTTTTGCTTGGTGCAGTTTGGTCATCTGAGTTCAGTCTGCACAGTGACCGGAGCAGCATGGCGCCCAACCAGGCCAGGGCAAGGACAGACGAGTTGGAGCGTGCATATGTTGGGCAATGATGCAAACTCAAGAGTGCCAGATTGCCCCAGGAGCAGTGAGGGGGCGGCGGGGGCCAGGCCGTCTGCCGCTCCTTTCTTGGATACCCTGCACCACCACTGGGGACCTTCTGTGCTCCTGCTCTGAGTGCAGTTCCAAGACTGCCACCAGGAGGCAGTGTGGCAGACTGCCCTAGTAGGAAGAAGGTGTGATATTTTCATTAACAGAGAGACTCGTGACTTGCTGGGACCTCACCATCCAAAGAAAAAGAGTTCTGGAGGTCTTCTCGTGGCAGAGGGAGACAGACCTACTTCGCTGTAATTTTGAGGTTTCTGTTTCTCCAGTCTTCCTCTGTAGTAACAATGTGAGGGGCGGTGGGAAGGAGTCCACACAGCTCTGGGATGGAGGACTGTTCAGCACCAAGGACAGGGACAGCCCGGGCTGCGTCTGTTTCAGTACCACGGACAGCACCAAAGCACCCAGTCCCTCTGTCCTCCAAATCACTAACCCTGTGACTGATATTGCAATATGGTGAGATAACACACACAGGAGGCACTCTCAGACACCGTACGTTCTAGCGACAAGACTGCGATAGGGAGGTGAGTGAGTAGCCCAAGGTCGCACAGCTCTGAGTCCAGAGCTGGATTCAGACCTCCATCAGTGTGGAGTCCCTCTCCAAGTTATCTTTTTTCCTTCTTAAACATCTCTGGAAGCTGCTTCACATAATGTTGCATCTTCAAGAGCCCTTGAGCTGGCAAAGATTAAGTGTGCTCCCCTCCCCCGCCCAAAGCCCTGGCTGAAGATGTGAAATTCAGGATGGATGAGTCCTCACTCATGTGGCCTTCGTGGCTCCACGCCTCAGGTGGGAGGAAGTCAGAGAAGGACAGGTGCCCTTCCTGGCCCATAAGGAAGACTGTAGCCTGGCGAGGTGGAGTTGAGTCATCAGTATTGAGAAATTGTGCAGTGCTCTGAGATCCTCCAATGAGATACAGCAGAGCGTTCCAACCCCAGCCTCTGTGCTGCCGTGTATTATTAATAACAATAAGATGCTGATTTAGGCCAAGGCACAACAATGCATTATTCATAGGAGTAACTAGTGGTCAAGGCTCGTACTTAATCATCACACATCCCTGATCCTACCCCCACTCCACACTCCTGCTGGAGAGGCCCTTCTTGTGAGCTCCTCCCTTCTTGGGTCCCTGCTGCTCTGACGGATGTGATCGCTTTCACGGACATCCAGGCAGCTCATCAGCTTTGAGAACAAGGTGGGATGGGAGAGCAGCAGGTTCCTGGATAACTTGGCTAGATATCCAGCACGGAGCTGACACTTGAACCTGTCCATCCTGAATGGCTTTGATCCCAGTGGCTTCTGGCCTCGGCAGATCTTTATGCTCTACAGATGGTCTGTCTCCCCTTCCTTTTCTTTTGAGGCCAAAGACCAGCACTCAAAGCAATTCCAGTCCTCCCTAAGCCAGGAATTGTGGGAGGTGGGGGTGGCTGTGGTGTGAGGAGGAGGAGGTTACTGGACAGAAGATGCCCTCATGACCTCCATTAAGTGTGATAATGGATGTGAAACCTTTGGTAAACTGTCCAGCACTTCACAAACTGTTCCATGCAGTGCAAATGTGAGCCATTATTCCCCAGGCCATGGTGATGTCTGCTGGAAGAGAGAGCAGAAATAAGGAAGGGGTGGATAAAGCCCTGTAGCTAGCCAGGCCTCATCCCTTGGTGAGGGGTCTGAGTGTTTGTGGATCCTGGCATGTCCCTATCCAATTCTTGCTGGGCCGGCTCCTGGCCCATCGGATAATCCTTCATTCGCTGTTTACTCACTTGGCATCTCTTCCGAATTCTAAACTGTCTGCATGCAGCCGGCCTCTGCGGCCCCTGCCAGCATGCTCTTCCCAGCTCACTCACGCATTATCTGTTTTTATTACAGTCAAGGTTGAGGAAGCTTGCTTGTGTTAAGCCCCTATTTTCAGTTACTTGTAACTTTCCAAAACAATTCCCTTCAGGCCTCCTCTTGTTCTTGCTCCAGGTGAGGCCCAAGGTGTTGTGGGCTTCTCCACTGCTTTCTGAAGGACACTCAGAGACAATGTCTAGGAGGGTATGAGGGAGGGCCAAGACCCAGCTTTCCTTGGAAAAGTGTGCTGCAATCTCTCCCTCCTTTTTCCTTTTCTCCCAACCCATCTTATTTTCTCTTTCCCTTGCAAGGAGAGAGCTGCCAGGCTCCAAGGTGGGTGGCCTGGAAGGAGGAGTTTCTGAGTGAAGAGAGGACAGAAAATTCTACTGACTGCCAAGCAGCAGAGCTTGCCTGCCTGATGGGCTCCAGGGTTTGGCTCAGCGGTTCTGTCTTCCTCTCTCTCACCACTTTCTGGCTTTCTGGTGTGTGCTGGGTTGGAGGAAGAAGGGAGGTGACACTGATATTCCAAGTGTCCCTTTCCCATGTCCACATTACCTACCCCAGACTGGTAGGCTCTGTCCACTTGTAAATGTGCTCCCTCCCCCCCGCCGCCCAGTTTCCATATACTCAATGTGCACTTGGAGGAGGGTTTCCTAGGCAAAGTCATGACTCCAGCTTTCACTGCTTTCCACCTTGAACGTCATCCTGAGGGCTGGGGGAAGCGCTGCATAGTGCAGGATCAGGTAGGAGGAGGCGGGCTCAGGATAAGAAGATTCTGGCAGACGTAGACCCAACCACCCCCAACACTCTGTGCTCTCTCTCTCTCTCTCTCTCTCTCTCTCTCTCTCTCTCTCTCTCTCTCTCTCTCTCTCTCTCTCTCTCATAGTGGTTGTACCCTAATCAGTACCAATGATGGAGCCCTGAGCGCATCCTCAGAATACTCTCTACTCCCAGCTCCAGCATCTGGCCCCCAGCTTTTTCTGGGACTTTTAAGCAGGCTGAGCTTCTACTAATTGAGAGTGCTTTATCAGGCCAGCACCTAGGGAAAGATCCCCAGGCAGTGTATGCCAGAGGGGTGTCTGAAGTGCTGGGGAAACCAGTCCTGGCTCCTTCTGGGAAGCTTTTGAGAAAGAGCTCTGTCTTGCTTGGGGTTTCTATTGTTGTGATTTAAAAAAACAACAACACCACCATGACCAAGAGAAACCTGGGAGGGAAGAGTTTGTTTTATCTCACAGTTCTTGATTGAAAGAAGTCAGGGCAGGAACTCAAGGCAAGAACCTACGGGCAGAAGGCATGCAGGGAGACTGCTTACTGGCTTGCTTTCCATGGCTTGCTCAGGCTGCTTTCTTGTACCATCTAGGATCATCATCTAGGATCACCTTCCAGACAATGGCACCACCCACGTCAATTATTAATTAAGAAAATGCTCCCATAGGCTTGCCCACAGGCCATTCTGGTGGGAACATTTCTCAGTTGAGCTTCCTCCTCTTAAATGACTCTATCTTGTGTCAAGTTGACAAGAACAAACAAACAAAACTCTAGCCAGAACAAACGCGTTCACTGATTTCTTTATCTAGTGTTCACTCGGTCTTTTTCTTTTTCCTCTAGCCATGAGTGTTTTAAGACATAGCACCCCTAGAGTAGGAGAGAGGAAAGTCATGGGACATAGGTCCTGAAGACCTCAGGTCCCATCTTGGTTTTACCTCTCTCTTGCTGTGTGTTCCTGGGCAGGCTCTCAATCCTTCTTACCCTCAGTTTCCTTCACTGTAAAATGGGCATAAGAAATTTACTTTTATTCGGGTGTAGTGGCCTCATACCTTTAGTACCAGAACTCTATAGGCAAAAGCAGGTGGATCTGTGAGTTCAAGGCCAGCCTGGTCTACATATTGAGTTCCAAGACAGCCAGGGCTACACAGAGAAACCCTGTTTCACGCCCCTCAAAGAAATTTACTTTCAAAGAGGTGCTGATGGCTGTGGACCTGATTCAGTGCTATCAACAGCTATGACAGATGTACTTGGTTAGGAGTTCAATGGCATGCAAGTTGGGGGTGCCAGAAGGAGCCACCAGGAAAGGGGACAGTCCAGACTGAGAGTGATGAGAAAAAGTAGAAACAGGGAGTATGCATGTCACCATCTGTGAGTACAAATGTGAGTGAATTTGAGGGGGCCCCTGTGTATATATTTCTGGTGGGCCCAGTAGCCCCCTATAGCATTATCTGGGCTACAGGAACAATAGGAAGATAGGGCATTGGTTGAGGGAACAGGTCTATGCCCAAGAAAAAGGAACAAGACAGAAGGTCAGTTAGTTATTTCTTGGAGAAAGAAGACACTGCTGTGTCCTTGTTGCATGGAGAAGGGGGATTCCTGAGGGAAGTGGACTTTCCTGGAACTGGATGATTGCATGCATTTATTTAGCAATTATCTCCACAGCCTCTCTGTGGATGTTTGGCTGCAGAGAGAGTGAATCTGGGGTCTCAGCTCTGCAGGTACTCCCAGTGTGGAAAGGATATAGAGAGCTATAGCTCCAGTACATAGAGAGGTTTCTGGGAGGACTGGAGAGATGGCTCAGTGGTTAAGAGAACTGGCTGTTCTTCCAGAGGACCCAGGTTCAGTTCCCAGCATCTACCTAGCAACTCACAACCATCTGTAACTCCAGTTCCATGGAATCCGACACCCTCACACAGACATACAGGCAAAACACACACAAGCAAAACACCATTGCATATGAAATAAAAATAAACAAGTTTTTAAAAGCCTCAAAAATACCAAACAAACAAGAGAAATAGCTTATGGGAGGCAATGAAGATCATCTTTGGCCAAGAGCCTTGAGGAAAAGACTGTAAGGAACAGCCATGCAGTCAACTTGACACAAACCTAAACATATCTAGGAAGAGGTAATCTTAATTAAGAAAATACCTCCATCCAGATTGCCTATAGGCAAGTCAATAGAGCATCTTCTAGATTAATGATTGATATGTGACGGCCGGTCTACTGTGGGTGGTTCCACCCCTGGGCAGATGGTCCTGTGGTGCATAATGAAGCAAACTGAGTAAGGCGGGAAGACTGAGCCTGTAAGCAGCATTCCTCCATGGCTCTGTTTCAATTTCTGCCTCCAGTTTCTTGTCCTGCTTGGGTTCTTGCCCCGACTTCCCTCACTGATTGAGTGCTACCTGAAAGTGTAAGGTGAAAGATAACTTTTCTTCCCCCAGTTGCTTTTGGTCATTGTCACAACAATGGAAACCTAACTAAGACACCACGCAAAGCCTCCTAGACATGAAATGATTGGCCTGCATGCATGTGGGAAGGAGGTAAATGGGTATGGTTAGGCAATACAGTAGAGCGTGGCTCGTGACAGAAGGAGGTCACTGTAGCATGCTGGGAAAGCACAGGCATAAGGACCTTGGTTCTCCAGGCCTCTGCTTCTTCCCCTGTCAGTTGGGAATAGCCCAAGGTTCTAGAGATGGTATGCAGAAAGTGCTTGGTGTGGTATCTACCACACTAGGTGTCCCCAATGAAAGTTGGCTGTCATCTAGTCCTAACAGCACCACACCAGGAGAGCGAAGGACTGATCATCAGCATGCAAAGGGAGAGCTATGAGACCTACCCTGCGCCTTGCTTGGGTTATGCAGATGGTCAGTGATGGAACTGGGGCCAAGTCATGAGCTTCCAGGAAGCTTTACTATACCTATTTCGCTCTACCTTGAAAGGAAAGAGGAGACAATATGTGAGTGGACAAATGACAGCCAACGCAGTGTCAAGAATAGCAGGCTAGAGGAAGTACCTGAAAGCCCAAGCTGCATGAGTGATAAAGTGGACTGGACATCTGCTCGTGGCCCTGGCCATATGATTGCACGTATATGTGTGTGTGCGTATGCATATCTGTGTCAGAGATGAGTCTCCCTGTTGTGTGTCTGTTCGTGAAAGGGCTGCGGTGTTTGTGTCTGTGTTCTTTGTGCATATATACCTGCCCTCCCCCCACCAGGCAGCCAGTGAGCTTGCCCTCAGAAGTCCACTGCCTCTCAAGCAGCTTCCCCAGGGCATCCCAGCAGCCTGCGGTCCTGTTTGATTCTGTTCATCCATAAATCATGGCTTGCTGAGGAGATGAGAGACAGTGGAAGCAAAGCCTTACCAAGGACTGCACTGGGTCTACAGTTCACACCTGAGGCCCAGCCTGGCTTCCAGCTGTTGCCCCTACCCCGTCCCCATGTCCCAGCCCTTCCCCCTTCCATTCCAGAATCACCCACTGACGCCTTCCATAGTTAAGCTTCTAGAGGGTAGGGGTGCTTCCTGGGGTAGAGGTGGATAAGCATGCGAAGAAGCTAATGCAATGTGACCTTTGGCCTCTGCTGTCCTGGGGGACAGTTCAGTGTTTCATTCTCAGTGAGCCCGGCTCCCTGTCCCAGATATATGTGGTCCAGGGCACAGTGCAGTAATGCTATGAGAATAGCTAGCATTTACTGCTTACTCTGTGTCAGGCCCTGTGCTAAGCACATTATATGTGCTAATTCCTGTTAGTCTCCCAGTAGTCCAAGGAAAACAGTGCTATTATTAGCCCTTGCTCTCAGGTAGAGAAACCAAGGCATTCAGGGATAGGGTCACATGGCTTGGAAGAATCTGAGCCAGAATTTGAGCCCAGAAGTCTGGTTCTAGAGTCGCAGCACTTAATCACTACACTCTAAAGAATCTTGCAGGCATCATGTAATGGGCACACTGCAGAGGAAGACAGCAACTCTCGTTGTGCAGATTAAGGAAGGTTTCATGGAGGTGTTTTCATCAGGGTCTTGACAACTCAAGGGTTTGTATGGCAAAGTTTGGCACATGGAAAGAATAAACTGGGTCCTGGTTCGGAATGTGTATGTGTGCCCATGTTTGTGCGTGCCTGTGTGTGTATGTGTGTGTGTGACCATCATCGACGCCTCTCCCATCTCTTCCCTTCTATCTTGTTTGGGTGACAAATGAGATAACATATGCAGGCATTGAACATTCCACAAATATTTACTGAGCACGTCTTTGTGTGTCACCAAGGATACTGGAGAAGCTGGAGCCCTGGCAGCCGCTGTCTTCACAGGTCCTGAAGTGTGGTACACAGTGGGTGCTTAATAAATGGCAGCCTCCCAGAGCTATTCTTACTCCCAAAGGCCTGGGAGTCTTCCTCATTCATTCTTCCAACAAATATTTATTGAACACCTACTATATGCCAGGCTCCAGGCTCCAGCCTCCATGATGGAATAGCATTACTTAAAGAACCAATATTTGCCCCTCCCTTCCAATGCCATGGAGCTGACCTGCTAGAAAGTTCAATGCATGGGCAGCTGGGCCCTCTTCAGAAGGGGGTCACTGCCTTGGTCCTCCTTTCTTTGAGGTTTGCTTGAGGGTAGCATGGGCAGGAAGGTAGGTGTCAGTTTGATGATGAATGCTGAGTTTCCCGTGTGATGACGCGGCCAGCACAGGCCTGGACAGAGGGGTACCAGTAAGCCTGAGCCCACACCTCCCTCCCTGGATGCCCCTACAATTGGCCCAGCAGGCTGTTTCTGCTTAGTTCCTAGTTTGCCCTGCCTCCCAAGTCTCCCAATGTCATCTGTCTGCCCTTGTCTGTGTCTCACCCCTGGGGACCCAGGATGTCTCCTCTGCCCAAGGAGAGGTCGTGGAACTCCGCCCTGGGCATAGGCTGACTAGGGCTGCAACATTTCCTTTCCTCAAATGTTAATGTGCTGACAATAAGGGGACTTGAAACTATGCATGTCATCTGAGGAAGGGATAGAAGAGCCAGGGCGGCTTTGCCTGGAGAAGACTTGAAGGGGACATGAGAACTGTCGGCAGGGATTCAGAGGCCTGTCATGCGGCAGAGCAGCCCAGAGGGCAGGCTGAGGACCGTGGCCATGAGTTCCAGGGAGACAGATTGGATTCAGTGCAAGCCACAGCAGCCTCCTCAGTGGTGTCTGCAGGAAAGCCAGCCTCCTGCAGGAGCAGCTCCCTGTCACCACCAGGGCTTTCCAGAGGGGATCATGCATCATGGGGCCTGACTCTGTGACTTCCAAGGTCCCCTGAAGCCCAGGGACACAGTGACTCCATCCTCCGGGAATGGTTCCTTCAGGCTGGCAGGCGAGAACAGGCTTGTGCCCCTTGATGGTAACAGCACTTGAGGGCATGCTGGCCAAGGACATCTTGTCACTTTTATTCCCAACATCAGTGCAATTTGTAATGGCAAGCATTTGTTTCACCCTGCCTTCAAGGGCTGTGTGAAGGATGCTGAGGGGGCTGAGGGATCTTGTTGGGGAGGAGTCAGCTTCTTAAAAGATAATAGCATCCACACTGCAGGGGACCTTAGAGCCACCATTCCAGAAGGATTCAACTTTGCTCAGCATCCCCTCCTTCAAATGTAATTTTCTACAAAAGCCCAAGATGTAAAGCCAAGGGAAATGATGCTGATTTGATTGAAGAGGGCTTCAGCCTTCTCTGCTTAGAATCTACTTCTACAGCCCCCAAGAGAGTCCAGCAAACACTAGGTGTTCCAAAGAGCACACTTTGAGAACCACCAACCAATATCCAAGGCAAAGAGTATGGACTCTGGGCCAGGCTGTCTGGGCTTGAACCTCAGTTCTCAACCACTAGCTGAGTGACTGAATGTGATATCTGAGCCCTCTAAAGCCTCAGTTATCCTATCTGTAAAGTGAAGCTAAGTCAATATTGATCTCATTTGTTGCCATGGGGATGAAGTTGTTCCTGAAGGTGAAGTACCTCTTTCACATATGTGACGCTGATGTCCCAGTCATCAAAGGCTTGTCTGTGGCCACAGGGCAGGACCAGAGCAAAGCCCATGCTTGCTGCAATAAAGTGATTAGCAATGAGCTGTTGGTCTAGAACTGTAGGCCGGCAGGTAGTGGGTTGCTGAGGGCTGTGTGAGGGTGACATTTCCCGGGAGGTCTTAGGAAGTTGGTTTGACCCAAACAGCCTCCTAGAAAGAATGGGGGAGTAAATGGACTCCCCAGGGTGCTGCAGTGATGGTGGAAGGACACCTAGGGTCCTGAGAGCTGAGAGGACCTAGGTCAATGAGGCCTCTACGCAGGAGAGGCCCAGAGGAGAAGAGAGGCAGAAGCTAAAACCACAGGAACCCGGACCAGCCAGATATCGTCAACTCTTAATTACCACAGTCACTGGCACCGAGAAGCCCATGCAGGCTCCTCTGTAAATAAACGGCATCTTCTTGATTTAGGACACATCCCAGTGCACACATATTTAGAGCTCATGCATGCTCCTTGTTGCTTTTTCTCCGTTCACTCCCCCACATGGTCATTTTTGGTTCAGGTTTTGCATTCTATACATTTGTTTTGGGCTAATGTTTACAACCCCCTGTGTGGAAGTCAGGGGAGGCTGTTAAATATGCATTTCCAGGAGAGACAACTGAGCTTATGCGACTTATCCAGAGCCATGGTTAGGGAACAGGATCTGTGCGGAAACCTGGGGTTTTCCTTCTGCAGTAGGTCTCCACCCCTAAAGGATGAGACCCCAGAATGCTTAAGATGGAAGCTTCAAGTAGCTCTTGTGAGCTTCTGGGACCTTGCAAACAGTACTGAGGAGGCTGGGGCCAACAGGCACGAGAAGGCTGAAAGCAAGTCTGGTGTTTTAGGATGGATGAAACCAGGAGAGGGTTTCCAGCCAAGGAAAGTTGAGTTAATATGGGCAGAAGACTCCAGAGACCTCCTTTAGATTACACCTGCCACTGTCGGGTCTTGGCCAAGCCCTTAAGGGAGCCTGAAGGTGCTCAGAAGGCAGGTGTCCTTTGGGCCCCCCGTTTGCTGTTCCAAATTGGGTGTGGCATGTGAAAGCACAAGAAGTCCACACAGAAGCAGTGGCTTTTCCAGCTTCCTTGATGCACCTAAGGGGCACGTGAGTCCTCTCCCTTTGAAAGAGTAAATGTTCAGAGGGTTACACAGAATCGCCGAGCAGTGTGTTTCTTCTATTTGTATTGATGAAGAAGCTGGGGCACTGAGCCGGGAGGGACTTCCCAGGTTCAGGCAGAAAAAACAAAGCTGGGAGTGGAAAGTGCCAGAGAGAAGGGAGGGGTGGCTATTCTGGGCCCTCTAAGGTTGAAAGTGGCCCTGGCCCATAATGCTCTGACTGTGCGTGTCCTCCTCAGGGGCGCCCACCCGCGATGTCTTGCTGGTCTCTGCAATCATCACCGTCAGCCTTAGCGTCACTATCGTCCTGTGCGGCCTGTGCCATTGGTGTCAGCGCAAACTGGTGAGGCTCTTGTTGGGAGACCTTTTGGGGCCGGGCCTGACCCTGCACCCTTCCATACTGCAATCACTGGCGTCTGAATTCTGTGGAATGCTTAAGCAGAAGACCTGTCTGCCCACAGTCAGGGATGTGTGCACAGAACTTCGCACCACAAGCTCGCACATACTCACCCCCCTTCCTTTGCCTGGGTCTTGGTCTCACATCTTTTTACACTCGGAGACACACACAAGGGGACACATTCGCAGAGCATTCATTACACAGGCGCGTGCGGGCTCACATGCATAAAGAACTGCAGACACACACGCATAGACTGAGAATTTGAGGCCCCTGGAACCGTGGTGCGTCCCACCCCTCCTTTCTCTCCCCACGCCCCCCAGAGGGCGTGGCCAAGCCTCATAGCTTCTGACCAATGAGGAGGCACCGCCCGTCCGGCCCCTCCTCCCAGCCTCCTGCACATCCATCCTGATTCTCCTGGTTTGTACAAGCACAAACGGCTTCTTTTCATTTTTAACGAGGGCTGGGGAATTAACGAGCGGGATTAGGCTATCAATAAGTAACGAGACTGTCAGGAGGGACATTCATCACCCGAGGGCGCCGGGAGGGAAAGCTGTGAGCCACCGGTTCAGCACGAACTCTGCAGCTAGGCAAGTGCTGCCGGTCCGCAGGACCCCATGAGGCCCTTCAGCCTTCAGTCCTACATACCACCCTGCTCAGAAGTGCAGTGTGAATGTGAGGACGACAGGGAGTGATCTCCACAGAGGCCCTGAGATGTCCCAGGTGCAGACAGGGATAAGCACCCTCCACCCCTCATGCCCACCCCCACCCCCAGCTCAGAATTGGGATGGTTGGGGGCAGCATTCACAGAGGAATCTTAGGACAGGCTGAAAGGTAAATCGTAGACCCCTAGTGGGTAGGGGATGCATACCCCAAACCCATACAGGAAAAAAATGGGTAGCTACCTTCGGGAAAGGGTTTGAGGTCAGCTGGGGAGACCATGGGAACCTAAAGAGCTGGTAACGCAGCCTGGTTCCTTCAAGAGGGTCAAGTTCATTTACCGCGTGAGTCTCTCCATTCTGGGGTGTTGACAGGCAGCTCCCACCCCTGGGGAAGAACCACAGGCTCGGCTCCCTTTGTGTGAGTGTGATACAGATCCTGCTGTGGACAGGTGTGTAAGCCAGCTAGCTGCCCTCCATTGTTCCTTGGTCCACTGTATCTGCTTCAAAATTCCAAGGGAGGTACTAGAGGGAGTTGGGCTTTGTGCCCTGAGAACCAGTGTCTTCTGAGACCATGGAAGTGGCCGCTGTGCACACACGGCAGCCTGGTGTGTGCCTTGTCGCCTTGTTGAAGGGCCAGTTAGACAGCCTGTCTTGTGTTTGAAGGAGGAAGAAGACTGTATGAACTGGTAATGGGGTGTGTGTGTATGTGTGTGCCAAGCAGGGGATATGTATCATTTTGTTAGATCTTTGTATACCTGAGGTCTGCCCCATGTCCAAGTCTCTCCCACATATGCACTGAGCCATTCTGAATGTGTCTGTATGCGTGTGAAGGCTCTCTTTCAAACACCAGAGTACTAATAGCCTCATCTGCCATGGGAACACAGTATGAGACAGGTTGTGGGTGGGGACTTCCAGCACTGAGTGCCTGGAGCACCTAGGAGCTTCGGAACCAACATTTTCTTCTGGCCTGACTACACTATAACCTCCAGCCAGCTCCTGCACTACCAGCCATAGGACAGGTACCCCACAATGACAACAATCCCTCACACTGACTCTGGGCTTTGTTGATAATTTAAATTCTAGTTTCTCCTCTCCCCTGGCGCCCTGTTCTGGTACATGGGGAATGTATCAGAGCCCTAGATCACAGTCTATCTCTCTAGGCTTGCTCTTCATAGAACATCGCTTTCTCAGTGCCCCACCTTCACCCCAGGCATGCCACCCCAAACTCCTGGCATCATGGATTTCCCAAGACAGGGCCCTTTTTACCCAGGCTGTTTCCGTGATCTTTAGAAGGAGCTTTAAATGCTATCTTCACAAACAGCAGCTGGGCTCTCCTTGCCTTCCTGTCCCCTCAGCTCCAGTGACATGACACCTTGACAACCCAGATCCCATTTCCAAACATTAATAACTTCCTTGATCTTCGGCTGGCTTTTTCCAAATCATCTTGGGGCAAGCCCCTCCCTCACGAGTTGGCTGGTGCCATTGGGCTCCTCTCAAGCCATCGAGTATCTCTTGGACCTTGCCTGGATTTTCTATGATTTGGGTTGTCCTTTGAAATTCTCCCTGCCCCCACCCAGTCCTGCCCTGGGTCCTGTCCCACATAGCAAGCACCCTGGCTCCTGCTACAGAGTTAATCATGAAGTCAGCAGGAAAGGCTCTCTGAGCTGCAGAATCTCTCCCAAATGCCCTGGGCCATCAAGGTCACTAACCAGAGTATTGCCTGAGCTTGAGGAAGGGGCAGCTGGGCATCCTTGGAAGATGGTGCTAGCCAAGGCTAGCTCTTTTGCCAGTACCCAGAAGAAAGAAGAGACGGTGGAGGAATTTCCAAGGTTTCCCTTAGAAAGGCCTAGTCCCATACTGCCCAGATGCTGGGGAAGAGCGTGGCTCTGGCTCCTACCTAAGGTCCTTCCGAAAATAGCCCTTGGTAACCACAGCATGGCCCAGCCCTTGCTGACCACAGAATGGTCCTGCCCCTGATGGCCCCAGTCAGTGTTGGGAATTGTTTGGGATTTGAACCTCTAAGTAATGGATGATGGGAGGGACCAGAGAAAGGTGAGGGAGTGTGGCCTGGACAGCCTAGCATCTCTGCGTTTGAATTGGAAGATCTGAGCTCAGGGAAGCAGCTTGAGGCCCAAGCCCCAGTGTGGATGGGGAAATAGAAGAGACTTCCACTTGGTGCTGCGAACTACCTGTAGGTACCAGGTGCTGGAGAGTGAACAGCCTTGCCTTTGTGGGGCTTTCCAACAGGCTATAGGAGCTGACACAAATAATCAGAGAACTTGATGTTGTCTAGGACCAGGAGTCTCTTCTCCAGGTGACATCAGACTATTCCAGGAGGGAGGAAAGAGAGGTCAAAGAAGGGAGAAGTCTTGGCCAGGGTGACGTGGGGCACCTGTGGCCTTACTGGGGCCAAATCAAGGTTCCCTGAAGTACAGAGGTTCTGCAGGTAAAATGGAGGAAGGGCTCTGCACTCCACATACTTCTGGGAGCTTTACTGCAGTTTCCTCCAGATCCCCATGGCCAGGGAGGGGCTGCAGCTGGTGGGGACGTGTGGGAACGCGGCCGCGGCAGCTCTTATTCTGTTTGGAAGGATGGAATAATTTTACGGCTGCAGTGTTGATGCACATGAGAAAATGTGGAAACATACGTGTCTGTCTGTATGTCTGTGTTTCTGTCTGTCCTCACTCTGCTAGGTCAGGGCCAGTTAGTACCTAATGGTAAAGGAGGCTGCGGGGCAGACCTGGTCCCTGTCCAGCCTGTATCCTCGAACTGCCTGCACCAACCTGGGGCCTGGCCCAGGCCCGAGGCCCATCGGGTGCTCGTGAGGACGCTTGGTGGCAGCCAGGAATGTTAATGGGGCCAGGCTCTGCATGAGCTAAATTTAGAAACCCAAACCGAGAAGGTGAATGGTGCTCACCTTCCCAGCAGCAGGCCTGGCCGTTGCTATTTTTCCTTGCACTAGTGGACCTAGGATGCCCACCCCTGCCCTGCCTCTTTACTGCCCACACTGGGCTAAGCAACTCAGGGGGCTGTCCAGGGGCCAGGCTGCCTTGGAGCCCTCAGAATCAGGATATACTCTCGATTCCCAAAATTATCTATAGGCCTTGTCCCTCCCTCCTAGCCCCAGGGCATGAGGACCCCAGGATGTTCCCAGGCAGTGACCAACAACTCTGGCAGACCCAGGCACGTGGCCTGCTCCCCGCCCCCACCACTCACGTCATTGGCCACTGCCAACCTTGCCCTGCAGGATGCCGCCCCCACCATCTGGGGGTGGTGACGTGGACATTGTGACGTGGCCAGGCGCCTGAGAGCCGTCTGTCCATGGCAGAGGGAACTGTGTTTCTGGGAGCTGGGCCAGAAGCCTAGGAGACACGCAGACAGGATAGCCTGATACCTGAGGGTCAGGCATGAAGGATCCCTTGTAGGTAAAAGCAGGTCCTAGAACCCACAGGGGGGCCAGCCATAGGACAAGTACCCTACAATGACAACAATCCCTCACACTGACTCTGGGCTTTGTCAATAATCTAAATTCTAGTTTCTCCTCTCCCCTGGCGACCCTGTTCTGGGTACATGGGGAATGCCCAGCTCTCACTCCCTCAGGAGTAACCCTGCTACTGTCTCCACAGGGCAAGCGCTACAAGAACTCCTTGGAGACGGTGGGCACGCCGGACTCTGGGCGTGGGCGCGGTGAGAAGAAAGCCATCAAGTAGGTGCCAGGCTGCTAGCTTGGGGGGTACACAGATAGCTCAAATGAGGGAAGCCCCTTCTCCCGGTCCTCAGACCTGTCTACACATATATCTAGTATCTCTCTCACTCCCTGAGGCCATGGCTAGAGCCCTGAGTGACCCCAGGGCCCCCTTTTTTCTGCTTATGCCCCAGACCCTGAGACTTTGGACATTGCAGCCTTGAGGCTGCCTATCACTCAGAACTCTGTATGTGCGATGCAGATTCATCCATCCGACTCTTAAGGTCACACACACCGCCCCCACCGCACCGGCAGGCCCCTGAAGCTGCCAACCTCTTCTCTAGGACCTTACTAATGGACTTGGGATCCCTTCCTCATAGGCTGGGTTTCTTTTCTCACACTCCACTCATGATCCAAAGACAACCTGGAAAGAGCCGGAGACAAACCGTGAGCGCCTCAGCCAGCCTCAGTGCTGAGCTCCAGGGAATCAGGCCCCTGGGGAGAGGCTCTGCCTTCCTATTGCATCTTGCCCCCCTTCAGGTCTACTGATTGTACTCTGACTAGGGTTCCCTACTGAGATCTGAGAGCCTAGTCCATAGACCAAGACCACCTTGACCGGGCTCTTTGCTCTGAGTCCCTGGGTGACAATAGAGAACCCCAGGCCTACCTAAGGCTCAGGCTCTGAGAATGGAGCTTTCTCCACCTTGTTCTCCATGGAGACCAGGCCTTCACAGGGAGCCCTGTCCAGTCCCTCTTCCACTCTAACCTGGATGGGATCAAGCCTGCTGGCCAAGGGGCTTTGCCTGGAAGCTGAGCCCCCCAGCCCTACCCATACCCCTCCCCTATCAACTTTAGGCCCTCTACTTTCACTGCCCCTTCCCCCCGCACCCCTGCTCACCCTTGCCCTCCTGCATCTCTCATTCTCCCCCTTGCTCCCCTGTCCATTCCTGAGGGCTCCCTCCCTGCCCCTCCTCTTTTTTCATCTCTTGCTCTGACCCTGTTTGGGGCTTTCACAGAAGTTGTGGGTGGTTGTCTGAGGTGGGGGATGAATAGAAGGGTGGGCCAACTGAGGGCTTGGGTGGGTGGAAGGCTCAGAAGGAGACCACGGGGAGTCTTTGAAGCTCAGTTTGGTTGCACGCTCTAGTCTTCAAAGACAGGAGCTGGTGGGACTCAGGGACTGTTGCAGAACACAGGCTCTGAGCTTTCTGAAGATGGGGGCTGAGGATCACGTGAGGGAGAGCAGGAGGCTGCTTCCAATCTGGGCTATTCGAAGCTCCAGGTGAGAGCAAGGGATCATAACCTAACATTAGACGGTGACACGCATGACAAGGCAGGCATTCTAGAAAGAGTCCTCCTCTAGACAGCAAGAGGAAAGGAGGGCATCAAGGCAGGAAGCAGGCTACAGCTAGGGCCCAAAAGGGTTCTCTCTAAGGCACAATGAGGGCAGAGTGCCCCTCCAACACCCTGTAGTTCCGTGGTCCACAGCCTGAGTCTGCTTCCACATGAAGGGCTATTTGAGCCTACTTCCACCTGCCAGACCCTCTGCCCCTGAGCACAGAAGCCACTACTCATGTCTATGATCATGTATTCCCCATCCTGGGCAACTTACTTACTGCACAACTCCCTACCAGGTTAGGACTTGCTCCAAAGGAATCATGTTGTCAAGGGTTCTGGAACACTGCAGTCTTCAGCAGCGCTTTCCCAAACTGTGTTCCTTGGAGCACCTGTGCCTCAGAAATGATTAACACATCCAGGTTCACAGCCAACTGAGTCTGGGGAACCCTGAACACCCCATCTCCCTTTAGGTGATACTGATGGCCATTGACACATTTAAGACTCTAATAAGATCTGCAGTAAAGGAACCAGTTTCCCCAGCTTTCTTTTATGAGAGATTTTCTTTTCCGGCACCATGGTAGAGATCCAAGTGGTCCCATGTCTCAGGCTAAGAGGACAGTCTGGCAATGATGCTGGGTGGACCTTTTCCTCTAGGACCTAGATTGGATGGAGACCTGGAGGGGGCCTGAGAAGGGAGACTGCCAACTTGCTGCATCCCTTTAACTTCTGAAGCAGAGCGTCTCCATCCAAGCAAGGTCTTGCTGGGGAGTGGTGCCAAAAGAATGTCTCTGATGGGTGTGAGAGTTTTTTATAGTGAGAGCATTTCCCACTGGAGACGACCCTGCCTCCCTCCCCTACCCATTGCCCCCACTGCCTTTGTGAGCTGGCTCAGGGCCTGGGCTTGAACTTTATGCATAGACATTTCTAAAGTGTATCTGGACAGCTAGTGACTATCACCAGGGATAACCAAGGCCACCATCTCCTCTGGGCTGATGGCGGCAGCCCAACTTCTCATCTTTTTTTTTTTCTTCCCCGTTCCTGAGTCTCAGATGGAGTACCGAGGTCAAGATCTAACTCTCAGGGACACGAGAAGCAGCTCCCCTGAGGACAGTTGATTCTTAGGGGACAGCACCTCCATGATGCCAGGCCCCTAGCTGTGCTTCAGCTCCCCTAAGCAGGGACACAGGCTAGACCCCTCCCCTAGACTGTTACTCCAGCAGCATACGTGTTGTCCATGCATGGCTCCCTTCTAGAATGGTCCTGTGTCCTGGGAACTACCTCTCTCCCTCGGTGCCCAACTCTCTCACTTTGGGAGCTCAGGAAGTTAACAAGCTGTCTGTAGTCTCTTGATGTCCAGACCGAATCTTGCAGGAACCCAGGATTCTGCCACCCACCCTAGATCACTACATCTTTTATGCTCTCAGCATGTCAGCTGAGAAGGACAAGTCATCCAGAAGGAGGGGTGGTAGACCTGGGTGAGGGTTCCTTTTAAATCCAGCAACTTCACCTTAAAAAAGGACAGGGGCAAGAGAAAGCTTCCCAGCAGGCCAGGCCAAGTATATGCTGTGGGACTGAGGCTGGGCAGCTACTATTGGCCCCACTGACCGAAGAGCAGACTCCTTCCACGCAGACCCCGGAACAAGGATCTTGATGACAGCCTCTGTGAGGTCAGAGGCCAGGCTACCCTTGTCTGGAAGCCTCACCCAGATTGGAGCCTTCTGCTCACCCAGTCTCATGGAAACCCTGCATTCCTACCTCACCAGAAGTAGGAGGAAGCCAGGGGACGTGTTAGGCCACTGGAGAGAAGATATGAGAAGGAGAAAAGCCAGTCTTCTCCTTTGATGGGAAACGGAGGCGAGAGAAAGAGAGAGAGAGACAGGGCCAGCTACCAGCAGCAAGACTTGCCCTACCTTCCAGCACCTTCTAACATTAAATAGCACCTTCCCCCTTCTCCCAGCGTACCCTTTGCCATCCAGGCCTTGCCTGCCACCCCCAACCCCATCCCGACTTCCCTCCTCTCTCATGGTCTCTCTCTCTCCCACCAGCTTCCTAGGCACGAGGCTCTCCTGTCTGCCTGCCTGCAGCTTCTCTCCTTCCTGTGTGGCTTCCCTGGCCAGCCTTCCAGTGCATTTGTGTTTGTATGAGAGTGTGTGTGCCTACACTGATGTGTGAGTGCAAGGATGCCTGGCCCAGGCTGCAGCGCCCATCCGCCCCTCTGCCCTTCTTCCTCTGCAGGAGCAGACCCTCGAGGCCCCACCCTCCGTGTGCCCCTAGGGGCCCCACGTCCCTTCTTGTCCCTTCTGCCCCTGCAGGACTTGCAGTTCTGGTCTCTTCTTGTATCTCCCTGTTTTCTCCCCTCTCTCTCTGCCCCTCCAGCGACCTAGACAGAGACTTTTGGAATAACAATGAAAGCACAGTGCAGCAGAAATGGAGTTCCTATCCTCCCAAGGAGTTTATTCTAAACATTTCACCCTACGCCCCTTATGGCGACCCTCGACTGTCCCTCAAGTGAGTGACTTTACCTGGTTTGATCATATGTACTGAGTATCTGCGCACGACCCACCCTTCCCTTCTCCTGGCCCCCCTTCCTCTCCTGCTCCTCTCCTTCCACTTTCCCCTCCATTCATCCCATGGGCAGGCTGACCATGGAGACGAGCAACCCCTCCTGCTCCCTCGCCTGCCTGTTCCTCTCCTGTGACCTCCCCCAGGGCCAGCCACGCAGGAGAGCCCCCTCCGCAGCCACGACCTAGTTCCCAACCACGCCCCCTGGCTCCCCACCCTCTTGTGCAGTCAGGATGGGGTTGCCCGTTTTGGTCCCTCCCTCTCGGTTGTGGCTCGCTTTTTCCTCCCCCCCGCTGTGTGCTGCGGCCGTGGCTGCTGGTGGTCGGTGGTCGGTGGTCGGTGGTTCGTGGCGGTGGTGGCGGTGATGGTGGTGGTGGTGGTGATGAACTCTGACTAACACGGCTTTCTCTCTCTCCCTGCCTGGGGGCCTCCTGGCCTGGACAGCCCGCTCTTCCTCCGTCGTTAACCCTTCGTTGTCCTGTGGGATAGAGTTGGAGGTGGCTGCCCTCCCCCAACCCCCACCGCTCCTGCCCTAGGCGGTGGGGAGGGGCCCCCCTCCATTGTCGTGGTGCGTTGTTCTCTGACCCCAGCCCGCCCGGTCCCCTCTCTCCTCTGCAGGCTCCACTGTTAACCCATTTGCAGTGCTGATGTCTCTCTTTCTCTCTGTCTGTCTCTTGTCCGTCTGTCCTCTCCTCCTCTCTCACTGTCTCTTTCTTCCTTTTATCTGTCGATGTTTTTCCTCTTCTCCTCCCACCCCCACCCCCGTGTGTGGCCTGCCCTCTCTCCCCCACCGCCACCCCCGGTGTTCCTCTGCTGGCCTGGCTGCCTCCTGCCTCCAGTGGCACCCTCCTGTCAGGCGCCAAAGTGGCCACTGCAGCGGCGGGGCTGGCGGTGGAGCGGGAAGGCCGGCTGGGGGAGAAGCCGGCGCCGGTGCCACCACCCGGAGAGGACGCCTTGAGAAGCGGCGGGGCTGCCCCCAGCGAGCCGGGCAGCAGTGGCAAGGCGGGGAGAGGCCGATGGCGGATGGTGCAGAGCCACCTGGCCGCAGGGAAGCTCAACTTGTCCAAGTGAGTGATGGCACCCCATGGCTGCCAGAGCTGTGAGCTCAGGCCTGCCCCCACCAGGGTGGACAGCTGGACCCCTGGCATGCCCGCTGCTGCCCCAGAGGTGCCGTCCTCGGCCCCTGGTTCATTCCATCCCTTCACGAGACTCTTTCATCGTCCTCGCCATTGGGCACAACCAACTCAGCCATATGCTCTCACATTCAGGCCTCTGGCAGCCTCTCATTAATGTCTTCCTTTGCCAGTGACCAGGTCATTCCATTCTCTATCCCCAGAGCAGCTTCACTCCAGTCCTTGGGCCATCCCATCCTCTTTGACTGGCCACCCCATCTCAGCCATCAGGTCATCCCTCTGGGGGCAACAGGCCCTTAGTTGTCCCACCATGGGACCATCCCATTCCTGGGAGCAGGCCCATCTCTCCCTGTATTTATACACTCATCAGCCAGAGAGCCTTTCTCTTTTGGCCAGCTGATGGCTCTAGACCCAACCTTGAGCCATTCATTTTGAACTACTTCATCTGCTTGTCCCAGCCTTGCTTGTACCATGACACCATCTGCCACAGGGTTTCATCTATGAGCAGCAACCAGGCTGCCCCAAATGTTCATCTCATTGCAGCCATCCCCACTGGCTGGCCCTGTCTTGGTCAGTGAGCTGTCCCACTGTTGGGAGTTCTTGAGGGTTGAGACTGTTGAGCCCAAGCAAGCAGCTCCTTTCAGATGTCAGGGGGTGGTCAGAAGAGCTGTCCCTTTTGAAGGGCTGCCTGGGCTTACCAAGCAGTCATGGACTGTTAACACAAGCATGATCTGTCTTCCTGCTAAGGCTACCTTATTCTCCTCTTGGCTTTAAGAACTTCCAGTCTCCCTATAGTAGAGCTTTTGCAAGCCCCAGATCCTCTGAGCCAAGGGCAAGCACCTCAAATATTGGAATGTGGTTCCACTTTGAGCTGTTGACACTATCTCATTCCCAGTCAATGAAATAGCCTGCCCCGCCCCCAAAAGGCCAACAGCCTTGACAGCTTCTTAGTGTTGGGCTACCCAGCTCAATTCAGGGCCCTCTTGGTTCTCTTCAGAAGCCCCCCCCCCCATCAAGACCAGAGGGCCAGCAGGCTGAGGCTGCATTTTCTCATTGCCTCAAGTGGACACAAGTCCATTTCTTCCTGATACATGGTCTCAGGAATGTCTCTAGACATGGATGCCTCACATCCCATCAAAGAGCCAAGTTCCCGCACCCCCAGGCTGCCCCATCCAGTCTCTAGGTTGACTGGGCCCCATGGCATCCACTTACTGGCTTCAGGCCTGGAGGATCCAGTTTTAGTTTCCTGTGACTGAAAGATTGTAAATTGGACTAATTTTGGATGTGATAGGAAACTGAAATGAGGTCGGCAAGGAGACAGAGAAGATGATATGTGCCCCTCCCCCAGCTGGCCTGCCTCCTCACCCCATCCCCATTGAGCTGTGGACCTACCAAGGCTGGCCAGACCTTGGCCTGCCCTGGAGAGAGCCCTGATTCCCAGCCCAAGTCAGGCCAGCTGCTGCCTGCCTAGAACCCCAGCTACAGCCACGTTTTGCTTTCTTCTCTCATTCTGTCCTCTCTCTCTCTCCCTCTCTCTCTCCCTTCTTTTCTCTCTCTTCCCCTCTCTCTTTCTCTGCCTACCCCACAGGGGCCACCTAACTGTTGTCTTTTGGTTCCCAGAGTAGGTTCAGGGGGTGAGCATGGCTGAGGTCTGGCTGCTGTGGTGAACGTGGCTTCCAAGGGCCCTGGGGCCTCCTTCTACTACTCCCAGGATGTACTCCCATGGCCCTAGAGCAGGGGTGGACCAACTCTCTGTAAAGGGCCAAGTGACATCTAGGAAATATTTAGACTTTGCTGGCCAAGCCACATCTTTCCCACTTCTCAGCTTTGCCATCGTAGCGGAAAAAGCAGATGAAATGTAAACAAATGCCAGTGGCAGGGTTCCAGAACTTTCTGCATAAAGGCAGGCAGTGGGCCAGATTCAGCTTACAGGTCACAGTTCACCACCTCCCGCTCCAGACAACCAGGTTAGAAAGGACAAGGAAGCTGGAGCCTCAGACCCAGGGAGAAGGGACTTGCTCGGAGTTGTTCAACACAGTGTCTGGTTTGCCTTCCTGGTAACCTTGCGACAGCTTGCCCCAGTCCTGTTGTGGGAGTCACTAAACAGAGTCCATCTCTGGTCAGAGCACAAAATAGGCAGAAACACAAAAGCTTAAGGAAAATCACAAACTCCTGCTCCCAAGCCCTGGCATGGAAGCAGTTAGTGGTACAGGCCTGACCTCAGCTCTGAGGAAGGCCACTAAAGGGCTGTTTTATACCCTCTGTCTACAGCAGAGAAACTAAGGCCTGAAGAGGTGTGAAACCTCATCAAAAGTTGCCCAGTTAATAATGGCAGAGGTGAGCTTTAAACCCTGGTCTCTCTTGCTCTACATCACCTCTCAGCAGCCAGGCCCTGTTTTCCCGTCTGTCCTTGCCCTGTTTTGCCCAGCGTGTTTAGAGATGCTGGTGGGCCAATGCACAAGCATTCTTCTAAATGTAGAATATGGAGAGCTCACTGTCAGTCAGAATTAGAGTGAAGCCAGACCAGCGGCTCCTGGAACTCCCCAATCTTGTGTGCTCTGTCTTTGGTCCCTGCTTCTGAGTGGGGATCACTCCGCATCCTCAGGCTGCGGAGGTAGGTACCAGGGTAGGATCTGCTAGGAGGAAGTTAGAGCTCTGCCCCAGAACTGACTCCCAAGGCTGCTCTGGCCACAGGGCAGGCTTCTGTGTGGCAGTCTGCCTTCCCTTCTTCTCCAGCTGAGTATGAGGAATGGCTGCCCTGCCTACCCAGCCATTACTAGGCCAACTCTGTGCTGGCCTGGATTTCTTTTCTGTCTCCAAAGGGCAATAGTAGTGCCTAGAACACAGAGGCAGCTGTTTCTAGTGCCCCCTAGTGAGATGGCAGAGGGGTGTCAGCAGCTCCCTGCCCCTCCCATCCCAACATGACAGACAGTCATAGGGCCCTGGGGACCTGCCTTCACCACGCAGCTGCCTCAGCTCCTGCGGCCCACTCAGACCGGCAGAGAGGTCGGCCCCGACAGAGGTACTGGGGAGCCAGCGAGCTAAGTCCAGAGGTGGGTGGGTGGGGCCAGCCTGGGACCTTAGGGTGGGTGAAGTGGTGACAGCGACCGCAGCACTGACAGCTCCGATGGAGGCCTGGCGAGGTCCAGCCGAGCGTGCCCTGCACTGGGGCCTCCCAGCCCTGGCCCTCGGCTTCTTTCTCTTCCACTGTGATCCCTTCACCTGCTTCTCCTTTCTCTCCTCTCCTCCACCCGCCCCAAGTTTCGAGGACTCCACCCTGTCCACGGCCACTACCCTTGAGTCTATCCCCAGCTCCGCGGGAGAGCCGAAATGCCAGCGACCCCGCACACTGATGCGGCAGCAGAGCCTTCAGCAGCCGCTGAGCCAGAACCAGAGGGGCCGGCAACCCAGCCAGCCCACCACCAGCCAGAGCCTGGGCCAGCTGCAGGCCCACGCGGCCTCAGCGCCGGGCTCCAACCCCCGGGCCTATGGTCGGGGTCAGGCTCGGCAGGGCGCTTCAGCCGGCTCCAAGTACCGGGCAGCTGGGGGCCGCAGCCGCTCCAACCCAGGCAGCTGGGACCACGTGGTGGGGCAGATTCGAAACCGAGGCTTGGACATGAAATCCTTCCTGTAAGTCCTCCCCTTGAGCGGGGCAGCTCCCCACCTCCCTGACCCAGCCTCTTTTCCCCCCAAAGAGGGAGCAGTTGGAGCCGGACACTCTTGTTCCTCCATATTCTTGACATTCTGGCAGATTTAGAAGGTCCTCCTCCCCAGCCTTTTGTGATTTATATCCTGAGCACCAGCATAAAAGTATTTGTATCAGAGCCCCTGGAACTCTGAGAACTTTCCATCTCCCTCACGGCCTCCGAGGCTTGAGAAGAGAAGCCCACCCCCACCCCCAGGAGGTCCTTAAGACCTACCCCCCCATCAGTCCCCAGCTGCTCTTGTCACTGTGCCTCACTCTGCCCTTCCCTCCTCCTCTCCCCAACCCATCCTGTCACTAAATCTCCAGAGCCCCGCAGTCCTCCCTCCAGTGTCCCTCCTCTGTAACCAGACTCTGCTGACCTTTCTGCCCCATGCATCCTCCCTCCTTTGTTTCCCTGTCCATCCATCCCTGACCTCAGCCCTATCATAATGACCCCTGCCCCCCTGAAGACAAACCTGAGCCACACCCCCAAAGCTGCCAAGGATGGCATTTCTCTCAAGGACCCAGCTTGGAGACGCAACACCAAGGTCGGAAGCCATTGACCTTAACCGTTTCCCTGGCACTTGCTTACCACCCCACCCTCACACTCTAGGAGTTGAGAGGTATGGGCTTATGAGCCTTGCTCCAGCCATGGCGGGGGGAAGGGGAAGGGCATAACTACCACCCAGGTCTTTCCTGGGATACTTCTCAGGCATAAGGCAGCACCTTCCTCTGGGAGGAAGAGGAGAACCCCGGGGCCAAGGCGGAGCTCACTGGAAAGATATGGGACTTCCAGAAGGCAAGCAAGTTTCTCAAAGCATGTAGTGTCTCCATCTGAGAGCCCAGCCAGAGCTCCCCGCTCAGACACGAGCCATGCCTCAGAAAGGCCCTCCAGCAGAACTAGCTGCCCACACCTGGTTGCAAGAGGCCTGTGGTGTAGCCCACCCGACATTCTGCCCAAGGCTGCCCTTGGGAAATTGGGGAAGCCTGTCCAGCTGCCTTCGGGAATTGCAATCAAGTGCTGCACCAGAGAAGATGTCCAGGAGGCCTCCTGTCTCGGCAGTGGATTGTTTTGAAATGGGTGCTGGAGAGCAGGAGGTCGAGGGATCTGGTTCTGCTGTGGCAGGAACAGAGCTGAGAATCAGCTGGGCTCCACCTGACCTTAGTTTGGAGTAATGCCCACCCTCTTCCTGTTCTTGCTTCAGTGTTTAGGCCAGGGCATGTGCCTAAGCTACCCCGGCAGCAGGAGCCCAGATACCAGCTCTTCCCGGCCCACCATCTTCCTAACCAACCAGAATTCTGACGGGCATGACTTAAATGTCAGCATCCTGGGGTATGGCTCAGATGCCAACATCACATGCCCACACTCCTGCCTCCACGGCAGCTCTCATACCCCCTTACGGGCTGGCCACCTCCAAGCTCAGCACATCTTCTATTTATCCCTCACAGTAAGGGGTTCCACACTCTGCCTGTAAAGGCCAAAGCTGTAAGGGCTTTGCAGGGCACAGTCAGTCTCTACCGCACAAGATTTTCTTTTTCCCCTTAATATTTTTAGGCTGCAGAAACCATTCCTAGCTTATGGACTGACTGTACAAAACCATTGAAAGGCTGAGGTGTGCCGACTCCTGCCCTGCAGCTTAGCTGCTGTATAGCTGAGGCCCCAGAGGCCGCTCGAGAGGGCCATACAGGCCCTGCAGGAACTTGCCCTCCCCAGGCATGAAGGGTGCATCCTTCCTACTTGAGAAGTATAACCCCATCCAACCAGACCAGCCTGTCTTCCCCAAGTCCAGTGCCGCTCCTCATCCTTGCCCTCGTGGCCTTCGAAGCTGCAGAGAATGACAATCTGGGTATTTATGCAGAGGAGCAGCTTCGGTTTTTAAAGAAGACCAAAAGCAGTATCTGAAAAATGCATTAACTGGCGGGAGATAGGGGGAGAGAAAAACACATGTTTTCACTGAGTTCACCTTTCCCCAGCTCAACTAGCTCCTGAACAGCCAAATGGAATTTTACCAACTTAGACATTAGCAATAGGCAGGAGCAAAAGAAGCCAAGGATCCCGGCCGGCCTGAGGGAAGGGGAAAGTTGAGCCCCAAAAAGTTCGATGGGAGCACAAGTGTCAGCTTGACATGGCTATGCCCAAGACAAAGACTTGGAAGAAAAAGGACACCTCCATGCTTAGCTTCTGCCCCTCACTCAGACCCCGGTGGCATCTCCCATTTTCCATAAATCTTATGTCCTCGTCCCTTACCCCAGGTGCTGTTTGGCCTGAGTTCCCATTTTGACAGTCTCTCTGGGGAATAATCACAGAAGCTCTTGCTTTCCATCAGTGGCTAAAATGGTAGATTCCTGCCATAAGATCCACCACCCCCTTTTGGAACATTCTGTCAGTTTCCCTCTTTCCCTTGGCCCTTCTTGAGGCATGCCTTTTCATGCCTGCCCTGTCTCTTCAACTCTTTGTTCTGTTGTGCTCTACCAGGGTTCTCTTGAGTTTCTACAAAGCCCCTGCAAACTCATAGACTCTGATGGCTTTGCAAAAGAGCAGCCACCAGAATTTGCATTTCCTTCCAGGAAGTGCCAGTGACATCAGCAAAGCCCCACACAGTTGTCAAGTGGTTCTCTGAGGAGGCCCCCATACCTGTGTGGCCTCCGACTCCATGCTGCTGCCTACATGTTCTCTCCAAGTCGCTCTCATCCTGTTGGTACCTGCCCACCGTTCTGCTTTGGCTAACCTCCCTCAGAGCAGCACCTCAGTGCAGGCACAGGCTCCCTGCAGTCCTGCCAAAGCTTCTCCAGACCTTGCCAAGTTCCTGTACTTTCTCTCCACCTTTGTTTCCTGATGCCTTCTGAACTGCTTCTCTGAGGAAAGGCCTCCACTGAACAGGTCCTGGAGGTCTCTGGTCATTCTCTGAATCTCTGGGAAGCTGGACAAGAGAGAGGTCCCACTATGCCTGGGATCCCAGAAAGGACAGAATTGGACATCTCCTATGATGGGCTGTAGATCTGGAAGCCTGGAAGAAGCTGCTTAGCTGGCTTCAAAGACATCTGGTTGACCATGACCCAGAGATCTATGAAGGGCTTCCCTGAGCACAGCATGCAATGCCCATTGGATATCAGACTATTCTATGTCCTGAACCTCCCTACATGGGCCCTATACATGATATTGAGAGGGCTTTTCTCCTTTTCCCAGGGGACTGGGGATGCCATGTCCTAGGGCCTGTGCTCCACTCTGCAGCCTGTGTGTTCCCTGGGACTATCCCAGATACCTAAGACCTCTCCTCGGGCCTGTGCCTAGCCCCTTTCCCATGTTACCCCAGGGACTCCAGCTCTTGGCCCAAAGGTCAGCTGGACCCTCCTGTTTCCTTCCCCTCAGTTCAACTATTTACAGTTCTGAAGATTGGTTTCTTTTCTCCAGGGCCAGTTTCTTATGCTTTTTCTCTTCTCTCTCTTTGTTTCTGTCTCTCTCCTCCCCTCACCCCTGCCCCTGTCCATGGGGCCACCTCCTTTCACCCCGGCTGGTGGGCTGCCCATCCTGGGCAGGGAAGGCCGGATGGTGGTGCTATCCCTGGTATTAGGGCTTTCGGAACAGGATGACTTTGCCAATATCCCTGACCTGCAAAACCCAGGAACCCAGCAGAACCAGAACGCTCAGGGGGACAAGAGGTACGAGCACGGGCGAGGCCTGCGGCGGCGGTGACAGCAGCGGCAGAGAAGGAGGCACGGAGAGGCCACCTGCCTCAGCCGGCCCCGACTGCTGGACGAGGTGGTGGTGTCTTCAGCAGATGCTGGAGTGCGAGGAGAAGCCCTCCAGCCGGTGTTCTGTCCCCTGACCACTTGAGTGGTGTCCCGTGGGTCTGTGAAGGGACCATCCTGGGACCATTCTGGATCAAGCCTGCTCCCCAGCATGCTTGTCCTGGCCTGGAGCAAGCCCAGCGTCCTGGGCCCATCTCCCTGCTTGCCTCCCTCTGCTGTCCCTCCATCTCTCATCTCTGCCCCTTCCCAACCCAGAAATCCCTGTTTCTCTGGTGGCTGGTGAGTGAGGGGGGATGTTGGGGAATGGCTAAGCCTGTTCTTCCTCATCCCCACCATCTCAACCTTCCCCTGGCCTGCAGGACCTGTTGTGCCACTCAGCCATGGAAGAGAAGCCCCTGGTGGGGAGGGTCTGGGGTGAGGAACCATGAGAGAGGCCTGGTGACCAGAAGGAACCAGAAGGGTGGTCCCTGAGCACAGCCTCCAGGAATGGGATATGTGAGGCCACCTGTTCACAGCAAGGGCAAGGTTTGGTTCTGCCTGGCTCCCTGTCCCCATTGCCTTCCTCAGGGCCCCATAAAGTCCAGTCCAGGTGGCTTCAGTACAGGCTGGATCTCCTAGCCTTTGCCACCTGAAATTCAGGGAAGCAGCTCCTGCTGTCCCCTGTGTCAAGGAGTGCCTGGGCACTGTCCACAGGTAAAGTGAGGATTGAAGGTTGTAGGGCTTATTAGCACTCCCAAAGGTGGAGTCCATACCTGCTTTTTCCCTTGACATGGCCTTAGGCTGGGTTCACATCTACTTATGCTCAGTTTTACTTCCCATGAGGCCAAAGGCAAGGCATGTAGGCCATCACTGGTTTAGCCAGAGCCTCACTCTGTGACCTCAGACAAATCAGAGACCCTGTCTAGGCTTCTGCCTCTGCCTCTGTCAAATGAAGCATTGAGCAGGGTGACCCCGGAGGAACACAAAACGTTTCTAATGAGGAAATGGGCCTTAGGGCTGGGACACTTGTCAGATCCTGTGAGCTGGGCAGAGATCAGGTTTAGACTGGTAACCCTGATGCTCATTAGAGGCCTTCAGGGACAGGAAGGGACTGCCCCAGGCTGCTGCTAGGGTCTTGTAGCTTAGAGGAGATGGACTGTATTTGACAGCTGTCTAGCTGTCTCACAGTGGCTTCTGGAGACCAGCCCTCTCTTTCCTTCCCACCCTGAATCCACGATGCATGTGTAGTGGGTCAGAAGCTCTTACAGAGTAGGAGGGGAGAATGAGACCTGTCCCTTCACTTGGTGGCACAGCTGGTGTCAGGCCCCAAGCCCAGATGTGAAGAAGGGGCTGAGGAAGTAGCAGAGCCTGCCCCCCCCCTCCAACCCACCTGGGTCTGACAGAAGCCACGGGGTCTCAAAGATGGGCTCCAAGCAGACCAGAGGGCCACGAGGAGAGGGGTGGGGCCAGGGACAAGAGGATGCAGGGGGACTGGAGCCCTCTGAAAGACTGCCGAGAACTCAAGCCCTTTGCCAGGGAGGGTTGGGGGGAAGGTGTGAAGCGTGAGGGAGCAGATGCAGGCTGGAAACGAGATTTCGCATCACCCATGTGTTAATTAACCGGCTCCATTTTCACCCAGCAGCCTATTTATACTTCCTTGCCACTCAGGTCTTCATATTTTAGTACACCCATCCCTCCTGATCATGACATCAGCTTGTCCTCTGCCTGCCTGGGAAAGGTGGGTATGGAGGTGAAGGCCTTGGGCCCTCACCACCACCTGGCCTCACTTTCCGAGTGGACACATGCCATTCCCACCTGCTCATGCCCTCCCATGTTCGAAACTCATTTCTTACAGCTCTTGGGGTGTCTCCGAGTGGTAGGTAGTTTCAAGGGACTGCAGACTCAACTGATTACTCCCAAGTAGGTGTCTTTATCCCATAGCTTGGCATAGGTGCCCCCCACCAAGCTGTCACACCTTTGGGACCCACATTTGACTTGTGAGCCTTACAGCCACAGGCTGGCTCATCTGTCCCTTCTTTAAAAGCATGTTCTTTCCACCCCAGCTGACCCCTTGACCAATTGCCTTGGCTGCTGTTGGAGGAAATACTCACCCCCTTGGTCTGTTAAGCAACAGGCTCTTGTGTGACAGAGCTCTGTGGGGAGGGGAAACCGCTTCAGGGTCCAGGGAAAGAGGATGGATATCTAGCAAGCTACAGGGGATGCAAGGGACAGTCTGCCTCCAACCCACCCAACATTCCTTGGTACCCTGAAAGCTCCCATCCAGAATCCCCCAAGCCCTGGGCCTCAATATATGCCTCAAGGTACTCAAGTGTAGGAGGAGGGTGGGGGGTGGAGGCTTCCACCCTGCTGTGTCCGTCCCACTCATCCTCCACACCACCCACTGCGTGCTCACAGCCACCCTTCCAGCATTTCACCTTTGCTCCTTGGGATCCAAATGGTTTCCACCGTGGCCCCACCCCCACCCCGAGTGGGGGGGCAGGGCGGACCAGGCCACCCCCATTGCTCTCCTCCTCCGGAGCCACCATGTTTCTTCCGCCTCTGTGTGTTCCCCGCCTCCTCTCTGCCTCTTCTGTCGGCCGCCACGCTCCTTGTCCCCTTGTCCACCCAGCAGCCTTCTTCACACGTCTGACTAACCTTTCTTAGCCTCTCCTTCCCCCTCCCTTCTGTCTCTCTATCTCCTTCCTCCATCTGCTCCTCACAGGGGTGTCCCTGGGCCAGTGACCAGCCCCCCAGCCTCTCCCTCTGCCTATCCCAGTGCCTGTCTTTCTGTCCTGTGACCTCCGACGGCTTCAGGGGTGCTGACCATCTTTTCCCAGGCTGCTTTGCAGCTATGCTGACGCTGTGGTGTGGGCAAAATAACTCCGACTCTCTCATACCTTCAGCAGTCAATCTCACGCTCTCTCCTCTTCTGCTCTATTTTTAACCTGACTTTACCTCTCCAGCTATTTCAGTCTCCTCTTCCTCCCCGTGCCTGTCTGTGTGAGCACGTGTCCATGTACGTGTGTGGTCATGGGGGGGGGGGTCGTGTGTGCCTGCTACTCTGTGCACTGGTGTTTCCGCACCTCTAGGGTGTCCAGGGAGAGGGCAGGCGGGTGGGTGGATGTGTGGTGCTGTGTTACAGAGCAAGGCCATGGTCTCACGGCAGGTGTGTAGTGCACCTGCTGGCCCTGCCTTTCCGGCTTCTGTTTTTGTCCCAATTCACACGCACACTTCCGCATGGCTGGCTCTCCCCTTTGGGGATCTAAGTATGCCTCCAGCTGTGTGTGTTAGCCGCAGAGGCGCTGGCCGCCCTGCCCGTTGCCCGTGCCGTCTTCTCCCTGTTGCTCTAGGTGTCTGTGTGAATCTGTGTGTGTGTGTATGTGCGTCTGTGTGTGCACGCCCTGCTGTCGGATCCTGGTGTCTTCCCCCAGGGCCTGGCATACTCTGAGCATGTCTGTATCTGCCTGCTGTGGCTGCCTGTGTACTTCAAGCTGGTCTGTGCCAGGGGATGTGGCTTGTACCCAGCCTGTGTAGCTCTGTGCTCTCAAAGCTGTTTAATTTCAGCCCACCCCAAGCCCTATGCCATCTCTTCCTCACTGCCTGTCCCCACCCCTTCCTCCTCATGAGACATTCCAGCCTGGTCCCTGGGCAGGGTCTTAGTTGTCCCTTCCTAAGTTCCAGCTGAATGGAGCCGGGGCTTACCACCTGGCTGTTAAACCAGAGATGCCAGCTCCCTGGACCAGCATGGCACTGGGTGTGAACATGGCTGCCTGCTAGGTGGTGGCCTGCCTTTCCCTGACTCTGGGTGAGAGTCTTATCAAACATGGTGTGTGAGTAGGGAGTAGGGTTGGAGCTGGGGCATGTGGGGCTGTCACATGCCCTGGACGGCTGTTAAAGCGGAGTGGGCATGGTTTTGTTTTGGGTTTTTTGTTTTTGTTTTTTTTCTGTTTGCTTGGTTGGTTGCTTCTTTGTTTTTGTGCCGTGTTAGAAACAGAACCTGGAGTCCTGATCAGTGTTGGTGAGCAAGCACTTTACCATTGAGCTACATCTTCAGCTGGTAAAAGAGCTTGTATTAAATCATGTTAAAACTTTAATGCTCAGGGATGGGGTGATAGCTAGGTCAGTAAAAGACTTGCCACACAAGCACAAGTAGCTGAGCCCCTTAAACCCGTGAGAAAAGAAAAGCTGTGCGTGGTAGATTTGTAAACCCTATCCTGGGAGGTGAAGTTGGGCAGGTTCCTGAGGCCCACTGGCTGGCCAACCTTGGCAAAGGGACCCCAGACCAGTGAGAGGCCCAGTGTCAAAAACAAGATAGCACCTGAGGAATGACAATCAAGGTTTCCACACACCTACATGTGCATGTACACATGCATGCACACACACATACACAGTGCTTCTTCACACTGGCCACATGACAAATGTATAGACTCCAAGCACATGGCTGGTACCACATGAGACAGTGCAAGAACACTTATGTCACAGTAGACACTGCCAGCAAGAGCCATTTGGATGGTGGTTCCAGCCTCCCCTTGCTATAGGGTGAAGAACACCTCGACTCTGATGAGGCTGAGCAAACACAGGTGGGGCTCTTGAGGAGAGGTTGTGGACTGTTTGCAGAGGGTAATGACGTGGAGAGACACCTGGGCAGCCACCTGGCGCCTCCCCCTTCCAGACTGGGTGGAGCAGGTCTCTGCAGAGCAAGGGAGGTCAGAGAGCAGCCACGCAAGCCAGTGAGTTGGGGGGCTTTGGAGAATAACAGGAAGGCTGAGGCTCCCTTTAAAGAGCTCTCACCAGGCAGGTCAGCCAATCACCTAGGGCTGATGTTCAAGAAGCATGACTCCTGAGTCCAGGTCTGCAGGAAAAACCAGGCTTTTTGTGAGCAGGGCTTTCACTCCTGCTGGCCCACAGGAAGTGACAAGGGCTGATTTCTCAGAGAAGATCCTGTGGCCACCCAGGCCCATGGAGTCCAGCCCAACTCTACCCAAAGTCCATGCTCATTGGAATCCCCTCCCTACCCCTGCCTCCAGGTTGCCCGCAGGAGGGAAGGCTGTGAATACAGCCCCAGTGCCGGGCCAGACGCCACACGATGAGTCTGACCGCAGAACGGAGCCCCGTTCCTCTGTCTCGGACCTCGTCAACTCCCTCACCAGCGAGATGCTCATGGTGAGAAGGGTTGGGGATGGGCTGGGAGGGGGACCAGAAGTAGGCAACTCAGCCATAGATACTCAGTCTTAGCATGATGGCTGTTCAGTGTCTGCTGACTGAATGAGGCCTTTTTTGTTTTTGTTTTGTTTTCATTTTCCTGGCGCTTTCATCAAAATGCCCTTCCATGCCTCTGTTTCCTCATTTGTCTTTGATCCTTTTCTGAGCTGAAAAAAAGCCCAAGAAATCCTACTCATATAAGGTGTTTTAATGTCCTGGAGGGAGAGGCTGTCAGGCAATGGCCTGGAGGCAGGGGTCCCTTCCCTCAAACGTCATTCCCTTGAGTAGAGATGTAAGATGGAGCTCTCAGGAGTGACTCCCGTGCGTAGCCCACCAGTGACCTTAGTCGCTCTCCGTTGCTGACAGGCCTATGATCCCAGTCTAGGTGGATCACCATAGCTGGGGCTACCATTTGCATGATGACCCCCCCTGGTGGCATCAATGTGTAACAGCTACTTTTACTTTCCAGAGAGTCGCTGGTTAATAATTCCCTGAAGCCGGCCATGGGCAGGCATGGCAAGTTGGCAGACAAGAACCATTTGAGGATCTGAAAGGCTTGGAGAGATTATGGTGGGAACCTAGCGCCTTCTCTTTCTCCTGCACATAACAGGGCTCAGATCACTTTCTTGGCTCTTCTCCTGGAGAGGCAGGGTTCTAGCCATCCCTTTCCAGCCAGCTCCACAGTTTCCTCTCAGTATGACTTGTCTCAAGTAACAATACACACAGAGTCACAAGGCATCTGGGTAAGGATTCAAGTTTCCAGGCATCAGGCCTGAGGTGGAGCCCGAGTCTGAATTTCCCTTGGCTTGTCCCTTTGTGACTTCCTTCCTATCTCCAGCTCTGTGAAGGCTGGTTGTCTTTTGCTCTGGGCAGCCTGTTGCCACAGACCACCCTGCTTCCTTGCATGGCCCCTTAATTGGTGCTATTTCCCGGTTTCCCAGAAGGGACAGCCCCTTCCCAGCCAGCTGGCTGGCCCCTTACTGCCCTGAGGGAGAGGCTGGCAGACTCAAGCAGCGGAAGGAAGTACAGGCCTATCTCCCTCTCACGTACTCCACAGATGCCCGGAGGTGGGAAGGCAAGTCTAATTACCCAGCCCTCTGCCAGTGCCAGGTCATTGATATTAACAGTGACAGTAAAGCTAAGCAGGGCAGAACACGTCCTGTGACCTCACCCTGTGGTGCTCTCCAGACCCCAGGCTGCTGAAGCTGAGAGCCTGGAGTCAGATGCCTAGAGGTGGACCATCTCTACTAGGGAACATGGGACCTTGGGACCTGGTACAGGCAGCTTAATGTCCTTTAAAGCTTACTTCTGGGACAGAGATTTGGGGTAAGGGAAGGGAAAGTTGGGCAGCCTGGTTGTCATGGAAATGGTTTGTTCACTAGGGCTCAGAGCCTGGCCTTGAGAAAACTAAGCAAAATCCACCTAGACATCCAGGTTTCCCCCAAGGGATGGGGAGAACTTAGGTGAGGCTGAGGCCACCCATGCCAACACTGGCCTAAGACTCCCCCGTTATATATGAGAGGGAATTGGCGGTGCAGGTAGTCTTGTCTGGCTCTGCCTACTTGTGCCATGAACGCATTCACCCTCCTGGAAAACCTACAATCTTAAATTCCATGGTCCCAGCCTGCAGGTTCAGGAAGTTCAGGGGAAGAGGCCTCTGTGACTGAGGGGAGAGTGGGTATGGGGCTCTACATGGGAAAGCCGCATCCCGAGTGGGCCTGGGATAGAGCCTGTGGGCTGTGAGATCAGCCATGGCATGAATGGGAGTATCAGCAATGAACTAGGGATGTAGGCCAGTTGGTAAAGTGCTTCCCTGGCATACATGAAACACTGTTGGATTCCTAGCACCTAATAAACTAGGTGTGGTGGCACACGGGCCAGCAGTCAGGTGTTAGAGGCAGGGGGATCAGAAGTTCAAGGACAGCTTTCCAACACAGAGTCTGAGAAGCCAGCCTGGGGTATATGAGTAAGTTCAGGAGCCAAGACAAGTGGCCAGGCACCCACAGTTGTGACCGCAAACCTGGCTTCAAGTTCTGACTTGCCATTCAATCGTGTGGCTTGAGGTGAATGGACTAAAATCTGTGTGTTCCAAGCCTGCCTCAGGGTATAGGAAGGCACAAAGGATGCCAAGTTCACGACGTAGGGGAGAGCTGGCTTGCAGCAGGTGGCCCATGGGCAGTATTTGTCATCATTGGTGTGATTCGGACACTTCTCCCTGGTGTGGGTAGGTCTTTGCTTTGAGTGGCTGCAGGGAGGGCCTTCCTATGACTTGGGCCTGCTTTGGTAGAAAGAGCGGAGTTTGAAGTCAGAGAGGGTTCCTACTGCTGTGAAAGCTTGGGCATGTGACTGAACCTCTTTGAGCCAGTCTCCTCAGCAATAAGTGGCTGACAGCTGCCTGGCCTGGCAGTAAGGTGACGTAAGAGTCTTCACCATGGTAGGTGCCTCTGTCTGCCTTATGTCGCCTGTAATAGTCTGTATTGAGAAGCTGGGGTTGCCTCTCCAAGAAGCAGAAGGGGCCCAAAGATCTTCTGAGGGACTGTGGAGTAAAGGCAAATGCCTACCATTTTGTCCCATCTGCAATTCCCTGGGGCCCACTCCTGACATGACAACCATCTTATCACCAAAGGAGATGTAGACTCGATAAGATACCCAGGCCAACAGGACCCCTACCTGGGCAGGGCGGGACCTCAAGGCCTTCCATTATTCCTAGTGAGCCAACTGGGAGATCCCCAACCGTCCCCCCCACCCCCGCCATTTCCATGAAAATGTGGCACCCAACCCTTCCTTGAGACCACCCACTGCTGTCTGTGCCTATCTAGGCATCTATGCTGAGGAACAGAGGAGACTGGGAATAGGCATAGCCAGGAGGTAGAACCTCAGTCCCTAGGAACCCCAGCTTGCTTCAGTCAGGCTCCCCAGGGTCAGCCTGGAGAGCCTATCTCATCATGCCGGTGGTGCCCCAGCCTCCCCTCATTCGAACACTTCCTTTCCTAGCCTCTAAACAGCATCATCCACAACCCCCAGAGAGCACGTTTTTTTAAAACATTTTCTTTTTTTTTTAATTTTTTTTAAAGATTTATTTATTTTATGGATATGAGTGTTCTATCTGCATTTATACCTGCCAGAAGCGGGAATCAGTTCACATTATAGATGGTTGTGAGCCACCATGTGGTTGCTGGGAATTGAACTCATGACCTTTGGAAGAGCAGACAGTGCTCTTAACCACTGAGCCATCTCTCCAGCCCCAGAGAGCACGTTTATAGGAGTTTGTCTCCCATGAATCAATAGGGCTGGAAGTGGAGGTGAGTGAGGCCAGGACAGCTTAGGGTGACTCTTAGAGCTGAGCTGACTTGTGGTTTCAAGGGAGAGGTGGGAAAGCAGAGTCTTCTGCTCACAGCTCTGGGGTCCGGAAGGCAGAATTATCCTGGCCCTGTCTCCTTCCCTTTCTGGTTAAGGCAGGACTCTCAGAACATAACTATCCTCCGCTGGCCATGGATGGACCAGTCCCCATGGATGGGATAAGGAGGACTTGACTTACAGGCCTCCAGCCCAGAGAGGCTCCTGTCATCCTGCCCAGGAGCCTCGTGGAGACAGAGTCCTCACCAACCCGCCATCTTTTCCCACCGCAGCTCTCCCCAGGCTCTGAGGAGGACGAGGTCCATGAGGGCTGCAGCCGAGAGAACTTGGGCCGCATCCAGTTCAGCGTTGGCTACAACTTCCAGGAGTCCACGCTCACTGTGAAGGTCATGAAGGCCCAGGAGCTGCCAGCCAAGGACTTCAGCGGCACCAGCGACCCCTTCGTCAAGATCTACCTGCTACCTGACAAGAAGCACAAACTGGAGACCAAGGTGAAGCGGAAGAACCTGAACCCACACTGGAATGAGACCTTTCTGTTTGAAGGTGAGGCTGGCGCCACCTCCCTGCCTGGGCGATCCCGTCCCACACGTGTGGCTGCAGGGAAGAGACACTGACAAACGCATGCTCACAGGTGCGCAGGCACGCAAGCACACACATGCATGTAAGATGGATATACGTGCTAAAATTCCATGCACACATGTACCCGGTTAGCCCAATGCATTATGCTTCCAGCTCAGATTGGTTCCAGGAGGTGAGAGAAACCGACATACCAGCCACAGGCTGAGGAGGAAGACTGTTATCACAGACTAGGGTCCCCATCTTGAGGCATTCAGAGATGCATTGCTCTGGAGCAACCGGGTGAAGCACCCCAGTGCAACTAGTAGAAGTACCAGACCCTTCTGCGACTCCTCCCTTCTTCCTCATCTTCATCTTCCTCGGCCCCTGGGCTAGGCTCTCTGAGCTAGGATCTCCACTTTCTCACTTACTAGCTGTGTGATATTAAGCAAGATCCTAACCTCTCTGGTCCTTGGTTTCTTCATCTCTAAAATGAGGCAATAATGATAATTAAACAGATTAGTAACTTTTCAAAGCACAGAAGGCAGGCCCTGACACCCAGAAGGTGCTGGTATTGGTTTGTTAAAGGCATGGTTGCTGGTGCTGATCTTTGACCCATTCCCACCATGGGAGGCGAGCAAGATCTCTGAGCCGTTTTCTCTGGCTCCAAGAGGCACTAAGTAAGCCAAATGTGGTCCTGCTGCCAAAGCCATTCTTTATCTGTCATGTCTGAGAACACAAGGTGTGCAGCGAGGGGACTGTTCCTATCCCAGGCCTGGGGTGGCAGGGTGCTACCATAGGAAGCCTTTACTCTTTCTCCATAACCTGGTTCAGCCTGAGAAGGGCAGACCCTGTAAGATTACAATTGCTTTGAGGTGCTCTGGCCTTTTAGAGCCCAACAAGCTTATTCCAGGGGCTCTTACCCAGCTGGTATCCAAGCCCATGGGCACCTGTGTAGTATCCTGTGACTTGACAATGTGATGAGTGCCTCTGTTTCTGGGCCCCTTCGGCATGGGCACCAGGTTAGAGATGGCACAGTTAACCAGAGGCTTGGCATTTGGGAGCATGTATTGCCAGCACTTGGGTAAGGCTTAGGGGCAGAGCGTCAACCCCCAGCTCCTCACACAAGCATTTACTCACCACCAACTCATAGCTGGATCCAGGGAGTTCAGAAAAGAATGAGGGATTAATACCGATCCTCAATCACTCCTGTCTCGTGGAGGGCAAAGTTGTGCTGACAATTAAGCCATGCTTTGTATAGTCTCCTCTTAGTGTGCAGAAAAAAAAAAAACCCTCAAAAAATCAGCCATTCAAGACAGGTTCAGATAGATGAGTTTTTGGCATATAGGAGACTGTTTCATGTGGAGAAACTGATTTAGGCACAGGGACTTCTTGGAGCCACTAATATTCCCAGGACACTTGTCTTCTTGCATCTTACCTGAACAGATACCAAGGGTCACCTGGGCAGGGTCCCTTGGGGCCTTCAAGGTGAGCAAGATACATCTCCCTCAGTTGGTAGAAAGGGAGACCAAGAGTGAATCAGAGGAATCCTCTCAGATCCACTTCCATCGGAGGCTCTTCTATGGTGTGTGTGTGTGTGTGTGTGTGTGTGTGTGTTGATGAAGAACCTTCTAGTATTCTTCATATCTATCAGGTAGCCGGTGGGGATCCCTTAGATGTTTCCTTCTCCCTGATCACACCTCAGAATCTTACACCACCTCCAGGCTGGCCTGTCCCTACCCCAGGTCATCTGTGCCTCTTCCCTCTTCCTGCCCTCTTCCCTTTTCCCTTTCATTCTAGCCACTCCATAGGACCAGCTCAATGATATTTATTCATGCATTCAATTATCTATTCTGTGTGTGTGTGCACATGTGCATGCATGCATGCATGTGCAAGACAGAGGTCAACACTGAGTGTCTTCCTTGATCCTTCTATGCCATTATTTAGAAATTATTTTATGTGCATTTGTGTGCACCTACGTGAGGAAAAGCCTTGTGTGTGAGGGCCCTGTGGAGGTCAGAAGAAGTTATGAGCTACCTGAAGTGACAGGGGAACTGAACCCTGGTCCTCTGCAGGAGCACTACTTGCTCTCACAACTACTGAACCATCTCTCCACACCCACCGTATCTTTTTGAGACAGGTCTGTCACTGAACCTAGAGCTCAGTAGTTGCCTGGAGGAGCTGGACAGCAAGCTCCAGGGATCCACCTGGTTCCACCCAACCCCCAATTTCCCCAGTACTGGGGTTACAGTCCCTGCCACTGCACTCAGGGTTTAGATGGGTACTAGAGATCCGAAGTCAGGAGGTTCGCAGCCATGTGTGCCAAGTGCTTTACTCACTGCCTCATCTCAGCAGCCCCTAGTTATCTATTCTCTCAACAAATGTTCATCCGGGCCAGTGAAGTGGCTCAGCAGGCAAAGTGCTTGATGCCGAGCCTAATGACCTTTGTTTGATCCCCAGGCTCCACATGGTGGAGAGAGAGAACCAATCCCTGCCAAGCTGTCCTCTCTGACTTCCACATTCACACTGTAGCACAGGCACACCCATGTGTGCACGTGAGCCCATGTACACATGCATACATGCTTTCGTGCATGCACACATTCACACACATAAATGTAATTTAAAATGTAAGTGACTACCCTGGCCTGGCAGGCAAGCCATAAGATAATGGAGGAAACAGATGGATAAATCTGTTTGGGCTTACCCTAGAGCCAAGAAAGGAAAGTGATGGAGTATGTTACAGGGCAGCCTACCCATCTGTGTTGCTGGAAAGGAGAGCCTAGATGTAAAAGTTGAGAATTGGCGGGAGTAGGCATGGTCGGAGCTCATAGGTTAGGTCCTGATGCAGGCAGAGCCAGGACATCAAGGCATCAGGAAGAAGGTCTACAGGGATGGAGCCTGGGTACTGAGGGAAGAGTAGGTACCAGCCCGCAGAGGGACAGTGAGGCCACACTTTGGAAGGACTGGATGCCCTGGGATGTTAAAAGGAGCTGGCTGTGGCATGCTGGCTATTTTTAAAAAATCAATCTGGCCACAGTGTTGAGAATGGGCCACAGGAGGAAGCTTAGGAGCGGGAAGGGCGGTTTGGACATTCATGGCTGTTTGGGCAAGAGGTGCTGGTGTCTTGGGTACCATCCTTGGATCTTTTTAGGAAGAGCAAATAGACAAGCTGGTCATCAGTTCTGGGGGGAAGTGAGGACGGGAAGCATCGTCCTAGAACCCTTTCTAGTTCACAAGTACCTTTCTAGTTTCCCTGGCCCCTTGTCTCCCTGGGACTGGCTATGTGACAGCCACATGGCCTCAGGCAGAGCACTTGCCTAGACTTGATTCAGAGAGCAAGGGGCTGCTGCCCCGACCTGAAATGGACACACAAGCAGTGAACACATTAATGGTCTTCGTCCTACTTTTGGTTCTGGTACTGTCATGTAAACCATCTGAGCCTTGTTTTCCCCATCTTTTGGGACACTTGAGACAGAGTTCTTGCTGGCACTTCAGAAAGTGCTATGCAGTCAGTTGTGGCCCGTTGGCCTAGGCTGGTGACAGAGGACACAAGGCCAGCCCCACTCACAGGGACTTCCTGCTCTTTTCCCCCACCCACATTCCTTTCTTCCTGCCTTCTCTCCCTTCTCCCCCTCCACTCTCCATCTCTTCCTTCCCTCCATTTTAATTGCTTTACTTGTGGCTATGAAAACACTCATCTTGTTTATCTTCCCCCCACACAGGGTTTCCCTACGAGAAAGTGGTGCAGAGGGTCCTCTACCTCCAGGTCCTGGACTATGACCGTTTCAGCCGCAACGATCCCATTGGGGAAGTGTCCATCCCTCTCAACAAGGTGGACCTGACTCAGATGCAGACCTTCTGGAAGGATCTGAAGCCATGCAGCGATGGGAGTGTAAGGCTCCCTGTAGTCCTCTAGCTGGAGCACCATGGCCAGGGCTAGTAGAGGGTCCTCAGACATCCTCAGCCTTAGGATGTTGGCAGGGCTCAGAGTGGAGCATGGGAGGGCAGCCCCCAGAGAGCTGGCTCTCACCTGTGGCTGGAGTTCTGGGGCTTAGAACTTGGGGTGAATCTCCGGAGCTGTGTGATGAGCCCAGGGCTCTGTTTGGGGAATTGGGAGCTCTGAGTAAACGTAGCCAGAGGAGAGGAGATGGCGTGACAGTGGTGGCAGAGGGGCTGGTATCACCCAGGTCAGGGCAGAAGGATCTGTGGACGGCTGGGCTCTCCGACCACACCCTGCCCTCTAGTCCCCACCCCTGACGTCCCTGTAGGGAGATCAGGGGAGCTCCCCCTCCCTGTGGCCCAGCCTCACTCTTGCTGTTGCCCTGCAGGGGAGCCGAGGGGAGCTGCTCTTGTCTCTCTGCTACAACCCCTCTGCCAACTCCATCATCGTGAACATCATCAAAGCTCGCAACCTCAAAGCCATGGACATTGGGGGCACATCAGGTACCAAATCGTCATGACAGGGTGGGCAGGCAGGTGGGGGAAGCTTCTGGTGACACGAGGGTCACTTTGGATATGAAGGAAAGAAGTGTACTGAGGCCCTACCCCTGGCCCCTGCTAGCCCCAGCTCCTCTGACTGGAGACACCAGAACCCTTCAGACATACTCCGAGTCAGTATCATTCTGGCAGCAGGGCCCTCCCTGAATCAGGAAGATGGGCAACACTGTGGTGTAGAGACCCTAGGCCTAGACCCAGTGCTGCTTGTGTGTGGCCTTGGGAAGACCTGTCCTCTCTGAGTGCTAGAATAAAAACACTAAGGCAATGTCCAGGGTCTTTTTTGGTTCTGCCATCTACTGATTATCCCTAATCCCTCTTATTCTTGCCCTGGCCTGGCCTCACCACCCACCTAAAAAGCATGCAGCCAGTTCCCACTTAAGTTTTTGTACCTGGAAAGGAATGAAGATCCTTGAGTGTCCCCAACACACACACACACACACACACACACACACACACACACACATACACACTGTCCGTCTAACCCTTCTACTATCACCACCCTCCAGACCCCTATGTGAAGGTGTGGCTGATGTATAAAGACAAGCGGGTAGAGAAAAAGAAGACGGTGACAAAGAAGAGGAACCTGAACCCCATCTTCAATGAGTCTTTCGCCTTTGACATCCCCACGGAGAAGCTGAGGGAGACCACCATCATCATCACTGTCATGGACAAAGACAAGCTTAGCCGCAATGACGTCATTGGCAAGGTAGGAGTAGGCCAGGGTGCATGGCCTGGGCCACAGGGTTTGTCCTTAAGAGGCAGCAGGGACCAAGGATGAGCACAGCCATGGACACTAGGAAAGTCCCAGCCAGACAGGGAAAGAAGGGACAGAGAAAAATGCTTTGAGTTCCCCCAAAGGCTCTGAGTCCTCAGACTGGTTCAGCCCTGTTTGTGGAATGAGCTGGGTGGGGCTGTGGCAGAGACCCTTCCAGAAACCAAAGACCTGACTTTGGCTGATCTGCACAAAGCTGGCAGGGTGGCCAGAGTAAGTCACTTAGCCTCTCTGAGCTTCTGTGTTCTTATCTGTAAATGAAGCTAATGCCAGCCCTGTAGAGCGTCCCACAGAAAGGTCAGAACCACCTGAGATAGATGGAGGCTCTGGAGGAAGGTGACCTCTTCTTGCATGTTAGGCAAGAAGCCAGGCCTGACTTGAGTTTTCCTACAACACAGTTCTATGATATAAACCTCCACTTTCTACTTTGAAGAGCATGTTCCTGGGCTTCTGACTCAGTGTTGGTAGCACAGATGTGAAAGTCCAGCTCTCTGGGTTCTGGCTTTGTTGTTTGTTTGGCACATTTAGAACAGAACCAAGCTGCTACTGAGCTATGCTTCTGGCCCTGGAACTCCACCCATAAGAGCTGTCACCTGTCTGAGCCTCATTTTCTCTGCTCAAAATGAAAATAAGGAAGTCCTAGCTGCGCAGTGTTGTGGGAGCATTCAATAAAGGCTCAGCTACTTAGCCTGGTGCTTGGCGAACACATGAAGTGTCTATTGTAATAGAAGTTAGCTTTGGAATGCTTCTACCCATGACATGTGTGGTAATCCATTCAGTAACAGAAGTTTGCTTTCCATAGTTTTGCTTTGTTTTGAGACAGAGTGTCCCTATGTAGCTGGCTGTCCTGGGACTCTCTCTGTAGACCAGGCTGGCCTTGAACTCTAGAGATCCACCCACCTCTGCCTCCCTAGTGCTGAGGTGTGAGCTGTCATGTTCAGGCTATCCTCAAATCCATTATGTAGCTTGGATTCTGATCCTGCTGCTTCTGCCTCCCAAACACTGTTATGGTAGACACGTGCGTGACATTGTACCTGCTTTATGTGCAGAGGATTGACTCTGGGGACTTCATGTGTGCTGGGCAAGCACTCTACTGACTAAGCCCTGGCCATGTCATACAAGTTTGACCAGGAACAGTGCAGAGAACAAGTGACAAGGGCAGAGGGAATGAAAAAGTGGAAAACACAGGTCCCTGGGTATATGACTGTCTTAGTTACTTTCCCACTGCCTTTGAAAAAGCACATGGCCAAGGCAGCTTAAAATGTTATCAGGGGCTTGCTTACAATCTCAGAATGTGAGTCCATGACCATCATGGTGGGCAACATGGCAGCAGGTAGGCAGACAGAGTGCTAGAGCAGCGGCTGAGAACTCACATCTTGATCCATGAGCTTGAGGCAGAGAGGGATAACTCGGAGTGAGGTGGACTTTTGAAACCTCAGAGTCACCCCCCTCCTCAATGACATACTTCCTCCAACAAAGCCACACCTCCTAATCCTTCCCAAACACTTCCACCAGTTGGGGACCAAATATTTAAATATAATGAGCCTATGGGGACCATTCTCATTCAAACCCCAAATAGCGGCATGTTTGGAGAAGGATGGGCTGGCACCTTCAGGGAAGGGGCCAGTCTGGAGGCATTCCTTAGACAGAAGAAAAGGAGGGCCTAATTGTTGGGAAGAAGAAAGCAGCTAGCCTTGTGGAAGAAGGCTGGTTTGGGGAGTATCACTCAGCCAACCTATGGGCACAGGTACAGCAGCTAGAGTGAATGCTCAGGGCAGGGCCCACTAAGCCCCCAGAGTCCCTTCTAGCCCCTCACACAGTTCTGTCTTCTAGAATTAGGTGTTCTTTGGAGATTATGTTGGACAACTTTAACAGACCAGCCTTTGGTGAGCAGAACCAAGCCAAAAGTGATTTTGGTCTTGCTTTAGCCTGGGGGTAGTTTAGAAAGCCCAAAGACCTTGGAACCTTTCTGAGTCACAGGGCCAGCTCAGCTCCTGGAGGCTGTGAATCTGGCCTTGCTCCAGGCTGTGGCATCACGCTGGGTAATGCTGCAAATGCAAGCAAGCACACAGGAGCACTTGGCCGTGACCCTAGGGTGATAGTCATGGGATAGTGGGCAGCAGTAGCCACTGAGCGTCAGAGAGAGAACTGACTGAGAAGTCAGTTACATGAGGGCAGCAAATTTGCGCCACCTCCAGCTGCCTGTAAGTCAGGCTCTATTGTAAGTCCATTGCACAGAGGGGCCTGAGGCTGAGAGACATAGTCCTCCCCTGAATAGTATTTGTTAATTCTATTTTGGTATTTTATTGTTTGTTTTGACAGGATCTTACTTTGAAGCCCAGGCTGGCCCTCAAACTCACTATGTACCTCCAGGCTGGCCTCATACTCATAGCAATCCTGCCTTAGTGTGAAGGTCTTAGGTATGAGATGCTACATCTTGCTAAATACTTTTAAGTGTACAGAAAAATAGCAATGATAAAATGGAGTGTCCATATCTGTTTGGCCCTGTGTCGTCAACTGCTCTCCCCTCACTTTGCAATTGCCACAGCTTAAGGAACTGACATGGGGTCTTGATGTGAACCCATCAGACTTCACTTGCATTTGGCCAGTTCTTCTGCTAACGCCTCATCTCTGCTCCAGGATCCAGTACCAGCTAGCACACTGTACTCAGTTGTCAAGTCCCCAGGCTCTTTGGCCTGTGACTGTTTCTTGCCCTCTAAGTTATCATCTTGATGGCCTTACGGTGCCCTGATCAGGGTCCTGCAACACTTTCTGCTTTTCTTCCAATGCATCTGATCTTAAGCTTCTGTCAGTATCCATGCCAGGTTCAGCTGAGACTACTTTGGAGGTAGGGGTTCTAGGGCAGCCCTGCAATGTTGGGGAACCCTTACACAAGCCTGGGATGGCTCGGTCTAGAACCCCCAAGACTTGCCTTACACCATTTTGAACTTTTAAACTCTGGCTGAAGGTAAGGCGCTTATCTCTGTGTGCCTTAGTTTCCTTATCTGAAAACTATGGCTAATCATGTAGTCCGCTCACCTGCCAGGTTTGCAAGGGTACATTGACCTCTAGATGTAAAGCCCCTGTAAAGCCTGGTGGGGATGAGGACAGGAAACGACAGGAGATGGGAGAGACAGTAACAAGGGTAGCCCTTTCGTAGGGCAAGGGCAGGGAAGGTTGCCCCAGACAACTGCCTGTGTCCTGACCTTCACTGCAAAATAGGTTACAGTCTGATGTCAAAGGGCCAGGCATGCCCAGGCCCTTGAGGGATAGTGCAGGCAAAAAACTAGGTCAGGCTGGCAGAGGAGGAAAGGGGCAGCCTCTGTAGGCCAGGCTGTTACTATGGGATGGAGCCCAAGCCTCGGAGCCTTCCATAATGTATCTTCTCTTCCTCCCCAGATCTACCTGTCCTGGAAGAGCGGACCAGGTGAAGTAAAACACTGGAAGGACATGATCGCTCGTCCCCGGCAGCCTGTGGCCCAGTGGCACCAGCTGAAAGCCTGAGTGGAGCCAAGGGAGGCCCTAAGGGCCAAGGCCTGGGTCCCTATCATGTCCCTACCACTTTATGCACAATGCCCAGCCCGGCCCCCCCGCCATGGGTGAGGGGAGAACCCTGAGGGCTCAGCCAGGAAGGGGTACCAGAACTCTACTGGGCCCCATTTCTAGGAAGTACCAGCCCCACCCCCATGAGTCCAACTTGGGAGTAGGGGCTCTGGGAGCCATTTCCCTGCTTTGCCTCTTTCTTTCTTGATTTGCTGATACTAAAGAAGTGGGGGAAGCTCAAGAGCCAGATGGGCAGATGGGCAGATCCCTCCAGAGGCCTGCCAGGTGGGCATAGCCCTCCGTTTTCTTTAAGGCAGTGCCTGGAGTGGAGAGAAGCCACCCCTTTCTAGCCCCCCCCCCCTTTTTGGGGCCCAGGAGAGGAAGGCTGAGGCGTTTGGCCTCAGCCTGGTCATCAGGCCCACCCCCAGCTTCAGGTGCCGGCTGGGCCCTGGACGCCAGGGATAGTATATAGCCTGTGCTCCAGGGTCCTGGAGACGTGGCCCTGTGTATTTGTGTTGTGTCTAGTGTGTGTGTGTGTGTGTGGGTGTGTGTGTGTGTATCCATGCGTGTGCACACGTGCATGTGTAAGCTCATGTGCACATGTGTGAAAGGGGGTGCTCACTCCCTGTCCCCTGGGGCTGGCAGTACTGACTGGCTATGGAGAGTAGCAGAGTTTCATGAGGATGAAGTGGGACTGGGTCAGGTAGAGGTCAAGGTCACAGGGAAGGTAGGAGAGGAAAGGTATGGGTAGCTGAGTAGAAGGAGTGGGCACCAAGGCAGATGCTTCAGCTGCCTCCTGGCACTCACTTTGCCTGTCTCTGTAGCCCCCACCCTCCTAATTCCCCAGTAGCAATTTCCCATTGCAATGTTATTTCTTGGGCCTGGGCTTACACTTTGTAGGCACCTAATTCACCGTGTGCATGGCCTTCCAACAGGGCACCACTCCCATCCTCAGGCATCCCCAAACCCTTACCCAGGGACTCCCACCTTCCCAGAGCTCATATTCCAGCCAAGTTGGCATCTGCTCCACGCTCTCTGGCTTGGATACAGTCACTTGTCCCCACTCCTTACCCCAACACCTCCGTCCCTTTATTTGCATAATCTGATCCTCTCCAGGCTGTCTTGATATAACCCCCTACCCTTCCTGATCCCCCCTCCAAAGTAGTAGCTCTTTCCTCCCACCCACCATGCACGCAGAGGAAGCAGGGAACATTCCAGGAGTCTGAGGTTGCCATACCCAAAGAAGCTGCCGTTTCGCCTCCCAGCCTCTGCTGAGACTGGAGATGGCTTCCCCTTGGAAACAGCAGACTGCACAGTGATCCCTCTGAAGTCCTGTCATCCCTCTGTGCTGTACTGAGAAAGGAGCCAGCTTTAAAACCAGTTTTAAAACAGCTTTAAAACCAGTTCAGACTTGAGTCCAACATTCCCAGAACCAACCACGAGGTGGCACCAGAACACTACATCTGTGGTAGTAGTTGGGGACCACAATTCTACCCTGGCTGGTAAATGACACCCCGGGGACGGAAGGGGCTCTGGACTGGATCTGCATATCTAGGGCACAGTGGAAGCATAGATATCTGGGCACATTTTCCTTCAGTGGGCTTCCCCTGAAGCTCAGCTTTCTGCTCTGGCAGCGAGATCTCCTTTTGCCCATATCAAAATGTTCTTAAATTGAATTTCACACCCTGTTCCCTGGGACCTCTTATGTAGTAGACAAATCATTTCTAGAGTGAAGAATTCCATTGTAAAAAAAAAAAAAGTTACCCATGCTACCTGTAAATCTAAATGTTTCCATACTGCAGCTTTTGCTTTAAGTGGGACCTGCTCCAACTGCCTTGCCCAGCTGGGCGTAGCCCCCAGAAAGGGACCCCAGAGGCTCTGTGGAAATGGAAGAGGGTACTGTCAAGAGTCTGGAAATTCAAGAGCAATCGCTCCCATCTTCCCCTCCATCTGCCTCAGTCTCCTGAGCACCCCCACAGAGCCATCTGAGGGACCCAAGCAACTTGCACCAGTGAGTAAGAATGGTAGCAAATTTATGCGAGGCTCCCTCATGCACCTCTTAGCCAGCCAGCTCAGAAAGCATCCCACACACACAGCTATTCCCCTTCAGACCCTACCTAGGAACAGTAGTGACCCAACCTGGAATTCCCCTACATGTAGCTGGAGTGAGGGATACCAGAAAGAGGCTCCAAATGGTGAGCCAAGAGCAGAGTGGATTTGTACAAGAGGCAGCTGGCTGATAGGAATCTGAGCATAAGAAAGTTAGCGAAATGGTGGGGGTGGCAGGGAGCAGAGGAACTTGAGGGTGGGGAGGACGCCAGAGCTCTGCCACCACCATCCTAGGATCTTGGGCAAGTCACCCACACTCCCTGGGCCTCCGTTTCTCCATCTGTAAAATGATGGTAATAATACTTCACCTACCTCATGGGGGAGGTTGTGAGGCCACCATCACCTGACCTAGGGGATCAAGGCAGGGGGGCTCTGAAGGTGCCACCCAGAGCAAAGTTGTCGCTGATGCCTGAAGGCGAAGCCCACCTGCCCAGCCACCCTGCCCCACAGAGCCTCTAGGGACCACCAGAGCCAATCTGTCTCTTCACTGTGTCCCAAGCCCCTTCATGGGCAACATCTGACATCTTGTGGGCACCCTAGACTTAGCTGTTGTGTTGTTTAGGTATCCTTTCTTGTGACCATCACCCATGTAACTGCTATACAAATTCCACCTGCCCCAGCATACCCCTCCACCTGCCCTCCAGCACCAGAGGCCAGGGAAGGGACAAAGGAAAACAGCCACAAAAGAAAAAAAAAATAGCCAAGGGATTCCCAGCTCAGCTGGGGGCCCCAGGGGTGGGAATTGGTGGCGCTGTTTGTATTGTGTTTGAGTCCTTGAGCGCAAGTGTTTTATAAAAAATAAAACAAAAATCCACTATCACAAAAAAAGAAAAAAAATACAGCAAAGAGAAATGAAGGAAAAAAGAACCATACAAAAATTTCCACCATATGCACCCTCTAAGCCAGCAAAATTTTCCTCTTTGCAAAACCATATTTTTGTGGGAATGGGCCCTGCTTTTTGTGGCAAGGCCTGTTCTGATTAATAAAGGATCGTGAAAAAGTAGGGCCTTGGCTGTTTCCTCTGTGGGTCCCAGCCCTCTCTCCCATCCCCCAAGGGGAGCAGCAGCTGGGATTGGGGAGATTGGGAAGTCTTGTGGATATCTCCACTGATCATGTCACCTCTGGGACTTGACTCTGCATTAGTGGCTTCGGCCTAAGCTTGCAGCTCACTCTCAAATCTAGTCTGTAATCCCCACACTCACCAGCATCCCCAAAGCAGGAAGCATTGCATGTCCCAGGCCTAATGATTAGAAATAGTGGGAACTCCCGAGACCTCCACGGCCTGCGCTGGAGCTCATGTATCTGGGAATACACTCCCTCTCTTACCAGGGGGCCCTTATCACTCTGCCAGATAGGTAGAAAAAGCAAAGGTGCCCCCTCCTCCAACCGCCATCTCACCATCACCTGCTCAGCTGCTATGACTTGAGGCCAATGTCTCCTTCCAGATCCTGGCAGGGAAAAGAAAGGATAGGCTGAGCTCTAGGTCAGCCTGCTGGACCTGTGGTCTTTCTCCAACCTGTTGTCTAGGCTGATTTTCTCAGGTTGGAAAAAAAAATTATCTCCGATCTAAAAAGCCCTGTTGGCAAGTTCCAACCTTGGGGCCTGAGAAATTGAACTCCAGTGCCCTCCTGTCTGTGGCCCTGGCAAGCCATGTCCTTTGCTCTCAGTGTCTCTATTCACAAAGAAGCAATAATTTCCCAGCCACTCCCTGCTAGGTCCAGGGCAGCTGGCCTGCCAGTTCTCAGGGTACTGCAGAAGGCAAACTATATCTGCTTCAGATAAGCACTAAGGGAACCCCGTATCTCCAGGGGACCTGCCCCATTCTGGAGTGAAGAGGGTCACATATCCTCTGTCCTCCCACTTCTGGGACCAGGAGATGCCTCCTCCATCTGTTACCTCCATTCTGAAGCTGCCCACCTTTCCCCCTTCCCCTTCAACTTCCTACAGTATGGTTTAAACGTCCTTTTAAAAGGTGTATGCAGGCTGGGGGGTAGCTCAGAGGTACAGCTAGTGTGCCTGGCGTGCACACGCATCTGGGAGTGGATAACAAGCAGTTTCTTTTGGCTTCTATCCCAGAGGTTGGAAGGAGTCCTGGGGTCAGGTAAGTAGTTGCAGGGGCACCCTAAACCACCCTGGGTTTGGCTTAGTTTTTCTCCAGGAAAGTAAACCCTGGTAATAGCTTTAGCATAGGTGGTTCAGCACAGCAGAGGTGCCAGAGCCGGCCACCGCCACAGGGCCTCTCCCCTGGACTTCTCGGGCCCACTCCCTCTGCCTGCTCTGAGCTGCTCACATCCCTCCATGTGCCTGAGACCACTTTCTCCTGCAAGGCCCTCCCAGACACACTGCTTCCAAAGGTCTCACTGGCCTTCCTGGGTTCTGGGCTCTCCTCTCCCTCTCTGAGAAAGACAGCCGAAGGACAATCTGAGCATGCCTGATGCCCCATCCTCAGCAGCCCCATCTGTTTCCTGTGAAGTCATCCGTTCCCCCCGTGTCTGGGTCCTGTGTGTGCCTGTGTATGTGTCTGCGTGTGCACATGTGTGCGAGTGTGGTGTCTCTTAGATTGTGAGCCCTTTGGCAGGGTTCTGAATACACGTTCTGTGTGGCACGCCTGGCTGTGGTAATAAATGTCCATCTTCAGAATTATGGTGCCCTGATGTCTTGAGGAAGCTTTGGGAGAGATAAGTCCATGTGACTGCATGGGAGGGGAGGGGCTTCTGGAGAGGGTCTCCAGTCCCCACTCACTCCATTTCCTTTACCAAAACCCCTGTGCTGGGCAATAACAAAGCTAGGAAAGGATCCTGCTAACAGTCCCAGTCTTGGATGCCCTGCCTGCCAATCAAGAGGTCATCTAGTCTGGAGGCTTGGGAACCAGTCTGGAGACTTGAGGGTCAGAGGGGAGGAGACAGGCAATAATTCTTTTCCATCTCACTTGCCAACTTGCCAGCCAGCCAAGGACAGAGTAGCTCTTCCATAATGGGAAGTGAGCACTGGGTTAAGAGTCTACAAATAGGCCAATGGGCAGGTCACAGACTCCTCAGTCTGTTTCTTTCCCTACCAGCTCCTCTGCCCCCACTCAGGTTCCCTTGGCCTTTCCACCTGCTCTAACTGCCAGCTCCCTTGGCCTGCCTACCACACATCCAACCCCATAGAGCTTTCCTATCCTGTCCCCTATGTGTCCCACCTCCAAGTGCCCCCCCGAGACTGTGTGGGGAACCGCAGATGAGGCACACATCTCTTTCCTTCTCTCCAGGGGCCGAGTCAGGAAGTTATAGGTAACGTTGGGGTCCTCACACAGTGTTCCTTCACCACCTATGGGAGCTGTATCAGGGGAGCTGGCAATAGACATTCCTTTCCCAGGTGCCCTCACTTCCTCAAACAAGATCCGGTAACAGTGCATCAGGTACCAACTCTAACCTAACTAACTTTCCAGTGGAAACTGGATCTGCTTCTGACAGCCACAGTAGCTCCTACTTGGTTGATAAATAGCCTTAGATAAGGGTGCCAAGCTGGACAAAGGAAAAAAAAGGGGGGGCTGAACATGAACACTTCAGAATGGTACAAGGGAGTCCAACTGTAGGACATTGCCCAGACCATTCCACCTTGCGTGAGTCAAGGTAGGGGAGCGGAGACATCAGAAAGGAGGGAAACCTGAGCTGTCAGCTACACAGGAAAGGACTGTGGGTAAACGATGAGTAGAATCTTGGGCTGCAGCATCAGACCTTTAAAAACCCAACCCCTCCGCTACAGAAGGAGAAACTGAGGCCCAGGGAACCAAGACTTCATCAGGGTCACTCAGCCAACGGCAGAACTAGGAGCCGTGTCAGACCTTTGCCAAAGGGGTTTCCACTGTACCTGACAAGTTCTGGGTCAAGAGACTCTGTCTCTGGTGGTCTGCAGCTGTCCTGTCCCCAACAACCCATCTGATGACCTCACCTCCCAAATCCTTACCTCCACATTACCAGACCCCAACAAGGCCCAGCGCCCCAGACTGAACCTCAATAAAGACAACATCTACAGTTGGGTCCTATGCTAGCCTTACTCCTGAAGCAGCTCCCAATTTGCCTTCCCTTTTACTCCCTCTGTCCATCTAGTATTCCCTCATTCCAGAGCCATGCCCAGCCTCCTCCTCACCCAGAGCCCAGCCAAATGTACCAACCAGCCCAGCTACTGGGCTGAGCCTGACCTTTGGCCTCATATGACATCAGCTCTCATTGCCATGGTGATGGAGGCCAAAAACGGAGGGAACCAAGGCTGAGAAAGGCAAAGGAGAACGGAGCAAGAATGGTCACAGAGTGAGTGGGCAGGGCAGCACCGGTGAGAGAGCAGAGGAAGGCCGGCCCAGCTGGTAGGAGATCCAAGAATCAGAACTGAGAACGAAGCTGCCGATGACCCCCACAGCACAAACAAGGGTAGCGTGAGCCAGAACATGAAGACCCCCAAAGATGCCAGGAGGCCAGCTTTAGGCAGCCATCGCCTTTTCTTTCTGCAATGGGCACACAGCAGCTGGCCGGGGTCATCCTGACACAAAGTTGGGGCACACTGGTGGGGGAGGTGCACCCAAAGTGGTGGAACTCGGTGCTCCCAGGCTTATAAATAAATAGACATGTGGGAAACACACTTTCTTTCTCCAAGAAATATAATTTATGTTTACAACCAGTTTTTTTTTTCTTCTTCCCAAAGAAAACACTACCTTCCGGGGCTCCAGCCCCCGGCAGTGTCCCTGAGTGTCCTCTGGCCCTCTCCTCCTGTTATTGCTTGGATCTGGCCCTGGGAATTGCAAAGCCTGGTCTCCTCACCCCCTCGGAGGCCGTCCCTGGTGACGGAGTAGAGGCACATGGTGCCGGTCCAGTGCCCCATGCCGTGCCAGCCACCCTGGCTGTGCCCATGTAAGGAAATGGAGAGTGCAGGCAGTAGAGAGGCTCCGGGCAGCCTCCTAGAGTGCAGAGCCCCTCTCTCTTCGGGGCAGGAAGCCCTAGAGGCACAGTGTCATCTTCTGAAACTTGACAACTGAGGGCACAGGCTATCGGAGAGGGAAGATCTCTCTTTGCCCAGCAATATTTCAGCACATGCTGGGAAAAGACATCAGGAAGAAAGGCGGGGTGGGGAGACCCTCTCTTCTGTGCACCGTACTGCTATCGGGGGACCTGGTGGAGAACTGAGGAAAGCTGAGGTGTTAGGTCCCAATTGGTGTCTGCTTCTATCTTGGACAGAGTCCCTATGCCCTGCCTGTAGCCAGAACCCCCAACACGCAGAGGGGCAGGTTTGTCCCCGTACAGTCTGCCCCAGAGGTAATGACTCCAGCAACAGCTAGGGTAGGCCTAAGAGATCCAAACCCCAGGTGGAAGTGATAGGCACCCTGGACATCCAGAGTCAGGGGGCCTGATTCTGTGGATAGTGTGACCCTGGTTCCAGGTGAGAACCTGCTCATCTGTTGTACCGTCAGTGGCTTGATCCCAGACTTCTTGGTCTGAAAACTGCCCAGAGGTCAGCCCAGGGAGTCTTTCTTACTACCTAGGAGTGTCTGAAGATGGCCTCAGGCCTGCCTCAGCCAGGCAGCTCGCTCAATGCCGCTCCTTCACTGCCCCAAGTCAGAGGCCCAGCGACAGAGCCCCTCCTTCCAGAGTGTTCAAGCCCTTCGTTCAGGGCAGAGGATCAGGTGCCCAATCCTGGAGGGGCTTCCAGGGCTCGAAGGCTGTCCCTGGCGGGCCCCAGGGCCCTGGGTCCTGCGCCCCCTATGAGCAGGTCTTCTTCCTCCTCATCCTCAAACACCCGGGCCGGACGCCGGGCTGGAGGCCGAGGAACCGGCTCGTCGCGCTCAGCCATGCGCTCGACGGCGCCCTCGCCCACTAGGAAAACGGTGTCCGCCACGCGCGGGGGTCCAGTGACTGGGTTGTGGTCGTAGGAGAAAACGCGCAGGGCGCGCAGCGGGTGCAGGTCGGGAAAGCCGCCCAGGCGGTTGCGGTCGAGGTCGAGGATGTGCAGCCGGCCCATGCGCAGCAGTGCGGGCGGGAACTCTTCGAAGCGGTTGCCGTAGAGCCAGAGACCACGCAAGCCCGTCATGCGCGGCAGCTCCGCGGGCAGCGCGCGCAGCCGGTTGTCACCCATCTGCAGCGACTGCAGCGCCACCAGGCGCAGCAGCGGCCGCGGGAAGCGCCGCAGGAAGTTGCCCTCGATCCAGAGGCAGCGCAGGCTCTGCAGCTGCGCGAAGTCGGCTGGCAGCGCCAGCAGCCGGTTGCCGCCCAGGTAGAGGCGCGTTAGGCGCGGCAGGCGACACAGGCCGTCGGGCAGGCTCTCCAGCTTGTTGAAGTCGAGCGCCAGAATGCGCAGCTCGCGCAACTCCTCGATCTCCTCGGGCAGCTCGCGCAGCCCCGTGCCGCTCACGTAGAGCTTCTGCAGGCGGCTCAGCGCGCACACGGCGCTGGGCAGGCGCCGCAGCCGCCGGCCGCTCAGCTCCAGCTGCTGCTCGCCGCTGCGCAGCTGCTCCTCGGCGTCCGACGGCAGCTCGTCCGGGGTGGACTCAGCGATGCCCATGGTCACGGGCCCCGGCCCGGGCCGCCGCCACCACCGCCCGGCATCGCCCCGCCCCGGCCGCCCCGACGGGGGCCCGGCCGCTCCGGCCTCGGGGGCCCCCCGCCCCGGCCTGCTTGTGTGCCGGGAGGGGGGCCGGGCCGGGCCGGGAGGAGGCGCCCGCCCGGGCCCCGCCGCCCGGCACCGCGTTTCGCCACCTGCCCTCCGGCCTTTCCCGCTGCCTCCACCGGAGGCCGACTGGCTTAGAGTTGCAGCTGACTTGCAGCTTAGCGACCCGTCGCCCTGGCAACCCCCGACGCGCGAGCGGCTGCCAATGAGGCAGAGGGAGGGCGGGCTGGGGCGGGGCCAAGGCGACCCAAGAGAGGGGTCCCGAAGCTGGAGCGGGTCCCCAGCTAGCTAGCCCATCCCGGAGCCGGCAAGAGCCGAGGCGGCCCCTGAGCGCAAACCTGGCACAGGGCTAGCGCCGAGCCCCGACGTCCGATGCTGTCTACACCTGCCGGGGCGGGCCATTCGGTGTAGCTGTGTGTGCCCCAAGGCGGATGGGCCCAGGAGGAAGAAACCTGGGACTGAAGAAAGGGAAGTGGGACACTGGAGGAGGACCTGAAGGCGAGGTCATTGCTTGCTTTCTCCCTCCGCCCCACACTTCACGTCCAACGGCGTACGACCAGTCTCCCAGTGAGGATCACTTTAGGATAGTAACTCGGAACAATGTTATGTTCTAGCTTTTTTTAGATTTGAGGATTTGCGGGAATGCTTGGCTCCGCCCTTGCTGGGTTCCTCCCATTGCTGGTACTCACCCCACATACCCACCCAACTTTACCCAGTCCCCTCCCAGTACACCCAAGGTCTGTGTGTGGTTATGATGGGCGGAGGTCTGGGACAAGTGACCACCTTTGAGTGCCACCGAAGATAAATCACCTTGGTTCTGTGACTCGGCTGTTTTCCCCAACAGCCCTTTGACTTGCCTCCTCCCCTTCCACTCTGCTAGATCTCCACGTGTCCCTCACTTTGCTTAAAAGCTACTACCCATTTTTTTTTTAAAGATGCAGGCACTGAGCGAAGCCTAAAGAGATTGGACTTAAGCTGGCTGACCAGAGAAACTGGCATTTGAAGCGAGGCAGTGTGACTCAAGAGCCCTCCTAAGCATGCACCTTCCCAGTAAAAGAAAACAGCGTTCCTGCCCCTCCAGTGAATTTTTCCTCAGCAGAGTCTCTGACTCATGATGCAAAAACTAAGACAGGGATTATTAATGAAATGAGGAGGAAGGTTGCCTCCGGGGATTAGGCAAACCTGCTTGAGGGTTGCACAAGTAACAAGAGGTTGCACCCTGAGCTCTCAGACAGCAGATCTCACACTTTCTCCCCGCCGCCTTCTGTGGGACCTAGCTGTTGGGACAGACCTTGGTGTCCTCCAACCCATCCCTACTGCCGTGAACGTTTTAACATTAAGACAGTGGAGGAGGGCACATTGGTTCACCTCTATAACCGTAGCTGGTCAACCAACCTGTGGAACCACATAGCAAGACCCCAGGTGTGGCAGCTCATGCCTGTAATCCCGTTATCTTGGGGTGGGGCAGAAACAGGAGGGTTTCTGCAAGTTCAAAGTCAGCCTAAGCTACATAGTGATTTCTAGGCTACCAGGATACATAGCAAGACCTTGTCTCAAAGTGAGAGGGGGACTGTAAAAGGGGGATAGAGTAACTCACATCTGTCACCACAGCTATGTTAATCAGAATGGGCAGCATAGTAAGAACCTATCTGAAAACTTTAAAAAATAATGATAAATATAGAGAAAGAAGGAAGGGTTAGGGATGTTCCTCAGTGCAATTGAGTGCATTTTGACAAATGTGTGTACCTATGCTATGTCACAGTTGTTGGTCCCCCCCCCCCTTTTTGTTTAAGCTTTTGTTCCTTTGTTAGTTACAGAGTTTCCAATAGCTCAGACTGGCCTCCAGCTCAACAGGTCACTAAAAGTCTGGCTCTTCCTACCTCCTCCCTTAGCGCTGGGCCTACAGGTGCGCACCACTGTGTTCTGATTGATCCTGGGAATCAAACCCAGAGCCTCGAGCATGCTAGGCAAGTGCCCTAATAAGTGAGCCACATCCCCAGCCCTCGTGTTCATATCTGTTACCGAAAAGTTCCCTCACGCCTCTTCCACCTCTCAGAGGCAACTTTGATCATGACCTCTATCGTCAGGGGTCAGCTTTGCTTGCACTTGAGTTTCTTAGGGATGAAACCTTCCAGAAAAATCCTCTTTTCACTGCTTGTCCTTCTCTGATCCTCAATAGATGTTTGTTGGCTGAAGGAACAGGAGGCAGGGCAAGAGCAGAGGTCTTCAGGCAAGCGGCTTCTTGGAGTGAGCAGACAACAGGAGACACAGACAGAGCAGGCTGTTACAGCCGTGAAAGAGCCACGGGCCTCCATCCAGGGGAAAACTAGTCAAATGATGTGGGGACCTCCGAGAAGGCAAAGGATCCATGTCCAGAAAGAGCCAAGCCCAAACATCAGACCCCAGATGGATGGCTTCTCAGCTCCAGCTAGCCAGGGTTCAAGTTACTCAAGTACTCAAATCCTTGTTAAGTCCCAACCCAACACTCTCCTTTCTCACATGAGGGGATTTCACAGAGGAGGTGGGCACTCAGATACCAGGAATTTAGGGCAAACCCAGCCAGGCATGAATCCTCCCCAGCCCCCCATATCCCTTCAGTGTCTTTACCAAGGGACATTCGATGTGGAGGAGGGAATCCAGTCAGCCCACCCTCACCACATGCTCAGGCTGGCACCGCAGCGCCAGGCAGCCCTCCTGGACTCTGTAGGCATCCCAGCAGCCCTATGAATGCCTCCACTCCAGTACCAAGCCAGGCATTGCTCCCCGGGCTAGGAGCATGGAGGCCAGCCCTCTGCATCCTCTAGGTCTTTTTCTTGCTTCAGTAAATCCTGTACCTTCACCTCCCACCAGGCCCTTCTCAGTGGGTAAAGGTAAAATGTGCTGCGTTCAGGGCCCACGCAGATTGGCAGTGAAGCAATCATCTCAGTGAGTCACACAGGCACTGCGGGCGCCTGGTCCCTGTTGGGATGTCACTAATGAATTCAATTCACCCCCAGCACAGGGCCCCCAACCTTTTCCCTACTCCCCAGAAAAGCAGGAAACTGAGACTTGCAAAGAGGATCCAGGGCTCTGACAGCTCCAGGTTCCCACCTAGACCCAGCCATGCCCTCTGTACACACACACACACACACACACACACACACACACACTGTAAAAACACCCAAAGGGTAGGTCCTCAGGCATTCAAAATGGCCTCTCTATTGCTAACCACCAGCTATAGCAATCTTACCCACCCTCAAATCTATATGAAGGTTTTTTGAATACGAAAACCACTCAGTGCTCTCTGTGATAAATGTCTGTGTACCCAGTCTCCAGCATTCATGATTGTTCACATTTTCTTAAGCTTGCTCTAAATCTGTTTTCTTTTAAACAAAAGAAGAAAAACCTGACAAATATACAGGAGGAGGCTTCTGGATCCCCTCCTGTGTTCCTGCAAGCACCTCTCCCCTGTTGACCCTGTCCAGGCTCCTCCTGAGTTCCCCTCCTCTCTCAGAGCCAGGACCACTGGCCTGCTTGCTGAGACTTAATCACAGAATGTCAGATTAGTGGAGGTTCTCAGAAAGCTAAGATGCCAACTTTTTAGAAGCAGTCAGAAAATGTCAGGGCAGGGAGGGGGCTTGGTACCTCCAGGAGGAGGTGTGCTCTTATTGTCTGCAAGAAGCTAGAGATCCCTTGTTTACAAAAAAAAAAAAAAAAAAAAAAAAAAAAAAAAAAAAAAAACCTTCAGAAGGGACTCACACACTGATGTGTTCACGGTCTCCTGGAGATCTAGTCTAATTCATTTGGGAAAAGGGAAGTGATGGATGGCACTCTTCATGCCGCAGGGCTGCCCTTTACCTGCACCAGCCAGAACTTAACTCCCCATGGTCCCTAAGGAACATTCAAAAAGCATCTTATACCTACTTTTAGGCCCTCGTGCTGGGGATGGCTGTGAATATGCACACCAGGGCAAAAGTCTGCACCTCTGTGGAAATTATCCTCCCAGTAATCGAGATAGTCAACTATCAAAAGGAACTGAGTGGGGGAAATGAAGTGAGGAGTGAGGGGGAGGAAGGGAAGAGGTGCGGTGCTGCCTCTGTAAGAGAATAACATTGAACCAGGACAGGAGGAGATGAGAGTAAGGCAGGAAGATGTGCCCAGGGGTGATCAGTGAGGTATGAGTGGCTCTGGGCGAGCTTCCTGGGGACTTGGAGCTACCAGGGAATGGCTGCAGGTGAGGCAGGGAGGGAAAGTGAGGAAGAGGCACCTGGTTTGGGTGTTGACTCTGGATCCGAGGTCACTGAGAGACTTGGAGCAGAGATCGTGCATTTGAACAACAGCTGCAGGAAGAAAGCCTTCATGGCAGCCCCCTCCCCCCATCTTGATCCTCTCCCACACGATAGCGAGCGATGTCATTTACCGAGCACCTACGGGCTGTCTAATTTACCCTTCACTGCGGATCCACCAGGTACTGTATCCCCCACACCCTCCCACTCTACAGATGAGGAAACGGATTCAGAGAGAGGAAGCAGCTTGAGCAAGGTCTCACAGCTGGGAAGAGTCAACGCTGGGATGCGGATCCATCTCATCACGAAGACAAGACCTTCCCTGCCTTGGACCACTGGCTCACTTGGCTGAGACAAATCAAAAAAACCATACAGAGTGCCCAAATGCTTGCCCCCAGCCTAAAACAGCAAGATTTCTAAGAGTGCCCCACTTGAAGGGTTTTCTGTAATTGGGGAGGACATGAGTGGGGGAGAAACAGAAACACCCCCAATCCCTATCACAGCATGAAGGTTCAGCGTATTTGCCTAACTGAGGGATGGAGGGATCCTACATCTGAGAGCCTCAAGAGTCCCAAAGCAGATTCAAAAGAACAAAGAGACACCCCCCCACCAGTCCAGGGGACTTAGGTTCAGGGGTTCCTGGTAGCAAATTACCAGCAGTGGCTAGCATAGTGTTACCCTAGAACCCTGAGGTGCATGCATAATGGAATGGCGATCACAGGGCTGGGGCAGTCTCTGCCACCCGCCTCTTCCCAGCCCCGTGAAACGCGAGCCCAGGTGTGGCTTTTAGATCGGATCACACTCCACGGAACCCTACGGCACAGTCACCTGTCTCCTGTGTTGAAAAATGAGTTCTCTCTTTCCAGTCTACCCCACCCCCTCAGACAACAGAGTCACAGCAAAGAATGTGACAAAGGGGAGGGGCTGACTCAGCACTCCAGATGAGCATTGCAGATCCTCGTGGGCCACCATGTTCCCCGAACAGGTGACCCTGACCTGGGTTGTTGAACTGAAGGTTGTTGAGGATGCGAGCTCCAGGAGAGTAGGGAGCCTCTCTGTTTCCTGTTCTCTCAGAATCCCCTGTGCACTTGAGCAACTCGTTCTCTCTGAACCTCGATTCTTTCACGTGGAGGAATGAACTAGGTGATGAGCCTGAACTAGGCGTCGGTTAGGGAGGGACTGGCCTGGCCTCAAAACCAGAAAGGCATTAGTTGGTAATGTGTGTGTCTCAAAAGCGTGGGGACCCGAAACAGATCCCCGGAACTTGTGGGAAAAGCTGTGTGTAGTAACAGGCGCTAGAAACCACAGCACTGGGGAGGCAGAGGCAGAGGGGTCCCTGGGGCTCATGGGCCATCCCAAGCAAGTGACAGACCCTATCCCCCAAAACAAGGTAGATGGACTCTGAGGAACAATACTCGCATTGTCCTTTGACCTCCAAAACCACACATGTACACATTTACTCTTTTATCTACACACAAATGGATACATGAACACGCACACACACACCAAATATAAGCAATGAGAGTGAGGGTTAAAAATCCTGTCTGTAAGTAAAATAACATTTTCTTACAATGCATGTGTCAGGTGCACACACATATGTGCACAGAGGCCAGGGGAGAACTTTGATGGTCCTACTCTAATGTTTTCTTCCATGTTTCCTTGAAACAGGGTCTGTGACTGAGCCTGGATCTAGGCTGGTGGCCAGCAAACCCCAGTGATCCTTCTATCCCTATCCATCACCTTACTCCAGCTCTGGAGTTGCAGATGCATAGATCCATACCCAGTTTCTTAGGCAGATTCTAGGCTTCTCTCCACCCACCCCACCACCGTCACTGTGTGTGTGTTTAAGGCACACGTGGGTAGTTGATTGTTCATGTGGCTGTGCATTCATGCAGAGGACCACAGTTGATGTTGGGAATCATCCTTGTTTTACTCTTCATCTTTATTCAATGAGGCAGGACTTCACTCAAGCACAGAACTTCTTCTGTGTCTCTGCCTTCTGAGGCTGGATTTACAGGGGCAGTTACCAGGCCACTTAGCAATTATCTACATTCTGGGGATCCAAACTCTGGTCCTTATGCTTGCGAGGCAAGTGCTCTAACCACTAAGATATCTGCCAAGTCCCTAATCCTGGGGACTTGAACTCAGGACTTCATGATTTATCAGCAAATGCTTGAACTTGCTGAGCCATCTACCAACCTGATTTTTGGCACTTTCTAAAGTGTGGTGTCCTTGTCTCTGCCTCCAGTGCCAGGTTCACAATGCGCAGAACCACTCTGCCCTGGGGGATCTACAAAAAGCTCAGGGCTGGGTGTCTGGTCAAGCAAGGCATTAATTCAGGATCAGTGGTTCCTCGGAAAACACTTTCCTACATCCATCCCCCTCCATTCACAAGCTGAGTTGGCTTCCCAACCTACTACTCTCCAGGGGAACCAGAACAAAGAGGCAAATCCTCGGCTCAGAGTTGCAAAAGAGGCTTTGAAATCCAGAGCCCAGACTATAGTCTTACAACAGCCAGGGTTTGAAAGAGAAAAAGAATTTTTGTAAGTCCAAAGCCTGCCTTTGAACTTGAAGAGCCAACAGCTGATGCCCATAAGCCCTGGAAAGGGACAGCGTGTATCATCACAGAAACCAAGATTCTACCCAGAAAAAATATCCAGGCTGGACCTGCAGGTGAGAAAGAAAGCAGCTCTGATTCTATAAATGCCAAGGAAAGAGGCCTCAGCTGCAGTGTGTGTGTGTGTGTGTGTGTGTGTGTGTGTGTGTGTGTCAGGGTGGGAGGGACATGACCAGCACACAGGCACCAGTTTTTGTGGCCTGAGAATGTGACCTGCTTCTACCTATCACAGAAGCCTTGGAGCAGAGGCTTGGATGAGCTAGCTCTCCTCTCAATCTTTCCCCACCAGGGTCAAGCAGAAGTTTTTGAAGTTCCAAGATGGGTATGGGTGTGACAGGCACAGGATGGCAGGCTCGGAGGGACTGAGTACAGAAGTTATAAGTCAGCTGCAGGGGTGGGTCTGTGACCCCAGAATCCATGGGTCACGTCAAGTGGGCAGTTGGAGGAGGATAGGTCATGATGAACACAAGGACAACGCTCAGTCAGATGTGGTAGCAGTCACCTGCCGTCTCATCATTTGAGAGATGGAGGCAGACGGATCAGAAGTTAAAGCCAGCCTCGATTACATAACAAGTTTGAAGCTAGCCTGACATACATGAAACCTTGTCTCAAGAAAGCCAAACTGGCCAAGGAAATGGCTCAGCGGGTTAAAAAAGGAAAAAAGTGCTCATCTTGCAAGCCTGACTACCTGAGGTTGATCCCCAGAACCACAAACGTGGAGAACACCAATTCTACAATATTGCGTTCTGATCTTCACATGCTGTCACACACACACAGGCCCCATTCAGATGTATACAATGCACTAATGATTTCTATAAAGATTTGTTCTTATTTTATGTGTATGGGTGTTTGCCCGTATGTTTGCATGCTATGTACACTACCAGCTTACCTGGTTCTTGACGAGGCCGGAGGGAGCATCGGTTCCCCTGAAACTGAAGTTACAAATGGTTGTGAGCTGCTTTGTGGGCACTGAGAACCCAGTCTGGGTTATCTGCAATTCAGCTCCAATAATAACATCTATCTATCTATCTATCTATCTATCTATCTATCTATCTATCTATCTATCTATCTATCTATCTATGTTCTCTGAGGCAGAATCTCACTATGTAGCCCAGGTTGGCCTGGAACTTGCTATGTGGATCAGGCTGATCTCAAACTCATACACCTCTACCTACCTCTACCTCCCAAGTGCTAAAATTAAAGGCATGTATCACCAAGCCCAAACAAAAACATGTGACTAGGTATGTCTCTCCAACTCACAAGCTTTGTGGAAGGTAGTCCACTCCCTAGGGAGAAGGAAATGGCAAGGGAGAAGAAAAAAAATCCTTACCTTATTGGATTCAAGACCTTAAGGGTGGAAACATTCACTGGAAATTGAGTGATACTGGAAACAACTAGACTGCTGTCTTTGCTAGGTCCATCCAGCTTCTGACAGACCAACACAGTCTGTCTCTCTGTCTCTGCCTCTGTAACTGTCTGTGTCTGTCTCTCTGCCTCTGTAACTGTGTCTCTCTGTCTCTCTGCCTCTGTGTCTCTCTATCTCTCTGCCTCTGTAACTGTGTCTCTCTCTCTCCCCCTTGAGACAGGGTTTCATGTAATGTAGCCCAGGCTGGCTTTGAATTCATTACGTGGGATAGCCTTGAACTTCTTGATCCTCTTGTGACCATCTATCTTTCAAGTGCTGGGATTACAGACATGTGCCACCACCACCGACTGTGGGAAGAGCTGGGGATCAAGCCCGGGGCTTTTTGCATCTAGGCAAGCACTGTTACTACATCCTCAGTTACACAGTGAGACTCTGCCTCAAAACACAAAATTAAAAAATTAGTATGGGAGCTGATGACCCAGACTGGGTTCCCATAACCCACAAGGCAACCCACAACCATTTGTAACTCCAGTTCCGGGGGATCCGATGCTCTCTCTAGCCTCCCTGAGCACCAGGTAAGCTGGTGGCATCCTGATGCATGCTTCTTCATTTGATGTTGGGAACTAAACTTAATGACTGATGCATGTACATGTTCTACCACTGAGCCATATTCCCCAAGTCCCCAAGATATATTCTTGTTTGCTTTGTTTTGAAACAAGGTCTCTAATAGCCCAGGCTAGCTTTGAACTCCTAATTCTCCTCACTCCTCTTCCTAAATGCTAAGATTATATAGTACCATCATGCCGGGTTCAATTAAACAAACAAACAGGGTCTTACTATGTTATTTGTAGATGCACACCACTGAGCTAAAGATACAGCTTTCAGCCTCTGAAGAACCTTTGAAGTTGCACCCACTTCATGCCTGGCTATGCAGGAGCCTAGAGTCAAGTGAGCCACTCTGTGCTGCCAGAAGATCCTTCCAGCCCCACACCAGCAGCTGAGTGATGGTCCGGGCTCATAGACAGCATCACTAAAGTCCACTTCTTTCTTAAGTGATCGCATCCCATATGTAAATAGCACCTACTTCAGGGGCTCACGGCTTCTGAAGTCTCTTCTTACATTGGAGAATTTCACCTGCCTTGCAAATACTTCACCCTCATCCAGACTCTGGAAGTTGAAAACACTGGCAACTCAGTTTCCCAGTGTGCTGGCTAGTTTTATGTCAACTTGACACAAGCTACTGTTATTTTTTAAAAAGAGCTAACCTCAGTTGAGAAAATGGCCCTACCAGAATGGCCTGTGGGCAAACCCCTGGCGCATTTTCTTGATTTGTAAGAGGACCCGGCTCACTGTGAGTAGTGCCACTGAGCTGATTGTTCTGTGTGCTGTAAGAAAGCAGGTTTAGCAAGCCCTGGGACAAGCCAGTAAGGAGCACTCCTCATGGCGCCCTGCTTCAAGTCCCACCTCCAGGTCTCTGCCTTGAGTTTCTTCCCAGACTTACAAGCTATAAGAAGAAATAAACCCTTTCCTCCCCTTGAAAGCTGAGCACAGGCATGTGACCTATGTGTCCCCAGAGATTCCTGTAAGTACCACAGATTTCTGAACCAGAGGTGAGAACAGCCAAGCAGGATCCTGCCTGTTGGAGGGTAGCAGCAGCCGGGGCTATCTCCAGAACAGTGTAGGCACTCAGGACCATAGCTGATACTGTGTGCCTCTAAGCCTTGTCCTGGCATCCACTTCAGGATTGTGGGAGAGTTCAAACCCTCTGAAATGTTTTAATCATGTTTGTTGTGGGGATGGGGAGGAAAGGGCTTGCACATTCAGAGTGTCCTGCATTTGCAGTGTCATGGCTGTCTGTAATCCCAGCACTTGGTAGACAGCGGCCAAAAGACTGTCAGAGGATTGACACTATCCTGGGCTACACATTGTGTCTCTGCTCCCCTCCCCAGAAATAGTAATAAAACAGGGCATCAAGCCGGCAGGACAGCTCAGAGGGTAAATGTACCTGCAGCCCAGCCTGATGACCTGAGTTGCATCCAAATGATGGAAGGGGAGAATCAACTCGTTCAAGTTGTCCTCTGGCCTAAGAGAGCTATGGCACATTCATGCTCACCTCCTTCCCACCCACCCAAAATAAATGAAGAAAGGATAAACCTTACAACAAAAAAAAATAAGTCGTTAAATCAGTTTCTGTGTCTTTTAAGAAACTTTCAGACTCAGGTTGCTATTACTCTGGGAGTCACATGAGCCACCCCACCCTACTCCTACCTTCTACTGTGAACCAAGGAGCCCCTGGACCACCAGCTGCTGCTTCTCTGAGCCCAGAAACAGGTTTGTCTGGGTTGTCAGTATAAGCCTCCTGCCTAGGGTCCAGGACCCACTGGGAGAAGATGACTCTGTGGCAGGACTATATCCTGAGGGCCCGTACCATCACTGGACACTGGCTGGAGCTCATGGTGTCTTCCCTGAAAACAGCTGTGCATCATCCAAGCCTAAGGCAGGTGGGCAGGTGGCTCCCTGACCTGGCTGCTTACCTAGGACCTCACCCAAACACACACCTCACAGGTTCTAACACGTGTACTCTCACCCTGTCCCTTTAGCAAAAAGTAAACAAAGCCCTCGCTGTCATTGGCTGCAAATGAGAAGCTTCTAGGCCCCTGACCATCACGGGCCCCCACCCAATTAAGTGACCTGATAAGAAGGGCCAGAGACAGTATGCATTCACTAAGTCCAGTGACTCTAGGCAATTGTTTCTTCTCTCTGGCTCAGGGTGACCTGGTTATCCCAAAGGTCTCGAGAGTTGAGGAAGGTTGTGTGTTCCTCAAAGACTTTTCTTGGCAGATCTGTTTGGTGCAGCACCTGGAGGAAGCCAGGAGTACCCAGCCCCACCCTGCCCCTTCAAGAGAAACCCCGGGTGGGCGGCCCCTGGTCCCATTCTTCCCTTCTGCCTGTGTGGTTGTTTGGGGAACAGTTCCTGGGGAATGGGTGGCTCTCCAGATGGCCAGGGAGGAAATGGGAGAAGTTTCATGTACTCCATCTGCCTGTGTGTGTCATGCCCACCATCTTCCAACCCCCAGCCTGCCCAGGGCCTCCGCTTCCCACAGACAGGCACCTCTGAACAACAGCCCCATCACTCTCCTGCCAGCCCTGCTTTCCCAGCTGGCCAGCTGTCAAGCCCATGAGCTGCTGGTTCTGTGACATCACGTGCTCCAGGCCAGATGGTACCTGTCAACATCAGCTGCCATGCTTCTATGACGGGCAGCAGCCTCACACACGTCCCTGTGCGTCAGAGGTACAGCCTGACCCAGCTTCACTCCCTATCTGCCCTGCCCTGCACCCCGCCCCAATGCCATCAACCGCCCTGCCTACATGTGTCCTCAGCATGCCCCCATAGGGATATGCTCTGTGCTCTAGCGGCAGAGGGGAAGGCCCACGGAATATTCTCTGCACCTGGCAAGTCGTGGGAGCTCTAATAAAGGTTAATCATGAGCATGGCACCCCTAGAACCTTTCTTAAGCTATCTGTAGCATGAGGACAGAAGCATTCTGGAAGAGCGATGGTAGTCAGCTGCCACAAAGGTCTGGCAGAGTGTGACCCTGGGAACAGGTGGGGGCCCAACCCTGCTAAGGGCTAGCCTCCCTGCCAGGCCATACAGACTGCTCACCTACCAGGTTAGAATGTAGGGTCCCTTCACCCAAATAGGAAAGCTGCTAGGGTCAGTCAGAGGCTGGATGAAAGTTAGGAGAGGCTGAAAAGGCAGTGCAATAGAAAAGAACACAGCAGCTGTCCTGAGGGCCACAATCAAGGGGCGAGACAAGGGGCAGCACAGCAGAGCCTTAGCCATCTGCTGCACAGATGCAGAGGGCCTGCTGACCAACATCTGGGTGTCACCTGCCAGAAACCCGCATCTGGCACTTCCACGGGCAGACAGTATTATCCCACACATCCCCTCACCCTCCATCCACCCACCCGTCTATCCAGCCACCTGTAGTCACCACGTTCTTTTAAGCATTCTGGACAGCACTGTGATGGGCTCTGGTGTGGCAGCTGTGAACAAGACAGACACTGTTTGTGCTCCTGATGAGTCGCATCAGCCAGGTGGTGAATGTAGAGGTCCCTGAGCAAGGTCTTCAGATCTGAGCAGCTGTCTTCTCCAGGATGCCCATCGATAGGGCCCTCTCTCCCTAGCCATGCCCCAGACTCAGCCCAGTTAGGCCCATTACAAAGGTCTCCAAGGAAGCAAGCTTGGCTTGGGGTTGAGTCATCCCAGTAGGCCATAGCTGCCACTGAAGGGTCCCAACTCCACCCCTTGACCTTTCTAGACACCCCTCCTGTCCCCAGGGCTCTAGGCTATCTTGTCCTAGTCTATCTTGTCTATCTTGGGCAGAGGACTTAAGCAAGGACCCAGGAGGATCATCTCCCTGGAAGCAGGCTATAGCCCCTGTTGTAGGTAGAAACAGAAATTCAAGGAGCAAACGGTACTTCTTCTCCCCTCCTCAGGGACAGAGTCCACAGCCCCTGCTCATGAATCATTGGGTGCCCCACCTCACCTGTCCTGGAAACTGGCAGGCAAGGTACAGAACAGGGAGAAGCAGTGGAGAAAAGATGTTATCAGACTCCAGTGTGCCTGTTGGGCCAGGTAGAGAGATACCAGGTGCCCTGTTGGGCCAGGTAGAGAGATAGGACAAGAGGAAACATGAGCTGTAAAGTGACTCTCATAGGGAAACAGAGTCAAAAGAAATGGGGTTACGGTGGTGAATGTATGTGGGTGTGTGCAAGTATACGTATATGTGCATTTGTCAGTGTGTGTGTGTTTGCTATGCAAGTTGCTATATGCACACTTGTGTGACAGGTGTCTGTGTGTGTGTGTGTGTGTATGCTAGAATTTTACCTTAAATGTCCTCAATTGCTTTCCAACTTATTTATTTTTTAAGATAGTCACTAAATTCGAAGCTCATGGATTCAGCTTTAGATATCTCCTATATCTGCTCTCCCAGAACTAAGATCAAGGGCACATGCCACCATACCCAGCTTTTGTCCATGAGTGGGAGAGCCGAACTTGCCTTCATATTTACGTAACAAACACTTTACCGACTGAGCCATCTCCCCTGACCCTTATACATCTATTTTCATGTGTCTGTTTATCTGTGTCCTTGGTCATCACTGTGTCTAAATGTGCATGTCTGCACATATGAACACCTTAGGTGCTCTGTGAACATCCATATATTGTGTCCATGTTCTTCTTGTGTTTCCAGGTGTGCTCATGTTGTTGCCTTAAAAAAATTTCCTTGAAACAAGGTCTCATGTAGTCCAGGCTGGCCCATGTAGCTGAGGATGGTCTGAAATTCCTGATCCTTTCGTTTCTGCCTCTCTTAGTGCTCCTCAGATATGTGCCATGGTGTCCGAGTGTGTAACTGAGGTTATATTTTGTTGACATAGATGTGCCTGTGTGTTTGCATATAAGTGTCTTCAGGGCTCTGTGTTTTTAACTGCTTGCATGTGCTTTTGTGTGCTTCCCCTCTCTCTCTCTCTCTCTCTCTCTCTCTCTCTCTCTCTCTCTCTCTCTCTCTCTCTCTCTCTCTCTCTCTCTGTGTGTGTGTGTGTGTGTGTGTGTTTGGGTAGTGAAGAGTTAGGTGAATTGTGGATACCATCACCCCACTCTGAAGTTATGACAAGACATTGTTAGGGCCCAGACTGTCTCTGGATTGGTGACTCACCCCTAATGTTGGAGGCCATGGACCAGCAGGTCCCCACCCACAGCCTGTGAGGCTGTCACTGGGACCTGAGTCTGGCTAGGTTTAGAGCCCAGAGACTCTGAGTCCCTGACTCCCCTCCTCCAACCCTGGAACCAGCTGGAGCCTCCCACAGCCCACATGGAGCCCCTGCCAGGCTGTGGACAGCCCCCAGGCCTGCTACACAGGACTGCACGGATACAGCTGTGCTCCAGGGCCAGCAAAACTGCACCATGGATGCCCACTGAGAAGCACAAATGGACAGAGGGGCAGTGGAAGGCTGCCAGATCCCGAGTGCCCATCCTCTCCTCATCCCAAGCTGGGCTTTGAGAGGACATCCTCAAGTTCAGGACTGCCATCTGGCTGCCCTCTAGAGCCCCCACCAACTGACAGGGTCTAGACTCCTGAGGTATAAAATAAGGGGTTGTTGCTAATACAGCCACAACATACAGTTGCTCAGTTGCATACCGAACAACGACCTGGCTGAGGGACAACAGGTGCTGAGATCCAGGCTCGATTCTGCCTTGCCGGCGCAGGCGAGTAGCTCTGGTGCCCAGCCGCCCTGTCTTCCCACATACTTGCTCACTGGGCACTGTGCTCAGTGGGGTGTCCCTCTAACAGACAACTCGTTCTCATTCTCAAAAAAGATGTTGTCTTCCTCTGACTGTGTGGCTGGAGGAAATCCCAGCCTTTGCCATCAGCCCTCCAGCCTGTGCGGGTGTTTAGCTGCCCGTCCATCACAGACCCCCCTCCATCTCGCTGGCACTCTTCCCGACCTATCCATATAGACGTCTCTCCTTTGAGGCCATCCGTGGGAACAAAGAGCCCTCCTTTAATCATCGTTCCCATTTTATAGTGGTAACCAGACCTAGGAAATTCAGTAACTGGACTCTCACCCCACCTACCCTCTGCCCCACCCCCCTGCATCCCACCTGCACCCCAGCCTGAGTGAGCACTATCCCAGACAGCACAAGCTGAGGGGCATGCCTCAACAGAGCAGGAAGCTGACTGGGATGCACCTTGTCTGTTGAGCCACTGTGACTCAGATGCTCCAAGTCCCCTGACTCCAAATCTAGCCTTGAACCCTCTACCCGGACATACCCTATCTCAACACCTTTGCCCAGCACCAACCTACCCCACAGTGACTGCAATACCATACTGGTTCAGCATTCTTTATTTCCTTAGTAAAGTAACTGGGGGAAATCTTTCAAAGCATAGGAAACACAGCTTGTCCCACCATGGCCAACCTGGGTAGAAGGAACAAAGATAAGGTGTGAGGGAGGACCCTAGGGCAGCTCTGAATGCTCTCCAGCAGAAACAAAAGGCCTCCCGACTCCCATCCCTCAAGCCTTTCTTAACCCAGGGTTTGGGAAGGGAGCCGGCGAATGATGCCTTCCCCCTGGGGGAGTGGGTGCAAGAGGACATCCTGTCCCCCCCTTACCTTCCAGACTCAGCTGGAAGCCATTTAGCGGTTATTATGAGGTTGATAGAAGGGGTCAACTGAAGTCAAGGTTCTGTAGGAAGAAAGGATGCTGATAGAAGGAAGTGTGACCAGGCCTGGGCCTGTCTCCTCTGCCTCCCTCCCTGAGATCCCAAGAACTAGCCAGGTCCAGACAAGGACAGCCAAGCCACAGGCACTCTCTGCCTGCCAGCTGGAGCCTTTACTGTCCAAGTGGAGGTTTTGTAGAAGTGAGCAGGAGTCACAGGAGGGGCGGGTCCACAGTTCATTCATTTTTAAGTGCATTCCCCACAGCCCCTCCACCATGGTGGAGGTGAGATGTGCGGAGGAAGGAGCCACTAGGGAGAGCTGAGCTGAAGGAATGACTCTGGGCAGGTGGGAGGCCAGAGGCCAGAGATGCTAGGATCGAGACTAGCTGAGGAGGCTGCAAAATGAGGAAAAGGCACAGGGGCAGAGCTGAGGGGACGCGTTACCTTCCCACATGGGGGTGCAGGTGCCGAAGGGTCTCCGCGGGGTTAGGGGTGTTCTCCATGCGGTTAATGGACTCACTGAGGGCGTAACCTCCTGCTTTCTGGGGCTGGATGCCACCTCGAGTCCAGCCTTCCCGTTCCAGCCCCTTGGGCATGTTATCAAAATACCTAGTGTGGTGTAAGGGTTCTTGGCACTGCTTGCCTCTTTCTGAGACCTGTCCCTCCCTTCACCACCAACAGATCTTGGGCCTTGGAGCTCTCCAGTCTCCTCTGCCCATCATGGCTGAGCCCTTGTCCACCTAGGACACTCACACAGGAAGCCCGTCCCCATTCCTAGAGCTGAGTGCCCCTACCTCATTCCAAAACCCAGGTGGGTATGGAGAGCAACAGACAGTGTTCTGTGGTGTTGCTACCTGAGGCCCTGTCAGCACCCAGGGAGGAGCCCGGCATCTGATACCCTTCCATGTACTTGAGGAACCAGGACTCAAGCAGGTTCTGAGACACAGAATGAGTAGACTTGGGCCCCTGCCTTTACTTATGAAGACAGAATGCTAGAATGTTGATAGGTCCACCTGGAAATCAGTGGTTACAACCCCAGGGACCTTCAGGATCTCCAGCAGAAACAGTGTGTCTGGTACCTGGCAGGAATTCCTGATGGGTATCGACCAACAGAAAGACTATGTTTTGGAGGAGGGCCTACTGGGACCTCAAAAGTGGAACAGCCACATAAAAACAGACAGATCTTTGTCTCCCAACACTCAGAGTCCTCCCCTTCACAGAAAGTAGAGAAGCTACGGTGCTCTCAAGCTGAGCCCTAAGGGTTTAGCCCAAAAGCCACCAAGGGCTCAGCCAGATACCATGCAGACTAGCTTGTAATGCCGCCTTCTTACATCAACCTTCTGGCCCCAGCTCTCCTTCTCTTTCTCTAACCACACCCCAAGATGTGATCACACAGTTTGCCCTCCAGGGTCTAGGGCAATCTCTACCGGCAGTCAGGACTGGGAGAACAGGAAGTATTCCAGAAGAGGGGTAGCCAAAGATAAGCTTGACAAGCCAGAGAAACTTGGAATGAATACTCAAGTATTGGGGGGAGTCAATGTGTGTGTGTTGATAGATGAGGTGTTCTGGGAAGAAGCCTGGCTTTCCCAGGTCTAGAACTCTGTCCCCTCCTCCCCAAAACCACTTCCTGTTGGAGTGGGTTAACGCACATTTAATTCCAACAACTTGGAACCAGAGACAGAAGAAGCTATTTGCCATAAGCTCTAGGCCAGTCTAGTCTACAGAGAAAGTTCCAGGCCAGTCAGGGCCACATAACAAGATTGTCTCAAAAAAAGGGGGGGGGTATTATACTTTCCTTTTTGCTACTCCTAAATGCCCTCCCCACCCAGCCCTAGTTTCCGAAGCTGTCCACATGACTCTTGGGAGCACTGAACCTACCTGCTGAGGGAGCACTCAGCCTACCTGGCATGTGATGGATACAGTACCTTAGCAACTGATGTTTTGGCTGCTGCAGTGCCCTGTATTTGTTTATCCTTTCCAAGCCCACCAGCCTGGCTCTGGAATCATGCTCTGCCTGGCTGTGTGAGAACTCCCCTTGAATTGCTAGAACCTGTTTCTCCTGAGCAAGAAGCTCCCCCCTCCCACCCTGGCTTAAAGTCACTGTGGTGACAGCTTTTGAACCAGTGGCTATTGAGTCTGGGGCATGCCTGCCCGCGCGCACTCTCTCTCTCTCTCTCAGGCTGGGACAGCTCAGAGCTGTATGCCTTACATTGAGTTTCCGCCACAGGATGGCTCGCCTCATCACTGTCCTCTTTCCCTTCCATGCAGCTTCTACATGGTCCCTGAAGTCTGCTCTCCCCCTGAAGGGGCGGTCAGTACATGATGCTCAGCTGAGGGTCTGTTTAGAGTTCAGTGTGGCTCTTGGTTCTCCTTCTGGAGGTCGTGCCCTCATTACTTGCTCTGTTTCATTCATGTTCAGCCTGCTAAACAGGTCGCAGCTTTCAGCCAGGAAGGGAGCCTCACCCTTGGTTGTAGGTAGTCAGGTACCGCTGATCTCTGTCGGGTTCAAAGGGGCTCCGGAAATAGCTGGGGTTGTTAAGAGTGAACCCTGTGGGCTCCTGCACAAGAAGACAGCACAATGGTTAGGACTCGGGAGCCTAGGAGGGACAGGCACGGGCGAGGCAGCCTTACCTTGTTCCCTATAGACTCCCTGCCAAGCAGAGCAACATTTGACTGTTGCATCCGCTGGGGTGGCTGGTAAGACCTGTGGCTCGTGGTGGCTGGCTGTGGGCTTGGAGCAGGCATCTGTAGGGAGCCACAAGACATGAGGCTGTGTGGCTGGCTGAGGTCATAGAGTGGAGGAAACATGGGCAGAGGTGCTTCCCCCCTGCCAAAGAATCCCATGTTTCAAAGCACTCAGCTCCGTCCCGGCCCCCAGCTTTACACTCTGTGACACCCTTCATCGATCTCTGCCTCTTCCCATTCTTCCCTGCCGGGGCCCCATCACTCACTCTGGAGGTTAAGGTCCTTTCATTCACTCGGCTGTATCCCGTGTCCCGATCAGAGCCTCTGGTCAGCACAGGGAGGAACTCGTTTCCCTAGAAGGAACAAAGCAGCTGCGGGTACCACTCATTCACAATTCTAAGCCGATGTGCAACTCTCCCCACAGAGCTTACCTGAGGGTGATTTATAGGGAGGTAGTCTGACTTGGTGACACTCCGTCCTGGATGGAGGACCTGAGAGGGGTGTACAGTGGGGAATCAGCTAAGCCTCCCTTGCCCTCCGCCGCTCGCATACCTTCTGATTCCAGCCTCCACTGTGTCAAGCTTTCAGAAAGGCTATGTACAGACAGGTATGACTGGGGCAACTGAGGAATAGATAGAGTTTGGGTGGAATGACCAATCCCATGGTCCTGAAAGGGAGCCAGAAGGGAAGGTTCCCATTGAGCGACCTGGCCTTGCCCCTTTACCTACCTGGACCTCAGTATTCTCAACTATAAAATGGGACTCTGAACCACAGCAGAGGTGTTCTCTCCTACCCGTTCATTCCATACTTGACTGGGGGGGGGGGGCTTTGCGTCAGAAATTTAAAAAATATAACTGTAGACCCCTAGTCTTGAGAATTTTGATGCTCCTGAGACCACACTTACAGGGTCCCCGGCAAGCGCCTGTGAGGGTGGTTGAAAGACAATGGGATTCTTGGTAGTCTCTTCCGTGAAGCCAGACTCTTCTCTGGAACCAATTGTCTTCTTGAGCAAGGGATCTGCAAAAGCCACCACTCCGTGTTCTTAGTGGGACTACCTAAGTGTCCCAGTAGGAGAGGAACGGACTCCAGGGTCCAGGCCAGGAAAGCAGAAGGAAGAATGGGAATGGACAGGCCAGGAGTAGCTGTGATCAGGCTCAAGTGGCCCTGCTACAGGACAGAGCACTGAAATCAGCCCAGGGACTTATCTGTTTGCCTTCCCTCCTTTCTCTCCTTGGTAGCATCTGAAAACTGTAGTTCCACCCCCCCCCCCAGTCTCTCCTAGGGGCTGGAGAGGGAAGGTGAAGTTGGTAGGGCCTACCTGGATGGTTTGGAGTCTCCTTCATATACTTGGAATTGTACTCAGAGGACATGAAGCGTGGGCCCTGGAACATACAAGGCAAGACAATAGCAACACAGGGTGGGAGTCATGCATCCCCAGAGGGTTGCGGTAGCTCTCTGGATGTGTGAACTCCCAGTGGGCCTGGGAGGAAGAGACTAGCACAACACCCCAGCAGACATCTAATATTCCTGATGAATATTAGATGCAGTGCTCCAAATGCCTCCATGATGATTCCAAATTACACACACCAGGCTGAGTTCCTGGAAATGACCCTGAGGAACTCAGACGGAAGCAAGGGGGTCGTGATGAAGAGGGATAGACTGATGGAAGAAAACGCCCTATCGGCTTGGTCACGGAACACATGGGACAGGGCAGAGTGTGGTGGCCACTTTGATGCAGCTTGAGGACTATCAAATTGAAAATGCCTTGCTCTCTGCAATGTTTCAGGACCCAACCCCACACACAATAATTGATTTCCCTGGGAGAGAAACCAAAGGCCCAACCTCTGCAGAGGGAGGAAGCCGGTGTGGCGCCCCCAAGCCCTTCCCACTCCAGCCATGGCGGACACCCATTTACATAGTGCGAGTTCTCCCACTCCATAGAGCCCTTGCCCTGCTGCTGGTGGAGCAGGGGCACCTCCTTGGGCTCCAGTCCTGTGATGGTCTGAGGCCCGTGATCCTGGGTGTCGAAGTGGACCTTCCTGACCTGGAGGAGTGAACACAAGTGATCATCCTGGAAGGTGAGAGAGTACCAGTCATTTTCGAGCCTCCACTCCTAACAGAGCACCTTCACGGCGGTCTGTGTGCCTCTGTTACAGTGGTGTCAGTGCGGTCTTTCCTGTATCGGAACTTGCAACGTCTCGCTCATAGTGACGCTCATACCCTGACATGGGTCCATGGGGACTTTGGGTTCTCGGGCTGTTGCAGGCACTCAACTCCTTGCTGGGCCCCTCAACCAGAAACCTCTGCCTCAGGGCCTTTGTACTCCCAGCTGACTGACTGGAACACACATCCCTTAGTAGCTGTGGCTAGAGAAATGTTAGCCTCTTGAACCTCACCCAGTATCTCCGTAGTAATTTCCTTCCCAGCCTTTGGGCTTCTGCTTCATCAATCCTTCTCCCATGTTGTATTTTCCTCTGCTCTTACCCCTTCCAAATTTTGTTTTTGTTTTTTTGAGACAGGGTTTCTCTTTGTGGCCTTGGCTGTCCTGGGCTCACTTTGTAGACCAGGCTGGCCTCGAACTCACAGAGATCCACCTGCCTCTGCCTCCTTGAGTGCTGGGATTACAGTTGCCTCCCTCTGCCCAGTCCTGGGATTACAGGTGTATAGCACTATGCCTCGTTTATGAAGCACTGGGGAATGGAACCCAGAGCCTCATGAATGTTAGGCTCACCCACTGACCTACAGCCTAAGCACACTCTCACCACATTTCAAATGTATTCTGATTGGATTGGTTGGATGAATGGCTACCTGTCCTCATGACCATGGTGGTGACTTGAATGGCGGGAACAATGACGAGAGATGCAAAGAAGCTGGGGACAATTATGACAGTGACTGTGAGGCAGTGAAGGTGGTTGCAAAGGGTTTAACCTATGAATAGGATACTGGTATCCGTGAGGATGGAGTAGGGGTGAGGGTGGCGACAGGGCTGTGGGGAGAAACGGGGAGGCCATGATAGTGGGGAGTGGCCCCTCACCCTAGACTTGGGCTCCTCCGGGCTAGGTCATCTCAGCTTTGTGCAGTGCTTGGAGGTGCTGGCTTGTCAGAGGAACTCACCCTCCCTGACTTCCTGCACACATCCTGGGGCTGGCTCCTCTCCAGCATGGGCCCAGTACTGACCTCCTTGGAAAGTGGCCCAGTGTTGAATTTTTCTCGTGCATAGCCAGAGGTGGTCTGGTACAGGTTCCTGGGCAGGGGCTGCTTGCTGTCCGGTCCTTCTAAGGGACAGTAGCTCTGACTGGCCACAGACTTGGAAGTGTCATGGATTTGTTCCCTAAGGGGTGGGAGAAAATGATGACAGGATCTCCAGGGCTACCTGCTTTGTTCTTACGCTGAGGGCTGCATCACTTATTCCCAGAGGCTCCCATCTCTCCCATCCCTCTTGCAAATGTTTCAAGAGTCCACTGGCCATGGGGCCCAGACTGGGTACCATGCCCAGAGCCATCCAGGCGTTGCCTAGGAGCCTGAGGCAATGGCATCCCTGATAACTAAGATCCAGCAGGGCAGATCTGAGAGGAAAGGAATACTGGAGACTATACCCCGGGGCAGCGTTGTCCAGGGTGTCCAGGTGCGGTTTGTAAACCATGGGCCGATAGTTGGATTTGTAGCCTGTGCCCACATGGCACCCCATGCGGGGCTTGAACTCCTCTCGACCTGCCAGGGGGCAAGAGGGAAACAGGACCAAAGGTCATCAGAAGAATGAAGACTGGATTCCCAAGCAGGGCCAGCATCCCCCAGGACCTAGAGGCCACTAGGCCAGGGGAACACCCAACAACCCAGGTGATGGGAGCTGTGTAGGCCTGGCCCTTCAGAGGGCTATGATGGCAGGAAACAGCCAAGTGGAGCGGGAACACCATATAGCAGACTCACTGCAGGGACAGGATCAGGGAAGGGGTAGCCAGTCAAGGCCAGCTTGATAGTGTGAGCCCTTGGGCTCAGATCAGCTCTGTGTGGCAAGTCATTCTGTGCTAGGATTGATCCAGACAGTGTCCCTCTCCAGATCCCTCTTCCTACCATATACTGTGTGGGGGTGGGGGTGGGGAGTCCTTACCATAGGCTGTGCAGTAGCTGGTAGCATAAAACTTCAGAGGATCAGAACATCCCCCTGAACTCATCTTCACATAAGGAGAGACAACCCCGAGAGGGAGTTTTCCCATCATGATGCTGTGGGGCAAGGGCCCCACGGGCCTGAAAAGAAACCCAGGAGGCCCTCACGAGTCCCGATCCTGGCAGTGGCAATCCCTGCCCCCCGTCAGGCCCCTGTTCCGGTTTCTGGACACTGCATCTCAAGCCATCAGAAGAATCCATGCTCAACTCTCGCTCTCTCACACTGGATTGTCACATACCAGCGTTCAAATGTCCCCCATTTTAGAGCCAAGAAACTTTAGTGCCAAGAAATGAATTGAAGCTCTTAACCAGAGCTGGGATTTAGACCTGGGGTATTTCACTCCTCGTTCTCTAGTCTGCCATGACCAGATGACCACCAAAGAGTTCTCTCCTGTGAGATGTGCCCCCACCCCATCTGTTATTCAGTTCCTTCCCTGTCCACCTCCCTCTGGAAGTTGACTGTGCTCTCCTGGGGCCCTAGACAGTAGGCTCCACCCTCACCTGCCCTCTGCAGCTGGCTCTGAGGTCGGCAGAAGCCACAAGAGGTTGGAGCTGCTCAAGAGAAGCCGGCCCTCCTGAGGTAGAGATGGCCAAGCTAGAAGAAACAGAGTGTTGCTTAGCAACCATCACTTAGCAACAGCGTCCCAAGCCTCTGAAGTCCTTCTCAAGCCATGGCCCACTAAAGGGCCGACCCATGCAGGAAGGGAAGGACAGGCATGGCACAGAGTTAGTCCGTGGCTCTGGCCCCAGCTGTCTGCACAAGACCATGAAGAACTGCTTCTCTAACTGATGTGAAATAAAAAATAATCCTGGACAATAACTCCCATTTACAGAGTATCCACTTCTCAGCAGATACTTTACATCCTTCATCTCCACCCTCCAAGAGGCTCTTCCAGGTAGCTATTATTATCCCCTCTTCACTGGGGAACAGGCAAAGTAGCTCAACCAGCCAGAGATCTCAAAACAGTGAAGATTCCACGTGGGTAGATCCTGATCCCACTCTTATGCCTCTTGGTAAATTAATGTTTACTATGTTCTGCTCCAGCCAAATCTGTGCTAAGCCCTTTTACACACACTACCTCTTACAATTTCCCAGACTCCCCCATGAGCTTGGGGCTCTTGGTATATGGCCAATAACCACGGCAGCGGTTAAAATCAGGGCTCCCGCCAGGCCTGTTGGCTTTGATGAGGTGTTTTTCTTCCTTAACACTCTCACATCTCATCTTAATCAAGTGTGTGACATCTGGCAGAAAGTGGGGCCCAGCACCTGATGGAAGAAAGGGGGAACATTGGTACGTACTGGCGAGCTGTGGTCTAAACATAGCCCCGGCCAGCTCCACGGGGATTTCAGTCATAGCATGCAAGCCTCAAGTTGGTTTTCAGTCTTGTAAACATTGTGACAGTTGGATCTCCAGAGGTAGGGAGGAACTCTGATCAGTATCTGCCAGTTACTGGGGGTACAAATTCTGCTTTTATGGCTGTTTTCAAACAGACAATGCAGTGTCCCAAATGGGAACTTTAAATAATTTAATTTTTAACATTGCAGGGTTTAACAGCCAGCCTGTAGATTTCCTGCCTTCAGCTATCATGAGTGTGTGATCATCTCTTCTGAGACAATAGACACAGAAGGAAAGGAGCTACCCTGCCTACCAGCTAATGCAACATTAGCCCTACCAGCATCACAGACCCTGAGCATGTTATACCCCAACAGAGAAACCCCGTATTCAGAAGTAATCTCGGTCTAGAGGGGCATCGGGACAAATTGAGACCCACTAAATTCTCACCCTCCAAAGTCATGACTGCTCAGAGGTCAGAGACAGAGGAGTGAATGCACTCAGCCTAGCCTCCATCAAGCAGCTCCCAGCTTGTCAACAGAGAGGCTCATGGGTGCTCCACACATGAAACACGGGAAGACTGAGGCTGCCGGGGGGGGGGAGGGGAGGGACACTCAGGGCAAAGGCAGAGGGCAGTGCTCCTCAGGCACCCATGGGGAAAAGCTCTCAACCTGAGCTTGCACCTCGAAGCTGGGTGGCACAGGTTCTGGCTCTGCCGCTGAATGCACATGAGACTTGGTACAGGGTATGCATGCCAGCATGAGAGAGAAATCAAAGGAGCAGAAGCCCGAAGTAGCTGGTCTCGTTGCACGCACAAGAAGAAAGCGGAGAGTAGGGTTTGGAGAGGTGGCTCCGTGGCTGAGTGCACTTTCTGCTCTTGAAGAAAACAACACTTCAGGTGACTCACAGTCATCTGTAATTCCAGCTCCAGGAAATCCTACTCCCGATAAGAAAATAGCAAATGAATACATTCTACTGTTCAGGTAGCTGCCTCCATTTTATGCATTTTTTCTCCATTTATAAGTTCTCCAGGTTCTCCCTGGTCAGGCAATGGTCCTGTCCATAATTTAAACAGATCTGCCAGGTGCAGAGGCAGGGAGACCTCTGTGAGTCTGAGGCCCTTTCTACATACCAATTTCCTAGACAGCCAGACCCTTAGGGAAAGACCTTATATGAAAAAAAAAATCCCCTCCCCATAAGCATACCCTGTGGCCCATTTCCCAGGAAATTTTATAACCTATCAAGTTGACAATGAACACTAACCATTTTAGGTTCCTTCCACATTTTTCTTAGACCCAGTCTCTCATTGGTCTGGAATTTTGCCACATTAAGTCATGCTGTCTGGTCCCTAAGTTTCCAGGAATCTGTCTGTCTCTGTCTCCCATCCTGCCCTGGCTGGAACTACAAGTCCAATCCTCCACGCAAAGCTTATGAGTGGTTTCTAGGGAACCAAACTCAGGGTTTATGAGGCAAGTGCTTTTACCTACCGAGCCATCTTGCAGTTCAGTAGGAAAGGGCTTGGGCCAGTTAAAGACATAAATTCCACAGGATCTCAGATATGGTCATGTGAGGGAGTGAAATGAAGTTCTTCTGAGACTGAGCTCAAAACTGCCTCCTCCGTAGGACTTTCTGAGCTGGTTTCTGTGTCCGTATGCCAAGATGGCACGTCTGGCTCACAAGGTCAGACCTGATAACTCTGTCTGCAATCTGCACAGGCGGAGGGGAAAGGGGACACTCCCCCAGGGAGGTAATGGCAAATATGGAGCGACCTTCGGCCTGGGTTCTGGGATAGATTCTGTGTGTCTGGATCCTGTACGGGGAAGAACGTGGGAGGAAAATTCCAGGTAGGGCCTCTTGGGCTGCTGGAGCTGACGGAAGGGGCTGCTTGGGGCTGGCAACTCTGGGTTGTGGCAGACCTGTTTACGGTCGTGTAGCAGCATCTAGTGGTTGTAATGCAGAACCGCAGGTGAGGGCGTTCACAGAGCTGGGACTCCTCGGAGGAGCTCGCAGAGTGGAAGATGGCTAGAGCCTGGTTCACCTATGCACCCCTAAACACCCACTCTTCGGAACAAACTGGACAGGCCTGGCTCTCTTGAGGGGCATGAATCATAATGGATGCCCCTCATGGTCCTTGTTGAAGCTACACTGTGTGACTTGGACCTCACATCTGCTTCCCTAGGTTTTTCCACCTCTACAGAGAAGCTAACAATCCTTTCCATCTAGGTTGAAAATCTAGGAGCCACATCACCCCGCTTTCTTCCCATAATCGCTACTGTCCATTAACACCTACCTTTGTGCTGGGCACCAACCTGGCTTCTTACTTTTGAGACAGGGCTTCACGTCTACTTTCAATGTAGCCACTGATGGCCTTGATTCATAATCATAGTTCAAGACCCTGCTGTCTCCACCCACCAAGTGCTGGGATCACAAGCATGGATTATGGTACTCAGTTACTACAGTGCCGGCAGTAGTAGGCGAGGCAAGCACTTTACCAAGTTACTCTCCCAGGCTCCTCCCCGCATCTCATCAATGTTTGCTCCAGCCCTGCCAGCCAAGAATTACTGTTAATACGTTTACTTTCCAAATGGGGAGGCCAACTGCAACAGGCAGGAAGAGGTGGATCTTGGATCCAAACCCAGCTTTAACTAGAGATCCATTCCCTTCCTGCTGGGAAGTACTCTGCAGGGTGCTGGGACCGCAGCAGTGAGCTCTGTTTTTGCAAAGTAATGGTTACCTCGGGCACGAGGGTGACATCCCTCTCTTTTCTACATCTGACTCAGTTCAGATATTCATGCTCTGGGCTACAGGTCCCCATAAGAAGGTTAAATGGAGCATGTGAGATGTCACACCATCAAGCACACATCTTGATGGCTGGTCTCAGAGTGCAGCGCTCTCAGGAAGAGACAGGCCAATAGATCCCAGCTTAATGGAAGGGTACCATCCAAGGGGCATTCAGGCAAGAGCCTCACAGGCTGACAGTGGCTGCAGAGGAACACAGGATTTGCCGGGTGCCAGTCACCATCCTCATCACTTCCCATGCATTAGCATGTCTAAACCTTACCACATACAAGTGCAAAGGATCAGAGCCTCTATTGTATGGATGAAGGAACTGAGGCACAGAGAGACCACCTGGGTCACAGGGCTCATAGAAGAAACCATCGCTATCTGAAGCATGTTCGCCTGCCTCCAAGGCCATGCTGCTGACCACTCTGAAAGCACCTCATAGATGTGTCTGGAGTTCTCCAAGCCCTTTTCAAAAATCTTACTTTTGATGACATGCTTTTTAAAATCCTTATTTTTTGTTTGGTTGGGTTTTGTTTTTTTTTTTTCAAGACAGAGTTTCTCTGTGTAGCCCTGGCAAAACACCAATGTATGTAAAAATAATTTTTTTAAGTGTATACCATCATAGCAGCCTTTATCCTTTTCCTATGGTGGGTGATCTCTTATACCCAGCTTCTCCAATGTCCTGGCCAAACAGTTCACAGAAGAAAAGTGTCAAAAGTGGAAAGAATTGGGGTGTGGATGTAGCTCAGTTGGTAGAGTTGCCTGGCTTCATGATGCCCTGGGTTCAGTCCCTAGCACTGTATAAAACTGGTGATACCATCATACAGTGGCACACATCTTTAATCACTGCACTTAGGAGGTCAAGGCAGGAGAATCTTAAAAATTCAAGGCCATCCTCTGCTACATAGGCAGTTCAAGGCCAGTTTAGGCTACATGAAACCTTAACTTAAAGTTTTAAAGAGCACAAGCTTTGGGGCCTCATGGACACAGTCTTGTATCTGAGATCTTTCACAGACTATCCAAGGAGGCTTGTCCTAGTCATGGCAGTGAGTTGTGGCTGCCTCCTGAGCTGAAGTAAAGAGAGCGGATACAGCAAGTCTGAATAGTGCCTGCACGATGGACCCTGGGGAATGGCGGGTGGTGTGACTGTTTGATACAGCTCATGCATCCAGAGATGTCAAGGGATAGGGCTCCATCCTTAGTTTCTTTGCACTGGTACAAACGAGCCTGAGTGAAGCAGGAGTGCCAGGGCAGGACCAACCTTTCAAAACTGCTTTGAGAGACTGGCTTGACAGAACAGTCAGTAACATGTTCTCCAGAACCCACCTTTCTTAAAGGTGGGGAGGACTGAAGAGGTGGCTCAGTGCTTGCTGCTTTTGCAGAGGACCCAGGTTCAGTTCCCAGTACCCACAAGATGGTTCACAACCATCTCTACTCCAGTTCAAGGAGATCCGATACCATATGACCTCCAACGGCACCACAAACACATGTGATGGTGGTGTGTGACCAATCTTTTCCTAGGAGGACACACCATGGATAGGCAGCCCACAACATACCAAAGTACCACTGAAGTCCAACTTGGTGAACCAATGAATTTTATTGAGGTTACTTATAGGAATGTGGATGGGGGGTTACTTACAGGAACAGAAACGACTCAAAGACAGCTGCATCACCAACGCCCACCCCAGCATGTGTGACAGCTCACAAAAGCTGGGAACCTGGGGCACACTGAACAGCCTGTAGGCAACTAAACAAGCTGAAGAGCGTTTTTTTTTTCTTGGTGCCTCAATTGGTCTAAACCTCTTCCAGGCAGCTTGAGTGGTTTCTGCTTCTTCCAGGAACCTGGTCTGGTCTCAGAGTCTTGTTTGCAGCTTGGATCATCTGAGAGTCTACTTTGCAGCTTGGCTTGTCTGAGAGAGACTCTCAGCTTTTATAGCTGGCCTAGTGAATCTGGTCAGTTTCAGGGACTTCCTAAAGCTATTTTGGGTTCTCTAACTTGCAGGATGGAATGTTTCAATCTCAGAGGAAACTGTTCCACAACAGGTACACAAGTGCTTGCACACACAAGCAAGCAAGCAAACAAGCAAAACATACACACATTAAAAAAAAAAAGCCAGGTGTAGTGACATATGTCTTGGGAGATAGAGAGGAGAGGAGAGTGGGAGCTTGCTAGTCAGCTGACTGAAGCCTACTAGGCAAACTTCAAGGCACTGAGACACCTTGTCTTAAAAGGTCAATTGTAGAAACAGCTCAGTCAGTAAAGTGTTTACCATGCAAGCATGAGGACCTGAGCTTGTCTCCCAGAATACACATGAAAAGTCTGGGGACAGCAGCCTACTCCTGTAAGCCCAGCCTTAAGAAAAAAGAGACAGGATAATGGATCCCTGGGGTTCCTGGCCACCCAATCTAGCTGAGCTGTGAGTTTCAGGTTCAGTGAGAGAGACTCCATCTAAAAAATTTAGGTGGATAGTGTCTGAGAAAAATAGCTGACACTGACCCCTGGCCTTCACACACATGCACACCCAAACATGCATACACACATATAAAGACAATTTTAAAAAAATAAACATGGTAGATGGTATCTAAGCAATGAGAGCTGAGGCTGTCCTCTGACTTCCACATGCAAATGTACACACACACACACACACACACACACACACACACACGCAACTTCGATGACTCTGTTCATGGAGTGACATCCCTGAAGACTGAAATGCCCTGAGACTACAAGGTTAAATGCAATCTCTCCCCAGATCCTTTCTTCTAAAGACACTGACTCCCAGGAATGGGTAGTGGCTGTCTCCTCACACTGCACTCCTAGCTTAACTCTGCTTCCCTCTTTGGCCTCCATCAACTTTTCCTGGAAGAACTCTACAGTGCTGATTTGATGGCTGTTCTGGCTCTGCCTGTTCTGTTCTCTCACTGTCTCCTCCAGGTGAACTTGTTGATCTTGCACAAGACTTAAATATTTATGACTCCCTCAGAAGATGCAGCAAGACAGAAGAGCAAGCAGGAGCTGCTCTCAGCCTCTCACAGCAAGGGAGTTTCTTTGTAGCCATCAGCAAGACAGACAAGCAGGGCAGGGAGAGTCCTGCAGAGCCCAGAGATCTAGGCTCATTGCCCAAACCCAGCCCTCCCCTCCCCAAGCCCTTTTCCTTAGCTGCATTGAGGAAACATGGAGAAATTATTCAGGGTGGAGTGGAGAACCCAGAAAAGGCAGTGGTCCAGTGCTGAGTCCACAGCATGCCAGAATGACAAGACTGAATAAGATCATTCCCAGCCTGCCTTGAGGCTAGACTGACTGATGCTGTGGGAGGAGCTATAGTGTGCCATGCCCATCTGAGGTCCCTGTGAAGGTATGAGGGGCCTCTCAAGAATGGAGACTTAATGTGGGACCCAGCCCATGGGAGCAACCTTGTACTATATTATGTGTCCCCCAAAATTGAATGTCCCGAAAAAATCCTTCTGTTGAAAACAACCCCCAAATTTATGCATTTGGTGGTATAAAGATGTGACTGTAATTAGATATGTCAGGCAGGTTGGGCCCATGAGGGGAGCATTAGTGGCTTCACATGAAGAGGAAGGGACCCCTGCGCAGACTCCCCTTCTATCTAACCTGTACTGACTTGTCCTTCTGTCTCTAGATGACAAATACAAAGGTCAGCCCCCTGATGCTGGCACCCTCCTCTGGACTTCCTAGTCTCCAGAGCTGTAAATGAAATAAATTTGTTTCTAATTGACTCGGTCCGTGGTATTCTGTGATAGCAGCAGGAAACAGACTAAAACACAGCCTGAACCCACCACAGCATCCCTGTCTGTGGCTGCAGTATTCCACAAGGGCACATGGAGTGCTCTGCCTGTGGGAGCCCCAGGGTGAGGGCAATAAAGATGTCTTGCCAAGCCCACCATCAGCCCTTAATGACACATTACGCAAGCAGGAAACACATATGTGCTGCTAGGAGCCACCAAGTCCTGGAGTCACAACTCAGCCCATCCTGACCTGTATGAGTTTTTATCTTCAATATTGGTTGCCTGACTGATTGAAGAGTCCACAGGTGTATATGTTTGTGTGTGAGAGTGCCCATGGGCCACAGCATGCACTAGAGATCAAAGCCCTCACCTCTGAGGTGACAGCCTCTGATGTCAGCCCTTCACACTCACCTTGTTTGTGGCAAGGACTTTTTATTTTTGAACCTGTGCTTCACACTCGTGGCTGGAGAGCTTCTAGTGGATTCTCCTGTCTTCTCTCCCACGTTGCCATAGGCACTCGGAAGCTACAGAAACATCCTCCTGAACCCAGCTTCACACAAGTTCTGAGGCCATTAAGCACCTTTATCCATTGAGACATCTCCTGGCCCAAAACCCTAATTTTAACTTACTTGCTTTTATTTTATGATGCTGAGGATGGAGCCCAGGGTTTTACAGGCATGCTAGGCTACCACTGAATTATGTCTGATTAAGCATAGTAATTTTTAAGCACTATATTGCTATACTTTGCATGTTAATCATCTCTCAAGGGTTAGTGTGTTAAAGCCTTGGTCTCCACGGTGGTACTATTGGGAGGCACTATGACCCTTTAAGAGGTGGAACCTCACCAGAGATCCTCTTGAAGAGGATATGGTGACTTTTGCTTCCTGGCCACCAAGTAAACAGTTCTCTGCCACACACCTCCTGCCATAGCCTGTTGACTACCCCATCAGAAACTATAGCAATGGTTTCTGACCAGTCCTAGACCAGAACCTTTGAAACCATGAACCAAACAACCTTTTTAGTATTTATAATTATCTCAGCTGCTTCATGATAATAAAGAAAACCTAAAACCACTGTTTTACTTTAGAATCGAATGCAGTAGTTTTAGCATGCCGCGTATAAAATCTGCCATTCTCGTTTCTTAAAGCTCTAACCTGAATCCCCCATACCCCACACACACACACACTCGGTCTCTCCCTGCCATAAACATTGCAGCCATCTCTGAACATACCCTGCAGCCCTCCAAGTGCTTGTGTATACCTGTACAATTTCCTCTGCCTGCAATCTCTCTCTTTGCTGGGGCACCCTTGCCAAAGCACAGACCTGAAAAGTCTCTCCTTGGACAGAGCTCCCTTGATGGTTCCTGGCAGTGACCGCAAAAGAGCATTCTCCAGATGCATTTGTGCTTTGTTTGGACAGAGGAATGCCATATATAAGAAGTGGGATCGCATGGGAGGATTAAGAGGCTGGTCTCGAGGTCCAATAGAACCTTCTTTGGGAGCAGCAGCACCCACCAGACACTGAGGTCTTAGGCAGTAGCCTCAGAGAAAAGAGGGTTGGCAGGATGCAGGCAGCAGGCCCCAAGCAGCATTGTGGTGCGCCTGACGGGAGACCGGAGTGACGGTGCGCTCCAGCTGTTTCAGGAGTGATCTAGACAAACCAGAGACACCATGGGCAAGAGTGGGATATCTCATCGGCCCTGCTTCCCAGCTTCAGTGGGGATGATAAGAGCACCCCTGCTCTTCTGTATGAGATATGAGATATGTTAGTGGCACACTTCACACATGTCAAGCACTTCTCAGCTCTATGGTCTCAGACGCAGGCTTCAGGAGGTGTTGACTAATCAAATTAAGGGGAGGAGATACTGCTTGGTTGTCTTCCTGACACTTACTAGGCCGCAGGTCATGTGACCCAGGATCCCAGCTCCAGAGCCTCCTGCCAAGCTGCATAGAGGCCTGTCAGGTGGCTGGGGTCTCTGCGGTTTTCTGGAAGCTACACCTGCACACACATGACTGAAACAAAACAGTCTGGACATTTGTGCCAGAGCAAGCAACAGAAATCTTTCAAGTCTTTTGCTTTCTCCACCTCCACACATGGGGCTCTGGCTGGTGACTTGGCTAAGACAACCCAGGGGCAGTACAGCTGGGAGGCTCAGGACTCAGCCCCTTCCTGCTGGTCTTTGGAGACAGACTCAGGATATGCCTTCTGGAAAGCTGGGGAAGCATCCAGCTGAGGCTGGGAGTGTGTGTGTGTTTTCCTGCCATTAAGCTAGCCAGCAGTTTCTGTCCACCTGAGAAGCATCCTGCCTACCCTTAGCAGGGTTGGTTGCAGCCAAGAACCTTGGGGCTCCAGGGCCTTATGGAGTAATGTCTGTTCCCTGAAGCACACCCAAATTTAGCTTCTTTTAGCATCTTGTATCTTCAGAGGCCAGGGAGACAACCAAGTGCGTGGCTCTTGGCGAGAGTGACAGGTTCATTCATTAAAGCCCTTTTTCCTGTGGAAGTGGAGGACAGTGAGCTCCCTGGAAAGGTGGGGCTTCCTTCCCCACACTGAACCACTGGAAGTGGAGAAGGGTCAACTTTCTCATTCCAGCAGCCCCCAGAGATTCTCACTGCTAGAACGTTTACTTTGGGGTTCAAATCAGGTTCTCCTATCTGTAGAGTTTGTTTTAGACAGTCTCATTTAGCCCAGGCTGGCCTCCAGCTAGACGCCCTCCTGACTCAGGTCCCTAAGCCTGGGCTTATAAACATGTACCACTGTGCTCTATTTTTACAGTGTGGAAGGCGAAGCCTACCACCTCCAGCATGTTAGGTTAGCACTTGGGGAACTGAGCTACACGTGCAGCCCTCCATTAGCCATTCCATTCTTTTTTTGTATTTTTTAAAATGTGGATGAGCATATTGTCTGCATGTGTGAGCTTCTCACCCATGGAGTCCAGAAAGGGATGCCAGATCCCCATGGAAGCAGTTACAGTTGATTATGAGCTGCCACGTGGGTTCCTCTGCAAGAACAAGTGCTCTGAGCCATTCCTCTAGCCCCTAGGCATTTTTCATCAATGAATTAATTTTTGTGTATGTATATAGGTGCATTGCCACCTAATAAGCATAGAAGATAGATGACAACTTGTGGAAATCAGCTCCTACCACCATGTGGTATGTCGCCTTTTTTTTCAATTCTCCTTTATTGGAGTTTTTTGGTCCTCTACCTCCCTTCCACCAACCCCCCAACCTTAAATATGAGAGAGAAAAGATTAGTAGGGAGACGGATCCCAGACCCCTTTGCTTCTCCTGGCTATTTAGGGTCAAGGGGTTCTTTTAGGCTCTCTGCCAATCTCTGTCAACTGCAGCCACAGCTAGCAGTCTCCTCCATGCCACTGAGCCCCGAAGGGTTTATCTCTCTCTGCTCCAAACTGCCACACCAAATGCCATACCACACCTTCTCTTTCTAGGCCCTCCTATTTATACTCTCAGAGTCCTAGATCACGCCCCTCTCCGTGCTGCAAGTGGAAGCCGTTACCAGCTGGCATAAGCCAAGCTATGAACGAGACAATTAACAGGTGTGGACAAACTATAGCCCAACTAAAATCCCACGTTTGAGACAGAAACAAAAGCATATTTACATAACATACAAAGAAACCAAAACTTCCATTACAATGTGGGTCCTGAGGATAGAACTCGGGTCAGCAGGCTTGGCAGCATGTGCCTTTGTCTGCTGAGTCATTTCACAAACTCAACTGGTAATTTTGTAAGTAATTAAGGAATCTCTTTTGTGTGTCAGATAATGAACCTGGCTCTATTTAACTAAGGAGAACAAAACCAAACAACATCACAACCAACCAGATCTAGCCTTGGTCTGTGATGTTTAAAATCCAACAAGGACACAGACTTTGGTTAGACAGTAGATAGATTTAAACCTGAGAGATGAGGAAGGTGTCTGTGAGGAACTGGTACCTGCACCCAGAGTTGGAGGAGGAGAGGGATGAAGCAGGGAAGGGAGGGAAGAACCTGTGCAAAGGCTCTGTGGCAGGACACATTTTGAAAAAGCTGAGAGGTTTTAGGTGCAACTTAGAAGCTGAAGCACAGAATCTGAGAGGGATTAGTTTAAGATGGAGGCATATCGTAGTCTACTGACACGGGTCTGTGATTCCAACTACTGCAGAAGCTGAGGTAGGTGGATTGCAAATTTAAGGCCTGCACGAATTACAGAGCTCAAGCCATCTTGAACCTAGCAAGGCCAAGAAGAGATATGACATATAATCTCCGTCTTCCTCAGTTTTCTATTTCTGTTGCAATACCTAAGATATACAAGTTAAAAGAAGAAAAAGGCTTACTTGGCTAATTATTTTACAGGGTTCAGTCTATGGTCATTTGGCCCCATTGCCCCTGGATCTGTGGCAAGATGTAAAGTGAACAGTATGTGGTCGAATAGTCCTCACAAGAGCCAGGAAGCAAATGAGAAAGGACAGGGCTGAGGTACCTAATGCCCTTCCTCCTTGAAGGCTCCACCTTCTGCTGACCCTAACTCTTCCCAATATCTTAGTCAGTGTCACAGACTAACACCCAGGTTTTAACTTGTAGGCTTTGGGGACTACTCATCCAAACCATGGCAACTTCAAGGAGCTCTTGGAGGTCATCTTGAGAGTTTTTCCTCCTCTTCTCACTTCCTCCTTTTCTTCCTCCCCTGTACTCCCTCCCTCTCCTCTTCTGTTGAGTTGTTAAGGCATAGTAGAGGTGCCACGTTAGCAGTCAGCCCAGAGGCTGGTTTAAAGGAGAATTACTCACATATAGGTGGTCAGGGCACCCTGCTGTGGATGAGGTCACTATTGAGAGCATCCAGAGAGAAGAGGTTAGCATCATAAAGAGCATCCTTTTCTATGACTTGGACATGACTCATAGAGGCAAAGATGTGACTGGAGAATCCAGGAAGTCCAAGGAAATGTCAGCTCATAAAGCCAATGTGGTGGTTTCTGCTACTGGCCAGAAGCAATGGCAACAGATACCTGAGGTCAACTCGGTTTAAGGATGCAGAGCTGTGCTTGGGAAGAGATACTATTCCTAGAGTGAGGAGGTGGAAAGCTAGTGACACACCATGAGTCCACTGTCCCTGGTTGCATTGATGACACATGATGAGTCTGTCCTACTAAGATGAGATGGTGATACACCATGAGCCTGTTGGCCTAAGATGTGTCAGTCAGACTGCAACAAGCAATGACAAGAAAGAGACTATTGAGCCAAATCTTCAGCTTACAGTGCTCTTTTCACACTTTGAAATAATATAGGCCCTCCTGCTTTGTGTAGCCCGCTATCCTGACCTGGTGGCCTCTTGGAAATCAGTAGCAGTAAAATGGCAGGCAGAAGGTCATCTTGGATGATCCTGGGGCCCAAGGCGTCTGGCCTGACTGATAACACAGCACCAACCTCCTTACTGAAGCTCTCCCTGGTTTCCTGTGTGCCTAGGAAGTTCCCCACACTCTAGTAAGCCATTTACTCAGAAAGCAGAAATGATGTAGAAAATGGAAATGGCCAGACACTCCCATCTCTGGGAGTCCTTTTGTTTGCCAAGCCAAGCTCCTATGTCCAGCTCAAAGTCTGGAGTCTATGGTGATATGCAATAGCCTTGTCTCATGCTGTGTAGCTTCTTTGTCCAGCCACTCAGCCACCTGCAGACCTGGGACAGTCAACTGCTGTGCACCTAGACTATTCTTTTACTCTTCCCATTGGCCCAGGTCTTCTCTCTGGGTGGGTGGGGGTCTTCCTTTGCCAACCTAATCCTTGGCTATAAGGAAGTAGGCAGCAAAGCAAGCTATTCCTACGAGCAGCATACTGTCCCCACTGCTAGCTCAATGTCTGTATTAGTTGTCACTTGCTGTTCAAACAGCAAAGGAAAAACTGTATGTGTTCAAGTAAAATTGCTGTACTAAGTTCCTAGTTTTGGAGATACTGAGTAACTACTTAAAAAAAAAAATTGAGGCCTGGCAAAATAGCTCAGTGTAAAGGTGCTTGCTCCAGCAATATCATTAGCCTGGATAGTTCAATCCCCAGAACCCACATGGTGGGGAGAGAGAACTGACAGAAATTTCCCAAACTGTCCTCTGATCTCCACACACAGACTCACACACACACACACACACACACACACACACACACACAAATGTGTGCATGCACAGTTTTAAAGTTTAACAAAAATTGCATGGGAAGTCCACCAGTTCAAGGGGCAAGAATATCATTCACACTGGCCAATCAATGGCTTTTCTCCCTGTAAGCAAGGCTACATGGGGAACTTAATACCTACTACATCAGTTACCAACTGAGGCAATAATGGTACATAACAAATCAGCCCAAAACTTGGTGGGATGAACTAATAATCCAGAGTCTATGGTTAGCAATGAGGATTGGATGTAACTAATTCTGGGCTTTTCTTCCTTCCTTCCTTCCTTCCTTCCTTCCTTCCTTCCTTCCTTCCTTCCTTCCTTCCTTCTTTCCTTCCCTCTTCCCTTCCTTCCTTCTTTCTTCTAAAGATTTCCTTATTTTATGAATATCTTGCCTGCATGTATGTCTATGTACATGTATGTACAGTTCCTGAGGAGGCCAGAGAAAGATACTAGATCCCCTGCAACCGGAGTGACAGACAGCTGTGAGTTGCCATGTGGCTGCTGGGAACCCAATTCAGGTCCTCTGCAAGAGCTGTGGCGGTGCTTAGCTGTTCAGCCTAATTGTTGTCTTTACCAAACTCACCTTTAGTTGAGAATGGGGGTGGCTTAAGACATATGTCCCTCACTCTCCACACATGTGCCAGGACAGGCTGGTGGGTGGCAGCAGAGCGGAAGAACTAGAGTGAGCACTTGTCATGAGAGCTTCATGATCTCTGGTGGCCAATGCCAGGCCTGTGGCTGATCCTGTCACAGCTGCACAGCAAAAAATAAGGCTGCCAGGGTTAACAGTCTGTTTGGCAATCTCAGTTGGTGAGCTGAATTCAGAACAAGGAAATTATGTCTAGCCTTAAAGGTCCTGTGGCCTGGTATTTTCATTACTACTGCAAAGACAGACCTCCCACCCACCCAAGGCTAGCATCTGTTTTGCTGCTGCCGTAGGGGGCCAATGACTGAGACACACACAGATGAGGTCTCCCATGCCTTCCATTTAGCCATCCCTCTTCAGTCATCCCTGGAGTGTGAACTGTATCTCATTCATTGATCAGTCTGTGTGTCTGGTACTGGGCCTAGCACACTGCTTGGCAATCAATGAAATAAAGCACAGAAGAAAACAGTGAGTACTTCAAGGAAAGAAGAGACACATTCTTCCCTATCCCCAGGGGCTAGTGAAAACCTTTACAGTGTATCTTTCCAATAAGATTTCTGAGCATCACTCACTCTGCTTCTACTTAGACAGGAGATACAGTATCTAATTCAGTAGCCACTAAAGCCTCCCCTGGTGTGAACCTGCTGAGGGATGGGAGCCAGGAGCAGCAACAGTCAGGGAGCAAGTGTCCAGCTCAAACGAGGGCTGGCCTTGGGGTCTCCAGCCTCTGGAGGAACCAGTGCTGGCTTGACAGTAACAGCCTTGGAGCAGGAGCTGTGATGGGGTGAAAACCCATCTGGGGACCCTGAAATGAGGTCCTTATGTGCTTCCTGACAATACTTACCCAACCATCCCCGCTAGCCCCTCTGAGGAAGCAGCCAGGCAGTGGCAGGGCAACCCTGTAAGATTCAAACTTTGTCTCTGTAGCCCAGAAAAGGAAGAAACACTCAAAGCAAAATAGGAATACTAATCCTTCCCTCCTGCTCTCCCCTCCCTAAGCTCAAAGGAAGTCTGAGCTCAAAATGTCAGCAAGAGAGCTTGGCTGTGTGTCCTACTTGGAGGGCTTAAGTAATTAAGTCTGCAGTGGCTAAGGCTGTGACCATCTCTCTGTGAAAATCAACGCCCCAGGTTACTCATTACAGTTTGAATATGAAATGTCCCCCACAGGCTTACATACTGGGGACTGCTCTGGCAGCGGATGGGCTTTTGGGAAGGAACTGGCTCCTCAGGACTCTGACCTCATTCCTTATGGAGTTATTATACGGTGGCATTATTTGGAGGTAGTGAAAAGAGGCGGGGCTAGTCGGAGGAGGTAGGTCCTGGGGACATAACCCAGGATGCATCTTGTCCCTTCCTGTCTGTTTCTGCCTACAGCCTAGCTGTGAGATGAGGAATGTTGCCCCTCCATGCCCTTCTGCAGTCGTGCTCTGCTTCAACAGCCCCAAAGCGACAGAGTCAGTCAACCATGGCACGTAATTTGAAAATGCGAGCCAAAACAAATCTTGCCTCCTTTTAAGTTATTTATGCCAGGCATTATGTTTACAAGAAGTGACTAACACAGTTCTACAGGGAGCCACTGGAGGGTAGCTACAGCTGAGTCATCAGAATCAGGAGCCTTCCATAGACTGCAGCAAGACCCATAAAGGGGCAAGCTGAAGCAGCTTATGTGGTGATGCAGTGTGGCCCACAGTAGCCCTGGGGGCTACTGCCTCCTTTCAGTCCCTAGTCCTATCACTTCCTACCTGTGGCTCTGAACAAACCCATCCTACCAAGCCTTATTATTTACCAATAGGGAGAAATGGTAAACAAGGATCAAATGATAAGATCCACATAAAACCCTTAGAAATCTGGCACATGTTCAGAGTTAACTATTTACAACGGGTACTAGGGTGCCAGGTAACACGCAGAGCACTTTCTGTGTATTCCTTCCTTTGGTCCTTATCCCTGCACTAGAAGGTTAGGCTCAGGTTCACATCAACAAAAGAGAAGTGGAAGCTGGAGAAGAAACAGGGTCACCTGACTAATCAGTGGCAGTTTTAGGATTCTAACTGAGCATGAGTTCCCAAACAGCTGCTCTTAGTTTTACAATTCGTTGCAGGATTAGGGACTCAACCCAGATCTCATGCACAACAGGCAAGTGCTCAACCACTGAGCCATACCCTGACTCCCATCCCCCAATATCTGCTCTTAACAGCTTTGTTCTTTTCACTGTATGTCGCACACATGCTCACATGTACACTTGACCTCTGACATCAGAAGAGGAAGGCAGATGCCCTGGAGCTGGAGTTACAGGTGGCTATGAGCTGCCTGATGAATACTGGAAACTCAACTTAGTTCTCTGCAAGAATAGCAATTGCTCTTCACCATTGAGCCATCTCTCATTTCTTATGTTTAATTATGGGTCTGTATGTGGTGTGTGCACATGGAGGCCAGAGTTTGGATCCCTCTGGAGCTGAGTTACTGAGGAAGTTCTGACCGGCCCAACATGGGTGCCAGGAAACAAGTCCTCTGCAAGAGCAGTAGGCGCTGAGCCATCTCTCCAGCCCCGACAGCCAAATGTCCTTATTAGACACCAACAAGCTGGGTATGCAGCACCCACTTGAATTTTGTGTGTTTGGGTGTGATAGCATGGTTTAGGGGTCAGAGGACAACTTGGAGGAGTCAGTTCTCTCTTTCTATCATGTGGATCCCAGAGATTGACCCAAGTTCTAAGGCTTGGTGGAAAGCACCTTTATCAGCTGAGCCATCTCACTGACTTCATGACACACACTTGTAGCCTCAACATGTGGGAGGATTGGAGGTTTAAGTCATATCAAGTTCAAGGCCAGCCTGGGCTACATGAGGCTCCATCTTTAAAAAAAAAAAAAAAAAAGAGCAGCAAAAACAAAGGCACGCGCTGTGCTGGGTACTCACATAAAATGGCGTGCCTAGTTTACATTTTACAAATACTCTTATTGAGCAGCAATCTCTAAATTCAGGATTCTAAATTCGGGATCAGGCTTTAATGCTTTTCATCATTGTGGGTGAGAATTCTCCACATATTTCCACTTTTCAAGACTGACAGTCTTTCTCGGCTTAGATATCTACATTTCTTCCAATGAACTGATTTATTTTAAATTGAAAAAGGATCTCACTGTGTTGCTCAGGCTGGCCCATGACTCCCAGACTCCAACACTTTTCTTCTCTCAAAACGTTGAGTAGAAAGGAGGATAGGTCCGTACCACCAGGCATGGCTAAATGTTTCTCAAAGAGTGGCTCTGCCTAAAGCTATCCACACAGCCTTCCTAGGCTGGGAAGATGCTTACACAGAGCTTGCTGGGGAACTCAGGCGTCATCAGGTGCCATCAGGTGCTTTGGCTAGCATCTGAACAGTCTCATCAAGTGGCTGATGGGCTATACTATCAAGGTGGACTTTCAGCTTCCCAGTCTCACTGACCTGCTCACCACATAAGGTTGTTTGGCTTACTTTAGTGCAAGAATGAGTGTGCTCGCTGGTGTTTGTGTGAGTGGGTTCGTACACATGTATGCACATGTACCTGCACATGTGTTTGTGTGAGTGGGTTCGTACACATGTATGCAAGGGTCAGAAGTTGACATCACCTCATTTTTTGAGACACAGTTTTATTCTGTAACCCTGGCTTGGCTGGTATTTAACTATGCAGCCTGGGCTAAACTTGAACTTGCAGCTATCTATCTCAGTCTCCTAAATGCTAGGTTTACAGGCAGGGGCGTCATAACTGGCTTCGTACTTACTTATTACAAAGCTCTCCTCTGCCTGTCTAGCCTCAAAGTGGCAAATGGACTGGAGGATACATGGGAAGCTCTCAACTACCTCAGGAGACTCCTTCCCTGCAGATGCTTAAAAATATAAGCTAGACTGTGCCACTGTCGCCTCAGCTGGGGCTGAAGAAACTGGCTGGCTGACCTCCAGATGGTGCTTCAAGCCAGTAAGAGGTGCTTCTCCAATGGTAGCCACTTACCTGTCATGGAAAGCCTGGGTACAACTGAAAACAATGAAGAGCTGATGAGAAGGAAGTAGCCTTGACCTGGTGTGATGTGTCTGCAGGAGCCTATGCAAAGGGATTCACAGGTCCACTTCAGGGTAGGTCAGATGCTCATGTGCCTGACACAGGCTCTGAATGAGGTCAGTGAACAGCAACATGTCAAACTGAGAACAATGAGTCTAGTTGCTGCTTTTTGTGGGTCCTGTGGAGTTGCTGGCCCCGGCAATATGTTTATTAATTTTTTTTAAAAAGGCACTGTAGCTGGCCTAGTTTCACTTAATGTCTAATAAAAAGGAAAAATGTTTACATAGCACCCTTGGGCTTGAACACTGAGTAGTTGAAGCTAGCAAGATCCTTCACTTTCAAAGATGACATAAGCCAGCAGGCTGGAAGGAAAACAATTCCTTTAGAAGCATGCCATTCCCAGGTGCAAGTGACAGCAGCTGAACACTATGTGAAATAAGAAATGAGGGTAAGAAGGGATCAGAGCCGAGGTGGAGAGAGCCCACACTGCATACTTGGCTTCTGGGGCTCGTTGTATAACACGCCCAAGATAAATGGGAAAGGTGCTATGCAATTCTTGTGCACTCCTTACAGTCCAGATGTTTCTATTTATAAACCCTGCCTGCTTAGCACTCCCCCCACAGGGCATCAGAAGCCCAAACAAAGGGCCAGCATCTCTGTAAGCTCCTGCTTCTACTCCCCAGATCTCATTCCCATTCCTTACTTGAGTGCTAGACTTTTCCATCAAAGGACTGTCACTGGGGTAGGTTTTTTTTTTCCTTTCATTTCCATTCTGGTAAAGCACATTGTGGTTACTTTAATAGGTCAGCCTCTTGACTTTCAGGTAAGACTGCCCTGCATGTATGCATGCATTTGAGAAGAGGCAATATGTTAGAAGACAGCCTTTAAATCTCAGGGTGAGGCTTTGAGCAAAGGCTCAATCTTCCCATGGTATTCTGTGTGCAGGGCACCATCAAAGTATTACCTATTATAGCTCCTAGCAACTTGAGACTGAAGTGATTATCGCCCTTAGTTAGAAACCAAAGCTTAGGCCAGTGAGTTTATCCAACAGCTAAACAATGAACTGAAGGCTTGAACTCACAACCATCATGCTACAGTGCGTCTTCCTTTATCAGAGCTGTTCTAGGTGGCCAAGGTGGAGGAATCGCTTCAGTTTGGGAAGCAGCTGGTGGCCTCCCACCACCGAGCAACACACAGCTTGTGTCTCAGAACTGTCATTTATTTACTTGCCTTCAATATCCCAGTGTAATATCCAGAAGTGAAGGTTAGTACTAAATATTAGCAGTGAAGCTGTACTGTCTAATAGAAAGTTTGTGGGCTTTGGATGTAGGTCAAAATAAACCCAGCTTTTTTCTTGTTCTTTTTTACGATTTATTTATTTTTAAGTGCACTGGTGTTTTGCCTGCATGTATGTCTGTGTGAGGGTGTCAGATCTTCTAGGACTGGAGTTACAGACAGTTGTGAGCTGCCATATGGGTGCTAGGAATTGAACCCAGGTACTCTGGAAGAATAGTCATCTCTCCAGCTTCAAATTCTGGCTTTTTGATCATGGATGTATTACTGACTCCTTCCAAAGCAACTCTCTTGTCTATAACAGGCCTAATGCTATCTGTCTGTGGAAGTGCTATGAGGTTAACTGAAGGCTGGTTCCCCCCACTTCCCTCCCCAGCCAGGGAAATTTTTTCCTCTTTACCTACAGTTCTTATAGTTACCAACCCATGCTTATCAGTTCCGGCCTGCTTTCTCTGGCCAACACTTTCACACACCAGCCAGAGTGACTGCCTCTCCTCAGCTGAGGGCAGAGCTCCTGCAGGGAGAAAACCTTGAGCAATGCATAGCCTTCCTAGCTACTTCATTCTAACAGTGTGGTCCAGGCGGCCTCAATCCGAGTATATAGACTAGGTTGGCCTTAAACTCTTAATGATGTTCCCACCTCAGTTCTCCAAGGGCTGCGATTATAGGCATGACTCATGACACCCAGTTAATATGTTATTTTATGTGTCATTATTTTTGGTCAACTAAAGTAATTTGAAAGGCTCGTAGAAATGAGGAGGGAAATTTGCCACAGTGCCAAAGGTCAGAAAACCTATGATGATAAGCTTGTAAAACCCCATTATAAACATGACTATGGGTTGCAAAGAAACAGACAAAATGAAGATAATTGTGAGGGGTAGAGAACTGTCAATTTCTTTCTCTTCTTATCTTTCAATATTTAATTATCTTTCAGTTTACAATGCGCATGTTGTGAAGAAAATTTGATGAGGATGTCGACTTAGTGTGCCCACATCATTCCTGCTTGGTGTGGGATTCAGCTTGCTGTGCTTTTGACGGGCTCAGTTCAGGGGCTTGGATCAGCTTTCTTTGGCAAAAGAACTATATGAGGTTGGGAGGGGGCAATTTTAACAAAGCCCAGAGCCACTGGGTGGAGGAGGGCAGGGTGGGCTGCTCTTCATATAACAGCTGTGTCTTTTGTACTGTTGGGGCCAAAGCAGCTGAACTGCTTCCCTTACAGTGCCCTCTTGTGGCACACATGCACCACAGCACATAGCGTCCGGGTAAGGCGTCTGACCTGTGCTGTACAGATAAGCACAGGTTAGAATGAGTCATCTTGCACATTACATGTCTGTCCTGGAAGAGGTTCAAGTGCCTAAGGAGAAGTACCAGAAGGTCAGTACCAGAAGCAGTTTCAGAAGCATATACTGACCCTCATGGCAGACAACTTAACGAGGCTTTTCAAAGAGATATTCCAGATCTGGGGCACGCAGTCTCTGCTCTTTGTTTTTGTTTTTGGTGAACTCTCTGAGCAGTTCCATGACTTCATTTTCAAATATTTCTGGAGCTGGTTTTGCTTCTGCAACAGAAGGGTAGGCAGAGAGAATTGTGCCATAGTCAATGCTCATGTAAAAGATGGAGCTATGATGCTGCATACAGTGCTCATACCTGTAGAGTCCCAGCACCCATGAAGCCAAGGCAGGATGATCACTGCAAGTTCAAGACCTGCCTGGGCCACAGAGTGAGTTCCAGGCTAGCCTGGGCAAGATTAAAACCCTATTTCAAAAAAACAAAATCAAGCTGGAGAGATGGCTCAGCCATTATTAGAGCTTGTTGTTCCTACAGGGGACTAGAGAGCTCTTCCCAATACCCATTTTGGGCTGCTCACAATTACCTGTAACTCTACCCACAGACACCTACACACATATATCAATAAAAATAAAAACTAAATCTTAAAGGTCAACAAAGACTGAATGGATAAAGACCCTTGCCACCAAGCCTGATAACCAGAGTTCAATCCCTGGATCCCCACATGGTAGAAAGAAAGAACCAACTAGTTATCCTGTGACCATGTGCACACATAGACAAACACATACATGAAATATAAAAATAATTTTTTAAAGAAAAGTCTTTTTTTTTAAATCTAAAAGCGAACAACAACAAAAAGCAAGCTAAAATGGCAATGGCCAAGAACCACAGATGACTAAATAGACCATGGGCCATCTCTAGTCTTCCTCCAGATACTCTAGGCTACACCAGGGCTGGCAAAACGTGTTGGCCTATACTTGTAAATAGTTTTGTTAGTACAGCTGCTCTCATTTGCTTGCATTATGATCCAGGCTACTTTGTATTACAATGGCAGAGCTGAGAAATCACAAAGCTCATATGGCCTTGTGATTAAAATATTTACTATCTGGTCCTGAAGGAACAAACCTGATGGCCCTTGGCTTGTGCAATCTCAGCTGTACCGCTATGCTTTGCTTTGCATTTGGCCTCAGTTGTCTTCTGGGTACACTGAGTAGTTTTCCCCTTATCTGTGGTTTTACTATCCATAGTATCATTTACCTTGGATCCTTCTACAGTTTGACAAATACAAAATCCCAGAAATAACATGTGAGTTTTAAACATGTTATTCTTAGTAGGTTGATAAATTCTTGAACCACCCTGCTCTGTCTGCCTTGCATATAAACCATTTGCCCCATGTGTCCACACTGTATGCGCTACCCACCCATTAGTCACTCAGACACCTCTGTTTCGGGAATGCGGCAACTGTATAAGTATTACAGACTTATGTTTAAGTGACCACATTTCTTCTTTTTGTTTGTTTGTTTGTCTTTGAGGCAAGGTTTCTTTGTGCAGCTCTGGCTGTCCTGGAACTCACAGATATCCACCTGCCTACTGAGTGCTGGGATTAACGGCATGAGCCACCATTGTTCAGTTTTTTGTTTTTGTTTTGAGACAGGGTCTTACTTTGTAGCTCTGGCTGTCCTGGAACCTACTAGGTAGACCAAGCTGGCCTCAAACAGAGATCCACCTGCTTCTGCCTCCTGAGTTCTGGGATTAAAGACATAAGCAAGTATGTATGATTATGTGGTCATTTTATTTTTAATTCAGTAAGAGACCCAAAGCACAATAGTGATGCAAAGAAGGCACTAGGGCACAGACATGAGTAAACAGGTTAGTTCTGGCCCTGTTGTACCAGGTAACACTGCAGGGCATATGGGGGAAAGCATGGGCTACATAGAGCTTGGTATCATCCAATTTTAGGAATCTACTGAGGACTTTTAGAATGAATTCATTACAAATAAAGAGAGACTACAGTATTGTATTACCTCTTTTGTATTTTGTGGTGCTGGAGACTGAATCCAAGTGGGGCCGCATGCATGCTATTCAGGTGTTCTGTCACTGAGCTCCATTTCCAGCCCTCTCACTCTAAGCTATAAACTTCCTAAAATGAAAGCTCTGCTTCTTCCTTTCATCAGGTAAGGGATCTTTGGTTATAAGTGACAGAAGTTAACTATTGTAAACTTAAGTTAAAAAGGCCCATAGAATGAGCATACACCTGCAGAATGAGATGTTAGCGGACACGCAACAAGGCAACAAGACAAGAAACAAGAATGCCAAGCTTGTCTAGAGGCAGGAACCCAGCAGCACTTGTCACCTTCAACCTCTCTCTTCACCCTATAGATTGTTGTTAAGATGCCAATTATAAGCAAACCCTCCTACCAGCAAAGCTTAGGTGGCAGGCCCCAGAAGACTAAATAAAATCCTAGAACGAATCATTTCAACCAAGACAGATTCTGTCGGCCCAGAGCCTGACACCCAGTGAGTGTTCTGGGTGTTTTATTGTTATTTTGGATTTGGGAGTTTAATTTTTTTTTCTTAATATTTCCTTTTTCTGTATGAGTGTTTTGTCTGCAATTATATATATGTACCATGTGCATGACTGGTGTCATGCAAAGGCCAAAAGAAAGTAACAGATCTCTAGGAACTGGAATTACAGCTGTTTGTGAGCAACCATATAAGTGCTTGAAACAAAACCTGTGTTTCAGCAAAAAAGTATGTGCTCTTAATCGTGAAGTCATCTCCCCAGCCCCTATTTCACTTTTAAAAATTGTATTTCTGTGTGTATATGCAGGCACTTGCATGCTACAAGGTGGCTGTGGAGATTGGTTCTCTCTTCCCATCTTGTTTCTATGCTGGATGTTCCAGGCTGGCTGGCCTACCAGCTTCCGGAGAATTTGCTGTTAAGAGTGCTGGTATTACAGATATGTACCACTTGGATTGGTGATGTGAGCCTATATTCTAGCACAAAAGCAAGTAGATCACTGTGAGTTCAAGGCCAGCCACAGCTGCATAATGAGACCCTGTCTCAACAAACAAGCAGCAACAACAAACAATAAAAAACATGCTCCATGCATGAGTTTTTACTCCATGCATGAGTTTTTACATGAGTTTTAGGGATACAACCCAGGTCCTCGGGCTTTTGAGGCAAGCATGTCTACTTACTAAGCCACATGGGAGGAACAGCCCAGGCCTGTTCTGGGTTTTGTGTGACAGTCAAACCCAGGAGTTTTAGGCTTCCCTTTAGAATGTAAGTTCTTGTCTGTCTGTATTACACCAGTGGCTTCTCCTGTCACAGCTAAGCAGGTGCTCATACCCAGTTTCCTGGCTGGCGGCCTTCTCTTCCTTACTCCTCATATTTTGCTGTGCTATGACCTGTGCTATGACAATGTCAAGAAAAGTCGGATTTGTTGTCAGACTTATTTTTACTGTTAGAGTACATATGATATCCTTTCCAACTTAGAAGGCAAAGGCAGGCAGATCTCTGTGAGTTCAAGGCCAGTCTATTCTGATGAGTTCCAGACTATCCAAGGCTACATAGTGAGACCCTGTCTCAAACAACAAACTAACTAAAACTTTTTCTAACTTAAAAAAATTCAGATACATCTTAAGCAACTGTTCAAAGCCTAGTGTGGGCTGGCCTAAGAGTGGAATGCTCTGGCCCCGCCCACACTCCCAAGTGGAGCTGGCATCATTCAGAGGCTCTTTCTCACAAGCCTCCCTGCATATGCCCTGATGAACTCTGGGAGGCCAAGAGGAGCATAGTCTGAGTGGTCAAAGACCATGAGGCTCAATGGGACTCTCTCTCAGAAAAAACAAAGGTAGATTTGTAACTGACAGCAGGTAAGTCAACCCTGTTTGTCTGATATGGGCTGCAGAAAGAGTCAAAGGAGAAAAAGAAAGAAAGAAAGAAAGAAAGAAAGAAAGAAAGAAAGAAAGAAAGAAAGAAAGAAAGAAAGAAAGAAAGAAAGAAAGAAAGAAAGACAGACAGACAGACAGACAGACAAACACATGTAGGTCTGAGGGTGGGACAGTATCACTGAGCAATCCCACCTCTAGCTCTGAGAGCCAGGCTATAACCTGAGACCAAGGCTGGACAAAAACAAGAAAGAAGACTGTCCTCACTACCCCTCAACTAGCAAGGCCACATGGAAGGCACAGGACTCTAGCACTACAGAAGGGCCAGAGCAGGCAGAAAGACTCCTTCTGAAGCCCAGCAACACAAGAAGGCTAAAGGCTGGAAGTGGAAGAGAAACACTGAGAATCCTCTTTGGAAACAACTTCTGCCCCAGAACATCATTATATGGGGCTGCTACAGTCCTGAACATAACCTCAGCAAACTCGTAATTAGATTGAGCTTAACTGCCAAGCTCACTAACTTGATTCCCCACACTAACAGCCTAGCTGATGCATGGCTCCTCAAGACACACATCTATCTTGGTCTCCAATGTTTAACCTATGGTGGCTGACATTCAGTTACACATGAATGTGTTGGCACATACCTATAATCTCAGCACTAGCAAAACAGAGGCAGAAGGATCAAGAATTTAAAACCAAAGTCAGGTCAGGTGGAGCTTGCTTTTAATTCTAGCACTATGCAAGCCAAGCTAGGTAGATCTCTGTGAGTTTCAGGATAGCCAGGGCTACAGAGTAAGACCCTGTCTCAAAAGAAAAAACAACAACAACAAAACAAAAACAACAAAAAAGAATTTGAATCCAGCCTAGGATACATAGTGAAACCTCATCTTAAAAAGCTAACAAAGGGCTCAGGAAATGGTGAGTAAAGCACTTGACATGTGAGCATGAGGGCCTGCATTAGACTACCCAGACTCACATAAAGCCATGCATGGAAGCTCACATATGTAATCCCAGTGCTCCTTCATCAAGGCAGAGAATCCCTGGAAGCACCTAGCAAATTAGGCAAAGCTGTTTGCTGTGCTTGAATTCCATTGCCCAAACCCATATAAAGGTAAGAGAACTAACTTTACACTCAGACCTACACATGCACACTGCAACACATGTATATTTCTCTCTTTCTCTCTTTCTCTCACACACACATGCACACACGCGCGCGCGCACACACACACACACACACACAAAATGTGATTCAGGGGCTAGAGAGATGGCTCAGCACTTAAGAACATGTACTGCTTTCCCAGAGAACCCACGTTTGAGTCCAGCACCTGTGTCAGGTAGCTCACAACCAGTTATACTCCTCCTCCAGGGGATCCAAAGCCTTTGGCCTCCACTGACACCTGCACCTACATGTGGCATACAGACACACACACACACACACACAAACACACACGCACGGGATGAAAAATAAACCGAGAAAGAGGGAAAATTCAACAAGAAAGCAAAAAATTAAACAGACTCAGGGATAACTTATATCAGGGCTCCCAGTAAGAACTTAAACTAGGGGGCTGGAGAGATGGCTCAGCGGTTAAGAGCATTGTCTGCTCTTCCAAAGGTCCTGAGTTCAATTCCCAGCAACCACATGGTGGCTCACAGCCATCTATCATGAGATCTAGGGCCCTCTTCTAGTGAGAATGCATATATGAAGGCAGAGCACTGTATAAATAATAAATAAATCTTCAAAAAAAATGGTAGAGTCCATTTAAAAAAAAAAAAGAACTTAAACTAATAATGACTAATATCAAAATCTCCAGCAGAAAAAACAGGCAAATGTAAGAACAGATGAGGAATCTAGCAGGGAGCTAGAAAGTCTAAATGTCATAAGAAATGCTAAAAATAAAATCACAGCAGCAGCAGCAATGCAAAACGACTTCAATAGGCTCATTGTGACATCTGATACAATTAAAGAATCAGTGAAAGACAGGCCAAGAGATGCTGCAAAATACAAAGGACCTAAACTGTTTCACAAAGAGAAGAGAGAAGCACAGAGAACAGATGCCAAGAACTGTGGACACAAGTTGTCCAAAATGCAATGAGAGCTTCAAAAGGATAGGAGGGCATGAAGGAGACTGAAGAATCTTCCAACAATAACCAAAGACATAAAAATCCAGATTCAACATACCAAAACAAACACCCAGACATATTGCTATTGCCAGGATGCGGACTGTTCCTCTAAGGACAATGTCCCCCATGTATCTCCAGCTTGGTGCTATTGGGAGGTAGTAGAAACTCTGAGGACCTAGAAAGTCTTCCAGTCACTGGAGACACAATCTCAAAAGAAAATAACAAGATCCAGTCCGTCCCTTCCCTACCTCCAACACACCTGACAAATGTTTCCTGGCCATGAAGTGACCGCTGCTTATAACACACTTGCTGCACCGTGTGCCTCACTTATATACCTTACCTCTTGCAGCACTGGAGCCCAGCACCCAGAGACTCAACTCTCCAAACTGTGAGCTAATCAAACCATTTCTAAACTGAGCCTGGTGGCATATATCTGTAATTCTAGCTACCCAAGAGACTGAGGCATGAGGTTTGGTGGAAGCTTAGGAGTTTAGGGCTAGCCTGGGCAGCACAGCAAGATCTCATCTCCTAAAGTTTTAAAGTGTCTTTTTAATTTTGGATTTTTTTTTTGTAAGCATGTTAGTGTATTGCCTGTGTGTATATGTATACCACATGTGTGCCTGGTACCAATGGAGGCCAGAACCCCCGGAACTGGAGTTACATGCTGACAGCCTGGCAAAAGAAGTACACCTTCATGAAGTGCTGAACAAACAAACAAACAAACAAACCTGTGAGCCTTCAGTTTCATACCCAAAGCAGGTAATTCAAAACAGCCAATTTGTGCTACAAGTAATAGTAAAGAAAGTTCAGCAGAGGGATTATGGTGGGATAGGAACAGAAATTTATATAAAGAAACAATCACCTTTAGAAACAGCCAAAATTAATGCAAGTAGAACATATATTTTGAGTTATTTTCCTTTTCTGCCCACAGTAAAACAAGAGAAATCTATTCCAGGCTTAGAGTGAAGGTGTAAAAGGACGGCAGCAGCACAGTTGAGGGCAGTGGCAGGCTGGCACCCTCTGCTGTAAGGGCCTTCTATCACACACGAGGCTCACAGATCTTGCGCTCAGACTAGGATTAATTAAAGCTGTACACTGGGAGCAGGAGCAATCATTAAAAACCTATAAGGATATAGAGTGGCAATAACCTCCCAACATACAAACATAAAACAAATGAGAAAGAAACAAAGAACAATGAAAGAAACAAGGAACAATCAATCAAAAATAGTAGTGTTTAATTCAAACACATTGAGAATTTGGCAAATATAAAAGGTCTAAACACACTAGTGAAAAGCAGAGACCATCAGGTGCAAGTCCAGTTCCAGGGAATCAGACACCCTCACACAGACAAACATGCAGGCAAAACACCAATGCACACAAAATAAAAATAGAAAAATTTAAAAAAATGAAACTATGGCTAGCTGCCTATTTTTGTAATGACTTGTAAGTGAAAAATGATTTTTATTTTTTATTTTGAGACAAGGTCTCATTATGTAGTCTTGGCTGGTCTCAGGCTCAGAGATCAGCCTACCTCTGCCTCCCATGTGCTGGGATCAAAAGGTGTGTACCACCATGATCAGCAAAAATGATTTTTACATGGTTGAGGGGGAAAAGTCAAAAGAATAGTGCTTCATGGTTGGAAAGTATATGAAGTTCAAACCTGGTGTCCATGAGTGACATCTACTAAAACACAGGCACACTTAATTGTAGACCGTTATCTGTAGTTAACTGCATGCTACAGGTGCAGTTACAGAGCTTTAAGAGACCATATGGCCAATATGGATAAAATACGGTACAAAGGTAATCACACTCATAATCCAATGATTCTTCTGGGTAGTTATCCAAGAAAAACCTGAAATCTACATCCACAAAATCTGTACACAGATGTTTATGATGGCTTTGATCATAACTGCCTACAACTGAAAGCCTTAAAATCCCTCTACTGGTCAATGGATAAACTGTGGAATATTCCACACACTGGAACATTATTAAACAGTACAAAAGAATGACCTGTTGGTATAATGTTCTTGTGGAATGTATACAATTAACCCTTGTTCATTCAAATGCTGATTTCTCTACCCTACTATCTGGTTTCAATCTGGACATTGCATTGTGATGTTTATTCTAAGCATCACCTGTCTCAAGTTTGTGTAAACATGCAACCATTTGTTCTCTGTATTGTCAATAAGACAACCAGCCAATGCTGAGCAATGGAGAGAATAGGGTGGGACATCCTGGTCCAGAGGGGCGGAGAAAGAAGCCAGTGGGAGGGAGTCTGGGAAGAGATCAGAGAGGAGGACATGGAAACATGAGGAGAGATGAACAGGACCTAAGATATGACTAAAAGCAAGTATAATACAGGAAATCTGAATTGTAGGAAGCTATGTGGGCTTGGAGGTTTAGGATGGAGTAATTATTGCCCAGCATTGTGCTCTAGGTTAATTAAATAAATCCTAGTTTACCTAGGATTACCTGTGTGGTAATCTGGGTATACAGCTGGTTTAGGAATAACTGCTGTTTAACTAAAAGGTAAATCAATAATAAATATTAGGAGTACTAACATGTGGCAGAATTTACAGTAATCTAGCAAGAATTTACATAGAAAGTAAAACTATAGAGCAATTTTTTAGTTCTGTCCTTAAAGACAAAGCAATGGCAGTTCCTAAACTAGGAACTGAGTAGACAGCAAGGCCTCCAGCAGGCTGCCGAAAAGCAAAATTGATGCATACAAACCCCAGACAGGAAGTTTCTTTAGCTAGACAAAAAAAGTAGCTCTTTAACAAGGAAGCTTCTCAAAGCCAGACTTTGCTAGCAAGGCAGAAAGCAAAATCCCTTTGAGAAGGAGTTCTTGCCAGTCTCAGCAGCAAACATTTGTGGACCCAATAACTTCCCAGAGTGAGGAAGGAGTCAGGATCCAGTGAGTGAGGCAGAAAAAATACCTCTCTCTGGAAGCAGGAGTCAGAGACAGAGAAGCCTCAGCATCTGAACTGGTTAGGTCTGAAAGGGAAGCTGGTTCTAAGAAAGTAAAGTCCTTAGGGAAAGGTTTTGAGATTAAAAAGATAATTTTCTATGTTGAAAGTGGAGGAAGACACAGTGACACAATGTTTCTGGGTACCATTTGAGTTTGTTTCTCTTAGCAATTTTTTTTTTTTAACTGATGGCTTCAGTGTTGTATATCCTCTTTGGGAAAATCATGATAAGACAGATTTGGAGAAAGAAGAGACTGAAAAAACAGATGCTAAATTAATGGCCATAGAACAGAGGTTGGTGGAATCTTTGAATCAAAATAGAAAGCCTTCAGAGAAATCCAGTCTGGTACTTACAATAACACCAAAAGAGGTGGTTCCACATGAGAAAAGTCCACAGAGACTTGAAGATATTGTAAAATGGCAGCCCAATGAGATGCTGGAGAGAAAGTCTTCAGCTATAGGCCAACTTAGTCAGACTGGATATTATATGTGTATTGTCAAGGCTCAAATACTGGATGAAGAGCTATATACTAAAGTAGAAATACAGATTCTGTTTAGTGCTTTCTTGGAACAAGGTCATACAGTGGCTGATGTGCTCCATTTTACAGAGTTTGGAGAACTGAAATACATACACCATGCCATAGATTCATTTTCAGAATTCCAATGGGCTTTTGCCTTAAATTCTGGAAAGCATGATCCTAAGGTTACACATTTGTTAGAGATGGTGAATGTGTTAGAGCCCCTTGTAAATTGGGACTGATGGGGCTTCAGCATGTATATCCATTAGAATTCAACAATATTTTAGATATGACATGAAACCTGTTACAGATATAACTTGTAATCCTACAGGTCAAACAATTATGAAAATATAGTAATTTTTAAAAGATAGTTATAAAACAGAAGAGAAATATAGTATCTCCCCAAAATAGATTAAATAATTATTTATCAATTTTAAAATATTTAAATAAGATAAGTAGCACACCTGCTAAGACACAGCGAAATTTAGAAAAGACTGCTAAATTACAGCAGCATATAAAGGTCCTAATTCCAAAATGTAGACAGGGACTATGTTACACTGGGGTAGAGGTTTTGCATATATTCATACAGGAAAAGATAAATTATGGGTTCCATCAAAACTGATAAAAAATCAGATATGACAGAGGAAAGACCACCAGAAGATCTTGTCCACACACAAAAAGAGAGAAATCAAGAAGACTAAACAGAACAAGTAACATAAAGTGCTGATCTCTTCACATGGGAACAACTCTGAAACTCACTGAAACATAAAAAATGTCTCCAGCCAGAACTTCAACAATACATGGCCAATAAATCCTTGGCTACAATAGCCTCAAAATTTATTATGCCATTCTTTTAATTGGCATACATAAAATTGGTTTACGGTTTAGTTTCATCCTGCACATCTCATACATTTATAATTTTAGGACTGTATAATGCTTGTGAGAAATTACATGTTTGTAGAACAAGAAAAGTGGATAGCAGAGACGCTGGACTGAACCTGACAGAATTCATCCTTCCAGCATGCTGAGATGTTGGCACATCTTTTCCAGCATCTAGCATGTTCCAACTTTCTGCTTGTTCCTGCCTCAACAGCTTCAGTTGCTGTTTCTCATCAAAGCCTGCTCCCAAGAGAGCCTTGAAGAAAGCTACTAATCTCAATTGGTCCAGCATTTTAGACTGTTCCTAACAGGATTTCTATTAAGCCTGAAAATTTTCAACATTCAAAAACTGGACCACAAATGTTAATGCTTGCTTAATTAACCATTTTTCCCCATTTCCTTTGGGCCCCCAACAGGATTTCTGCATATGCAAAACCTCAGCCAGAAAAAATTCATAAGAATGATGTCCATTTTCCTTTAAAGGGGGTTGGGTAGGTTTTTGGTTGTTTCCTGGGGCTTTGAATGTTTATTGTCATTGGATGATGGTTATAAGCTGTTAATAATCTTATTCAGGGAGAAAATAAGATTAGGATATTAGGTAATGCAAGTTAATAGTTAGTTAATTAACTCAGTCATATCAGACACTAGTCTAATTTATCACAGGAGTATACATCCTAGGTTTAACAGATAGATATGATTATATAAAGATAGGAAAGTCTTCAAAAACCTCAGAGACCTACAGAACATGGCATTTTAAAATGCCTTTATTATTTTAAAGATTCTTTGACAATGAGACAGGTCATCTCCTGGTAGCACCCAGCCTCTCTCAAAGAAGATGATGAGTATCAAGGAACCTCCATATGGAGATGGCCTCAAATGTAGCAAACGAGCTACCTGGGCTCGTTTCACGACAAACAGAATTTGCCTAAAATGGGCAAGCTTAAATGCAGGCCAAGTCGACTGCTGAACTCTGCCAAGACAGGGTAAGCAAGTCCTAAACAGTTCCTGTTTCACATATATGTCTGTCAAATATACTGAGCCAAAACGCTGAAAATGATGCTCCAATGTTATAGAGAGTTTTTGGTGATTGTTCAGGCAGCAAACTGTCTCTGTCAATTTTTTATTTTTTGGAAGCTGCTAACATGCACTTCCTATTTACTCCAGTAACTAATTTTATTCCTCCTCAAATCTCAGGTGGAGTTGAAGACCAAATAGTTACAGTTCCACAATTAAGCATAAGTTGTTTAGAATTTAAGAAAATGTTTTTATATAGGTAATACCAATAAGGATAAAAATTAATTTAGGTATAAAACTCTAAACTTGTCAAGATAGGATAGATAAATACTTTCTCCTAAGTTGCCAAATGTACATGGACTGGACATTGCATATGTAAATCTTACCTAATAGTTTTCATAACTATTATAATTTTTATTGAAATAAAAGGAGCCTTTTATTAGACTTAAGGGGGAAATGTTGGTATAATGTTCATTCAAATGCTGATTTCTCTACCCTAGTATCAGATTTCAATTTGGACATTGCATTATGATGTTTATTCTAAGCATCAACTGTCTCAAGTTTGTGTAAACATGCTACCATTTGTTCTCTGTATTATCAATAAGACAACCAGCCAATGCTGAGCAATGGAGAGAATAGGGTGGGACATCCTGGTCCAGGGAGGGGAGGAGAAAGAAGCAAGTAGGAAGGAGTCTGGGAAGAGATCTAAGAGGAGAGATCTGAGAGGGAGGACCTGGACCCCAAGGGGGCTGGGATGGAAACATCTTGAGTTCAAAGCCAGCTAGGGACACACAGTGAGTCACTTCTCAAAACAAAACAAGTGCCTGGCCACTAATCCCAGCACTTAGGGAACAGAAACAGACAGATCCCTGAGTTCAAGGGCAGCCTGGTCTATATAGCAAGTTCCTGGCCAGCCTGGGCTACACAGTGAGAGCCTGTCTTAAAAGAGAAAACAGCCCAAAAATATTGCCTTTACTTTGACATCTTGTGTCTCAACTGAACTGGCTTGTCCTGCAGCAAGCAACCCAGCATATTTCTCCCAGTTCCCAACCTATTCTTCAACCTTCCCTTTGATCCTGTGAGCTTCACATGCTCACTACTACAGTCCCTTTTCAGTTGTATTCTGTATGTACAACAAAAAACTTTAATTGAGGGCAGGAAAGGTGCTTGTTGCAAAGCCTGATGACCTTCATTTGATCCCTGGGACCCACATGGTGAAAGGAGAAAACCAACTCCTCCAAGTTGTCGTCTGACCTCAATATACATGTATGCTAACTTACACAGACATAGTAAATAAATTTAAAAGAATACTTTTTAAAAGAAACAACCGATCAAACAAATTTTGCACATTCTAGAAAAGTTTGAACAGTGTTTGTGTTTGATATCTATTATATGAATAAAAAGAATGAAAACATGGCTTGACTTATTAACATGTCTTAGTTACAGCACTCAGGAGGCACAGACAGGCAGATTTTTATGAGTTCAAGGCTAGCAGGTCTATATAGAGAGTTCCAGGATAGCCAACGACCCTGTCTCAGAAAATAAAAGGAAAAAACATAAAAATACCTGCTAAGATACTAGATATCATTCTAGACTCTCAAATGAGCTTGTTACTCTATCATCACAAGATGCAGCTTATCGTGTGAATACCTGTGGCCCAGTGGTAGATATCCCAGTCATTGCTTGGCTCATTAATCAGGCGATCGTAGAGGTTGAGCTGCTTTTCTGTCATGTTGTGCAGATATTCTTTAGCAAAGAGGCTAAAAATGATTAAAAAAAAAAAAATGAGGATGACAAGACTGGCTTGTCAAGGAGAAGTGACCCAGAGCCCGCTTCCCCACTACCTAAGGAGAAGGCAGTTCTCCAGCATCCCCCTCTTTCTGCTCTCGTAGAGTAATCGGGCTCTTTTGGTTTCAATGGATTCATCAGTTCTCTCCTGCCATGGAGGCAAAGGGATTTCAATCATGTCTTTTTGAGAATCTGTTGGACTGTCACCTCTGTAAAAGCGTCTGAATGATGTCACACTAAGCAAAGGAGACAGCAGGCTGTGCTTTGACAGTACCTGAAACAAACAAACCACAAACATTTTTATAAGACAATGACTCCTGTCACTGTTATTTGTTCAACACATAAGGTGCTAAATGCATGAAATCTCACTTAGTCTTTCTGCTGATTCTGGTCCCTTTATAGTCAAGGAACCAGAAACTAATGAATCTAAGGCTTAGAGAGGATAGTCATCCAAATAGAACCACAGACACATGTTCATAAATTGGACAACACCTCACTCTAGACAAAAGACAGAATGAGTATTTCAGATGTGTGTTAACCTGTCTTTTCAGAAATTATCCTAGCAGAAACACTGTCTTCTTTTGCATTCCTTTAAAACTGTACAGCATAGCTGTGTTCCAGTCACTCACCTGTTAAACCTTGAAGACAACTAGATCTCCTAAAGACTCCCAACCTAAGATTACAAACTGTAAGCTATAATGAGAAGGACTGGGTGATGACTCAGTAGATAAAGTGCTTGTTGTGCAAGCATGAGGACCTGAGTGCAGATCCCCAGCACTAGCATAAAAGCCAAGCACGGCTGAGAATGACATCATGCATTAGTAAGTCCAATACAGGTGGATCCCAGAGGCTTGTTGGTCAGGGAGTCTATCCAAAAGAGAGATCCTGTCTAAAGAAATAAAGTGAAAATAGAGGCAGACACCTGATATTGACTTTTGGCCTCCACAGATAATATTCAAGCATTTCCCTCCCTCCCCTTCCCTCCCCCTCTCACATACACACACACACATGCATGCACACAAATACACAATTTTTAAAAAATACACAATGGTAAGATGGTAATGTCAGCAAGATGGCAGAATAAGAAGCCCCACATCCTCCTTGCCACCAAACCCTTCCAAGAAAGCACAACATATGAGAAATACATTCGTAATATTGTTGAACTGCATAAAGACATTAGGGTTAGAATTAGCCTATGGTTATGCTTAGAACAAGAGTGTAAGAGAGAAATATAAATATCTGTAACTGCTTTAGAAAGCACAAACAAAACTGGGCCTGCTGGCATTCACCTGCAGTCCCAGTTCTCAGGGAAGCAGAGGCAGGCGGATCTCTGTGAGTTCAAGGCCAGCCAGGTCTACAAAGCAAGTCCAGGACAGTCAAGGCTACACAGAGAAACCCTGTCTCCATAGATAGATAAATAGATAATTGATAGATAGACAGACAGACAGACAGACAGATAGATAGATAGATCAAAGAAAAAAAAGAAAGAAAGCACAAGCAAATGGAGATACTGACTCAATAATTCACAGACCCATTCTCTTTGTGAGAAGTCGGGAAAACAGGTTCCTGCTCCCCAGGTGAGTGCAAAACCCAGCTGCACTGAAGCCAACAGGAAAGGCTGTGGACTTCATGTGCTACAGTCCTGTCTTTCCCAAAGCACAAGATGTGGAGAAGCCCAGCACCAGGCTTCTTCCCAGGAGGGAAAGGTGGGACTCCTGGAATGTTAACCAACAACTTTTGCTTTGGCTGAATCTAAGTGCTAAAGGAACAGGCCCCTTTCTGTAGCTGCAGCAAGCAAAGGGGATGGTTTGCACCAGCAGCTTTCACTTGTTGTGCTCCACATCCTGCAGAATAAAAACAATAACAACAACAAAACCCCCCACAACTCCCAGCTTTTCCCTGGGGATATAGAGCTGGGATGTCCATCTAATGCTCCAGCTTCTTGGGGGCTGTCTGTGGAGCTGATTTTTGTCTCTCTCATCTTGAGTTCAACAACAGAGGAGCAACAGGACACAGCCCATTCCAGACGCTTAGAGACCATAGAGACCAAGAGAGCTGAGCTGCTTGCTTCTGGTGCAGAGGACCATAGCAGACAAAGCAAGACAAAAATCTAATATTGTTTAAGAGCCTCTTCTCCAAGGCTCAGAGAAGAGTGGACTGTATCGCTAATGTTCCGGAGCATGGGGTTGGCAGTGCCTAAGGAAATGGTTTCTGTTTTAAACAACTTCCAACACTAAATGGAGCCAGCATAGTCTGTTAGTCCAGCAGCTACTGAGAATATGAGAGCAGAGCAATTAGCTGTAATCCCAGCACTTGGGAGGCTAGAGCAGGACTACTGTGAAGCTGCAGGGCCCACATGCCTCAAGAACAGGGGGACAACGAAGGAGGGAGAGAATTCAGAACAACTTACAGTGGTTACTAGGAAGAGTTACTGATTATGAACTGATAGGGGGTAAAGGTGCTTGCTGCCAAGCTGGAGGACACGAGTTCTATGCCTAGAATACACGTACACAAAAGACAGACACACATACACACACACACGCACACAAACACAACCTTTTTTATAAAACAACAATAAAAAATGACTGAAACTTCCAAAATTTGGAAAAAGAAATGGCTGTTCAGATCAAGAAGCCCAAGAGACCTCAAGGATCATGAACCTAAGGAAATCCACACAAGGCATAAATGTTCAACAAGTCAGAACTGTGCACGTATAAAGACCACATGAGGGCACAATGGAAAAGTGGCTATCTGAGAGCTATGGAGTGAGACCACTAGAGAAAACATCTTCATCCTGGATTCCCAGCCTCCAGAACTTTGAGAATATAAATTTCTGTTGTAAGGTAGCTCCAGTAAATGAATGCAGCATGCTGTGAAAGTTCAGTCTCCTAAACCTAAGACCAGCATCTCTAAGAAAAGGCACTTAAAAATGCATTTTTAAAACATCTTTATGTGTGCAAGCGTGGTGCACGTGTGTAGGTTGGAGGAACACCTCAGGTGTCAGTTCTCTTCTTCCACCTTGTTTTGAAAGTCTCTGTTGTTCCTTGTCGTGTGTGCCAGCCTAGCTGGCCTGTGAGTGTCTAGGGAATCTCTTGTCTCCATCTCATCATAGCAGCACACCACACTGGCCCTGAATTAGCTAAAGAACCAAGAATGACCTTAAACTTCACATTCTCCTGCCACCAACTTCAGAGTGCTAGAATTACAGGCACACATGCCAACTACCTGTTGTATGAGATACTAATAATCAAACACAGGGCATTCATGCATGATAATGTTAAATAGCAATTTCCTCCAGGATAAAGCCTTCCATTTTGGAGGAAAGCACATTAAGAAACGTATCTCCTTCTCCTCTCCTCCTCCTCTTTTCCTCTTCCTCCTTGACCAATATGTAGCCCTAGCTGGCCTGGAACTTGAAATATACATCAGGCTCTCAGAGACTCTTCTGCCTCTGCCTTATGCTACCACACCCAGCCAATACACAGTATGCTCTAAAGGAAGGTTATATATTCCATCCTACAGGGATGCTCCTTAAGTTCAAGAAGTAAATAATTCAAAGGCTTCAGAAAGTCTTTACAACTAGCCAGATATATAAGGCCACTACCTCTCCACATATAACTTCAGTTCCAGGGAATCCAACACCCTCTTCAGTTTCAGTGTGTACCTGTTCTCTCTCTCTCTCTCTCCACACGCACACACACGCACACACACACACACACACACACACACACACACACACACACACCCCTCTGGGGCTGGAGAAATGATTCAGAGGTTAAAAGCACTGGCTGCTCTTCTAAAGTTTCTGAGTTCAATTCCCAGCAACAGCATCAGCTTCACAACCATAGGTTCCCTCTTGTGGCCTGCAGGTGTACATGCAGGCAGAACACTGTATACATAGTAAATAAAAACTTTAAAAATATTTGAAAAGTAAGTCTCCAACAAAAGTATACTCTGTGGCACCAATACCCATTCACAAGGCGTAAAAAAGCAGTTTTGTATGCAGTTAAAGTTATCAATTTAAGTACACTTAGAAAATATTCAATGTAAATCCCATTATACCACAAAGAAAATTCCTGTATAAGATACTCAAAAGAAAATGAGATTACTGGAGCTGAAGGAATAGCTCAGCAGCTAAGAGCATTTACTGTTCTTACAGAAAGGACTAACGTTCAAGTCCCAACACCCACATGAGGTGGCTCATAACCACCTATAACTCCAATTCCAGAAAATCCAACACCCTCTTCTGTTTCTGGCCTTCACGGGTACCTATACACTTGTTTACAGAAACTTACAAAGGTGCATAAACATATGTTCATATGTTTTTAATCTAAAAAAAAAAAAAGAAAGAAAATGAAATAGCCTAGCATGCCAAGGCTCTGGCCTAGCACAATCAAGAAAACTGTCATATGAGATATAGAACAGTATATGGTAGTAAGGAGAGTTAGCAAGAAACTATAACTATCATAAATATATGTGGGTCTAACAATAGAGCACTGAAATATATGAATGAAACACTGACAGAAGGGGGGAAAGCAACAAACAAAAATTTTTTTAAAGATGTATTGATTATGTACACAGTGTTCTGCCAGTATGTATGCCGCCATGCCAGAAGAGGGCACCAGATCGCATTACAGATGGTTGTGAGCCACCATGTGGTTGCTGGGAATTGAACTCAGGACCTCAGGAAGAGTAGCCAGGGCTCTTAACCTCTGAGCTGTCTCTCCAGCCCAACAGATTTTAATGCCACATTTTCAATAAGGTACAGGACAAACCAGACGGGGAATCAATCCTACTCAACTAGAACAACACTCCAGGCTAAGTATATCTGAGATACAAAGACATTTCACACAAGAGAACATACATTCCTCTCAAATGCACAGATGAACATGCCCAGGAGATCACAAGTTGTCACAAAAACAAGTCTTGACAAATTTAAGATAAACCATACCATCTTTCAACAACACTAGCATAAAACCAGAAACTAACACCATACACGGAAAAATTCACAAACATGCAGACATTTAAAACCACACATTTGAACAACCAAAATGTCAGAGTAATGAAAATTTTTTTTTAAATATCGAGGCAAATTAAAGTCCACCATACAAAAAGTGGATATGGGATCAAAATAGTACCAAGATAGGAGTTTATAGTGGCAAATACCTACGCTAATAATAATAATAAGCTAAGTGTGTTGGTTCAAGCCTAAAATCCCAGTACTTGGGAGGATGAGACAGGAGAATTGCGAGTTTGAGGTCAGCCTTAGCAACAAATTAAGGGGGAGAGAGACTTTAAGAATATGTAGCTGGAAGGGGGCTTTCGGTGGAGGTTAGGCAATTGTGCCTGGAGACGTAAGTGAGATCTGAGTTGAGCCTCGCACGGTGACTGGTCACTTAACCACATATTACCAAGTATTCTCTCATTCGAGTACACCGTGGACTCAGCAAAGAACGGAAAATGACCTGCATGTTCAGAGCCAGTGTGCCCCTAGCCTTTAGGGGACGTTTCCCTGGGCTATGGGTTGAACTCTCCCTACAGTCTCCATGACACAGAGCAGGACAAAACAGTCCTAATTGCAGCCCGCCCCGAACCGTAAAACTCCGGCTCTCTCACCCGCGCCAGCGTCGGGATCAAGGTGACAACCGCCATTTCTCCCTACAGCAAAGGAAACTGGAAACGGCGCCACTTCCGGGAACTGTCAGCGGTGGATGTGCGGACTTCACCAGTGGAGGTGGACCCCAAGCCGGAAGACCCGTCTCAGCGTATGGCGGAAGTAGCAGTGCGTGTGACGCCGCCGGCAGGGGGGGCGGGACCTGGGGCGGAGAGCGGTTCGCGCGCTTCGGGCCTAGTCGGGACTCTCCGCGGCCGCCGCCATATTCCCGGTAACGGGGGCGCGCGGCCGGGGACCGGCGGGACCGGAAGGAGGGCCGGGGCTGGCGCCGCGGCGGGGAGGGGGTCGGTTGAGGTGACGGCGGGTGGAGGGAAGCGCGGGCCTCTGAGGGAGGGGCTGAGGTCCCGGAGCTGTGGGAGGGAGCAGGGCAGGCCTAGCCGAGGGCGAGGACCGGGCCCGGTTGGAGTGGAGGCGGCGGTAGCTTCCGGGCCCGCGGGGGACTCTGTCTTGGGCCGCCCCCTAGGCCTAGCAGGTGCGGCGGGCTGAGCTTGCGGCCTTCGCCGCGGTGGTTCTTCACAGCGCGGCCCGAGGGCCCTCTCAAGAGTCGAGGCCTGGACTTGGCGGTGGCGCCACAGGCAGCTACGGGCGCCGGCTCGGCGCAACTCGGGTCGGGCCCGCGGGTGATGGGCAGAGAGCCCCGCGAGCCCGGGCGGCCTGGGAGAGCTGGGGGCGGCGCGAGGCTGGGGGCGGGGCGGAGCGGGTGGGGCCGGGCTCGGGGCTGCCGGGATGCTTCCTCTCTGGAGACAAGAGGTTGGCGACCATGGCCCACCTCCCAGCCTGGAACCCTCGTGCCTTAAAATTTTTTACCCTTTTCTGAATACCGTAGTGGCATCTTTCTTACTTTGTCCGTTCTCCGGACTCGGGAGCGTATTTCCGGAGCCATGTCAGAAGGAGTGGACTTGATTGATATATACGCTGATGAAGAGTTCAACCAGGTGAGAGGAGTCAGCAGCAGCAGCAGCAGCGTTGGGTTTTCCTCTGTCAGTCTACTGACAGTGGTTTCTCTCTCAGCTCAAAATGACTTCCCTTAGTATCGAAGCGTTTCCCCCTAGTGGAGGCTTTGAAGACGACTGACCATTCCTCTTTATGTTAATTTGAACCTCCAGGCTTCAATTTTAAAGGGTTTGCTTTAAGAGCAAATAAAAACCAAGTGTAATAGAATGGTGAATCAGCCTGTGGAGTTTGTTTCCCCCAAGTCATTCCAGAGTTAAATGACTAACCGTAATTAAAAATCAAAATTACATTTGTTGCACTATTGTGAGGATAATTTTGATACTTGTTACTTAGCTCTTCTCTCAGCTTGTGGCTCCAGAATGTTGGTCCCTCCCCCCGCTAGACTCCTCCCAGTGGTGCAGACAGTAGAAGAGATAACTTTGAAAGACACAGTATACTTAGTATTTTAAAGAAGGGGTTCCAGCTGCACTCTGGATGTTTTCAGTCTTTTTAAATAGCTTGACTGTCATATCTGCAGGAATTTTGGTATGGATGGAAGGAAGGAAGGTTTAAAAAAAAAGTTTAAAGGCAAGACAAAAACTTGGTTATCCTGGCTTGAATTGTTTGTGTTTTTACATTTTTTATTACAATACCAGGGAATTGATACAAGTGTCCCTTAAAATACTAACGTATGAGGTTGAGTTCTTTGAGCTTGAAGTCAAAGCTCAAAGGAGCGTTTCTATTTAAAACTTTAATTATCTTACATGGGTTCTTTTCTGTACTGTTATTCCTTGAGCTAACTGGTTCTTGTCATTGGCATATTCCAATGGGTACACATAAAGACCTTGAAGGAATAGTATTGAGAAGTAGAATGTCTAGGTTGGACCCTGACTTTGATAGAAGGCAATAAAAAAGTCTCATGTATCCCCTTATTTTATTTTAAATTTAGTGTTTGTGCATAGTTATATGCAGATACCCAAGATGCGCAGTGATGTGGGCCTCTTAAACTGGAGCTGGTAGTTGTAAGCCACCTGATATGGGTGCTAGTAACCAAACTCTGGTCCTTTGAACTAACAGAGTTTTCTTAACTACTGAGCCCTCTCTTCAGCCATGCTTTCCTGAGTCTTTAAATACTTATTTGAATCATATTTCCACCATTTGAATTTTATGGCATTGTCATTAACAAGACTCTCTTGGTTCTGTAGTACTAAAAGATAGTTCTGATCTGTGTTGTTGACTGCTGCTACAACTGATTCACTTTGACTACAGGCCATATTTGATCCAAAAAGAAATTAATAATTGGTTAAGCAGTATAGCTTAGAAGTCATAGACCAGGCTTATCCAAGGCTCACTACTTTGTAAGGTAGACATTATTAGCCTCAGTAATTTGTTCATTAATTAACTTTTTAAAGTGAGAGAGGGATGATTTCTGGTCTAAAGCCAAAATTAGCATGTGGCCTCTTATTTATACGAAACAGGCAATGTTTGACACAGGAAAATTGAAGCAAGTATAAATTTTGAATGTCTTATGTTCAGAAAGTAGAGAAAGGGGCACCCCCACCCCCATGAATTAATTTTTGGCAAAGCTGTTTTTAATGCAATCTGGAAGCTGCTAAATGTTTAAAAAGTCTGGGTAGAGTTGTTCAAAGTTGGCTTAGATGTCTTTGGACAGTTATTGATTTGCCGTAAGCTAGCCTCAAGAACAGTTTTCTCCCCAAGGAAAAATAGCACATTTACTACATGGAACCCTGTCGTATTTGCTTCTGATCTGTGGCAGCATATGCTGTAAAAACCCTTTGGCAGAGTTATTTAATTGCTGTTTCATTGGGAGCCCAGGGACTCACACTGCACTATTGGACAAGGGCAAACTAAAAAGGTGACTGAGAACTGCCATTCTGCTAAGTTTCTTGTTTGTTCCTTCTTTTGCTGGAATAGGTTCTACATCAGGAAGGATCTGAACTACTTTTGTTTACTGATCACTCACTGCTAGAGCTAGTGAGGTGTTGAGGGAGTGTGAATCCCTATGCTGAAAAATAGGTGTCATTGCTAGTGGCTAAAAGTAAAGTGATACCGACTGGCTGTGGTGATGCACATCCATATACCAGTGCTCTGGAGACTGGGACAGCATTGCTACAAATTGGGGGCCAGCTTGTCTACAGTGTCAGACTGTCAGAATACTCACAACAACGAAAGATGACAGTAACAATGCAGAATAATGGGTAACTGATTAGGGAGATGGTATTGAGAACTGGGAAGATGTGAGTGTGAGGGCCATACTGATGTGGCCTTTTAAAAATCAAAAAGTAACCAACAATCAAGGTGATTTTACTGAGAAAAATAGATCCAAGTTAGTTACTTCATTGGGTCAGATGAAGTATGGGCTAGAGGTAGAAACACTGAGCATATTAGAGGGCAAAATCAAACTCCTAATAAGTTTCAAAGCATAAATGTAGTGGTTTTGTGTATGTCCTTGAACACAAATTCTTGCTGAGATATTTATTTAGTGTTGAATGCTTATTTTCAATTTAAACTTCTTACAATACAAATTGTAGCGTTGCCACCTACAAAGTATGGGTGTGTGTGTGTCTTTTGCTTTTGTGGGATAGGTGGGTTTTTGTTTTGTTTTTTTAAGACAGGGTTTCTTTGTCTCTGTAGTCCTTGGCTCTCTTGGACCTCACTATAGAACCGGCTAGCCTCAGACTCAGAGAGCTGCCTGCCTCTGCCTCGAGTACTGAGATTAAAGGCATGTGCCACCACATCTGGCTGCTGCTAGCATTTTTTTACTGGGCTTCCGTGGCTTGGATAAACCATTGAAACTTGGAACATTACCACTTTATTCTGAAGTGGTCATCTACACAAGCAAAGTCCTTCAGGATTTATCCTGTTTTGTTTTTTGTTTGTTTGTTTGTTTTCTTTTTCTTTTAGGGATTTAGAAAGAACCTATTGATTAGCTTTAAGCTAAGAGTATGAAAAGGTTCCTACTGATGTGTTTGGTCCCCAAGTTGAAATCTTCATATTGGCTCACTGACTTTTTTTTTTTTTTTTAACTAGCCAGTTCTGGCGATGACTTTTGTCTTATAACTCTTAGATACATCTCTGAATCACAGATACTGCATAAAAGGAATCCTAGTTTACCAGCTTTGAATATATAAAATACTGTTATTTCCTTATTGCCTTTAAGCTTCATTTGAAAATCTCCCCTCTGCAACCCCTACTCCCCTTTTAAAACGCCTTGGTGGGTGATATAAAGTTAGTTGTTCTTAATATCTTTGGGGGATTGGTCTCAAAATCTTCAGGTGCTTAAGTCTGTATGTTATGGGCCTGATGATATAGGCCTATAATCCCAGCTACTGAAAAGGCTGAGGCAAAAGGGATCACAAGTTCTTGATAATGTGGTAATTTAGCCATACCCTAATCTCAGAATTAAAAAGTAAAAATAAAAGATACGGTTCAGTGATAAGACCTCGCCAGCATGTTCAGATGCTAGACAGTACCTTTGGAGGAGGTAATTGCAAGGAAAGTCTTCATGCCTTCCATTCACATACTTTAAAAACATCTCTAGATGATGGTAACGATTTTATCATCTTTGAAGGGTTGATCCAGGGTTTGCCTTTTGCTAGGCAAGAGCTCTACCTCTGTTTTTAATGTGTATGCATGTCTATACATGTGCATACAATGCATTGGCTTCAGAGGCCAGAAGAGGGCATCAGATCCCTTGGGACTGAAGTTACCGAATCAAACCCAGGTCCTTTGGGAAAGTAGCCAATGTTTTTAACCACTGAGCTATCTCTCCTACTCCATCTTTAAAAAATTTTTGAAAACAGTGTATTCAGCTGGCATTTAGCTGGTTAAGTCTGGGTAGGAAACTGACAGATATGGAGGGTTAAGTGTATTGGCTTGAGTATTACACCATTGAATGGGATGGATCCATCAAGTCCTTTTGGGGGAGCGGGTCTTTTTGTTTGGGATTTCGGTGATTTCTTCTTAGAATCTGTTTTATATATGGCTTGTATGTTGAGGTCAGAGGACAAAACTTCTCCTACCACGTGGGTCATGGCAGTGGGACTAGGGTCGCTACGGGTGAGAGCATTTGTCTCCTCAGTCATCTCACTGCTCTTTTTTTTTCTAAAGATGGTCTGATGCAGCCAGGCACTGTGGCATATGTTTATAATCCCAGCACTCAGGAGGCAGAGGCAGGTGGCTCTCTGTGAGTTGAGGCCAGCCTGGTCTACAAAGCCAGTCCAGGACAGCCAAGGCTACACAAAGACACCCTGTATTATGGGGGAGGGAGGAGATGGTCTGGGCAACCCATGCTGGTCTCAAATTCAGTATGAAGTTGGTTGGTTGTGAACCGTTGATCTCCTGCCTCTACTTCCCAAATGCTGGGATTACATGCACATGTGCCACTATGCTGGTTTTAAGTCACTATTAGGGCAAATCACTGTACCTGACACACGACACATAAGTACTAGGACTTGAACCCAGAGCCTTGGGGGAGGGGGAAAGCACTCTACTACAACTGAGCTATAGCCCAGTCTTCTACTTCTTTCTTCTTAATATTTCTTAGATAACTGTTAGAAAACTGAGATTGGGGCTGGAGAGACGGCTCAGAGGTTAAGAGCACTGGCTCTTCTTCCTAAAGGTCCTGAGTTCAATTCCCAGCAACTACATGGTGGCTCACAACCATCTATATGCGATTTAGTACCTTCTTCTGGCATGCAGCTGACAGAACATTGTACATATAATAAAAAAGAAAAGAAAACTGAGATTGGCTAGGTGCAGTGTGCCTGTAATCACAGCACAGGCAGAAGCAGACTGTGAGTTTGAGGCAGTCTGGTCTAGAAAGCGAGTTAGGACAGCCAAGGCTACTCAGAGAAACCCAGTCTCAAAAACAAAACAAAACAAAACAAAAACTAAGTAAATAGATAAAGAAAGCTGAGATTTTATTCTATGAGCTTGAAAGTTTTCCTGGGTCATTTGTGTAAACCAAAGGGTAACTCCCAGTTTTTGGTATTTGTTTGTTTGTTTCGTTTTGTTGCCTCCTCACTTTAATGTTCTTTCCACCTACTTTATATATTTCTAAATACGTAATCTTATTAAATGCAGTAAGTCTATAACCTGTCACTGAAAACACTGTACACAGATATTTATCTTAGATGTAGTGTCTGAGCTGACATCATTGATGACAGTAGACATGGTTTGTTTGCTCATTTATCATTTACCTTTGGTCTTCACAGGAGGCTAAAGTCAGAAACTTGCCCACTATACATCAAGTCTTGGAAATATACTAAGAGTTTCAAATCAGGAAGTCTTTCTTACCCTTTTTCCTAGAGTGAGACAGGGAGGTTTTGTGCGTTGCTTTACAAAGCATTTAAATGTAGCTTCTAAATCAACTAGAATGTAGCAGAAGAAACAGAATGAAAAGTTTAAAGACTCCATTGTCAATGCCTCATTTTTAGGACTCAGAGTTCAACAATACAGATCAAATTGACCTATATGATGACGTGTTGACGGCTGCCTCACAGCCTTCAGATGACAGAAGCAGTAGCACTGAACCACCCCCCCCGGTTCGCCAGGAGCCAGCTCCCAAGCCAAACAACAAGACCCCTGCAATCTTGTATACATACAGTGGCCTGCGGAGTAGACGAGCGGCTGTCTATGTAGGCAGCTTCTCTTGGGTAAGCAAGAATAACCAAAAATCTTGAGGGTGGGCTGGAGGGAGAGCACTGGGAGGTGATGGCATTTTCAGAAACCACTGTTGCACTGTTTTGTGCTCTGATGGGGTTGGATTTCTTTTTCCTGGGATCAGGTTGGATTGATCTCTGAAAGAGAACTATCCTGAGGACGTACTGGTGCCGAAGAAAGCATTGATTAAGTGGGTAGTTGCCTTTTCTGCCATCTTATTACTGCCCCTGACCCTGGGGCTTTATGTCTAGCAGGGTCATCTATGGGACGAGATTTCAGAGTGAACACCTTGAACTCTTGGTGGTCATTAGATGGTCCTGTGATAATGGTGGGTGATGGGGATCAAAGACCTTGATAGCTCTAGTATACTTGGGATATGTGCTGACTATTCTGTAAAAGTTACTGTGTGACATGTTCTTGGGCTGGTGGTGGGGGATGCCAAATCAAGAAATATATATACTGATGGGGATGTTCCTGGCATGGTCAACTCCAGCCTGTCAGTTCTGTAATTAAAGTTGCTAGCAATCTGTTTGAAATGATGATCAGCCAGCCCACATGTCAGTCAAAAGTAAAATAAATTTTAGTCTTGATCCCCAAAGGATCCCCAAAGGGGTTGTGGGATTAGAGTTTAGGACAATAGAAAAAGCCTGCACTGATTGAAATATTGCTGTGCTTTGGGGTTTCCTGTGGGCGGTCATGGTTGTGGCTGGAGTCCTAGATTTGGGAACAGGTCTTGGGACATCTGGGTGGGTGGGTATCAGGCATGTAGCTCTTGACATTTCTCCCTTTTCCATCTTGCCGACCCCAGTGGACCACAGACCAGCAGCTGATCCAGGTTATTCGCTCTATAGGAGTCTATGATGTGGTGGAGTTGAAATTTGCAGAGAACCGTGCAAATGGCCAGTCTAAAGGGTGAGGTCTGGATTTGGGGAGCCCCCTTTAGTTTTATGAGGGTAACAGGTCTGTAATATGTTGAACTTGAATTCTAACCCCTTTCCATCCCAGCCTAGCTTACTCCCTTGGTTATGACAAACTGCCATAGATTGGATACCTAGCTGGAATGAAATTGAATATCCATTTGTTGAAGGGAAAGAATGCTAATCTTAAATTCCAAAAAGTAAGAAAAAACAGGAAATCTATAGGGTGGCACCTTCTTGTTGCTGATTGGTTGTATGAGTGTTTAATTTAGTAAGATGCTTTTTCCTTTATCCAGTGTCTAAATATTTTACTCCTTTTTACTTTGTTCTTCAAGGTATGCTGAAGTGGTGGTAGCCTCTGAAAATTCTGTCCACAAATTGCTGGAACTCTTGCCAGGAAAAGTTCTTAATGGAGAAAAAGTGGATGTGAGGCCGGCTACCCGGCAGAACTTATCACAGTTTGAGGCTCAGGCTCGGAAACGTGAGTGCGTCCGAGTCCCAAGAGGGGGTACGTGGAGACCATCTGTATGATGGGGGGAGGTTGTGGGCTTGTTGGTGTGATGTGGAAGACTTGGATACTGTTGCTTATGGTTTGTTGGCACAACTAATAGAAGGCCTGGGAGTGAAATTTGTGTAAACAACACAGTGCTGGGAGTCTGGTTTGTGTTGTCATTGGGTTCTGCCTTTTTCTCTATTCCGTAAGTCAATTCACTTCTCAGGGCCTCCTTTCCATCTGAGCTGAAAAATTATTAAAGTGCCTGTCAACTGCCAATTCTGTATTCTTTCAATAAATGGTCATGCCATGAATGGGCTTGGTTTTTAAGTAAGATGTGGTTCTCTTGAGTTTTCAAAAAGCAGACACCCTAACGTGTAAGTAAGGTATACAAAAGTGACTATGATCCTATTGTGAGAATGTGTTTGGTGTGCTTTGTGGACATCAACCATAAGAAGCATTAGCTATTAAAAGTTAGGCATTGTTTCTCTGTTGTCTTAAAGAAAGGGAATCCTTACAGTTACTGAATACTTAGTGGGTTTGCAAGTATATCACATTAGTTTATTTTTAAGTGCAGCATTCTACATTAGCTTGGTCCCTTAAAGTCCACCTTACTCCCTTTAATCTGACTGTGTTCACCAAACTACCGTCTGATACTACCTTGGTTTCTTGGTGAGGCTCTCCTCCTGGGAAGAGGATGCACTGACCAGCCAACAGGTAGTCCAGTTTGCTTGGCAGTAACTGTTTGTCATTAACAACTAATAAATGACTATTTTGGTTTACATATCAGTTTCTTATGAGTTTGAATGCCATAATTCAGTCTCCTAGGGTCTGATTACGCCCTGGTGAATTATTATAATCAGATTTCTAAACCTGAGGACCATTCTTGGCGTATCCTGACTTTACAAGGTGCAGCTATCCTGCAAGGTCCTACCTGAAACAACTAGCCTCGTTTTCTTTAACTACTAGGGGATAGGTGATTGCGGAAGCATTTTATACCTACCTCTAAAACAGTAATTCCTTGTATTGATGGATTATGTCCTTCATGTGGAATAGAGTCTTTTTAATAGAAACAATTGTCATTTGTATTGACAGCCTAGGTGGATGAGGTGTAAGGTACACACTTAGTTTCCAACTCATATTTTCAGGCCCCTTCTGAGTCTTTGAATAATTCAGCCCTTTCTGGTTTCCCCAAGATATCTTTTTATAGCTATATTAAGAATAGTATTCCTGCCTTTTTTCAGCTTTTTTTCTCGTACATTTTACTTTTTTCGTTACTGAAAAGAAAAAAGCTGGTATATTCCTCTGCTTAAAAATGGCTGCTTCTCTAAGGACTTGTAACCAAATATACAAATCAGTATTAGAACAATACTGAGAAAGTGGTTAACTATTACAGAGAATTGTACTTGCTTTAAAGCCTCTTCAGTTTATAACAACTTAGACAGGAACAGGTGACAGCTTGTTTGAAACATAAAGAACAGGGCCTGTGTCAGGCTAACAGTATTCCATAGTGAAGAAGTCAAGGTGGTTGTCAGTGTAGTTGATCCCAGCATAGGCTTGCCTTAGACATTGGCCCTGACTGAAAGTCTTAGTTTCAGAAACGTTCTATGTGTTTGCTAAGCATCTTTCTACCTGCAAAACTTTTAAAGCCATGCTATCGTGTTCTGTTGGGTTCTACTTTAACCGGGCTGAGCTAGCTCTTTCAATGAAATTATGTAGATAGAGAATAGCTCTGTTTCCTGCTTTTCCCATTCTTCAGTTTCCTGACCAGAATTCTATGGCAAAGAGAATGTTTCTAGTGTACAGCACAATAAAGAAGATCAAACCATTATAGCCTTAAGAGTCTCTGAACTCTGGGGTGATGAAGGACTTCAGGTCAGATAGAATCCAGCAGAACATCAGTGAACATTCTTAAACATCATCATTTTCATATGGGTTGTTTAGAGCATGTGTATTTGAGAATAGGAAACACTAAGAGCTAAATGTGTTCTAAGCACTTTGACAATTCTAGATGAGAGTATCCTTTGACATATAGGATGTAATTGTTATGTTGCTTTTTGAGTTTGTCTTAACCAAGATACTTCTGATCTTTCTTCTGAGACCAATGGAAAGGCACCAAGTGATTTGTTTCTTCTCCTCAGCTGCTTCACTTATTGTCTTTAGTGTGGTGCCAGATGACTTGCTGAGGGATGAGCTGGTCCTATTGTATGTCCAAAGCCTGCTTGAGCAGTAACATTAGCTCTGTTTTGCTTTCCAGGAATACCTCCACGGGCCCATTCTCGGGATTCTAGTGATTCTGCTGATGGACGGGCAACCCCCTCTGAGAACCTTGTACCCTCATCTGCTCGTGTGGATAAGCCCCCCAGCGTGTTGCCCTACTTTAACCGTCCTCCTTCAGCCCTTCCCCTGATGGGTCTACCCCCACCCCCAATTCCACCCCCACCACCTCTCTCCTCAAGCTTTGGTGTCCCTCCTCCTCCTCCTGGTATCCACTATCAGCATCTCATGCCCCCCCCTCCTCGATTACCTCCTCATCTGGCTGTACCTCCCCCTGGGGCCATCCCACCAGCCCTTCACCTCAATCCAGCCTTCTTCCCCCCACCAAATGCTACAGTGGGGCCTCCACCAGATACTTACATGAAGGCCTCAACACCCTATAATCACCATGGCAGGTAAAAACTATTTCCCAGCAAATTTGAGCTAAAATAGTAGAGTACAGTGGTTGGTTGGTTTTGAGACAAGGTGTAACTGTGTAGACCAGGTTGGCCTCAAATTCAAATCAATCCACTTGCTTCTGCCTCCGGGGACCCTGATATTAAGGGCATGTGCTACCATTCCCAGCAATAGTAGATAGTATTTTGCCGGCAGTGATAGTCCTCACTTTTATTCCCCACACTCCAGAGGCAGAACAGAGACAGGTGGTAAGTTTGAGGACAGCCAGGGCTACACAAAGAAACCTGCCTCAAAACAAAACAAAACAAAAACAAAGGGGCTGGAGAGATGGCTCAGTGGTTAAGAGCACTGACTGTTGTTCCAGAGGACCTGGTTCAGTTCCCAGCACCCAGTGGGCAACTCACAACTGTCTGTAACTCCAGTTTCAGAGGATCTGGCACCCTCATGAAAGATAATACATACAGGAGGAAAAAAGTATTAAAAAAAGAAAGAAAGAACTAGAGAGTGTTTTAGACATTTGTTTTCCTTGAATATGAGCACTGAAGGCTGGTACATTTCCTCTATGATCTTGTGATACTGAGTCCTGGAATGTAGATTAGTATCTGTCAGAGGTTGGTTTTGCATGCCTGTATATGCAAGTGTACATATGTATGCAGATACATGTGGTGTGCTGTGTATGTACACTTGAAACCAAAGGACAACTTTTGGTGTCATCCTCAAGCATGTTGTCCACCTTGCTTGAGGCAGTCTTCAGTGCTTGGAGCTCACAAAATATATTAAAACTGGCTAGCCAGTGAGCCCCACCTTTCTCTAGCCCTGGGATTATAAGCATGTCTGGTATTTTTATGTGGGCTCTGGATGGACATTTGAACTCAGGTCCTCATTCTTTTGTGACAGGTACCGTCAAGCAGCTCCATCAATTTTTTTTATTTAATGTTTTCCGTTTTCATCTTAACTACTTGACTCAAATCATACCTTCCATAAACAACTTGTTTAAACTCGGTGCCATAATGCTACTACAAATGCTGCAATAATTAATACTGTGAATCAAGCCAAAATTATGAACATATATAAATCCTGTCCTTGAAAGGGGAAAAAAAAATGAACATGTGAAACACTTAAGATATACCTTAGAGAAGAATTGATTATTATAGACTATGGTGAAAATAATAAAGGTGTGGGCATTCAGGCATGTTACTGTCTTTCTGCAGTAGAGATTCGGGCCCTCCACTTTCTACAGTGAGTGAAGCTGAATTTGAAGAGATAATGAAGCGAAACAGAGCAATTTCCAGCAGTGCCATTTCCAAAGCAGTGGCTGGAGCTAGTGCAGGTAATTGACTTTACTGCCTTTGCTTTAAAATTTTCTTCGTCATTTCCATCCGGAAAACTTTGTAAAGTTAAGTTGGAGTTAAATGTAAGAAGATGTGCACTTCAAAAGCAGTATGTGACTTGATTTTTTTTTTTTTTTTTTTTTTTTTTTTGGCTTTGGCTTTGGGGAAGCTCCAGTCTTAGTCTAGATTTGCTCTGTAGAAACAAACTCAGTGCCTAGGCTAGGAGTAATAGACACTATTTCTTTTTTGTATGTATTATAGAATGTAATTGCTGTCTCGGAGAGATCTTGGATCTCAGAAGTGGTCTTTAGACTTTGTGTCTATGCAGTAGTTGTTAACACCTAGTAGAATTAAAAGCCCTTGGCCATCTACTATTGGCTCAACTAGATGGTGCTCTGTTACACTAAGAAGTCTGGGCAGAGCTGGTGGCCTGTGGGTAGCCTGTCCTGGACAGGCAAGTCTGTGTTTATCCTAAGGCATATTGCACCATTTCGCGTAACTTGGCCTGCTCTCAGCATTAGCTGCAGAATCAGCAACAGGATTCTTGGAAGCCCTGGACATAAAAGAATAGGATATAGAATCGAAAGTTTATGGATGTAACTCAGTGGGCAGAACAATGGCCTGCCATACTAGAATAGGGGTTTCTGGTCCAAGTCATGCTCACTTTCTCCCTGGGGGTTTCCCACATGGATCTAAATGTATGTAGACTCTCAGTACTCAAAAGAAGTAAGTTAGCACTGACTGTTAAACTGTTTTCCATAATCTCTGATCTTTGGTTTCAGTTTGAGTCTACAGAGTAGTTTAAAAACAAAAAGTGTGTGTACTTGTCAGTTCTTCTCTCACCAGAAAAATGTACCTTTACTTCTTAAAATAAAGTAATGTGTACTCATTGTAATACAATATCCAGAGGAGTTTACGTGAAATAGTCTTTGTTCCTTTTTCAGTGCCAGTCCTTTCACACTGAAATAACTGTTAAGTCTTTATTTCCCTCTCTTTTTGTTATTCCAATCATAGGAACTATAATATTTATTCACTGTGCCTCTAAAATAGACAGACCTCCCTGCCTGTGTGGAGCTGTTGTGCCAGTGTTCCTGGTCTTTCACAGTGCCACACTTCCTTCATAGTTTCTGTCCATTCTGTCCTTGAGACTTTGCATAAAGAAAGCCACCCAGTTCTCATTTTCAGGGGACCATTATGTGGGATCATTGAGTCAGGTTCACATTTACGAAAGGAAGGCAGCATGATGTTTTAAATGTATAGGTGTAGGTGTATGAGAGAGAGAGAAAATGATACTTTAGGCAGTTTATACACCAGAGTGATCCCATAGAACTATATGTATATTTGTGTATGTGTGTGTATGTGTATCATCTAGTGAGATAACTGAGTTTGTGCAAGTGTAGTCTTTGGTGTTTGCACAATGATGAAACCACCTAACAGCAAATTTCTAAGTATGTTTTTCTTAGTATGTTATCCTGAAAAAAGCTGTATATTACATATACACATCATAGACTTTATATATATATATATATATATATATATATATATATATATATATATATATTATGTATACATGTAATAGATTGTGTGAGTTACAATGTGATTATAAATTTAAAATAATGTGTAAGCCGGTTGTGGTGGCGTACGTCTTTATTCCTAGCACTTGGGAGACAGAGGCAGGTGGATCTCTGTGAGTGAGGCCATCCTGGTCTACAAAGTGAGTCTGTGACAGCCAGGGCTATTATACAAAGAAACCCTATCTTGAAAATAAAGTGTAGATGCAGTCAGACATAGTGTCACATCCCTTTAATCCCAGCACTCAGAAGGCGGAGGCAGGTGGGTTTTCAGGTTCAACTCTAGACAGCTAGAGTTACGTAGTAAGACCTTGTCTTGCAAAATAATAATAATAATAAACTGTAGGCTTAATACAGTGTTTTAAAAAATAAATAACTGAAAATCCTCTGAGAACCACCAAAGCCATGTTCTATGATTGGTGGCTATTCCTCCAGTTTTAGGGGGCGAAATACATATATTATAACGTGTATAATTTTGGTTGTTTTTACAAAAATGAACTACAAGGCTGGATATGTAGCTTAGTGATGGAGCAATTGCTTAGTGTCTCAAAACCCTAGTTTCAATCCCCAGTAGCACACACAGAAAAAAAAGAAAAAGCTCTTTTTATTTTTATTTTTTAGGATTTTATTTATTTATGTATGGGAGCTCTATCTGCATATGTACCTGCATGCCAGAGGAGCCACCATGTGGTTGCTGGGAATTGAACTCAGGACCTCTGGAAGAGCAGACAGTGCTCTTAACCACTGAGCCATATCTCTAGCCCAGACACCTGTCTTATTAGTATATCTTAACATCTATTATTTGTTGAGCCCTACTGTATGTCTGGCACTGTGTTAAATATTTTAAATACATAACTTTATTTGCCTACAGATTTACTTCATATAGCAAGTAGTGATCCATAAAGCCACTGTTCCTTAATTTATGTAGCCCAGCAAAGATAAAACAATAAACAAATAAATATTTTTAAAACATGATAAACATATACAGTTATATGAACAGAAAATTTTTAGAATTGTTGCTCAAATGTAGGAACAGTTTAAGACTAATTTTATGTGTGTTATGCATGCATATATATATATATATATGCACACACACACACACACAACATAGATTCTTGGGACCCAAAGGGTCTATTGGAGTCCCTGAAACTGGAGTCACGAGTGGTTGTGAGCCATATAGGTGCTCGAAATTAAACCTGGGGTCCTCTACAAGAACAAGTGGTTTTTAATAGCTGAGCCATCTCTCCAGCCCCAGGACAGTTTATTTTCATCAGTATTGTCCAGTAGCCCTTGGACAGTGATGCACTGATTATAGGGCCACTAGCCTATGTCAGATTTCAAACAAGACATAGTTTTATACCTTCAGTTTTATATCTGCAATGTCTGCCTTGTCCATTTTACTATGGCTCTTTAGAACAGTTAGTTATTCAGTTTATGTCCTCCTATATTCTCCTTTTAGTCCAATTTGGTTACTGCCTCTGTTCATTTTTGGTCTTTCCCTTTATCCTATCAGGGGATTACAGTGACGCCATTGAGACACTACTCACAGCCATTGCAGTTATCAAACAGTCCCGAGTTGCCAATGATGAGCGTTGCCGTGTCCTCATTTCCTCTCTTAAGGACTGTCTTCATGGCATAGAGGCCAAGTCATACAGTGTGGGTGCCAGTGGAAGCTCTTCCAGGTGAGTTGATTGCTTTGGGGGCTGATTAGCCTTTAACAACACTCTTTAAGTGTAGTTGGAAAGAAGGGAAACTTGGGGTATCTGATAAGGGTCTGGATTAAAGAGAGATCTCACACTCATATCTTTAAGGAGAAGAAATTATATTGAGACATTTTCATTAATTATTATTACTGTCTGGAGCCTGTGTTCAGTAGAAGCAGTGGCGTCAAGGCTGGGGAGGTAGGTAGCTCAGTGAGAAGGCTTCTTGCCTAGTATGAATGAAGCCCTAGGTTCAGTCTTCGGCACCATGGGTTCAAGGAAAAGGACTAGGTGGATACAGGGGATTTTAATCATTGGCTTAGGGTTTGAATCTCAGTTCTGTTGCTAACTACCTGCATGACCATCTTGAGTATGGAAGTTAGCAACTTTCTAAGAACTTAAGGGGGAAAGTCCTAGTACTTACCTACAGATTGTTGTAAAGATGAAATACTTTCAAGATAAAATCTGTCAGTCATTTATCCCAGAAAGATTAGGCTTCAAGGAGCTAAGATTCTCAAGTAGTACTCTGATAGGAAACTAGGAGTATTTTAGGCAAGCACTAAGAGATACAAAACCTTATGTGGAAAGAATATGTAAAGTCCTCTGAGTTGAGGCTAAAGGATCTTTCTGACAGGAAAAGACATCGGTCCAGGGAGAGGTCACCCAGCCGGTCCCGGGAGAGCAGCAGGCGGCACCGAGATTTGCTTCATAATGAAGACCGGCATGATGATTATTTCCAAGAGAGGAACCGGGAGCATGAGAGACACCGGGATAGAGAACGGGACCGGCACCACTGAGAAAGGTGGGAAGCAGCCCTATTCCCAGCCAGTGGATCTTTGTTAATTGGGCATGATGGCTCATACCTGTAATCCCAACACTTGGGAGAGCAAGGCAGGAGAAGTGCCAAGAGTTGAAGGGCAGCCTGGACTACAAAGTGAGACCCTGTCTTAAAACAAAAAGAGATATTTGTAATAGAGATGTTCCGCCCTCCCACAAGTTCTTAATAAATGAAAACCATTGTTACTATCATCATTAAATTTTAATCCCAATGTTCAAGTAAAAGGGAAAACTGACCAAAGCAGAAGAGACTGTTAACTTACTTTCATGATACAATATTAAAACTTCAAGAATTTATATTCATTAATAGTTTTAGAGTAGAAAACCATTCTGACAAATTTTTAATAGCTTTAGAGACCCTACGAATAATTATAATGGATATTTTTTGTTTTAGTGGGGTTTTTTTCCCCCCTGGGTAATTGAAAAGGTAGGTCGGATGTCTGTCTTGGGGATCGTGTCAATAGGACTTAGGCTTTCTGTCTCTTAGATATGCTTTTCTATATTTTCATTCACTGAAAGATCTCCATTTGGGAGGATGAGCCTGTAGCTCTTGAGTTTTATCCCACCATTTTGCAATCCCAACTAAAAGAATGCTGCTAACTAGGATTGTGTGTGGTGTAAGAAATAGTGGGTGTTGGTTGGTTCTATTTCTGTGGAAATATATAAAATAGACCAGAGTATGGCTAAGAGGCTCTGTCTGGACTGTTGTCTGCTGGATTGTTCTAAAGGAATGTAGTTGAGCAGGCTCTGTAGTTCTTAACTATGGATGACTGGATAGAGGAGACTGGAACCCTCACCTCTTAGGCATAGGTACTGGTAAACTCAAACCTTTTGAAAATTTTTTAACATTCTGCCTAGGGACAAACCTAACAGAGAAGAAAGCATTCTCTTGTGTTTGCCCTCTGCTTTGTTGTTGGCATTATCTGCCTTAACTTCTTTGGGCCTTTTTTATGTGGTGCTGGGCTCATTTTGTAGACTAGACTGGCCTGGAACTCACAAAAATCCCCCTGCACTGGTGTTAAAGCTTCCTAGCACTTAAACAGATTTGTAGCTGATAGTGTTTTTGTCATCTTCCACATATGGTGATAAAAATCACTAATGTTTTCAATCTATACCTTTCTTTATTCACCCTTTTTCTTAATAAGCTTCATGTTTCTCTTTTTTTTTAATCTTCTTAATATTTTCACACAGTATATTCTGATCATGATTTCCCTTCATTTGTCTCCTCCCAACCTATCAAATTCCATACTTTCTTTCCCTCTTTCTTTGGGGAGGGGAACGGACGAATACTTTATCTGTTCTTTACTTATCTCACAGAATTCTAAAATGTAAGATAACCCACATAGAGCCAACTGTTAAGCTCTAAATGGGTTCTGTGTTCGTCTTTCTAGATTTTTGCAACAGATTTGAGTTTTGAAAGCTATCCACACAAACATACATAACCTGTGGAAATTCAGGTTAATGACGATAGAGCCCACAAGTGGCTTTGGCCTTCTTTCTTATTGGGGATGGGCAAGGTGGGCTTGGATGTGTCTTGGTCTACCCCTTTCCTTCAGTTAAGTACCAGCATAGCCTTTTCTCTTTTGAACCAGCACAATTGAAACATTATTTAAAATCCAAAACAGCTGGCTAGACAGTGGTGGTGCACACTTTTAGTCCCAGCACTCAGGAGGCAGAAACAGGTGTATCTCTGTGAGTTTGAGGCCAACCTGGTCTACAGAGTGAGTTCCAGGACAGCTAAGGTGTTGGGTATTGGGATCAGACTTGTAATGCTAATACTCAGGAAGCCTAGACAGATTTAGACAGATTACAAATTTAAAGGTCAGCCAGCGCTATGTAGTGGGACCTTGTCTCAGAAAACAAACTAAAAGCCATCACCCCACATGATGTGAGTATGTGGCTTTTGTAGTTGGTTGGGATTAGAGTGACCCTAGGGGACGCGAGGGTTGGGATTAGAGTGATCCTAGGGGACGCGAGGGGTGGTGACACCTTTAATACCAGCACTCAGGAGGCAGAGGTAGGCAGATCTCTGACTTGGAGGCCAGTCTAACCTACAGAGCAAGTTCCAGGACAGTCGGAACTACACACAACTTGAAAAAAAAAAAAAAGAGTGACAAGGAAATATTAATTGGTCAATGTAAAGCAGCAGTTGTAGTCTCTGGAGCTGTATTCAGTGTACTGATCAGAATATACAACTTCATGTCATTTAATTTCTGTTGAGTTTGCTTTTTGGTTTGAGACAGGGTTTCTCTGGAACCTTGGCTGTCCTGAACCAGGCTGGCCTTGAACTCACAGTGATCCACCTGCCTCTGCCTCCTGGAATTACAGGCATGTGCCACCATGTTTACCTCTGGCTTTGCTTCTTTGACAACCTTTTTACAGTGAAATTGCCAGGAAGAATCATTGGTTTTGTTTTTAATTTTTTCCCCCCTTTGGACTGATATAGGCCCGCGATGAAGTGAGGAAGACTCACTCTTGGGTTAGTTTTCCACATCACTTATTTCCTGGTCTCCCCTAACATACGTGTACAAGTGAATCAGACACTAAAGAGTCAAAAATAAGAAGGAAAAAAAAAATTAGATATTTATGGTAGTCTGAATTCTGTCTTCATTTACTAAGCTTTACGATTTATTTAGGGTACCTGGCTCTTTAAAGGACTCTGTGCCCTTCAGTGTCAGTTGCCTCTTGGACCTCTGGGAACAGGAAAGGATATAAAAAGCTGAGGAGAGGGGTTATGATTGGGGAGTAGACAGGAGTAGGGTCAGAGAAGACAGTTGGTGCAGGAAGGAAAAAGAAAGAGTAGAGGGCGAGAGAAGAGATTGAGCAGAGTGAAGATAAGAGACAGTTGAAAGTGAATTGGTCTAGCAGAATGAGAAGAGAAGACAGTTGGTGACAGTTGAGCCAGGAGAAGCTGGGCTAAGCCAGAGGGAGAGAAGATACTAAGGCAGGAGAAACAAAGTAGCAAAGAATGTAGCATAGAAGGTTTCATGTTGGTTGGGAAAGTGATGCTCAGGTCTCTCTGTAAAGAATTTAATCCTCAGCAGGGTGTGATGCCACATCCTTTAGTCCCAGCACTCTGGAGGCAGAGGCAGGCTGATCATCTGAGTTCGAGGCCAATCTGGTCTATAGATTGAATCCAGGACAGCTGGGACTCTGTTAAAGAAAGAAACCTGACACAAAACAAAAACAAAAAAACCTTAATCCTCCAACCTATTTAAACAGCATTTACAGCATTTTTTAAAGATTTATTTGTACATATGAGCACTATATTTTGCATGAATGCCTGCATGACAGAAGAGGGCTTCAGATCCCATTATAGGGGTTGTCAGCCACCGTGTGGTTGCTGGGAATTGAACTCAGAACCTCTGGAAGAGCAAACAGTGCTGTTAACTGCTGAGCCATCGCTCCAGCCCATTTAAAGCATCTTTATTTAAAAACAATTGTACTGCTGTGAACAAGTGTTCCTTGACCACGAAAGGTGTGTTTTACGCAGAGGCATCAATGGAACAGCATCTTCTGTTCCTCAGAGTTCTGGGGCTTGAAGCTAATGGGCCAACTAAAGTAGTGGGTCTTTGGCTTCCGTCGACATTCAGACACTGCTGCCAGCACCAATTCCCTTGGTATCCTCTACATCTCATTCTATAAAGACACTTCACAAATGCCATTTCTGCAGGGCATGCATGTGTGTGCTTTGGAGTTTGAGGGTGTTCATAGCTGGTCTGTCTTCATCTCTCTGTAATTGTCCCATTACTTTAGGGTGTTTCTTACTTGAAATAGTCATTCTCACTTCATAATTTCCTGATCCATTGAAATCTGAGCTTTCTGTTCAAGTTGGATTCAGCCAATTGTGATGTTACATGCCTAGAAGACTAAAGTCTGATCATGAGCAAACCTAAGCTACACAGCAGGAGTCTGGAGAAAATGATATTCAGAAGCCCAAGTGTTAGGAAACAAAAGAAGGCACTAAGAGCTTCAGTTTTTCTTTATAGAAGGTAGGACAAATACTTGCATGTATGTTTAAAGAAGCCAACAAGACGAAGATCATTCCAATTCTGAGTACCAGGCTGAAAATAGTGCCAGCCCAGGATTATGAGGATGAGGCAGCATGCAGATGTCTTTGAGTGAGTGTGTGTTAGTGCGTCTGTCTTGAATGGCTGTTACAGGATTTATGAAGCTTCTTTACAAAGGTACTTGTATAAGGAGTAACAGGCATTTGTGTATGGCTGTAGTTCCAGGTTCAGTTTACTAAGCATTCTATACCTGAATTTAATTCTCCCCTTTCCTTTTGCTGTTGGTTCTGTTTCATATCAAGTGGCCATACTACCATCTGCATGTTTCAGGTGCTAGGGACCTTAAGATTAGCAATGTGGCAAGAGGCATAGGAGACCCTTCCTATTGGGTAAGGCTGTCAGATGTTTTTGATGGTAACTACTACTGTTTTCTTTCCTTTTTGGTTTTACCAGTGTAGCCTTGGCTGTCCTGGACTTGCTTTGTAGATCAGGCTGGCCTCAAACTCCTAGAGATTCACCTGCCTCTGAGTGCTGGAATTATAGGTGTGCACCTGTATGTCTGGCTTAGTTTCCTTCTTTCATGCTCTGCTTTTGGTTCTGGCTTAGTCAAGTCATTCCTGTTTTATGTTCCTATACTTTTAGATCCTCGCCTACAACTGTTATCTAGGAAAAGTCTTAAAATAATCATTTGCATTTTATTCAGTACAACCTAGAAAGGCTCTTGTGCTGTTTGTCTGTATGCACATGCATAAGCACACTGTTTGGAGTCTGGGTTATGATTTGGTTTGTGAGGTGTTGGTTGGTTGGTTGGTGTATGGGTATGCTTGTGTACTTTTTGGTTTTGTAGTCTGTTTTAACCAGGCTGCTTGAAAAGAAAATCAATATTAAGGAGTTTGCTATGGGAGTCCACACTTTCTGCTAAGGACTGTGGGTGTTTGGGAATTGATAGAATAGATTTGGTTAAATCTTGTTTTCTTACTATTACAACCTCCCTCCTTCCCTCTTTCTTTCTCCTTAAAGTAAGGTATGATTGCTCAGTAGATTTTCAGAAGCTGTATTTCCCTGCAGCATTTTTTGAAATGTTAGTTTCTGTCTTTCCCAGCTTTCAGAGACCTCATTCCATTGTCTGTTCTTTCTTTTTAAACTTAAAGATGCCACCACTTTGATTTTTCTTAATCTCTCCTCACTGTGCTTTCTCTAGCCACTCCCTCACATTTCTCTGTGTCAGGCGGTCCACTTTATTCTGTCTACTTTGCTAAGCTTGCTTGCTCTGCCTACATTCTGACTTAGGTTGTGTTTTTGGGAAATGCCAGTGTATCTCATATAAGCCCATACCGATGAGAGTGGCCTCTAATTGGTGTTCTCTTCTGGTGCTTTCATTGCAGGAGTCTGGGTGGAAGCAAATTGTTTTTAATGGACTTGCATCTCCTCACCTTGATCAGGACTAAAGGACGGAGGCCGCTCCACCCCTTTCCCCTCTTCCAAAACCCTAACTTCCTCCAGGCAATACCCTCTGCCCTACAGGATTGAAGATGGCTTGGCAGCCCTTCCAATCCCACACCTCCTGTGTGCCAGGGGAGAAGAACCTAAAGACTTGATGGGTAGGGAATGAGGGCAGACAGGAAGACAGCAACATGTCCAGCCCATAGTCTCCATAGAGAATGGTGCTTTGTCCAAGGAAACCTGAGTTTCTGATTCCCCAGGAGCAGTCAATGGTGAGGTTACTGAGAGAAAACTTCCTTCCCAGAGAAAATGGATCCTCTATGCGGGATCTTAGAGAGTGACTGGGTGTGCCAAAAATGCCCAGGGTTCTGCCCTCAGTACTAGATTTGATGGGGCCAAGAGGGTCCAACCCTGCTAACATACCACTTCATTGTTCAACTCCTTTCCTTTCCTAGCCCTTTGAGGAGGGACCATGAGAACAGAAACTACCTTGTGACAAGCTACTGTTGGGTTTTCTCCTCTTGACGGTTTATTTCCCTGGCCTCCTAGAGGGCTGAATCCTTTTGACTCCTTGCTATCTGACTCCTCAGTGGACTTTCCCCTCCAAAGCAGAACCCAGGAGGTTGCTTTTTGCTGGAAGCCTAGTCCAGCCAGTTACCACCATTTGCTGCTTCAGGCTTGGTTGTCTGTTGCAATAACCAGCTCTTAGGTATTCCCTTTCCCTGAGGCTTTCCATTTAACATGGACTCCTTCCCCAAGAAGGCTTCTTCCTTGTTTTAGAGGAAGGCATTGCCTTTGGGACCTAGGGGTATCATGGGACCTCAGTAATGAGGACCCTTAGTTAATAAAGTACCAGAAGTGTGAGGAAGAAACAATTTGGGCAGGATATGGCCTATTCACATGGGCTCTTTTTCAGGTTCAATGTAAGCATAGGCTTGCATCCCCCCAAGGTATATACTTTGACTTACTGTGGGATAACTCAGCACTAGTAGGTAGGTAAAGTCATGAATGTTTTTTTGTTTGTTTTTGTTTTTTTAATCCTTTGACTTTAATATTCCCTCGTCACTCTGCCTGGATGTGCTTCCAGCCTTTAGCAAGGATCAGAGAAGAAATAGAGCATGACTTAAGTGAACTCAGCTCAGAGTTCTAAGGACTGGCATACTGGTGGCCATTTTCTGCACAGGCAAATGGAATTTTTTTTTTTTTTTTTAGTGTCCAAATTGTGATAGGTTGCTTCTGATGGAGGCAGTCACAGTCCTGGAGTACCATAGGGTGATGTTCCTTCTGCATGCATCTGCAGGGCCTATGACATCTAATGTGAAAAGAGACATGACATGTGAGATGAGCCTTGGCATGTGAGGTGGTCATTGGAGACCCTTCAGACTCAGAGGGGAAAGACTGAATTGGATCCTTCCTCTCTTCCCAGCACACTTCTGTTAGACTCCTTCTGTCACTGAGGGAGTGCCCCCAGGGTTGGAGAGGCATATTCCCTTGGGACAGGGGCTACAAATTGTAGCTTATTTTCCTGTCTCCTAAGCCAATCCCTAATCCACTTCAGAATATGGCACCCTGCACAATTGGCCAAGTGTTAAGTGATGTGCTTATTCTTGAAAGCAGCTTGGGGTGTCTTTTTAAAATTTAGAAAACCAAGTAAAGTGACAGTTGAGGGAAACTATATAGAATATCAGAAAATCCATTTACCCAGAGAATTCTTTTCTCCCCACTTTTATTTTTACTCGGTGACATAATTTTTAGTTGTATTCCTCATAGCAAAAGGAGAAAAAAAAAATCCCAACCCTCAGAAGGTCAAGGCCCCGTCCCCCTGTTGTCGGTGATTTGTTTGTCTTTCTGATAGGTTGAAAATTGTGTAATAAACTTGATGACGATGTCAATCTTTTATACTGCATTGTATTTTTTTTCCTTTTGTAACAAATTATTTTTAAATAATAAATGGGGTGTGAGCTGTTTACGGATTCTGCATTGAATAGATTTGTTGAGGTGTCTGGGGCTTGGGTGTGGACTGATGTAGATGCTGTGTGGTGTAGGGAAACCTCAGGTCTTAAATGTAATTTAGTGACTGGTAGTTTCTCCACAGCTGACATGGTGAGCCCCATAGGAGTCCAAATGAACCTTTACTTATACCTTTCACGGGTTTATCCTTTCTTGAGAGCTCCTGACCACTCAGTTCCCAAGTCTTACTTGCAGATTGTGTTTCCTACCCTGTGGAGTTGTGGTATCCAGTTAGGGATAAATGCACAGGTGCTGGTACTAAGTCCTCTATCTCCTTAACCATAGATAACCAGTGTGACCTCAGTCTTATCAAAGAGGAGAATAATTGCTTTTCTGCCTTCATATTAAGGAAGTGTTAGGAATCACTTGTGAACAGAATTGCCATTTAAATATGAGAAATAGAAACTAGAAAGCTTAGAAATACTGAGAGATTTCCAGAAGAGCTTTCCTTTTAAAGGAGCACAGTTAAAGGCCCACTGGCAAAATAGTTGTATCTTACCAATGTACTGTTTGGACAAATATGACAAGAAGGAATTCAAGTACTGAAATGTCTCTGCTACCCAAGGATGTTGCTGCTGAGCTGGTCTCTAAAACTCAACTTGGTATCTAAACCTGAATGGAGGAATCATATTTATTCAACATCCATAAGTCAGGAATACATCCATTAAAATCACTTGGTTGGTTAGTTTTAACATGTACTAATTTTTAGTGCATGTATGTCTGCCTGTCTCCATGTGTGCACATAGGCTTATATCTAGAGGTCAGAGGACAACTTGCAGAGTTTGTTCTCTTCATCTTGTGGTTCCTAGAAAATGAAACTCTACTCAGGCTTGGCACCTTAACCCACTGAGCCATCACACTAGTCCTTACTTTGTTTTTTAAGACAGTCTCTTCTATTCTAGACTGACAATGAACTCCTGATCTTCCTGCTTTCCCTCCCGAAGTGCTAGGATTATAGGCATAAACCACCATGCCCAGTTAAGTCACTTTAACTTTTTGTTAAGGGAAGAGTAGGCTTACATGACAAAAAGACAGATTGCAGACCAGATGATAGTGTGTACTGCTATTGGGGGAAGCAGGTAAACAAATTCCTTAGAGAGGCTAGAATTTCTTCGCAGTTAAGATGTCTATTTTCATGTTGGAGTCAATAGTCACTTGCATCTCAGTTGCCTTCTATGTTTGCCAGGTACTGGGTTTGCTCCATGCATTTAAAATCTAGCCATCTACTTTTTTTTTTTAAGATTTATTTATTTTCATTGGTGTCTTGCTTGCATGTATGTCTGTGAAGGTGCCAAATCCCTTGGAATTGGAACTACAGGCAGTTGTGAGCTGCCATGTGGTTGCTGGGAATTGAACTCAGGACTTTTGGAAGAACAGCCAGTGTTAATGACCTCTGAGCCATCTCTCCAGCCCCAGCCATCTACTTTTTACGCCTCCGAAGACATACTGTCTCAAGATGTTGGTGCCTCCAGGTCTGTAAAGTAGCTTACAAGCACAGCTTTTATCCACATTAACTCACTTTGCAGGCCAGATAATTTCAGCACTAAAAGGGATGAAGCAGGAGGGTAGTTTGAGGTCAGGCTGGACTGAGTAGAAAGACCATGTCTCAAAATCAAATCAGGTCAGATACAGTTGTATGCTTACAGCCCCAGCACTTGGGAGTTTGAAACAGAGTCATGTAAGACTATAAACATGAGACACTACTCCGTCTTTTAAAAAAATGTAAAAACGTGTATTACAGTGTTTGTTTCATGATCACAATAAAATGCTGTGGTCTACAAAACTTCGAAAGCTCAGTCTTGAGACGGCGACCCAGGCTAGTCTCACAGCTGTGCCCCTCTCACCTCTGTTTCAAAGTGCTTAAGACTAAGGTGTACCACCACATCCAGTGACTGCCTTGATTTCTCTTGTGTATGAGTAAGTGGCTCCAACAGCATCAAAAACAAGGAGCCACTCATGGAAAGCAGTGGACTAAGCCTCCACATAACTGTAATGTGAAGTGACATCCTAAAAGTCCTAATCAGCATGTTCAACCATTAAACTTCCTCCTCAGTGGCACTGTGGGTGCATATATCACTTGTGCCCTAACTGTATCTCTGAGTTTACTTTGTCCAGACTGACTTGTAAGGCAGGCTTATATAGTTCCACCCATACCTTTATTTCCTCACCTCTAGAGCCTAAAAGTAGAGTACAGTTTCGTAGGACCCTCTACATTTTAAAAATTAGATGTTCTAAGCCACTTCCACTTAGATGAGCTTTCTGTTCATTTGTGTTGTTCATTTTGGTTTTTTAAGACAAGGTTTCTCTTTGTAGCCTTGGCTGTCTTGGAACTCGCTCTGTAGACCAGGCTGGCCTTAAGCTCAAGAGATGCACCTGCCTCCTGAAAGCTAGGATTAAAGGTATGAGGTGCTTTCTGTTCATTTGTGCTCCTGGGAAAGGTGTCGAAATTGATGAACATCTAAATGAAGGCAGGACATCACAGAGAATGGGCTCTTCTCCATCCAGTGCCACTAACCAGAGCAAAGCTAGAGAAAGCAAGTGTGAGAAGAGAAAGTTCATGAGATAGATGGAAACATCAGGGAAGTGCCTATTAAGCCTTGTTATTTTATGTGGTTGATCTGTCCATGATAAAGACAGCTAGGAGGCAAGGGCGCAGAGAAAACAAAAGCACCAGTGCTTCGGGTGGTGGAGCCCATGGAATGACAGCCTTAAGAAAATTTTTAAAAAGCACAGAAAAACAGATATTCCATCATCTACTTGACACAGAGACAGACCTTAAGATCTCCTAAAGTATAGAGTCTTTCATGACTCATGGTAGCTTCCTGGGATAAAGTACATGGCAATACTCAACAAGATGTTGACCAATACATGTTCCTTTTAAGCTAACTCAAAATAAGGAAAAGAATTTTGGTCAGGTTTATTTCCATTTCTAGTTATACATGACCTATGCTGGAAAGAATTGACATACAAGCAGAACTTGGAACAGAGGCAGAACATTTCTTTTGCCAAAGACAAACCTGAAGAAGACAAACAAGGTTCTTAGGCTGCAGCTTGGACATTTGGGGAGAGGATCAGAGGGACACCTTCATTACTGTCTTTGTGTCACAGTTTACCATTAAGCACAGCCTCAGAATACACTGTTGGGATAGTCTTGCCCTCACTTAGAAAAGATGAAATTTGAAGACGGGTATCAGAGGGAAAAGACAACCAGCCCCATATCAAATACTTTTTATTATAAAGTCGTGTTTGCATCATGATCAAAATAGAAAAATAATACTATAACCTACTAAAGAGTTCTGGATTACCTTCTCTTTGAACAGAGCAGGGCTGGAGTGAGTCACATAGACGAAACATTTGAATTGCCCAGGTGCCTACCATTATGAGGCTTTCCATGCTCATGTAGGACAGATGCAGTACATGTACAGGATTCTGTGGCTCAGATCCTGCTGGAAGCCCAACAAGCCCAGATGTCCACACAAGAAGCTCTGGCCATGATGACCAAGGAAGAGAATTTGAGGTCAGTAGGAAGCTGGTGCACCAAGATGAGGACAGCCTTGCCTTTCCTTACAGCAAAATGTCGGAGTCTCCTGCTGAAGATCCTGGTTTGAAGGCAGTGCCACTGACCTCAGATAGGTGCTCAATGCCCAGATGTCTGTGCTGAAGAAAAACCACACAGCCTTTCCCAGGCCAGCATGACCCACCACTTTTCACAAGTGTGGCTGAAGTACCAGAAGGATATTGTTCTCACTCATGGGTACCAGCTGGAATTCTTGTACTTCAGATTCTGTCCATACTAAAGGCAAAAAGAAAGAAACGGTTAAAAAGACCAGTGAATGGAGCTGGAGAGAATGGCTCAGCAGTTAAGGGCAATGGCTGCTCTTCCAGAGGACCTAGATTCAATTCCCAGCACCTACGTGGCAGCTCACAACTGCTTCTAACTCAGGTTCCAGTGGATCTGACTCCCTAACACAGACATACATGTGGGTCAAACACCAGTGCACATTAAAAAAAAGAAAAGACCAGTGACTAACAACTGTTAGCTTGAACTCTGCATTATCAAGTCTCGATTCAAAAGAACCAGTAGACTCTTCCTTAGGAAGGAAGCTTTTGGGACTGCGAAGATGGTTCAGTGGATAAAGTGCTTGCCACCAAAGCATGAGGACCAGCATCCGTGAAAGGAGAGATGAGCTTCCTAGAGTAAGCTGGCTAGGGAGACTAGCCAAATTGGAGAGCTTTTTGGTTCAAGTGAAAGATCCTCCAATATGTACAGTGGAAAGTGATTGATGAAAGTGATTGATATCTGACATGAACGTCTGGTCTGTATGCATGTGTGCACACACATGCACTTCTAAACATTTGTTTATATACACAGGTGAACATCTAATATGCAGACCACATACTTATAGAGAACCTTTCTACGTACTGGAAATAAGAAAAGCATCCCATTTAACACCCCCCTTAAATCCAGTTTTCTACACCTTTCAGGCCTTCAAAGAGCAATGCATCCAATATCTGGGTGGGAACCCAGACCTCAGCAGTAATACCTGGAGAAAGTGGCTAGCGTGAGCATCTCAAGCAGCAGCTCTGAGCCACAAAAGAAGAGCAAGATGCTGTTCATAATAGCTTCTAGGCGGAGCACGTAGGTCTGCAGCAGCAGGTAATAGGAAGCCATCATGGCAGATGGGAAGGTCAAGGCCACACTAATGCCAAGAGGCATCTTTCGCTGGCAGAGGTTTCCCTTTGTACCTATAAAACACAGCCCTGAGTCACCTCTGAATAGTGAATGCTTTTCCTGGCCCCAGCCTAGTTTTTCTCACATCAGGAAGTGTCTGGATGTGACAGGCAGAGCAGAGAAAAATTACCCTGAGTGGGGATGTCATATTTAAAGGTGAAGTTCCACTGAACTAAAAGTTTGAAGCTTCAGGGTGTTACATGATTAAAGTCATTTACTCCAGAGGCCCTGCTTCCTTTCACTCCACCTGGGGAACAACAGGATTCTGCATCAAGAAAAAATTTGGGGAGGGTCTCTTGAGTTTGAGGTTAGTCTGGTCTACATTGAGAGTTCCAGGACAGCCAGGGCCACATAAAGAGACCCTGTCTCACAAAAGAAAACAAACAAAAAAAATAATACAAGTCAGGCATGGAAGCACAAACCTGTAATCTCAGCACTCATGAGGCTAAGGTGTCAGAATTGAGAGCTCAAAATTATCCTGGTCTCCTTGCTTCAAAAAACCAAAACCAAGACAGCTAGAGAGATGGCTCAGGAGTATAAATAGTATAAACTGTATAAATAGTAAATAAATAATACAAAACAAAAACTGGGTGTATACATACATACAGGTGTTTATATCCACATGCATATATATAACAGTTCATAAAAACAAATCACATATGTAAAATATCTATGTATATATGTAAATATATACATACACTAAACTTTTCAACTAATATGAAAAATAATTTTAGGAAATGCATTAAAAATATCTGTTCTTTGGGGCTACAGAGATGGATGGCTGAATGGTTAAGAGCACTTGCTCAGCTTCCTAAGAATCAAGGTTCAGTTCCCAGTACCTACATGGCAGCTCAACAATCTGTAACTCCAGTTCCAGAGGGTGTGTATACCCACAAAAGCCAGAAGACAACATTGAATCCCCCAGAGCTGGAGTTACGAGCAGTTGTGAGTTGCTTAATATGATTGGTGGAAAACAAACTGGGGTCTTACTGCTTCAGTAAGACCTCTTAACCTCTAAATCAGCTCTCTAGCCTGACACCTTCTGACCTCTGTGGGCACTGACATACATGTGGTATACATACATACATACAGGCAAAAACAAACAAAAACATCCATATACGTGAAATAATAGTCTAATTTTAAAATATATATATGTTTTCCTGCTGGGCGCAGTGACTCACACCTATAATCCCAGCCTTCTGAGAGGCAGAGACAGACAGATCTCTGTGAGTTCAAGGCCAGCCTGGTCTACAAAGTGAGGCTACACTAAGAAACCCTGTCTTCGGGGAAGGGGGAAGGAAATAAGCTGGTCATGGTGGTGCATACCTTTAATCCCAGTACTCAGGAAAGCAGAGGCAAGCAGATTGCTGTGAGTTTGAGGTCAGCCTGGTCTACAAAGCCAGTCTAGGACAGCCAGGGCTGCACAGAGAAACACTGGCTCAAAAAAACAAATAAGTGTTCCAAAAGCCAAATATGGATACTAACTTTCTTGCTATTGCCAATGTGATGGGGTGGGGGGAATGTTGCCTTATTTTTCTGGCTTTTATTAAGTTTGAGCACATTGGCAAGTTTTGTCTTTTTTTTTTTTTTTTTCTCTCGATAGGATCTCATTACGCAGCCCTGGCTTGGCTGGGCCACTATGTGGCCTTAAATACACAGAGATCCCTTTACCTCTGCCTGGTAGTACTGGATTAAAGGCAATGTGCCATCATGTTCACCTTAGCAAGGTGTTTGGTCCTCTGTAGTGACTTATGTGAACTCACTGTTAGTTTCCCTTACCATTTTCCTGCCTTTTATGTGTAATTTAAACGCTGGGGTGATATGTTCTAAGCAATAAGTGTTTTTGCTCTGCGTTTCTGGGGTTTAAAAACCTCTTGTAGAAAAATCCTGTTTAAAGAAATGGAGGGAATAGTAGAGCTCTTGAGGCATGAACTGCTTTATTCTCCAGACAAAGCAAGGAGAAGCAGCAGGAACTCTTGTAGCTGTCAAGCAACTGGAGAGGGATCATCTAAGATCCAATGCCAGCTGCTTGCCCCACTCAAAAACACACAGGTAAGTCTTGACCCAAAATATAAAGTAGTAGTTTGAAGCCAGTAAGGGGATACATTATCAGATCCAACCTCTGATAGCCTAGGTTATGTTCTTTGTCTTGTTAATCAAGTTACAGGCTCCAGCATGTCTCATACGGAATGGAAATATTTTCTGGATAACACTCACCAAAAAACAGGCGTATTACTTCAATGCCAAGATAAAGGAGCAGCATCACCACGTCCAGAACTAGGTTGGCAGTTGGGTATGGCAGCAAGAGACCTGCCGGTGTAAAAGCAAACACTGCCTAACAGTCCCCCACATGGACTCAAGTCTCAGCTTTCCATGAGCCAGTTATAGGGGTGTGGCTTGTTGCAGCTTCAGGTCTAAGTCTACAAGTCCTGACTCTGGCAAATGACTGAATTATAATGGTACACAGATCTGAATATTTTCCCAAAGAAAGATGGGGAAAAGCCAGGATGGAGAAGCCCACATTTCTCAAACTCAGGATATTGTAAAGACATCAGGTGAAGAGACTTCTACCATGCAGTGAAGAGAGATGCTGCAGGGCCAGAAAAGAATGAAAGAAGGTTCTTGGTGGAGTTGGCACTAAGCTAAAGTGGAAAAAGGACAGAGGCGGTCAAGCCCAGCCTTACCTTTGTACAGAAAAATAAGGAGCTCCAGCAGGAAATAGGTAGCATAATACCACCCATTCAGAAAGAACAGGATTTCCAGAGGAGTTGAGGACAACCTTTTATCTAAAAAGAAAAAGGCAACACAAAAAATGAGCAGAAGGGCAGCTGGAACTCTACTCCCTGTGGGGTTCTGTGTAACCTGGAGAAAACACAAGGTCACGAAGACTGAGGAAGAAACTTTAATTGCTAATGAAGTGAGTGCTGGTGTGAAGGAGGTGGTGGCCTTTGACCTCCTTTCCCAGGAATCACTTTTAGGTCGAGCTAGCATCACAGCTAAGATGCACCTCAAAATTTCAACCCTGTCACTACTTAAGGGAAATTGGGGCGCAAAGGTCAGTTTAAGTCTGTCCATGGCCAGAGGATTTGTAACTGAGCCATCCGAGGATAGGGCCAGCCCTGGAATTTTAAGGTTACAGTAGTTTCACACATGCAGACACTTAGGGTGGTCAAGGCAACACATACCAACTCGGACAAGAGAAGAGCAAGACTCCAACTTTTGAGAATGGGGTATTAGGTCGCGCTCTGGAGATCAGAGAGATGCAGAGGCTGGCAGGTACCTATGGGATAGGGGCAGAGACACACACCTCCAGAGTCTCACCTCGCGGCGCCATGTTCAGTCCCCATGGAAACTGAGTACGCGGCAGCTCCCAAAGCAGTGTGATGCTGCCGGAAGCTGGGCGCGGAGCCGCCGAGGCTTCTGGCCTTTCTACCTGCCGGTGCCACTCTATGGTTACTCCGCCGGCCGCGCACGCGCGTGAAAGAGCGTCCGCCGTCATTCGCCTGCTGTGGTCTAGAGGGAGTATGAAATCTGAGATCCCAGGAGCCCTAAGCAGCTCTGGAACGGAACCCTCCATTCTCAGCGTCACGGCGTTGGGCCTGAGTGGTGCGGTGTGGCAGTGTGGTCGGAAGATCGGTCCTGGGCCCACCATTGTCTCTTCTTCTGTGTGAAGAACAAACGTCTTATGCCACAGTCGTGCTCTAGACTTGCCAGAGTCAACAAGATCCTGCTGGAGACACCATGGCAGAAGTAAATGTCCTTTCTAAGAGTACAAGTAAAAACGCTTGTACGTGATTTTTTGACGCTATAACGTGATTTTTCTTCGACTCGAAAGAGTGCAAGGATATTGAAAGGAGACAGCATACACCCATGTTTCCAACAAGTTTGAGCTATGAATCCTGATTGTAGTTTGAAGCAGTAAAAGCTTGTTGTTGCAAGCAAGTGAATGGAAGAGTGAGGTTTCTGAAAAAACTCAGGTTGACTCAGCAGCCAGCCCTTAGAGTGTAGCAGGCAGGCAACAAATACCTGGAGAGAGTAACTAACCTGTACTGAAATACCTCCTAGGAGTGTGGATAAACGCAGTAATTGTTGCTGCTCAGAGACCTAAATGGTAACAAAGCAATTCCTCACCTGAGGAGAGAAATTTAAATAGAAAGCCTTCCTCCACCACTTCCCACCTCTGCTTGTGCCTTCCACTGTTCTGGTTTAGTTTAGCTAGATAGGTCTCCCTATGTAGGTTAGGCAGCCCTCAGATTCTCCTGCCTCTGCTTCCTGTCCAGTACTGGGATTTCAAGTGATTGCTACAATGCTCTGGCGGATCTTAAATGGAAATTTTAGGTTCACTCTAGCAAGGGCCAGAACAAGGTGAGGTGATGAGAAGAACCCTGGTTCCTGCACTCCATCTGCACCCACCTTTATGCACACTCTTGCCCTGAGCCTCAGATGAAAGGAAGGTGGGCTAGTTGCTTATTTGTGTAAATAAAGGATCTTAAATCACCCTTTCCACACATTTAGGTATTGTGTACACATATAACTCTTTCATGCTACAGTGAAGTTTACCCATTGTCAACAGAAATGCTATAGTCCATAGCCTTAATACCACTGGGTCTTTAAGAAAATTAATGCTATTCTATGTCAGGATGCCACAATTCCATAGGTGCCAAAAGTGAATCAGATTGAGTAAACTGAAGGAACTTCAGAATAGGAGCCTGGTCACCTGCCCCCTGGGTTTCTAATCCAGAGCCTAGGACTGCTAGGAACACACTTAGCACTGAGCTCTAACTCTAGCTTTTCAATACTTTTCTTTAGTAAGCCACAAATAAAGCTGAGGAACAAAGTCTCACTATAGTAAATTGACCTACTTAATCGCCTATGTATTCAATATGAAGGCTTTTCAGGACCATGTGCCATTGGCTAGAAGGACAAGGACTCTTAGGGCCCAAGGCAATTTTATTCCACTATCCATTGACCAACTAACACATTGTGATGGCTATTCATGGTTGTCAACCTGACTATATCTGGAACTAAAACCCAAAAAGTCAAGAGGGTTTTCTTCTTCTTCTTCTTCTTCTTCTTCTTCTTCTTCTTCTTCTTCTTCTTTTTCTTCTTCTTCATTAAATCATTTCCCCTTTTCTATTATTTTATTTTTAAGATTACATCATTTCTCTCTTTTCCCGTCCAAGCCATCCCATATACACCTCCTTGCTCTTTCAAATTCATGACCTCTTTTTCATTGTTACATGCATATATGTACATACATATACATATATATTTCTAATTACAACCTACTCAATTTGTATAATGTTATTTGTATGTATCTTTCCAGGGCTTTTTGTATGTATTATCCAGGGTATTGGATAATTAATTGGTCTACTCTTTTATGAGGAAGACTATTTCTCCCACTTTTTCCCCCTTTAATTTAAAACAACTTTTAAATTTAAATATATTTTGACCATATTAGTCCCTTCCCCAAAGTCCTTCCAGATCTTCTCTCCCTCCTTAACCATCCAACTTTTTAAGTTCTTTCTCAGAAAACAATCAAAAGCCCAACCCACAACCTCCCCACACCAATCAAGAAAACAACACCTAAACAAATAAAACACTAAACCATAACCAAATAACACCACACACAAAAAAACTGTGAAGTCTGCTAATATGTTGGTCAATTACCCTTGAACATGAGGCCTGCTCTGGAGTAGTTGACATAGCCAGTGTCACTCCCATCGGAGAAAACGGACATTTCCTCTCCCAGCAGGTATAAATGACTGTTCACTTGTTAACCTTTACTCCAGTGGCTGGGTTTTCTTTCTTTCATTCATTCATTTTGTAAAATATAACAAAGTAAAATATAAGCTAACACTGTTTCGTGATAAAAGTCCTGGAGAAATTAGGAAAACAAGGGACATACCTCAACATAATAAAGGCAGTTGTATTGTGTTAAAGGCCTTTTCTGCATCTAATGAGATGACCATGTAGTTATTGTCTTTCAGTTTGCTTTTATGGTGTATTACATTGACTGATTTTCGTATTTGAACAATCCCTGCATCTCTGGAATGAAGCATACTTGATCATAATGGATGATCTTTCTTATGTGTTCTTGGGTTTAATTTGCAAGAATTTTATTGCGTATTTTTTATATGTACGTTCATAAGGGAAATTGGTCTGTAATTCTGGGATTTCAGTAGTGTACCATCATACCTGGCTTTCACTTAGGGTTATAAGTCTGTTTAAACTGATTATCTGATTTTGATTTAACTTAGTAAATGGTATGTATCAAGAAAATTATTCATTTCTTTTACATTTTTCAATTTGGCAGAATACAGGTTTTTAAAGTATGTCCTTATGATTCTTTAGATTTCCTTGAAGTCTGTTGTTATGTCCCCATTTTCATTTCTGATTTTGTTAATTTGGATCTTCTGTCTCCACCTTTGAGTTAATTTGAAAAAGGGCTTGTTAATCTAATTGATTTCCTCAAAGAACCATCTCTTTGTTTCATTGATTATTTGTATTGGGTTTTTTGTTTGTTTTTGCTCATTTGTTTCTATTTTATTGAGTTGATTGTTGATATCTACTCCTTTTGGGTCTGATTTCTAATTTTTGTTCTAGAGTTTTCAGGTGTGCTGTTAAGTTGCTAGTATGAGATCTCTCCAATTTTTGTTTTGTTTTGTGTGTGTTTCTCTGTATATTCTTGGCTGTCCTGGAATTCTCCCAGTAGAACAGGCTGGCCTCAAACTCAGAGAGATCCACCTGCCTCTGCCTCCCAGTGCTAGGATTAAAGGTATGTGCCACAACTGCCCAGCTCCAACTTTTTAATATAAGCACTTATGAACTTGCCTCTTAGAACAGCCTTTATTGTGTCCCATAAATTTGGGTATATCATGTATTCGTTTTCATTCAATTCTAAAAACTTTTTGATTTCTTTCTTATTTCTGTCTTGACCCATTTTTCATTCAGTAGAAAGTTGTTAAGTTTCCATGACTTTGTAAGCTTTTTGTTGTTTCTATTGTTAATATCCAGCTTTAATTTGCTCAGATGGGATACAGAGTCTGTTAGTATTTATATAAAAAATGCCATGCACACAACCAATCTTATATGAAAAAGTTTATTTGAGGGAAGGGAAGCAGGAGGGTTAGGACATGAATGAGCCATGGGGTGGGAGAGAGAGAGAAGAAGTAAGAGGCAGGGGTCCTTTTATTCCAGGCCCCTGGCAGCAGCAACCAATGATGACATCACAGGTGGCTAAGCGACTTAGAAGTGGGCTAGCGCATCAACTTGTGAACTAAGGGAATCTTATTTTGATTTTCTTGTATCTGTTGAGACTTGCTTTGTGTCTGGGTATGTAGTCAATTTTGGAGAAAGTTCCATAAGGTACTTAGAAGAAGGTATAGTCTTTTGTGTTTGGGTGAAATGTTCTATAAATATCTGCTAGGTCCATGCGGTTTATAACCTCAGTTGACTGTTTAGTTTTTGTCTGGAGACCTGTCTATTGGCAAGAGTAAGGTATTAAAGTTTCCCACTATCAGTGTGTGAGGATCAATAAGTGATTTATAAATATGAGAGGGAGAAAGGGCAGTGGGGGCATTCTGTGTGGCATTTGGTGTTGGTGTATAGTAGTTTGGATAGACCAGAGATGGTGTGGTGGTTTGGAGCAGACAGATGGAGAGAAACGCATCAGGAGCAGTGGCATGGAGGAGACTGCTGGCTGCATCTGTGGTTGATGGAGACTGGTATAGAAGCCTGAAAGTACACCTTGACCCTAACTAGCAGGGAGAAGTAAAGGGGTCTGGGTCCTGTCTCTCCACTAACCATTTCTCTCTCCTGCTTAAGATTGGGGGGTTGGTGGAACGGAGGTAGAGGCCTAAACACCCCAAATAGTTTTTTAATTTATTTTAAGTGCATTAGTGTGAAAGTGTCAAATTCCTTGGAATTTGGGTTACAGACAGTTGTGAGCTACTATGTGGTGCTGGGAATTGAACCCAGGTCCTTTGGAAGAGCAGACACTGCTCTTAACCACTGAACCATCTCTCCAGCCTCCCAAATAGAGTTTTTAAAAAGGTTTTCTGCTGTACTAATTTTTCCAGGTCCTATGTTCATGAAAGAAACTGGTCTGTAACTTTATCTTCTCGTAAGGATATTGTCAAATTGGGTATTAAGATTAAATTGCCTTTGTAAGATGACACAAGGTCTGAGAATGTAGCTCAGTGACACAGTGCTTGCCTAGTATATGTTAGACCCTGGGTTCAGTCCTCAGCCACAGAGAGCGGGGGGATGGAGGGGTGGGAATTCTGGGCATGATGATGCATGCCTGTAAGCTTAGTACTCAGGAGGCTGAGGTGGAATGATCTGACTTCAAGGCCATTGTGGGCTTGACTGTTTCAAAATGAACAAATAATAGGGCTGGAGAGATGATTAGGCAATTAAGAGCCCTTGCTACTCTTCCAGAGGACTGAAGTCAGGTAGCTCACATCCACATGCAGACACATACACCTATACATAGTTAAAAATAACAATAAAAATGAACTTTTAAAAAATAAAATGAAGCAAAATTTTCTCTTTTTCTAGTCTCTGAAAGAGATTAAGAATAGGAGGTACTGGGGGCTGGAGAGATGGCTCAGTGATTAAGAGCACTGTCTGCTTTTCCAAAGGTCATGAGTTCAATTCCCAGCAACCACACGGTGCCTCACAACCATCTATAGTGTGAATTGATTCCCTCTTCTGGCAGGTGTAAATGCAAATAGAACACTCATATACAAAAAATAAATAAATTTATTAAAAAATAGTAGGTATCTTTTTTTTCCTTAAATAATTGTGAAATTTCAGTGGTAAAGCCAAATCTGGAATATAGATATATTTATTTATTTATTTATTTATTTTTGCAAACGTCTCCAAGTTCTTTTAATGTATTTAACACAGTTTAGATTTTTTTTTTAACTTCTTGAGTAAGGCTGAGACATACTTATTTTTCCAAGCTTCCCATTCTTTAAAACAAAATTTCAAATATCATGGCTGTGAAGTTTTTCACATATTCATCATGATCTTGATTATTTGTAATAGCCACAGGGACATCTCTTTTTCCTTCCTGATGCCATTTGTATTTTAGGATTGTTGTTTTTGCTTTGCCGTGTTAGGAACTGAACCGGGGACTCACAAGGCTCCTCTGAATCCTGGCAGAGTAGCTCCATCTTGCTGCAAACTGCCATTTAACCTTTCCGTGTGCCAGAGGGCAGCAAAGCAAATCCGGGAACTTTCCCAGTCTCTGTTTTTGTCTGTGCCTTATATTGTCTGATCCTGCAAGCACCTCTAGAACTTTAACACTAGGTAGCGCTCTGAACCTAGATTTGCAGCCATTTAGTGCAGTTTTTTTGTTTGTTTGTTTTTCCCGAGGCAGGGTTTCTCCTTGTAGCCTTGGCTTTCTGAACTCGATTTGTAGACCAGACTGGGCAGGAACTCACAGAGATCCACCTGCCTCTGCCTCCAAAGGTGTGTGCCACCATGCCCAACTCACAAAATAAGTACATTCATTAAAAACAAAAGCAAACTAGAGCTTCCTAAGGGAAAAGGGGCTGGTGACTTTAAGAAAATGCAGCTGCCTGTGTATCTCCATAAGTAACCCTTAGTAAACTCATTTTATTCAAGACAAAACTTGAGGGCCAAAAGTTGTGGCACATGTCTTTAATCCCAGCACTCAAAAGGCAGAAGCAGGCAGATCTCTGAGTTCGATGCCAGGCTGATCTACATAGCAGGTTCTGGAGTAGCTAGAGCTACAATAGAATAAAATAAACCCTGTTTAAAACAACAAAGATGGTGCAGGGAATCGTATGAAAGAAGGGGGAATTAGTATGACCTGGAGAGGTCAGGAGCTCCACAAGAACCAAATATATCAGGGCATAGGGGTCTTTTATGAGACTGTCTCTCCAACCAAGGACCATGTATGGTTATAACCTAGAACCCCTGCTTGTATGTAGCAAATGGTAGCTCAATTCCCAAGTGGGTATACTAGTAAGGGGAACAGAAACTATTTTGGACATGAACTCAATGGCTGGCTCTTGACCTCCCCACCCCAGGGGAGGAGCAGCCTTGCTAGGCCACAGAAGAGGACATTGCAGCCAATCCTGAAGAGACCTAATAAGCTAGAGTTAGATGGAAGGGGCGGAGGTCCTCCCCTATCAGTGGATTTAGAAAGGTGCAGGGAGGAGATGAGGGAGGGAAGGGAGGGATAGGGAGGGAATACGGGAGGGGGCTACGGCTGGGATACAAAGTACATAACCTGTGATTAATATAAAAAATGAAAAAAAAAACAAAAGTGAAAAGAAAAAAACAACAACAAAGATGAACTTAAATGAATTATTCTTGGAATTGTTGGGGTAGATGTTAGTTTACATATTCTATAGAAAAGTCACACAGCACAGAGCCTCACACGGATTCAGTGTTCTATATTCCTTTCTGAGGACCTGACTTTCTCAGTTCTCATTTCCTATCTGGCTAAATACAACCTTCAGTGTTTACAGAGCAAGCAGAGCCACTAACAGTATCAGGGCTCAGGAAACGAAACTCCAAAATGAAGGCCTCAAAAGCAAAACATTTCTTCAGTGTTCTCTTTCACCCTTCATAGCGTCCCCAAGGCAGGCCATAGAAACTAGAATTTTCTTCTCTAAGATCATAGAAAGGAGAACACCGATTTCCCAAAGCCAGCCATAAAGCAGAAAAATATTCCTCTCACCACTCCCTAGCTTTTCTTGCAACAGCTAGCCATCAAATTAAGACCCTTGTTCCAGAGGGGCATTGCTTCATAGTGGGGTGGAAGGAATGTGGCAACAGAAAGGCTCAAAATGAGTAGACAGGCCTTGCTGTGTTTCTGTAAGTCAGACCCATTATGTCCAATTACATTTCTACATGCTGACCTGCTCAGACTGGCAGCACTTTAATTGTAGATGGTTGTGAGCCACCACATGGGTGCTAGGAATTGAACCCAAGACCTTTGGAAGAACAGCCAGTGCTCTTAACCTCTGAGCCATCTCTCCAGGACCCCATTGTGTAACTTTCATTTCTAGGATTTCAAGAATCATTCATTGTTCTCTATACAGGTTGCCTATCTTTTTCTCACTTGAGAACATGCTCTCACCAAGGCTTTACTATCTTCATTAATTTCAGTACTTGAATCGAATCATCCTACATGGCAGCAGTTTTGTTTGTTTGATTGTTCGTTTTGGGTTTTGTCTGTTTGGTTGGTTGGTTGGTTGTTTTGAGACAGGGTTTCTCTGTGTAGCCTTGGCTGTCCTGGATTCGCTGTGTAGATCAGGCTGGTCTCAAACTCACAGTGATCTGCTGGCTTCACCTCCCTGAGTGCTGGGATTAGAGGCATGTACCACCACACCCGGCTTTATGGCAGCAGTAGTAAATGCTGGATTTTTAAAGTCCTCTGGCCTTTGTCATTTTTCTCCAAAAAGTGATATTTCCTTTACCAGACAATTAGCTTGTTTGGGTCACAGCATAAACCATACTGAGGTCTTCTAGTTTTCCATCTCTTAGGTTTTACATTGCTGGAGATAAAACCTAGACAGGTTCTCTGATACTGAGCTACACATCAACTCAGATCTCTACACCCTCTTTTCCATTTTTTTCTTTTCTTTAGGTATGCTTTGGTACTTAAGGCAGGTCTTACTATGTAGCCCTGGCTTTCCTGGAACTCACTATGTAGACCAGGCTGGTCTCAGAATCACAGAGATCCACCTGCCTCTGCCTCTTTAGTGCTAGGATTACAGGCCACAGTTAAATCTCAGGCTGTCCAAATATCCAGAAATAAGCTCAAACTGGACTATAGGGTGGTTTCTAATGGTTAGATAGAAGCCAGCTTTTCTCTGGAACTTGTGAAGGTGATTCCCATCTGCCAAAAGGAGTCTTAACCCACTGAGCCCTCTCCCTAGCCTTCCAAAATAGGTAGATACATAAACACCTATATTAGATACATTAAAACTTATAGTTTTATTAGATGCATAAAAACATAGTATCTCCTGACTTCTTTCACTCCCATTCCTTCTACTAGAGAAGATGAGAACTAGCCACCTTAACCCAAACAGGATGGATGCTACACTGCCACATCTCCTAAACCATGGTTCCAAAGATGGAACCGAGGATGTCATGTATGCTTGTGCTTGGCAAACATGTGCAGCCCATCACTGTAGTCAGAACATGCCTCACCCTATGTGTCCTCTTGTCCCAGTAAGAAGACCTGAGCCTTCACCTTCCTCTGCCTGATTGCTGACAGATTCTAGTTATCAACACCATCAGCCTAAACCCTGGCTGCATTTTGGGGCTTGAAGCTTCCATATTTTTAGCCTCTGGCCTTACTCTAGTCTTAGAATATGGAAAAATCTCTCTTCAGAGCTCCTCAAGTCCCCAGGTTTGTCCCTCCAGTGTCCTGGAGCCACTCAGTGCAACTGGCTTGTTTGGTGCCCAGGTGCATCCTTGGATTCCTATCCTTTCTCAAACTCAGAATAGCAAACAATCCCCAGGAAAAAGCTCCTGCAATTGTCGGCTCACTTTTCTGTGATTAGCCCTGCTCTGCAATGGTAGGCTCTGGTCCCTCTGACTTCAGCAGTGGCTGGGACCACCCATACATATAGAATATATGTGTGTAAGTTACTGTAGTTGTTGGGGTCATACTCTGGGCTCTGGCAATACCAACAAACTACATTGGGACATCCATCCTCAATACACCAATTGAAGAGACAGTTAATAGTGAGAAACAGTAAAATAAATAAATAAATAAATAAATAAATAAATAAATAAATAAATAAATCAGTGTGGTTACATTGGCAAGAGGAGGGGGATAAAAGGTCAGATGATTCCCCTGCCAAAAGCCTGTCTCCTAGGATCTGACATAAGATTTAGGCTTAACGAGGGGACCAGTGTGTGAATAACTAAGCAGTCCTGGTCAAGATGCAGTCCTGGCCATCACTGACTCATTATTGCTTCTGTTCCAGTGTGTCCTTCAAATTGGACTGTGCAAAATCTTTATTGGAGAGACAAAAATTTCAAGCTGGCACCAGCACTATAACCTTCCCTTCCCCCAGCATAGGGTTCCTAGGGAGATTTAGTATTTTGGGCCTATTGTTTAAATAATCTGATAGCCAAAGGGAAGGGTACAAGTGTCTGTTTAGAAATATCTTGTCTGATGACTGTATGCATGTTTGTGGGGTGAGTGTACATATGAGTGGATATGTACATAAGTGTGAATGGATGTGTGGATGTGGCATGTGTATGTATGGTGTGTGTTTGGGAGTGTGGAGTTTTGGGATGGAATCCAGAGCTTGTACATGCTGAGCACACACTTTGCCACTAAGCTACAAACATCTCTCTCTCTGAGACTGTTGAGAAAATATTTGTTTGTGTGTTATCTGTTTTTTTTTTTTTTTCTAGATCCTGGCTGGAGCACGGGCCAGCTAGAAGCAACTCTAATCTACTAAAAGTAGAACTAGGTAAACACTTTTTTTTTTTTTGAGAAAGGGTTTCTTGTATCCCAGGCTGACTTCCAACTATATAGCTGATGATGACCTTGAACTTCTGATCCTTCTGCCTACACTTCCCAAGTGCCCAGATTACAGGCAAAGGTCCACTATATCCAATTTATGCAATGCTGAGGTTCAAGCCCAGGGCTTTGGGCATGCTAAACAAGCACTATCCTCGGGTACAACCCCAGACCGGATACATGTTTCTTTAGACAACAGTAACAGCTTATTTCCTAAAAACATTAAACATTTATTATTTATTTATATGTGTGTGTGAGAGAGAGAGAGACAGAGAGAGGTAGAGACAGACAGAAGGGCGGATGAGAGAGAAGTGTTGGGGGTGGGGGGAGAGGACAGCTTGTGGGAGTTAGTTCTTTCCTTCCACAACGTAGATCCTGGAGATCTGACCTAACCCAGGTCCTCAGGTCTGGCTGCAGGCGCCTTTATCCTCTGAGCCATCTTGCTGGCCTGGCAGCTTGTTGCTTAAAGTTTCCACTTAGCCCTTTTCTCATAAGTGTCCCAGTGCTCGCCATCGTATCTTTCTGAATTGTGCAGTTGGTACCTGCTTGGAGAGTTCTGATGTAACTTTCTTTGTTGTTTCTGCTGTGTCTTACCTTTATAGAAGTCAGGCAAATAGCTGACTCCATATATTACTAGTTTAGTATAAAGGACATAACTCAGAAGCTGGGTGTGTTGACTCACTCACACCTATGAGCCGAGCATTCAGGAAGCTGAGGCAGGAAACTCACCAAGAGTTTAAAGCCAGCCTGAGCAGTACAGTGAGTTCTAAGCTAGCTTGGGCTACAAAGAACCTGTCAAAAACAAAACGAAATACAACACGCTCAGACTCTAAGTGCTGGAGTGAGGTTGGTCCACTCCCTCTCCAGGTGGGGCCCCACCCTCATGGTACCTGGACGTGGTTTTCAATTTAGCTGCTCTCTAAACTGTCATTTAAGGCTTCTGAGGGGGTCCCCCACATGTGCATAACTAAATAATTATTGGTGGATGGTGACTGGCCTAATCTTCAGCACTTCTTTCTTCCTCAGAGGTCAGGGTGGAGCTGGTAACTCCACCCCTCTAATCACAGGAGTCCCCAAGCAGCCAGCCCCATCAGTGAAGCAATCCAGGAGTTCCCAGACACCCTCGGCTCATAAGCATCCAAAATGGCATCGCCTTGGGTATTCTAAGGGTCTTAGGGATTTGTCAGGAAATAGGGCAGAGACCAACTGTGGGCCCTTCTCCACACCACAAGTGCCTATAAAATATGCACAGTGTCAAGGATTTGAAGAAAATGACTGAGACAGCATTCTAGCACTTTTTCCTTTGTAAAATATTTCTGGTTATTATATTGTCTGTAAGAAGGCTATAAATAAACCTGGAATGGTGGTGCATTACAATACTCAGGAGCTGAGGCAGGAGGCTTTTGAGTTTAAGGTCAGTCTGTGCTACACAGAAAAATCTGTCTTTAACAAAAGTGGATGGGGTTATACAGATGTGGATGGGAGATACAGATTGTCAAGGAGGGGAAGTGGATTGGGGATCTTAATGGAGATTGTGATGATGAGTCAATAGGCATTAAGCTCTAGATGTTTCTATAAAGGTGTTACAAGACATGGGCAGGCTCCAAGTAGTTAGGTAGGGTTTATTGGTATGGCAATTTTGTTTTTACTTCAGAAATTTGTCAATACATTTTGCCTATTTATTTATTAGATTTTATTTTGTGTGCATGTGAGAAAAGGGGTGGGGAAAGTCACAGAACAACTTTTTGGGAATTAGTTCTCTCCTACCTTTAAAAAAAATGTATGTGTGTGCCTGTGTGAATTTATGTGCTCATGCATGGAGGTGATTGCGGAGGCCAGAGAACACTGTCTCTTCCTGGAGCTGGAGTTACAAGATATATGAACCCCTCATGTGGGTGCTGGAAACCATACGTGGCTTTTGACATTTTTATAACCATCTCACAGGAGAGGAATTTTTCTGTTTTGTTTTGATTTTTTTGAGAGATGGTTTCTCTGTGTAGGCCTGGCTTCCCTGGGCTCACTTTGTAGACCACGCTGGCCTCAAACCCACAGAGAGCAGCCTACCTCTATCTCCTGAATGCTGGGACTAAAGGCGTGCGCCACCACTGCCTGACTCAGGAGAGTAATTTTAAAGAGGCATTTGTGTTTTCAGACTGTGAATTCCAAAGAATCAAACTTCCCCCAAGAATCTCATGCAGAGGGAAGGGAAGGGCTGAAGTCTAGAGCCACACAGTCCACACAGCTCTACCAACTTGCCGGATACCTTCCGCACAAGTCACCTAGAGCAAGACAGTGATGGATTGATGATGCATGGGACACACCTTGACCAAGACTGCTTTGTTATACACACTTCTTGCTCTCTAAACTTAAAAACATTTAAAGTATGTGTGTGAGTCATGCCTTTAGGGCCAGAGGTGCTGGATCCCTCTAGGGGTAGAATAATCAGCAGTTGTGAGTTGGGAACCAAATTTGGCCCCTCTGGAAGAACAGCATGGCCTCTAACTGCTGAACCATCTTGCCTTCCTTTTCTGCTTAAATTTAAACCCCATGTCCAATATTCTGAAAATGAAATTAGGGGGCTACAGAACCCCTTTTTTTGTCCTCTTTCAATGTGACGACATTGGATAATTTCACCTTTACTTTTCACTATTACTTGTCTCCTTAATTGGTGTATGGTGGATGGGTGGCTGAGCCTAGATTGCTTCTCAGGCCTCCTCAGACCCACGCTGCCAACCTCAAAATTTTGGTAATTTGTTTCTTGTTTTGTTTGTTTCTGTTTTTCGAGTTTCTTTGTATGGTCATGGCTGTCCTAGAACTAGCTCTGTAGAGCAGGCTGCTGGCCTTGAACTCATAGAGATCTACCTGCCTCTGCCACCTGAGTGCTGGTATTAAAAGCAGCATCACTGCCTGGCTTGGTAAAAATTTAATTATATGAAAAAAAATGAAAAGGAGGATTTTTAAATAATTTATTTAATTTTATGTGCATTAGTGTGAAGGTGTCTGATCCCTTGGAATTGGGGTTCCAGACAGCTGTGAGCTGCCATGTGGGTGCTGGGAATTGAACCTGGGTCCTTTAGAAGAGCAGACAGTGCTCTTAACCACTAAACCATCTCTCCAGCCCCCAAGTATTTTCTGGTATATGCAAATAATAAAAAAACTGAAAGTTCAGTGTATACATTAGTTTCACTATAGCTGTTTTTATGCAGGTACTGTAGCATCTTTGGCTTCATTCTTGCTCCAGTGTCACAGTCCAGTAGTCCTCAGTATCAGTATTTGCTACCTGGCCTTTTCAGTATGTTAGCCCTGTGCTTAAACACTCTGTATGTTCCACACAGCTATGAGGTATGGTCTGATTTGGTTAATAGTCAGTTCTTTCTCCTCTGGTGCTGAAGATTGAAACCAGGGCCTTCAACATGCTATGCTTATGCTCTAGCACTGAGCTACATACACTCCCAGCCCTTTCCAAACCTTCTGCCTTGAAACTTTGTGCTTTTTCCTACTTTGACCTTGTTTTAGGTCACACACCCAATGGAAATGGAAACAGAGGACTGACCTATGAATGCAAAGGGACACACTTCCTGGCCAGCATCATGCACACAGACCTGGAGTAGTCATCTGACAGATGAGTCCTAACACCCATAGCCCAGTAAACTGTTATTCCTCCTTAGGTCATCCTAGGTTAGCCAAGTTAAAGGTCCAAGACTATCATGGTTGACCACAGACAGACTTGAGGAGGCCCGGAAATCACCTTGACCAGCCCAGATTAGCTAAGCCCACCTCATGCCAGCCACATGATGCATGCTACTGAGTTTGGTAATTGTTTGTTATGTGTTACTGTAGCAACAGAAAGTAGCACATAAATTCTAAAACTTCTTTTACCAAACAGGCTCTGAAGTATTGTTTTTTGTTGTTTGTTTTTCTCCTGAGGGCAATTTCAGTTACTAGTAAACATAGAATCTGAAGAAAACACAGAAATTAGGAACCTTAGGGTTAAGGTAGGCATTAGATCACCTTTGGAAATTCCTTGAAGTACCAGAAGTTTTGTTTTGTTTGAGATAGTCTTCATACTATAGCCCAGGCTGGCCTAAAATTCACTATGTAGTCCTCTTGCTGAGGCCTCCCCAAGTGTGAGCCACCCGCTCAGCATGTTGACTCAAAATGAGCGCAGTGTGTATCTAATTTACAGCTCAACTTGCCCCATGGGTCAAAGAGATGCTGAGGTTCTCTGACTTGGTATACCTCTTCACCATGAAGACACCTGGACAGACAGACAGACTCTGCCATTCATGAAAAAAGATTTCAATTTATTTCCTTTTAGAACTATAAAAAAGTATGCGGGACGTAAAATCTAAATGGCTAAGGTGACTGACTACAGTAGGACATGCCTGTCACTGTCTACACCCAGTCACTCAACTCTGCTATCAGCAGAACAGGGGTTGGGCTGGGAGGCTGATGCTTAAAAGGCTCAACTATAAGCTACGAAGAGCAGGAGTTCCAGAGCTGCAGAATCCTCAGGAAGGAGGAAGGGAAAGAAAGTGAGTGGTACAGAGCAGTAAGAGAAGGAAGTGGGTGGACTGAGGTAGGAGGCAAGATTGCACTTTGTACTACAGTCTGGGGAAAACACTTTAATTTGCAATACGGAAGGCCTTCTTTCTTTTTGAGCTAGGTCAAAAAGCCCACTGTAGGCTATCCTAGAACTCATTAGGTGGGCCTAGGGTGGCCTTAAACTCACAGCAATTCTCCTGCCTCCATTTACAACCATGCCTGGTGAGTCTTCTTTCTTGAGTGCTGAGCACAGCTGGCCTAGGCATGTCCTAGGAAGTCCACCTGTTTCCTGGTGCCAAGGGCTGCTCCTCCTTGGAGTATAGCCCAGGCGGCTTCTACCAGGAAGGAAAGGCATTCATCAATGTGACATGACATGGTCACCTTCGGACTTGCATGAACTCCTTGCGCAGCCATACTGAATCCTGGTAAAAGCGGGGATCACCCAGTCTCACAGCTGTCCGTTTGTAGAAATAGCAATACAGTACTGCGGCTGAGGACAAAAGCAGAGAGCAGCCTCAGAGACGGTCCTCAGTGCTCCCTTCAGGGGAAAACCAAGCCCAGCCAGCCCAGTACTGCCCCAGGGGTTCTTGCTGTCTCCCAGAAAGAGCAGAGGCAGCCCTTCCTCTTTCCTTTGAGTGGCTGACCCAATCATCCTAGTCCGTCCTGATGAAGCTGGAAAGCCAGGATCAAGGCTATGCTGCCAGAGACACAGCAGAATGTGAGTACACCTGAAGCCACTCTATCCTCACCTAGTCTCTGGAATACAAACAATGTTTGAAGTCCATCTGTCCAAATGAAGCTGCTGGAATTTTTCCATCTCAAGTTCTAAAGGAGACATGAATAGAAAGGGAACAGTTAAAGGCTACGTGAGGCTATTATATATCCAACTTGCTTAGCTGCAACAAAGCCACTTGGTTGAAAATCATGCTAACCTCCTTTGTTTTCATAAGCTCCCAGGTGTATTTCTCAAGGGAGCTTCAAACTACTTTAAAAAAAATTTTAATGGGGCTGGAAAGATAGCTGAGTGGTTAAGAGCACTGACCTAGGTTCAGTTCTTAGCACCATATGATGTCTCACAACCTCCTATAACTAGTTCCTGGGGATCCAATGCTCTCTTCTGGCATCTGTGGATACTAGGCACATGCATAATGCCCATACGAAGGCTAGCACTCGTACACATAAAATAAATAGAATTTTTAATTGGACATGGTAGTGCATACCTTTTAATCACAACACCTAGGAGACAGAAACAGGCAGATTTCTATAATTCTGAAGCTAGCGTGGCCTACATAATGAGTTCCAGGCCAGCCAGGAAACTCTGTCTCAAAAAACAAAACAAAAAAGTTTTGTTTTATTTCGTGTTTTGAGACAGGGTTTCTCTGTGGAGCCTTGGTTATCCTGGACTCATTTTGTAGACCAGGCTGGCCTCAAAACCACAGAGATCTACCTGCCTGTGCCTCCCTGAGTGCTGGGATTAAAGATGTGCACCACCATACCTGGCCAAAAAAATTTTTTTTAATTAAAAAAAACTGTGTATGTGTGTGTACCATACCCTGCATGTACAGATTGAGGACATTTAGAGGAGTCAGTTCTCTCCTTCCATCAGATGGTCCCAGGGATCAAACTCAGGTTGTCAAGCTTGACAAGAAGTTCCTTTACCTGCTTGGACATCTTAGCTGCTCTCAGGCGCCTCCTGCCCCTTTTGATTTTTTATCTCAAAGGAATCTCCTCTAAGCCTGAACTGAGGTATTTTTTTGTCAAGGAGAAATTATCTCAGAAGTTTCTCTGCTCACTGTCCAGCCCTCGGGGTGTCTTTAGGCTCAGGGCATTAATCACATCGACAGCCTGAATATGGGGCTCCAGGAGGTGGAGCCAGGGTCTGATAGAGGACGCTCCCTCAACCCTTGTGCCCTACCCCACTGCTGCCCTGTGAATCCTGCTTCTTCTGTGGTGCTCAGACACACAGACAGTGGGGCCAGTGAAAAGTGAAATAGTAACTAGAGACCAAGGTTATGCTTTGTTTTGATTGTGGTGCTAAGAACAAAGGCCAGGGCCTCCCAAATTCTAGGCAAGAGCTCTACCCATGAGCCACACTCAGAGTCACGAATTTTAATGATTTTCATCAAAATATGCATATAGGGGACACATGAGCTATCCAAAGAGATGGAAGAAATCATAAAACAGATGTGAAACAATAAGGGCCTGCAAGACCTCCCCAGAACTCATATAAATGTAAAAATGGAAGGAGAGTGCAGTTAGAGAGATAGCTTAACAGTTAAGAGCATTTGTAGCAGACAGTCCTGATGAGACCTGATAGGCTAGGGCCAGATGGAAGGGGAGGAGGACTTCCCCCATCTGTGGACTGGGAAGGGCTATGGGAAGAGAGGAAAGAGGAAGGGCGGGTTTGGGAGGAGATAAGGGAGGGGACTACAGCTGGGATACAAATTGAATAAATAGTAATAAAAAAAATTTAAAGAAAGTATTTGCAGCTCTTTCAGAAAACCAGAATTCAGTTCTAGCACTCATATTGGGTGTCTCACACCCCCTGTAATCCCAGCTATAGGTCTAAGTCCTTTTTCTAGAGTACCTGCACAAACTCAGGTGCACACCCATGTACACACACTCACACACATATGCACTGTCATATATTTTCAAATTGTATTTTTTTCTTTCTTCTTTTTTTTTTTTTTTTTGTGGCTTTTCAAGATAGGGTTTCTCTATGTAACATCCCTGGCTGTGCTGGACTCGATTTGTAGATCAGGCTGCCCTTGAACTCACAGAGATCCACTTACCTTTTCCTCCTGAGTACTGGGATTAAAGGCTGCACCATTTATATGTATATGTGTGTGTGTGTGTGTGTGTATATATATATATATATATATATATATATATATATATATATTCCCTAGCCCTTGCCATTATTTTTCTAGTGTTTTGCTTTTTGTTGTTTTGTTTTGTTTCAAGGCTTTATCAACAGCCTGACAAAGCATCCAGCTTACATATATATATATATATATATATGTATATATATGTATATATATATACACATATATATACATATATACATATATATATTTTAAGATTTATGTAGTTTATATATTTGAGTGCTTTATCTGCATGTTCACCTGCATACCAGAAGAGGACATCACATCACATTACAGATGGTTGTGAGCCACTATGTGGTTGCTAGGAATTGAACTCAGGAACTCTGGAAGGGCAAACAGACAGTGGTCTTAACCACTGAGCCAGTTCTCCAGCCCCTCAAATTATATTCTATATTTTTTAAAGATATATTTATTATTTATACAACATTCTGCCTGCACACCAGATCTTACCATAGATGTTATGAGCCACCATGTGGTTGCTGGGAATTGAACTCAGGACCTTTGGAAGAATAGACAGTGCTCTTAACCTCTGAGCCATCTCTCCAGCCCCTCAAATTATATTCTTAAAAAAGTAATCTGAAGCCATAAGAACTGGATCTGATCTGGGGCTTACAGGAAAATTAAAGAGAAGCATCTTGGGGACTGAGTTTCTGGTGTAAAGACAGGGACTCCACACTGGTCATAAAAGAAAACAACACTCTTGCATGGCTGCTTCCCCGAAACACCCAATGCCTGCAATATTAACCATGGGACACTAACACCCACCTACTCACATAACTGATGGCAAAACCAACGCGACTTCCTGCTTTAATCCTGGAAGGCCTATTTGGGGCAAAGGTAAAATAGAAAAGTTCCTGGATTCTTAAACACAGAGAGCTGGGTAAAAGTGTTTTATGAACTATCACATGCCTATACTCCGGCCCAGGACACCTTCATTTTACCTACTTTCTACATATCACATGCATGTCAAAGAATGACAGGGTTTCCAGAGGCTATAAACTTGTAGTTGGATTTTCTTTCGACAGGACAGGGTTTAATCAAACCTGGGGCACAGAGCCTGCCAAGTAAATGTCCTATCACTGAGCTGTATTCCCTAGCCCTTGCCATTATTTTTCTGGTGTTTTGCTTTTGCTTTTTGTTGTTGTTGTGTTTTGTTTTGTGTCGAGGCTTTATACACTAGAATGTAATCAGATCAACAGCCTGACTACAAAGCATCCAGCTTACACAGGCTCCAGATCACATGTGATTCATGGCTTCTAACCTCTGCTTCCCTATTCTTCCATCTCTTTGTGTATCCCATGTGTTTTCATATGCTTCTTAAACATAAAAAAAGACTTGTTTATTTACTTATTTATTTATTGGCACAGGGCCTAATATTATGCAGTCCTAGCTGTCCTGGAACTTTCTTTGTAGATCAGGTGTGTGGTCTCTAACTCACAGAGATCTTCCTGGCTCTGCCTCCCAAGTACTGGGATTAAAGATGGGTACCACCCCTGTCTGGCAATTGGTTTATTTTATGTGTATGTATGAGTGTCTTTGTATGTATATGGGTACCACATATGTACCAGCACCAGCAGAAGACAGAAGAGCTGAATCCCTTGGAACTGGAATTACGAAGGGTATGAGCCACCAGATGTGGGTGTGAAGAGCCAAATCCAGGTCCTCTGCAAGAGCAGCATGTGCTTATAACATCTGAAACACCCTCTGCCTGTCATGTGCTCATTGTGGACTCAAAGTTCTGAGTTGGAGGAGTGGCTCAGCATTGCTTGCTTTTGAAGTTACATGTAGCCTAGGATGGACTTATCATGGCCCGCAGAGAACTAAGCTTACAGGTATATGTCACTACGTTTTACTTTATTTCCCATCTTGAGATAGGTCTTAAACTATATTCCAGGCTGGCCTAGAACTTATCTGTGTAGATCCAGGATGGCCTTGAATCTGTGGTAATCCTCCTGCCTTGGCCTGCTGGGTGCTAGAATTACATGTGTTAGCCACCATGCTCAGTTACTTCTAGCTCTTTAAAGATGTGAAAGGGCCAGTTAGATAACTCAGTGGTCGGGGGGCAGTTGCTGCCAGGCCTGTGATGATTACAGTTCAATCCCCAGAATCTACATGGTGGAAGAATAGACTTCCACAAATTATCCTTTCGTATACAGTTCTATCCACTTACACAAAGATACAACACAACAGCGATATAAAATTTTTAAAAATTAAATATGTAGGAATTCAGAGCTTTAATTCTTACCATGAACCAGACATGAAGGGAGATGCTGAGGGCAAGGTACACAGATGTCAGAATGATGGTCCCTTTGAACTTATGAAATAGGAGGTTGACCAGGCCAGCCTGGAAGACGAAGGTGTTGAAGAACATGAGGAAAATTATGATGATGTTGAAGAGGATTGCAATATCCTGGATTCTGTAGACACAGAAAACAAGGTATAGCCAATGGGGGCTGTGTGATGCCAGCCATAAAGAGATAGTCCTAAGTCTTGATGATATAGTCACCCCAAATACCCAGGCAACACAGACTTCTGGACATACTAATGATTTTAAAATATACAACTACTGCTGTCAGGTCCTTCAAACTCTTTGGATTCAGCTTTTCAGGCCTGTCTCTTACACTCACATGAAGAGCACCAGCTGGATGACAGGAGCAATTCGGAGTAGCTCTGAGAAGGAATTGACAAACAGGTCATAGGACAGCAGCAGGAACTGCAGGGAAAGCACCAAGCTATAGTTACTGGTCTGGAGCATCTTCTATCTTCTTTCAGGGACTCCCAAGTGCACATTCCACAGTTCTGTAGGAAATGACTTCTGGTTCTCTGCCCAGTACTTGGGGAGAGATGTCTATTTTTTCCAAATGAGAGACATTTCCCTGACTCTAATGCAAGGACCTGTTTGGAGGGGAGAGACGCAAGAAAGGAAGGACAAGGAAGGCAATATTAAAAGTCTAGCAATAAACATCTACTAAGCATCAGCAAAATACCATTCTAGGTGACTAGGATATATGAATGAAAAACAATTATAAGAACAAAAACCCAGCTAAAGCCATGTGTAGTGGCACACACTTGTAACCACAATATTCAAGAGCCTGAAACAGGAGGATTGAGAGTCTGAAGCCAGTCTGGCTTATTATCGACAACACTCTTCTCCAAACAAAACAAGACCAAACCAAACCCATCCAAACTCCGCTCCTGAACTTGCCATGCTTTCTAGAGACTAAAAACATCAGCCTTTTCTCTGCACCGGGATCCTTCTAAATGCACAGCTCTTTTCTTCTTTCTTCCCTTCCTTTGTTCCTTTGTCTTTTTTTTTAAACCAGATATTGCTACCTAGCTGAAAATTTTAAAATTTATTTTTATTTCATGTACATCGCTGTTTTGCTTGCATATATGGCTGTGTGAGAGAACCAGATCCTCTGGAGCAAGAGTTACAGACAGTTGTGAGCTGCCATGTGGGTGCTGGAAATTGAAACCCAGGTCCTCTAGAAGAGCAGCCAGTACTCTTAACCCCTGACCTATACCTCTAGCTCCCTGGTCTTGAATTCTTGATCCTCTTGCCTCAGCTTCTTGAGTGCCTGTTTTACAGGAGTGCCGCACCCCACCTGACAAATACACAAGTCTAACCAAGAATATATAGGGGTATTACAGAGAAGTGACAGCCTGGTCACATGGAAGTCATGGTAATGATAGTAGTAGTAAAGCCTGATAGGTTACATGCAACACTCTGGGAACTGTTCCAATCACAGATATTATTTAAATCTTACAATAACCTCACGAGGAAGATAACAAACTCTTATTTTCCCCAGTTCATAACGGAGAAAACTAAGGCCCAGCAAGGTAAACTAGTTTGACCAAGATTGCACAGCTGGTAAGTGGCAGAGTAGTATTCTGATGGAGCACTATACGACTAGCCTACTTCGTAACTGATAAGAGTGCTATCTAAGTAGGTGGGGATATGTTCTCATAGAAATGGGCAGTGTCACTGACAGAAAGAGCCGAGAGGACACAGTACTTTCTCCTAAAAAGAGCTTAAAAGGTGATGACGGAAACAGCAGCATCATGTAAGGGGAACAAATATAACTTTACTTAATCCCTGGGTTTGACAAGCAGGGATTTTAGTGCATGTAAGACCTATTTTGCAGAGGTTCTGAGAGGTCCAGTCCCCCTCTACCACCCATGGTAGAAGAGCTCCATGTTTGTGGATGTATGAATCATGTAGTTTCTCTGGGCTTGAGTTTTCACACTCATAATCTTTCTCTTAGGTATCAGCGCCAGGATAATCTTGTTAACCAAGCGAATTTTCTTTAATCCTCATAACAATCTACATGGTAGGAAAGACTTACCCTCTGGCTACAGGAAAGGACACACATTCCCTCAAGATCACAAGTGAGTAGAGCCAAAGGCACCACTTTGCAAGGCTACGTCGAGGGCCACTTGTGAGCATCCGATAGAAAAGACCCTTGCTCTAGCTACGCGGACGATAACCCTCCAATTTAACGCAGTTTTCCTCACCCTTCCCAATTCTCCAGAATTCCTCGGCAAAAAGCTCACAGCAAGAGCAACAGCAACATAAAAGACTTCCAGCCACTCTGTGCTGGGTTCATCTATGCTCACCTCAAAGAACCAACGTCGGTTGTCATGGGGACACCGTCTCGGCTTCCGGAAGCCTACTTTTAATTCCGGAAGTAGATGGCTACGTGCCCGCCTCGTTTGGGCCTTTGCTCTCCGAGGCGCTCTGTGACCGGTTCTCCCATCTTGCCTCGCTGACGGCCAATCGTAGGTGAGAGGCTGTTAACTCCAGTATTTCGCCTTCCTCGGATTGGGGGTTGGGGCTAGAAACAAGACCTACTGGACGCGTCGCTCCTAGGAATTGGGCCAGGAAATCGCCCCTTAGCTCATAAACTTCATTTCCCAGACGCCCTAGCTCACCACCGGAAGTGCCCCGAGCCTTTAAAAGGCCAGGAAAGGAGCGCCCTCTGTATCAGGTCGTGCATGCAGTCTCTACAGGCTTGACAGAAAGTCAATTCTTCAAAGTCCAAGAGGAGCTTGGGGAGTGGCAGCTCCTGCGCTTGAGGAGACTGGCTGGTCTCAGGACCTGCCCCCAAGGTGTCCCACTGTGTGGTTAGGGGTGAGGAAGAGCCCGGGCTGGGAGAGCCGGGACTTGGGGTCCAGTGGCGGTTCCGCTGCTTCCTTGCTTCGCGTTGTCATAACCCGGCGTTCGGCTTGTTTTTCCTTTTAAGAACTGAACACTTTGCCGTTCCCCTTCCACACTGCAGGTGGTGTTTGTAGAGGTTTCGATGATTTTCAAAAGGCGTCTTATCTAAAGACTTGCTAGGACCAACTTGATCAAAGTCGTGTTCCTGGAATAGATCTGACTGTCCCAAAGGACGAACGACCGGTCTGTGAGCACTTGTACTAAGGTGGACTTTCGTCACATTCCTAAGTGGAATATTCTATGTCGCTCACTCCTGAGTCCTGCCATTTGGAGGGGCTCTCTTTGGAAATGAGTTCTGGGAGCTGAGGACAGGACCTGGGCGCCTGTACCAGGCTTGCCATTTGTCTTGACCAAGTCACTTTCCTTTGGATCTCAATATTGCAGTACTTTTGAATTGTAAGATACGGGGTTATAGGATTTGCACTCTAAATCTGGTCCCCAGAATTTTTACTGTCCCCTCTGTCTTTGAGGAGAGAGCCACAGACTCTGCCCCTTGGTCTGTTCGCAGCTTCTAAAAGTAACTGTGCGTTTGGAATACAACTTTTTCATGAGAGCCAGTACGGAATGGAAGGTTTATTTCTTATCCTTTGGACTAATTCTGGTTTAGCTCAGCCTATGAGAATCCTTTACCCAGAAAATTGAGGTTAAATCAGGATGGATAAAGTACTACATCCCTTAGGCTGCATCTAACCTGAGTGATTTTTACACATTTAAACTATTGGGGTGGGGTGGGGCTGTATTCTGTAAAGTGTGAAAAATCATGTGAAATATAGACGTCAGTGTCCATAAAGTGTTAAGGAGGCACAATCTTGTTCATTTGTTAGGATACCCCTCCTGGCTGCCCTCTTGTGTTACATCAGCCCAGAATGAACACAGTTGTGACAGAGACTGTAAGCCCTAAGAAGCCTAAAGAGTTCACTTCCTGAGCATGGAGCTCGCAGAGTGAGGGCAAGAGACCCAGCTGTGGTTAGCATGTCTTGATGTCTTAGTCCAAACTGCTGTCTTAGTGCAAATGAGAGTGGAGTGTCAGCATTTGCATTTGTTCTTTCCCTTGTGTTTGCTATTTTAGGAAGAGAGAGGGCTTATTTTTGAGCTGTAGGCAGCAATGTAACTAACTTTCCTGCCTTCTGTCACCAAAGTGTCCCAACCATCTGTTCCAAGTCTGCCACTAAGTGCTAATCTGTGACTTGTAAAGGGGTGTGTATATGTGTGTGATGTAGTCCCTTTGGGATGTTTTGTCTTTCCTTTTCCTTTTTTCCTCGGATACTTGTGTGTTTGTGTGTGTGTAGTGAATATCACGTGTGTAGGTGCCTATGGAGTCTAGAAGTAGTTATTTGGTCCCTTGGGGCTGAAGTTATAGGCAGCTGTGAGCTGTCTGATCTGGATACTGGGAACTCACCTCTGATGTACTGCAAGACCAATATGCATCTTAACTGCCTTGTTTTTATATGCTTTCCTCCCCCGCCTTTTTTAAAATTTAGCCTAGGCTAGTCTCAACTATATACATGTAGGTGAGGAACTTCTGAGTCTTCTGCTTTTCAGCTCTGGTATGCTGGAATTTTAGGCTTGTACCACGACTCCCAATTTTACATTTCAATATAGAAGATATCTGGAGTTTATTACAAGGTGATATACAAGCGGGGGCATGCTCAAGGAATGAAGTAGACAGTGTTCAGAAAGAACATTGTATAGAACACATTCCCAATGGGTAAGAGTGGACAATGGGCGAAGGGACCGCTCTCTTATTATCAGACGACTGGGGCGTCTCATTGGAGGAGTGGAGGTTGTGTTAGGCAGATACTTGATAATCCCAAACCTCTTTTCCTCTTTTGTAAATCAAGGAGGCAGCTCTGAGGCTGGGTAACAAATCTGTGGACCCAGTAGCTTGGTCAAGAGATTTTTTTTCCTCCTAGCCCTCTGCTCTTTCTCAAAGATTGCTTCTAACTTGAATCTCCTTCTTTTTGCGATCCCAGCATCAGATGTTGGTTGGATGGAAAGCTGGCCTGGCATGAGATGTAATCAAGGCTATTGAGAGGCCTGGCCAGGCATGGGGACCATGAGGTTTGGGTTTTTTTTGTTGGGGGAGCTGGTCTCACTATGTTGCTCAGGCTAATGCTGAACTCCTGTACTCAAATGATTCTCCTGATCCAGCTTCTCAAGTAGCGAGTGGCATAGGTACCGCCTTGTCTACCTAGCTTTAGGTTTTGTTAGTGGTTAGGGTAAAATCCTGTGATAGGAGCTAAAGAGATAGCTCAGTAAGAATGCTTGCTGCTCTTTCACAGGCTTCCAGCACCCAAGTTGGGTGGTTCACAGTGGACTGTAACTCTAGCTCCAGGGAACCCAACACCCTTCTCTAGCTTCTGTGGATGTCTACACACAGAGCATATGGCATACCTTCATACACACACACACACACACACACTCTCTCTCTCTCTCTCAAGTCCTAGGAGAGTAATAACTGTGAATTTATAATACTTGACTATCAATAATGTCCCTGCATTTTTTTTGGTCTTGATCTTATAACCTGTGGATACGGGAAAAGATCTAAGGCCTTGAAGCTAAATAGATAAGGGTTTGAAACTCCTGTGGACTTGCTGGGTTTTGGTACTAGTTGCTGTGTGTCTGAGATTTAGTTTCCCCGTGTATAGGATTGGGGTGATAGTCCTCATAGACCGTGTGTCAGTTTCTAGTGCTCATAGCTGGTGTTCTGTTAATAATTTTATTGCTATGTTTTTCTTTCCGAGAACAAGTCTTGCAATGTTAAGTGTTTTCCTCAGGGTTCCCAGACTGTGAAAATCGAAGATCAGGACACCCTTCTGTGAGCTGTCTGCTGAATCTAAAGGTAAGGATTTATGTATTGTCCCTTCTTGGGCATTATTGGCTATTTTTCCTATTAGATGGTTCACAGAGATAGTCACTAATATCAGGAAATTACATTTTTACCTTCTTGGTGTGGGCCCAGGGAGCATACTGGGTCATATGTTTACTGGAAGCAGGGCAGGCCCTGTGTCTTTGCCCATTTGATGCCTGGCTTTGTGTGTGTGCGTGTGTGGCACTGGGAATCCAACTCATGACTGCCCCTGTCACTGAGCTACAAATACAGCCCCTTGCCTGTCTTTAAGAATAACTGTCTGTGACATAAATATTCACCATGGAACGTCGGAAAGCTGAGTTAGTTCCTGGTGGAAATTTAAAAATAATCACTTTCTAGACCATGAGTTCTTACTTCCTCTTTTCTCCTCTGTACTTTCCCCAGAGAACAGAAAACAGAAGTAAGTCCCAGGTGTAGAAACAGCCAAGGGATGCCCTCTATTCAAGGAGAGGAATGGTGGATTCTGGCATTGAGGTCTGGCCCCATGGAGTTCATCCTCTGCAAGGAAGGCCTTTTTAGATAGAAATAGAGCACATAGAGCTTTTTCACAGGTGACATATGCTATGCATCCCCACATAGAAGTCCAGAAGATTCTGAAACTTAAAACTTGGGGTTCTGTTTTTCGTTTTTCTTTCCTTTCCTTTCTTTCTTTCAGATTTATTTATTATATATATAATGTTCTGTCTACATGTACAGCTGCACGCCAGAAGAGGGCATGAGATTTCATAGATGGTTGTGAGCCACCATTTGGTTGTTGGGAATTGAACTCAGGACTTCTGAAAGGACAGTCAGTGTTCTTAACCTCTGAGCCATCTCTCTAGCCCCTGGTATAGTTTTTCAAGACAGGGTTTCTCTGTGTAGTCCTGGCTGTCCTGGAACTTACTCTGTAAACCAGGCTGGACTTGAACTCAGAGATCTGCCTGACTCTGTTTTGTTTTTATATTAAGCCGGTTTGAAATAGGGTCTCATTGTAACCCTGGCTATCCTTGAACTTGCTTGGTAGACCATCTGGTCTCAAGGTCACAGAGAGATCCTCCTGCCTTTGCCTTCTGATTGCTCTGATTAAAAGCATGTGACACCATGCCTAGCCAGACCCAAAACCTTTGGTCACCAAAATGGTTGCTCAAAACAAGCAACATACAAACATTCTCAAGTCCAAAACCTTTTTCATCTACAACTCTTCCATACCAGATCTTTTTTTTTTAATATATCTATGGAGGCAGTGGCTCTTGCCTTTAATTCCAGCACTTGGGAGGCAGAGGCAGACGGATCTCTGAGATCAAGACCAGCCTGGTCTACAGAGCAAGTTCCAGGATGGCCAGGGTGACACAGAGAAACCCTGTCTCCAAAAACAAAACAAAAAATTAGATAGATAGATAGGTAGGTAGGTAGGTCGGTAGGTAGGTAGGTAGATAGATAGATAGATAGATAGATAGATAGATAGATAGATAGATAGATAGATAGATAGATAGATGGTTTGCCATCATATGTTAGTCTGCATGTCTGGTGTCCATGGATTCTAGAAGAAGGCATTGGGTCTCCTAAAACTGGAGTTACAGGTGGTTGGGATCCACCATATAGGTGTTGGGAATTGAACTTGGGTCCTCTATAAGAGCAACCAGTGGCCAGGTGGTGGTACATGCCTTTATTCTAGCACTTGGGAGGCAGAGGCAGGTAGATCTCTGAGTTCAAGGCCAGCCTGGTCTATAGAATGAGTTCCAGGACAGCCAGGGCTACAAAGGGGGGGAAAAAGAGCAACCAGTGATCTTTACTGCTGAGCTGTTTCTCTAGCCCCTACACCCAGTCATTTTGTTTGAGGTGTACCCAGCCTAGAATGTGTTTACACCATTAGATTGTGGGTTTTCTGCCTTATGTTGGAACCAGGGAATTTGTGGTCTAGGAAGATGGGGTTTTAATATTTGTCCCTTTACTTGGTTGGGTGTGGCAGTCATTTTTCACCTTTTGCTTCTGTGTGGGCAAGCTAATCAGTACCAAGGCTGTGAATCCAGGGCCTTGTCATCTCATTAGAGCACCATACTTAGTCTGTGCTCTGCCAGGTGCAGGGGTGGGGCCTCACTCATTGTCAGCTTACCTCAACATTGAGGCCATTTGGGGACAGGGGAACTGAAGCAAAAAGTTCCATACCACAAGCAGAAAGAGAGGTCAGTGTTACTTCCTTTAGCTGCTGTGTGGGTTCACCACAGTCAGTCAAGACATGTGACCTCTGTTTCTTCTAGGAGTTCTTGATCAGAATGGCTTCAGGAAGGTTTTACCTGTCTTGCATGGTGCTGGGGTCCCTGGGATCAATGTGCATCCTCTTCACCACCTATTGGATGCAGTACTGGCGCGGCGGCTTTGCCTGGGATGGCAGTGTGCACATGTTCAACTGGCACCCGGTGCTTATGGTTTCTGGCATGGTGGTGCTCTATGGCGCTGGTGAGTAGTAAGTTCATAGTGTGGGAGGCATGATATGGCCTGGGCCTGGGCAGGGCAGCACTTACCAAGGATTATCTTTTGGGAGGTTGAGTTTGAGGCTACCATGGCAGGGTGAATTGGGTTGTCCCTGGGACTAGCTGTCATTTAGGGAGAAGTGGAAAGCATGGGGACAGCTTTACAGATACTCAGAGACAGAGGCAGCAAAACTTTCTGCAAAGACCAGACCATCATTTTTTTTCACGTTCTATAATGGTATAATTGTAATATGTATTTTAGCTACTCAGCTCTGCCATTATATCATGGGAACAGCCATGGGAAGTACATAAAACACAGGAGTGTAACTGTGTCTCACTATAATTTTATTACAGAACTAGGCAGTAGGCTAGATTTGGCCTGGCACTATGGTTTGGCTTCTGCTCTAGAGAACAAGAAATTGAAGCCTCTTGTATCACAGTTGGGTTGAGGATCCATCTTTGCCCATGCATTCAAATTTGTGTGAACCCCATTTTTGCCAGTTGTAGAATGGGAGTGATGATAGCATTGGCAAAAGCTGTTTACCATGTGCACTTCACACATCGTCCTCTCTGGTTCTTGCCCTTTTTAATGATTCATATGACATATGAACGTGCATGTACATTTGTGTATGCATGTGAAGGCCACAGGACAAGCTTGGTGTCATCTATTATTAAGCACCTTGAACCTTTAAATTGTTTTTTTCGAAAATTTCAAGATAGGGTCTTCCTATGTAGTTCTGGCTATCCTTGAATTCAGTATGTAGACCAGGTTGGCCTTGAACACACAGAGATCCACCTGCTTCTGCTTCCCTCTGCACTATGTCCTGCCATAAATTCTTTTCTATATTATTTATTATTGGTATGGTGGTGGTAGTGATGGTGTCTGTGTGTATGGATATGGGCACAGCATGCTATGGCATGCATGTGGAAGTCAGAGGACAACTTTTAGGAGTTGATTCTTTCTTTTCACCGTGGGTTCAAGAGATCAAATTGACATCACCAGGCTTATGTGACAAGTGCTTTTACCTGTTGAACTCTCTTGAGAGCCCCATTTTGTTTCTTGAGATAGGATCTCTTTACTGACCTGGGGTTGGCCTAGGGATCCTGTCTCTGCTTTCCCAAGTCTAGGATTACAAGTGTGTGCTACTCTGACCAGGCCTTTTATATGGGTTCTGGGGATTGAACTTGGGTCCTTATGCTCACACAACAAGCACTTTACCCACTGAGCCATCCCTCATGTCAATTGGTCCCCCCTTACTTCTTTGTGAGACAGGGTCCTCCTACATAGCCCAGCTTGGCTTTGACCAGTGTAGCATTCTTCTGTCTCAGCCTTCTGAGTGCTGGGGTTATAGATATGTACTACCATTCTTGCTTTCAATTTTGTTCTTAGGACCAGTTTGTGAGGTGGGATCTGTTGTCACCCCCATTTTACAGAAGAGGAAACAGACTTAGAAGGCAGCAGACAGTTAACTGGGTACTAGGTTTGAACCCCTGTTGCCTGAGCTCTTTAGATTTCTACTTTGAGCTTTTGGTGGTGCCAGGAGTAGAGCTGAAGCCAGGGCTCTGCACATGACAGGTGGATACTGAGCTACACCCTCTGCTCTCATGCCTGGGTTTTTTAATCAGCCTTGGCTGTGTGGAGTCCATGGAGAGACAGTACTCATCAGCCCACAAAGCTGCAGTCAGGATCAAGACAGGGTAGTCCAGGAAACGCTCCTTCCATTTTAACTGGCTCTTCTTGCCTAAGTTCCTGGCCAACTGCCTCCCCAAAATAACAGGAGGTGATAGGTTCTGAGCAGTCGTAGCTAGGGTTCCTATTGCTGTAATAAAGCAGCATGACCATAGCAATGTGGGGAGGAAAGAGTCTGTTTCACCTTACACTTTTAGTCCAGCACTTTTAGTCTTCTCGAAAGAGACATCAAGGCGGGAATTGAAGCAGAAGCTGTAGAGGACAGGAGCTTACTGGGTTGCTGTTCATGGTTTATTGAGCCTGCTTTCTTTCTTTCTTAAAAATCTTTTTAATCTTTGTTTTTATGTGTGTGGTTGTTTTGCCTGCTTGTCTGTCTGTGGACCACATGTATCAAGTGTCTTTGGAGGCCAGAAGAGGGTGTCGATCCCCTGGGACTGGAGTTACAGATGGCTGTGAGCCATCATGTGGGTGCTGGGAATTGAACTCAGGTCCTCTGGAAGAGCAATGTTGTTAACCACTGAGCCATCTCTCTAGCCCTTCTTTCTTACACCGTCTAGGACTACCGGCCCATGGATGATATTACCTCCAGTGAGCTTGGTCCTCCCATATCAATCATTAATCAAGAAAATGCCCTACAGACTTGCCTGTAGGCAATCTGATGAGGGGGGAATTTCTCAACCGAGATTTCCTCTCCTCAGATAACCAGCTTGTGTCAAGTTGACAAGGAACCAACCAGGACAGGAGTTGATGTCCCGGCACTTCTTCCAGTTGAGAGGCTGTATAGGGTCACATAAGGGGAGTGTAAGACAATGTGGCCAAGCCATGGATTATTCTCTCTGCAGCCTCCCTGGTGTATCGCCTGCCCTCATCATGGGTGGGGCCCAAGCTGCCCTGGAAAATTCTCCATGCAGCACTGCACCTGCTGGTCTTCACCTTCACAGTGGTGGGGCTGGTTGCCGTCTTTCAGTTTCACAACCATTCAAAAATCACACACCTCTACTCCCTGCATAGCTGGTTGGGCATCACCACTGTCATCTTCTTCGCGTGCCAGGTAGGTACCCTCTGCCTTTTCCTTCTGAGTTCATGTGGGCACTGTGGGCTTGGGCATGGTTTCACTAGCCTCAGCTCCAAGTACTCTCTCTACCCTTTGCCTGGAAAGAGCACCATATCCTGTAGACTTGGCTGTTTAAGTGGCTGTGAGAATTGGGGTTTCTACACTTACCTTGTTTCTTCTACCTGTCACACTGCTCATTTGTCCTCCTGACTTTGTCATCTCAGGTGTTGCGCTGACTCCAACACAGCCTCTTTTCTGCTTTTTCCACTTTTCCTTCTTTGAAACAAAAGCAGTTCTAGATGTAACTTCAGTATTCTAGTTCCTGTCCTGTGCTTGAATTATTTATGGGTCAGGACTGGCAGGAAGCCAAGGCTAAAGAGGATGGCTAGGTTTTCTGAGGGTATTGCTACAAGCCTTTCACACACTGGTTGCTTGTGTAATAGAAATGGTAAGGCATGGTGTGTGGTCAGGGCTGAGCATTGTGGGAAAGTCTGAATTGAAAAAGAAGGGCCAAAGGACAGTAGCCAGCAGGAGGCTCTGTGCAGCAGGGGTAGGGTGGTTATAGATGAACACAACTGTAGTTACCCTATAGCTCCAGGGACTTCTTTCCTGTGTCCACAGTGGTTCCTGGGCTTTGCCGTCTTTCTTCTGCCGTGGGCATCCCAGTGGCTTCGAAGCCTCTTGAAGCCTGTGCACGTCTTCTTTGGAGCCTGCATCCTTTCCCTGTCCATCACATCTGTTATTTCCGGCATAAATGAGAAGCTTTTCTTTGTTTTGTAAGTTCTAAGGGGCCTCTAACACCAAAGATTATGGGAGGGGCTAGGGACTTCAGGAGATGTATCCTATAATCACAGGACTCAGCCAGCAGAAGTGGGCCTCTGGGCTTGAGTCATTTCTTGATCTGGAAGATGACAGAATTGGCTGTCTTTAGGTTGAAATTGGTAAACTGGCAATGCTGAGCATCAAGTGATACATCACCTCCATTTGTCAGAAACTGCTCAAAGTACCTCACTCTTAGTCCTCTTTAGCACCCCACACCATTTGGCGCTGTTGACACAAGAGAGTGTAATGAGCTAGACATGGTGGTGCATGCCTTTAATCCTATCACCGTAGGCAGGCCTCCAAGGTGAGATCTTGTTAAAAAAAAAAAAAGTATGGTGAGGCACAGAGAAACTTACCTAAAAACACATAGCCAGTGAACAGCAGAAGTGGGAACTGAGTTAGGCTCTCCAGAGGCTGTATGTCTACCCACTGTTGTCCTGGGTTTTGAGACAGTGTGGTAAAGTGAACAGCAAATAAGAGTGGAAATGAGCCCTAGGGTTTGGATCTTCGTTGTGCTATGTACTAGTTATGCAAATGTGGACAGGTTCATTTCACTAGGATCTTTATTTTTCTCATGGGTAAAGCATTACACAGTAGGGACTTAGAAGGTGTGTTAATTTTAGATCATAAGAATGTAGTCTCTTGCTAACCAAAAAAGAAAAAGAAAAAAGAAAAAAAGAAAATTCTCTTCAAGACCCATATCATTTTGTCATTTCCAGGAAAAATGCCACCAAGCCCTACTCCAGCCTGCCTAGTGAGGCTGTCTTTGCCAACAGCACTGGGCTCTTGGTGGTGGTTTTTGGCCTGCTGGTTCTCTATGTTCTTCTGGCTTCATCATGGAAGCGTCCAGATCCAGGAGCTCTGACTGACAGACAGGTATGGCTTCTTATCTCCCATTCTAGGTGGGGTAAGGCTAAGTCTAGAAAAGGACCCAGGAAGGACTTTGCTGAGAAGACTGACCCTGTAGCCAGGTGGGAAGCCAAGCAGCTTGAAGGTAGAGATTGAGTGGCTGATGGGGACTCCAGCATCAGAGCGGCCAAACCCGGGTTCCCACTCCCCTGTAAGATTCCTTGGCGTTGTGAGATGACACATGGAAGGGCTCGAGCCTGTTAAGGCTCTGCCAGCTCTGTGGCTAGACTAGTGGGACAAGTGCTTCATGACACATCAGGTGTTTAAAGCAGGCCCTGCCTGTTCTTGGCCCACTGAGGGATCTAGCAGGTGTGGGAAAATGTGCTATGGACCAGTCTCAGGAACTTTTGGGCTTCCTTAAAAGATCTGGTGGCTGGACTGGATTCATCTGCAGGTTGAGGGTCTATCTGAGCAGCTCAGGCCTGCTGTGCCTCCCAAAGCTCAGGGGCTCTTTCCAAGTCATGTCTTTAACCCCTATGCATCTTCCTTCTTTCCAGCCCCTGTTGCATGACAGGGAGTGAAGCAGGCAGGGGCTCCTGGGAACAATCGGCGATGCGGTCTCTGCTCCCTCAGAAGCTCTGCTGTACTTGGGCTCCTGGTTGGTTTCAGCAACAGACTTCTTTTGGGCCAGAGACCAAACTTGCTACTCCAGTTCCAGGCTTGCTCTCGCCAGCCACTTGCTGTCCATCTGCTTTTCTTGATGGCTTTGACTTGTTGGCATTTTTCTGGTCCTCCATTTGCACAAGGCCTTCCTTGCCTTGGTCTGCTGGTCTGCAGAATTGGCGCTGTTTTCTCCTCACCACTCCTAGGGATGTGGTAGAAGCCAAAGCTGAGGCTCAAATGTAGCTCATACATAACAAGATATAAAGTCTGCTCTCTGTGGGAGCATTTGTCTCATTAGGCAGGCTTCCTCTGCCTCTCCTGGGTGTGCGTTTGGGTGGGCAGCTGCGTTGGGAAGTAACTAAGGGGACAGTGGCAGCAGGACAAGCGCTTGCGATAAAGTCAGGTGCCAGTTACTCTGAGCTGCTGTGCTCACTTTGATGCACTGTGCTGTGTATGGTGACCATGTGGCTCCCCTTCTTCTAGTTGCTGCTTCAGTTGCTGCCTGGATCCTGCCCTTTCCCTGTGACTTACATGCCTGTCCCCCTCAGGTAGCCCTACCAGCCCTGGTAAACTTTCTCCCAAGAACAGACAGCCTGTCCCTAGAGTCCCAAGAGATGAGTGACAGAGGTTTCTGTGTCCTTTTCATCCCCTTGTGGGTATGCTTTCCTGCCTCCTCTAGTTATACTCTCCCTGACAGGGCCCTGGCCTGCTATGAGATTAAAATCAGCATTTTGAAGCAATTTACTGCACAGAGTCCTGGGGGCCACTGCTGCCTTCAGAGGTGTTCCTTATCAGTACTGGGTGCTTCTGTTCCCTAAAAGGCCACCCATATTCCCTCCATGATATGCCAGAGTGTGAACTTTGCTCTTCTCCTGAATAGAAACTGGCTAGAGAGGGAGGAGTCTTGCCCCCTCCTTTGTGTTGGCCTGTGGCACTTCATGCCTTCTTCAGATAAGCCCTGCCAGGTCCCTTAGCAGGCAGGTAGGAGGAGTTGGGTTCCTGCACTCCCTGCAGATAGTGATCAGGCTGAACTTCAGTTCCGCTGCCAGAAATTGGAAGGAGGGCTGGCCCATGCTGACTGAAGCCTGAACATCATTGGGATGACTACTGGGCACCTTGGACATGACCAGCTCCCCTGGCTTACTCACGAGTGGATATTTTACTTCATGAATCTGATTTTTATTAAATGTTTTCAAATATTAAATGTGTTTGCTTTTGTTTGACTGTTTTTAAAGAATGTTTTAAAAGAAAAACACTTATTTCTCATATTTTGGAGACTAGATGTCCAAGATCAAGGCAACAACATGTGTCTGGTGAGGGCCACTTCCCCTACCATCTCTTTGTACTATGGCTTCACATGATGCTCCCACACCCTTATAAATGATGAATGCATCCATTCAGAAGGGTCTGGTCCCACCCTCACCCCTGATCGCTTACAAAGGCCCTACATATTTTTTGTTATTTTTGAGTCTCACTATGGAGCCCTGGCTGACCTGGAACTTGCTGTGTAGACCAGGCTGGCCTCAAACTCACACAGATCCACCTGCATCTGCTTCCAGAGTGCTCAGACTAAAGGTGTGGGCCACCAGACTGGGCTCAAGGCCTCACATTTTATTCCCATCACATTAGGGGTAAAGTTTCATGCTTAGGAGTTTTGTTGGAACACAGAAGCCTTCTTTGCTGACAGGACATTATGGTTTAAATGCGTTTCAGCAATTTACAAAGGCCTCAGGACATGCTTGACCCTTACAGAAGTGGAGACAGGCCAACCAGAAATCCGTAGTTGTGTTCCTGGAATTGTATGCTACTTAAATCTGTATGTCCTTCATAATGAATGGTTTTAGGATGTTGGGGGATGGTTTTGTACACTATGTTAGGAAAAGGAGTGTTCCCTGCCTTAAAGTCTGGAAAACAAAACTCGAAAAGGAGTGGAGAGGGCCAGGCAAGTAAAGCGACCTGATGTCACTCTGCTAGGTGAAGGCAGAGTTGGGATCCACAAGTCAGTGTTTGATACCAGCCTTTTCCTCTGCTGTGCACATGTATCTGTACATGCTGATACCCAGCCTTGTTGCCAGGGCCTTCTGATGGAGTAGATTAACAGCAGGTTCTAGGTCTAGAGGCCAAGGGATCTCAGTGCCTAATCTGAGTAACATAGATGATGGGGTCACTTTCTTAGTATGACCAGCTATAGATGGTGACACAGCAGGAGGAGAGTGTGCCTGACACCAATGCTAACCCTGTTCTGGTGACAGCACTAGAACACTAGGCTGCTTAGGGTCCTTTCTGCAACTGAGTCTTCACATCCCTGAGCTAGTTAAACCATTCTGAAAAAAAAGAATCTTACTTTGTGTAGGCACACTCATGGCCACGACACATGTGCAGGCAAGAAGACAGCTTTATCTCCTGCTGCCTAATGGGATCTGGTGATCAAATTCAAGTTGTTAGGCATTCGGGCTACTATCCAATGAACCATCTTGCTGGCTTAAAACAGAATCAGACTTCACATCATGGATATGACCTGCTGGTGCCTTGAATCACCTCTCTACACTGATGTCATGTCTGGTGTAAGCTGTATGTATGGTCTCTCCCAGACACCAGTCATCTGCCTTTCAGCTGGTCAGGGAGTAGGGAGTGATTGCTCTCGAGACCTTGGGGCTGCCATGACTGCAGCTTCTGAGCTGTACTAGAGCCTCAATACACGAGTCCATTTCTTCTGGAGACCCAATGCTGTGTAATTTCTGAAGAATCTCAGTTGTTGAGCTGGTACTTAGAAAAGCCTTTTTTGCCACTCTGCTGTATACTGGCATGCTGTGTGCTAGGGCAGGGCAGGGGAGCCCCTGGGGTGATGAACTGCCTGCCAAGAGATGGCTCATGGTCACCATAACCAGGGATAAAGTCCCAAAGATGAGGCGGCAGCTTATGGCTTCAATGGGTTTTATTAGCTTTTTTTTTTTTTTCCACACATTAACTAGGTAAAGGAGGCCTTCCAGAGGAAGAGGCCTGGAGTCTTGAAACCAAATGGATATACACAGTTAAGAGTCTGTGTTGTACCCAGGAAGAGCCTTATCACTGATATCCAGAGCTGGTTGGGGTGGGGTGGATATGACCTGAGGAACTGGTCTTCCTGATGAGGGAGAGAACAGTGCTGGTGTGGCATGTGACCAACCCAGGCAGGCACTATCTTCATGGAACAGTTCTGGAGGTGTGGCAGACAATGTCCTGCTCCACACAGAGGATGGGCACTAGTATGAGTGAGGGACAGGTGAGAGGAAGGAACACACAGGGAAAGGAGCTGAGGAGGAAAAAGGCAGTCATGCTCCCTGTGTCTGCAAAACTTCCAGGATAGCACGGAAGATGGCGGCAATTGCCACTGCTCCAGGGTCTGGCTGATCCAGTCGTGCCGAGCTGATGTAACTAGCTCTTCCAGCACCAGCTTCCATGTTCTTGGTGGCTATGGCTGCAGCTTCAGCACTCTGGGAAAGTGTGATAGGAGGCTCCAGAACATGATACTAGGTCTTTCCTTTCCCACTGGGCTCTGAAATCTGAGCCTACACCCTTTGTTCCATTTTGCCACAATCTCTGTACCATCACCAAGTGGAAAGGTCATATCTCATCTGCTTCTAGCAAGGAAAGGGGCCCATGTTTGCTGAGCCTAAGCCCAGGTACTAGGCTAGGCTCAATATGTCTTCCTAGCCACATTAGCACTTCCTGAGATAGGTACTCACCCCTATTGTATACAGGTGAAAATAGGTCATTAACTTGCTTAAGGCCACCTAGAGATTGGAGCTTGGCGGCTCCTTGATTGTCCAGCTGAGCGTCACTTACCTCGACTGCTTTAGTCAGGACTGGAAGGAGACTGGCCCCTGGACTTTTCCAGGCTTGGAGCTCCTGTTTTACTGCCCACAGAGAATCCACCTGGATAAGATCAGAGAGATGGAGATTGAGAAGAAGCCCTGCTACTTATGATAGCTTTAGGGCTTGTGGGCTCTAAAGGAGCAGGGGGTGGCTATACCCTGAGTACATACCATTGTCCTGTCTCCTGGTGCAGCCTTTCCATACCTGACAGAATGAGCAAGGTGGTTATGTTAGGTGTTAGGACAGGGCATGGCTGGGAGCAGGTAACATCTATCAATCACCTCTCCAGCACACCACTGATGTAAAGACATAGGGCCCTGGCTCACTTTATCATGGCATCTAGGCCGGCATCCATGGCAGCAGACCAGGCTTGGAGGTCAGTCTTGGCTTTGAGAGGCTGGGCAGCTGCAGTCAGGAACAGGCCATAGAGCTGGGGAGGACCAGAATGCTGAGTACATGGAGCTGGCCTGTACCCAACCAAGCCTGCATTCCTCTCCATCAGTCTGTCCCTCCAGGGCTTGTTGCTACTCACCGCCCCAGATGAGCCTCCCATTTTCTCCAGCAGCAGGACAGACAGTTTGGAGAGTACCTGGGCAGGGCTGTCTAGAGCTGGGTCTTCCTTTAGCCAGCCCTGGATGGCTGCAGGTAGAGACATAGGCACTGTCACTTCAGAGGCACTGTCCACTTCATTTTCTCTCCCTGCTCTCTGCTAGTGTTTTCCTGATTGGTCTTATTTACTGAGGGATGTGCTCTCTGCCTGCTTGGGTTTGTTTGTTTTGTTTTTTCCCTTTCTTCTCTCTCCCATAAGCCTAAGTTGGTCTGGAAATTCTCATAAGCCATCATTGCCTGGCTTCATTCACTTCTGTAACCATAGAGACAGGAGAGCTGTTTGACTTGAGTTAGGTGCTGAATGCATCTTTTTTTCTCTTTCTCTCTCTCTCTTGGCTTTTTAAGTCAGGATTTCTCTTTGTAGCCCTGGTTGTCCTGGGACTCACTCTGTAGACCAGGCTAGCCTTGAACTCAAGAGACCCACCTGCCTTTACCTCCTGAGTGCTGGGATTAAGGGTGTGTGCCAGTACCGCTGAGCTGAATGCATTTTTCTTAAACAGCTAGACAACCAAAACTTTCTGGTAGTGTGTGCAACGAGAGTGCTAAGGGCAGCAGAATGGAATTTCTTTCTGCAATCACTCCCATGAGTAGTATGGGAAACTCCTTTCTTTTGGAAAAACAGGGTGAGGGGTATGCCAAGGTGTGGCAAATGGCCTCAGTTGGTGAAGGGAAACAAGAACACCATGAAAGCTCCTAAATGTTCCGGAAATTGTTTCATGGAATGTCCAAATCTAAGATCTAGCATGCCCCTGAGCACCCCACAGAGGCCAACCTTTGGCAGCTCGGGTATGGGTAGTGCCACAATCCCCATCACCAGCAGCCCTGTCCAGGGCATTCAGGTGCTTCTCCAGACCAGTCAGGGTGGTGCATACCCGCTCTAGCACGAGCATCATTTGCTTTGATGCTACACCTAGAAAGCGAGGACAGAATGCAGAGGCCCAGTCAGACCGTCTCACAGCCAAACTTGACCAGTGTAGAGGCATAAGTGCCAAGATTCCCCTACACCACACACAAGCTAAAGTCTTGAACACCAGGATGCTTGCCCCTCCTCCTCCTCAGGGCTCAGTACCTCCTGCTGCAGTAGCTTCAGAGGCTACTAGTGGCTCTCTGGGAGCTGTCCGGATCCGCTTCCGCCTAGTCACAGGGACCTTGGCCATGTGAGGCCAGGCTGTTGCAGTAGTTTCAGCATCTAGAGGCAGCCACATAACTTTTTCAGATAAGATCAGGTGGGGCCTGGACTCCCCTCCTGGCCATGAAGACTGGTTTCCTAAGCTGTCTGCAAGAAGGGAGTCCACTAAGTGTGTACTGCATATTGGGGCAGAGGCATGGGAGAGAGTAAGACAGATGTGAGGAAGACACTAACACTGACTCTTCAGAATTGGGTGAGAGATGAAGGCCAAAAAATCAGAAAAGGCCCCTTCATAGGCCTACAGCCCAGAGTGACACCATCAGCCCTATATGGTCCCTATGGTAGAACCTGTGGATGGATGATGATTCCTTCCAGCAATGCCTCGAGGATCCAGTTCTCACCTATCAGCTTCAGCATGGGTTCATCCACAAGCATCAAGGTAAGGGAAACACCAGGCATCTCTAGTGCCGACATGAAGGTACCCACCAGAGCACGGGCGATGTGTACCCCACGGCCCTCTGCAATGCCAAGCATAGAGGCCTGTGAGCGTGGAAGGGCACTACCCAGAGCATCATAAAACGAAACCAAACAAAGCAAAACAAGGTCCTAAAAGGTTGAGGCCTTTGATGAATAGGGAAATGGCCTGATTTCCTCTGAGCATCCCTCAGTGACAGCCCATTACCACATTCCTGGATATTTCCCTTCTTGAGGATACAGCTGATGAGTAACAGCTCTTGTTTACTGAGTTCTTAGCAGGCACCAGGAATCTTATATGTAATCTCATTTACTACTCATAATTAACCTATAAAGGCAGATATTGCTATTATTATTTCCAGACTCAGGACCCTAGCAGCTAAGTGACAAAACTGAGAATTTAGCTCAAGCTTGTGTGACTGATGTTCTGGGCCATGACAGGACACTGCCTCAGCTGCTTTTCTTATGCCCAAATTCAAACCAGGTACAAAGGGTTAAGGGAAGCTAGTCATGGAGACAGAGGCAGGAGGATATCTCTGAGTTCAAGGCCAATCTGGTCTTCATAGTATATTCAGGCCAGCCAGTGCTACACAATGAGACATTGTTTCAAAAAACCAAATAAACAAAGGGCTAAGGGTCCTCCTGTAGTTGCCTCACCCAGCAAGCGTATGGTAGCTTCAGCTATAATGCCCAGTTCCAGGAAAGACAGGCCACCCAGATTGTTGACTATCAGTATCACTGAAGAACCTGTTGATAGACGTGACACCCTCTGTGAGACTTTTGGTGGTTTTTGGTGCAAAGGGGCAGGAAGGTCTTGGAGACTGGGACAACAGGCTACTCACCTGACTCTACAGGCACATGGGATACATTGGAGGTGTTTGTCATGTGGTCAAGCATGAGAGTGACAATCTGATCAACAGGTGCTTTCTGTCAGAAGAAGCATAAGTGAGCTGCGCCCTGGGAGGCCTTGGGGCTGGCTGGGCTGAGCAGGGAGTCTATTTACCTTTATCCGATGCACACCAGCTTCCCCATGGATTCCTGTATAGAGACATGGTCGTTACTGGTAGGCTCAGGGCCGGCTACTTCTCTTGCCATGCTTTCATCAATTACACATAAAGTGTTCCGCTATCCTGAACTAGGCTAGGCGCAATGGGTATGGACAGTGGTAAAACAAAAACAAAAACAGGGCAGCAGACGGTGTGGCAGGAGAGCCAGCTGGGCAGTCACAGAGGCCTGGGACACTGATGCCTACTGTGTTAGAAACACACAGGGAAAAGGAGGTCTTGTCAGTCACAGACAAGGTGTCCTTTGGACCAAAAGGCAGGGGCATACGGAATGATGTAGGTAAAAGTGAGGTAGGAGGAACACAGTGCTCTATGGGTCCAGAGCCTGGGCAAAATGGCAAAGTGGAGAAAGTCAGGTAGGTTGGTCTAGGCTGTGCCTCAAGTGCACATGTATGAATCCAGAGACACCTGTGGGATATCAAATAAACAGGGAGGACCAGGTACACAACTCCAGGACCTTAGAGGTGGGCAAAACTCAAGGCAAAGAACAGGCATGGCAGGGGCTTGGTGGCCACGGGCTTACCCAGGCCTAGTTCCAATTCATCATCTGCAAGCTCAAAGGTGGGTTTGGAGCCAGGGACGCTGCAGGAAGACAGGCTCACCCCCAGGGTACCTAGAAAAAAAATGAAGCATAATGGCGGTTCTGCTATTGGCAGCAGGTGCCAGGATGGCATCAATGCCATGGCCATAGGCATCCCCTTCTCTAAGTAGGCTGCCCAATTCTTCATATTAGTGAGGAAGAGAGTCTAAACTCTGGTACTCAAGTCTGCTAGGCTCCAGGGCCTCCCAGGAGACCTTCCCCCAGCCCCTGGGAATAACATGGAGAAGCTCCTGGTGTAGCTGGCAGGAGCCTGTTCTAAGTCCACAGGTCTGCCACAATCCTTCCGTCCTTGGGGCTGGCACTCACCCATGGTCTTGGCAATCGTGTTCACTAACTTTGTAATCTCCTCCAGCCCCACACCTTCCTCAGCCAGAGCGCCTGCCACCTGTTAACCACCCAGAGAGAGAGAGAGAGACACGGGGAGGGGGTGGAGAAGTCGCTGGATCAATGGGAGCCAAACAGAGGCTGGGGAGAACTTTCTTGTTGGGAGGGAGAATCTCAGGATTTCTACAATAAACCTGGTCTATCACATTTAGAGTAGAAGAATGTCCTCTCCTTATTCACAACATATCTTCTAGAGTCTTCAAAAGTTTCTGTTTGGAGATGGGAGTGTGGATCCATAGTAAAAGGCTTGTCTAGCATGCATGAAGCCCATTCCCAGCAAAACACACACATATAATCATTCATATTCTCTTTCTGTCTTTCTCTCTCCCTCCTTCCCCCTCCCAGTTTTGTGGAGCTGGAACAGACTTCAAAGAGAGAAAAAGGGGCCTAGAGGAGGGGACTATTCCTTTAGTGTCACACAGCCCATTGCTGATCAGTTTCCTGATTCTTAGACCTTTCTCCCATAGCATACAAGGTAGCTATTTACTACTGAGCTGGAAAGGAAGAAGGATGGCTGAATCACAGTCCTGCTTTCAAGGAACTTGGGAGTCTGAGGAAGAGAAGGAGAGACACACTGAAAATTACTGCAGGCTTCTTGGTGGCTTGGGGTGCTGAGAAGATCAGGCAGAGTGCCACATGCAGCACCATCTACAGAATGTCAGGAGTGAGCCAGGCCACAGAAGACTGGTCAAGGAAAGGACTTTGCATACATAAAGCCACAGAGATGAGCTCCAGCCCAACAGGTACAGGGAGGGACCTGATGTTTACAATGGGTAAGAGAAAGGGAGGAATGCTGGGCCGTGAAGCCAGGAGTTAATGAGGGGGACGCGAGTGTGGCGGTGGAGTGTCTGGAGAGGCAGCTCAGTGATTAAAAGCACTATGTGCTCTTTTTTTTTTTTTAAGATTTATTTATTTATTTATTTATTATGTATACAGTATGTATCTGCATGTACACCTGCACTCCCGAAGAGGGCACCAGATCTCATTTCAGATGGTTGTGAGCCACCATGTGGTTGCTGGGAATTTAACTCAGGACCTCTGGAAGTACAGCCAGTGCTCTTAACCTCTGAGCCATCTCTCCAGCCCCCGCACTATGTGCTCTTGCAGAGGATCCAGGTTTGGTTCCCAGCACCTACATGGCAGCTCACAGCTTTCTGTAATTCCAGTTCCAGGGGATACAGACCATGGTGACCTACCATGTAAATGATGGGAATTGAACCCGGGTTCTCTGCAAGAGCAGCCAGTGCATTTAACTACTTAACCATCTTTCCAGCCCTCAAGAGACTTGAGCTGACTGTGGGAACACAAGGGGCTGTCTGAGAGATGAAAACTGGGCATATACACCTTTTCTCTTATTTTGACACAGGGTTTCACCATGTTATCCAAGTTAGCCTCAAATTCAAAACCCTCCAGTCTCAGCCTTCTGTATCTTAAAAAAGACACCTCTGGGGGCAGTGTGGACAACTGACTGACAAAGCAGGAGTGCAAGAAGTAAACAGGGTTGCGTAGTGAGATGGTGAGTGCAGTAGGACCCAAGGTGAAGGTAGTTAGGGAAGGCTATGAGGAGGAGTGTGCTGCACTGTAAGGAGTGCTAGGAAGGGGTGACTGACCATGTGTGAAGAATGCCTGCATTCTGGGCCTAATGGCTGAGGTAATGGTGGGGACTGGTGAGTCAGGGCAAAGGAATGGCTGGTGTTCCAGAGAGGGGAGGCTAACCTTGTGGATAAGAATTGTGCCACACAGGCCACGCCGGCCTGCCTTTTTCAGGACACTGAAGGCGCTGTCATCCCCAATTACCACCATCTCCACAGGGATGCCCTCGGCCTTGGCCTGTTCCATGGCAAATCCAAAGTTGAGCCGATCCCCAGTGTAGTTCTTCACAATGAGGAGGGTGCCCGCTGTAGGAGCAGTAACACCATATTGTTAGGCCTTAACATCGCCCACCCACAAAGTGCCCACCCACAGCATTCTCTCCCACCTGCAAGCCTGACCTGTGCCTGCCTGGTCCACAGCTCTAATGGCCGCAAGGATGCTGCCCACAGCTGGAGAGGCAAACACGGATCCTGCGATGACCCCTGTCAGCATTCCCTTCCCGATAAAACCTGGAGATGGAGAGAAGTAAAGATGCTGGGTAGAATCTAGGCCTGTTTTCCTTGGGGCTTCTCAAATGCCTGAGCTCCATGTTTGGGTAAGCTCTACTGTGTGCTTGTGCTATGGCTCACCCCTCCACAGGCATCATCTTAGAGGGGCTTCCCCTATCTCCCACCCTAAAAAAACTCTATCCACTCCCACCATTTTCTGTTCTTTTTTTATATAAAGCTTTTGAAAAAAAACATGTTTTGAGTGTCTTTACAAGTGCATGTATGCATATATATATTATGTACCATGTGTGTACCTAGTGCCTGTGGAGGTCAGAAGAGGGTAGTGGGTCCCCTGAAACTGGAGTTAGAGTTGGCTGAGAGCTGCTATATAGGTGCTGGGAACTGAACCCAGGTCTTCTTCAGCTTTTAAGTGCTGAGTCATCTCTCCTGCACCTCATTGCTTATTCTGTTGTCTGCTTATAACCCTTATGCTCTCTGAACTGCTCTTTTCACATCTGTTTTCCCAGAGAGGAGCATAAAAGTTCTGTAGGGGCAGGATCTCTCCTGATTCAGATGTGTGCTCTGTATAGGGCTAGGTGTACAGTAGGCTCTCTAATATGTGCTGAATGAATAAACACAATACTGAGGGTGGATAGGAAAGGTGCAAATGACATGAAGTCTGAGGCCTGCTGCAGGGGCTCCTAATGAGGGCCCATGTCCCTGGAATCAAGCAGGAAACCAGCTAGGATGGTTCTGGTGTGGGAAAAGGCATGGTAGGAATGCAAAAGAGGGGTCCTGATTTGTGCTTGCAGAGTCAGAAAAGTTTCATGGAGGTGTTGGGTCAGCTGAACTGGAAAAACAGGCCAGGAAGACTTTTGAAATTACCAACTCTTGCGCCTGGGAGAGCCTCAGAGGTTATCTCAATTGACCCTGCATTTCTAGAGCTGTAAGAATCCAGGTGCAGAGACAGGCTGTGACTGGTTGTGGGGTAGCTGGAGGGCATGAGAGGATGGAGGCTGGGCCCAGTCCTAACTCTGGCCTCAGCATTGTCTGTCTGTCAGAAAGCACTGAGGATCTCCCAGGAACCCCACTCTGCTCAGGCCAGTACCCCTCACAATCAATACAAGCTACTCACCGGCATGGGCAGGCTCATGGCCTGAGCCCCCACCTGACAGAAGTGCCACCCGGCCCTTGAGGCTGTCCAGGTCAGAACGTAGGGCCACACGGTGCCCTTGCAGGAGCTGCAGGTCAGGGTTACAGGCCACAAACCCAGCAAGGGCATCATCAGCGCACCCTTCCACAGAATTCAGCAGCTTCTTGGAGGTCTGTGGAAGAGGAGCAAGAAAGAAGAGGTTCCAAGTGTGGTCAGCAGATACCCCCCATCCTGCTCAGAAACATTATTCCATCAATTTCCCCAGGAATCTCATGCCAGGGGAAAGGAACTATAAAAACCACCTAGGAATTCTAAGGACACAACGCTGCCTTAAGTTGTATCATTACCAGGAGTAGATGCCTGTGACTTCTCAACTTTCAATTTTTTATTCAGTGCTTAACTTATAAGCCTTTTTGTTTCCATATATCCTGAAAAACAGCTTTGATGTAAAGCAAATGGGGGAGTTGGTGTCCTCACTAGAAAAAAAAAAATTGGAGCTCAGTCTGTTTCTGTTTGAGGAGATAGTAAGTTTTAGGCTGTGACAGGGAAGAGCCTGAGCCCCACAGCCACCAGATTGATGCTCCAGGTAGACTCTCATACAGGGTGGCCGAGCCAAGTGCCAGGCCCTGCATGCTCACAGAGAGTAGAATGCTCTTCCTGCCCTCCATGGAAACAGGATATCATTTTTATATGCTATATGAGAGAGACACTCACATGTGTATGGTAGCACATAATAAAAAGACTTCGGTGTCCCAAAGGGATCTGGGAAGTCTTTATGAAGAAGAAGTAGGAGATGTTTAGGCATTGGGAAGTGGAGAGTATTCTGGGCAGAAGGAGGCATAAGCTATGATACGGAGGTGTGTAATAACATAGTAGTTCCAGGAAGCATCAGTGATCCAAGAAATATGGCTGGCAGGAAGCAGGGGACTCACAAGCCACAGGGAGAATCTTGTTAAAAGGAATTGTTAAGGGCAAAGTCTCAGCACTGCGAGCCTTACAAACTAGACTCAGCTACATATACTCAATAGGTCAATTAAAGAAACAATAGTAAAAAGCAGAGAAAGAAGATTTATATATTTCTTTATTTACAATAAATTATAATCTATTATCAAATTATTTATTATTTACCAATTTATCAATGTATCCTCATTGGGAAGAGGAGCAAATAAAGAGGTCCAGGAACACTTCCGTGTCCAAGTCCATCTTCAGGACACTTGACGAGATTAGGTTTAAATAGACAGCAAGGGGTACATATAATCTAGTAGTTCTAGCTGGGTGTGGTAGCATATGACTATAATCCCAGCAGTTGGGAGGTGGAGGCTGGAGGGTCGGAGTTGAAGGTTAGCATTGGCTACATATAAAGTTTGAGGCTAGCCTGAGCTACAAGAGACCCATGTATCCCAAACAGACACATAAAAACAGAAAAAAGCCAGGTGGTGGGGTGCATGTCTTTAATACGAGAACTCAAGAGTCAGAGGCAGGTGAATCCCTAGACCAGCCGGGTCTGCAGAACAAGTTCCAGGACTTCCAGGGCCACACAGAGAAAACTCTCTGTCTCAAAAAAACCAAAACCAACCAACCAACCTCCCCCCCCCCCCCGGAAAAACAAAAACAAATAAAAGCTGAAACAAATAAAAAGCCTAATCAGTCCAGGTCAAGGCATGGCTCTTGACCTATCCCTCTCTGCTCCAATTTTTCTTGCAAGACGCTCTGAAACATTGTTAGAATCTCTTCCTGGACGTTTCTCCTGGCTAGCACCAGGACTTCTGTCTCTACCTGCCCCCAGCATGAGATTCCTGGGAAAATTTCAATTCCTCGGGGTGGGGGAGTATTGTTTGAACAGTCTGATAGCTAACAGGAAGGGGTGCATGTTAGTATTCTGAAACAACCTTGCTTCTGGGTTACCTAGCAACTTATGACATCATCTTGTATCGCCCAGCCAGGTGGCCACACCTGGGGGCGTGGTTAGTAATTACCTGACCTTTAAAAGGACCACCAGACACGTGTTCTCTCTCTTCTTCCTCTTATTCCCTCTCCCCTCTTACTCTCCTCTCTCTTTCTATGGGGCGCCCTCCTCCCTCCTTTCCTCCTCTCCTCTATCCCTCTCTCCCCCATCATGGCCCACTCTTGTTCCCCCTTCTCCCCTAATAAGCCCCTTTCATAGAAAACCTGTTGTGCGCCTCATCTTGTTTCTAACAGTGCAAATGTCTCTTTAGATTGTCTTCATTCCTGCCAGGGCAGTGCACCGTGAGCTATGGGCCTACTCAGGAGGGAGGTTGTGCAATGGCTGGCCAAAAATTATGGAAACTAACTCTGGGCGCAGCTGGGTCTTTACAGGGTGTGCAGAGAGGAGCTGAGTGGGGTCAGGGTAAGCGAGCTTACTGTAAGCTTCATAGTCAGTGGAACCTGGTATCAAATACCACTCCTGCCTGTAGTTAGCTATGAGAGGACTCAGGAAAGAAAACATCTGTTCTGGGCTCAATTCTTCCCCTGGGAAACAGTGATTTGCTAGAGTACAGCTTGTAACCGTTTGATAGAAAACGCTCACTAAAAAAGAGCAGCAGCCTTTGTCCTCAGGAGGACCCGGAGGAGACTGCTACTGCCACCTAGTGGTCTGCAGCTGGCCCTGGTCCCGGTAAAGCACACTTCCTGCCTCTCTCCTGAGCCTGTTCAGTATGGGCCTTTATGGAAAACGCAGCGCTGAGGTCTTCCAGTCCAGCTTCCCATCATTTAGAAAAGGGCCAAAGCCACAACACCTGCTTAAGGATGAAGGCAGTAGCCCTGGTCAATAGGCAGTAAGCAGAATAAGATTTTTTTCTTATTCTTTTCTCTCTCTTGCTTTCTTTCTTTTTCTGAGACATGGTTTCTTTGTGTAGTCTTGGCTGTAGCTCATTCTGTAGACCAGGCTGATCCCGAACTCACACAGATTTGCCTGCCTCTGCCTTCCAGATTGCTGGGATTACAGGCGTGCATCACAGTCACCCAGCTGAGCTCCATTTCTCAAGCCCTAAGGACCAGAGCTATTTCTATGAACTTATGAACATGACTAAACTAATTCTTCCCAATAATCCTTTGGAGGTAAGATTAGCACAAAGAAAAAACGAAGCACAACATGGTGGGCCTCCTGTACTGCAGTTCTTTGCTCTGGGAGCAGCCCACACATACACTAGATCATCCTCCCTGGTCAAAGTCACACAGCCAACCAGTGCCTAGGCCTGCCTGGTTCATCCCAGCCACATGCTGCTTTCCCAATCGGCTGAAACAGATATAGAGTGCCAGAGGTCTCGCTCTAAGAAAGGCACAGTGTGGGGAAAGGGGGATCTCATACAGTGAAGTTGTCTATTGGTGTCAACTCCATGCCCAGCCTCCTGCACCACCCTTCAAGAAATTCCTAACCATTCCTACACTAGAGCCATTCCTGTTTCCTACTAACCCAAGGGGAAGAGAAAGCAAGAAAGGGGAGATACTATGTGAGGTTACTAGGATTCTTCTAGTCTGATCAACATCGCACAGCCATGTGGTAGCAAGTCTTAATCTGCCATATTTCAGCAGGGGTGGGGGAGAGGAGAGGCTCAGGGAAGTCAAGCCTTCTGTGTAGTGGTAACACTGTGGTGGTGGTGGTGGGGTGGGGGGTTAGGCTGAAATCTGAGCCCAGATCTGTTCAAGATCAGTTTTAAAGCAAAGCCTGGGGCCACTGTGAGCCTTCCACATTGCTGTTCTCTGCTCTGGGAGCAGCCCACACATGCCTGGCCTGAGAAACAAAGACCAGATTCTTCCTTGTTCCCTCTTTGACTAGTGAAGTGACTTATTACACAGCAAGTAACTTGTTTTCTGACCTAAATGCATGACTGAGATCTTAGCCATAGGGGCTTCAGAGTGCCTCAGGTCAACCTCAGACCTGGCTTGGCTCAGTGCTGGGGCCACAGGAAAGGAAACAGGGTCAGGCCTGGAGACACAAGGTGAAACTCTTGTTTTCTGAACCCCACGAGGCAGTAGAATCTCAGTTGGAGGAATAGGCAGATTCCAGGTTCTCAGAGGGGGGGATCCCCACAGGACTCACCATGGTGGGGAGTTGAGCTCACACGTCTGCTCCCAGCCGCTGCAGGGTGAACAGTCCTGAGTGCTACCAGGTCTGAAGTAGAGGTGGTAGCAGCACCTGCAGGGGTGGTAAGGACTTGAGCTACGGAGGGTACAGGCAGCCAAATGGTATAGTCATGCCTCCAGTGCCTTAAGAATTAGGGAGCTGCCTCAGACTTTGATCCAAGTCCAAACTCTAGTACGTGGGCTAGGGATGGAGAGCAGCATGGGCCTGATCAAGGTTCACACCCACACTTGGCCAGAACACAGATCAATTCATGTTGGGCACAGGGTTGCCTCTCTGCCTGGGAGGCATCCTAATCAAGAAGAAAGTTACCCACAGAGTAACTTCATATCTTGCATAGATGCCATTAATGGAGAAAGTGTACAAGGATCTTCACCTTGCTGGCTGGCCACACTAGGAGTGAGCCAGCTCTGTGACCCTATTTTACTTCTGGAATCCAGACTGAAAACTCTAGTGAGTTGTCCAAGATGGTACTGGTAAAGAGTCGGGACTTGAGCCCATGTCTAATCTTGACACAAAGCTTACTGTTTCCACTAATCATCCAGTTCTCCAAAGTCAGGCAGAGTCCAAGGTAGAGAAATCTTAGGTATAAATCACTCTTCAGTTTCACCTGGTTCAGCAGCATTGTTGGCCCTAGCCCATTTCTACCTCAGCTTACTAGGGTGACTTTTAGTTAAAATGATCCCTTTAGGCCTCGGCCTCATCTGTAATATAGGGAGTTAGCTCCTCTCTGGCATTCTGCAGATGCTTCAGGCCTCAGCTTCTGTTGCTCCTTGGCGCCTTGGCAGGGGGTTGGGGCATGGAGGCTGTCTGATGAAGCCTGGGGCCTGGAACTGCGGGACTGGCTGCGCTGGCCACCAGCGTCTTAAAGGCTTTTGCTATGAAATCCCAGACTTGTGTTTGCGTTCACAGTATCACAGTTAGGGCACTAATAGTGCTAGCAAGCGATCTAGGTAGGGAGCCCTTTTGTTTCTGAATTATTAAGAGGTAAGCATCAAGACCCCCAGGTGAGGTGTGGGGTTAGGCACGGATGGCTGTTCTAAGGTCAGCTGAGGATCCGGAGGAGCTGGAAGAGTTAAGCAAAGGAAAGGAGGATTCTAGTCTGGGATGTGCACTGATGGCTGTCACCTCTCTCCTCTTTCTAGTCCTCCGCAGCCCTTCCGGCTCCAAAAAGGGGTTAAACAGCTCCAAGGATTCCTGGGGCAATGGAGGAGGGAAGAAGACAGAATCTGGGGAAAGAAAGAGGGGTGGATCCGGGCAGAAGAGCCCGGAGGCGGCCTCCGAGGGATATTCGTGGTCGAACAACCGTCCAGAACCACCAGCGGAAACCGTTCCGGTCAGCGTACCCGAACTCTCGCTCTCATCCGGGTACTGCGGCCTCTGGCGGTAAAGAAAGGGCGGGGCCTCAAGGGCGGAGCCTCGTTTGGTTGGCCGCCTCGGGCTCCGTAAGTCCTCCAAGAGGCCAGGTGAGGCCGTCCCGTGGTCCTCTGCGGCTGGCCTCTCTGGCCTGCAACGTGTCTCAGGGGCGGAGGCAGCAGCCACGGAGTTGGCTGTGTGAGAGTCGGTGTTCGCTGTCTTTTCGCTCGTGCCCGTATCTCTATCGTCGCTCTAGGCTCCCCACGGGCCGGCCCAGGACATCAATATGTCGTACAACTACGTGGTAACGGCGCAGAAGCCTACCGCAGTGAACGGCTGCGTGACTGGTGAGGCTGCCGCGGCCAGAGACCCCGGCGGGGGCGGGAACCCAGGCCTAGGGAGGCCGGCGGCCCTGGGGGCGGCAGCGCAAAACTTGAGCTCCCGGAATGGAAGGCGCTGGCAGGCGCGGAACGTCCCCCTCAGCTCGCGGCCTCAAAGGAGCTGTTCCAGCACGCGCCCTTTGGGCAGCGGAAGCTGCTGTTGAGGGTCTTTTGCTCATAGGAGGTCACTTGGCATTGAGGACTGGCCCAGGCCCGGTGGGACAGAGTGCGAAGTATGAGCTGTATGTGCATGGTTGATTGAGCCCCGAAATTGGTCTCATGTGGTCAGGGGAAAGGGGAGATCGTGATGGGGGTTTGGGAGTCAGCATTTTCCGGTGGGTGTCCAGGAGGTGGAGGAATTTGAGCGATGTCTGCACCCGCCTTGAGGGTGAAAGGCCCTCTCCAGACCCACCCTTTTGCCTGGAGCTGTTGTTTACTCGAGGGCGCTGCCGGAGAACTAGGTTTGGTTGGCCGCTCAGCGTCCAGGCTTTGGTTTATTTGTGTGTATGGCTCTTTAAGGGCATTCACACCCCCAATCAAAGAACATTAATCTTGAACTCTTATTTTCAGTTTAAGTGTCCAACCCTCAAACTCGTATATTTTTATGTTGATGCTAATCATGATTTCAGAACAAAAGTTTCTTGTTCAGAGCCTTGCAGAGGGCTGAGTGGTATTGTAGATTGCTCGGGAGGTGAAGGGGTGTGTACACACAACACAGAAAGCTCTGGGAAGTTTTTTGTTGTTTTTGTTTGTTTTTAAACTTCACTTTCTAGTGAAAGATCTAGGAGGCTTTGGGTGGGAACTCAAAGAAGCACACACTTTCTCCATTAGCTTCTAAATTACAACAGTAGACAGTTGTAATTCAGAAAGGAACGCAATGGGAAGAGTTTTTGTGATCGTAGTTTATTGAAGGACAGGGTGTTGCCCAGTCTTAGGACATTTAAAAAAATCTGATAAAGCATGTAGCTTTGTTGAATGTGTGAAACAAGATAATAAGGTGCTGCATTTGGTGAGGAGGTAAGGTACTTCTGTAGCTTTATTAGAGGTACCTGAAAGGCCCATCCTCCAGCTACAAAAGTTAGAGGCTCTCTTCTTTCAGGACACTTTACTTCAGCGGAAGATCTGAACCTGTTGATTGCTAAAAACACAAGATTAGAGATCTATGTGGTCACTGCAGAGGGCCTTCGGCCAGTCAAAGAGGTGGGCATGTATGGAAAGATTGCAGTCATGGAGCTTTTCAGGCCCAAGGTAAGTGGTCCTAGTTGGGATAGGCAATGAAAGAATCTCTGGTTGCCCATTGTATGTGATCTGTTGGGATGAGTAGAGAAACTCTTCTTTGGGAGTAGCAGTCTTTTAAAAGTTTCCTATAAGGAGAGAGTTATTAGGGAGAAAACTACAAAGTTGGTGTCTTTAGGGAAGAGAACCTGAAGGACTCTGAATGTGGGTATCTTCATTGTTAGTGATGCAGAGGGTAAACTGTAGTATTGGTCCTAGCTTCATTCCTTATTCATTCTCACTTAAAGCACCTTTGAAAACAAGATTTCCCCATTTATGAAAGGGGATAGCAGAGCTCATTCCCCAGGACTACTTGAGGATGAAGCGATTTATTTGCACAGAGCATGGCACATGGCTAGCATATCCTGTTAACAGTTTCACTATTAGAACTATTCTGCTCTATTCAAATCCCACATTGCTTCAAAACGCAAAGGTTTTTGAGGACTGTATTAGTAAGACTACAGATCTATTGTAGCTTTCGTTGTTATTACTACAGATTTTTCTCTCTCCACATACTTAGATAAAGGAAAAACACCGCATTCTTCTTTCAGAACTTGAATACAATGAGATGAATTTAAGAGGACCTTGCTTATAGAGCAGAGAGATAGAAAACTGTGATAACAAGGCCTAGTTTTTTACCAGCCTCAGACCCGTCCATTTGTATATCCCCTTAGGGTGTGTGTGAGCTTAGTACACGTCACAGACTCGCCGAGTATTTTCTCTGTAGGGAGAGTAGAATTTGAAAAGTTCTTTAAAAGCTTAGCATTCTCAGAGAATGATGTTTAAAAAGCTGAACAGTTGTTCCTGTTTTTGAAAGAACCTCTTTGATGTTATGATGTTGGATTCCAGGGAGAGAGCAAAGACCTGCTGTTCATCTTGACTGCTAAGTACAATGCCTGCATCCTGGAGTATAAGCAGAGTGGCGAAAGCATTGATATCATTACAAGAGCCCATGGCAATGTCCAGGTGAGGTGGCTGCTTCAGTCTGGTTAGTTTTTTTGGTAGGGCTGTAATGACTCAGTGATGAACATTTAACTGTCAGGGCATCACTGTGTGATCAGACAGGTGGAGAAAGCCTACATGGCTTGAGTTTTGATAGTCCAAGGGAAAGTGAATAATTCACCTCATGGGAAAACCAAATGTGCTGATGTTTGGGCTCCCTGGCTTGTTGGGTGATCTTATGACCTCATCTGCCATGGAAAGCATTGTACCCAGTATCTTCTGCTTCCTTCTCTGACTATTGAGTTTCTTTTCTAATTCCGGTTTCCCCCTCCTCAGGACCGTATTGGTCGCCCTTCAGAGACTGGCATCATTGGCATCATTGACCCTGAATGCCGGATGATTGGGCTTCGACTCTACGATGGCCTTTTCAAGGTCATTCCACTAGACAGAGACAATAAAGAGCTCAAGGCCTTTAATATTCGCCTAGAAGAATTGCATGTCATTGATGTCAAGTTCCTGTATGGTTGTCAAGCACCTACCATTTGCTTTGTCTACCAGGTACAGGATCTGAGAAGAGAGGGAGAAACTGGTTTGGAATGATGGGTATGGGATTTTTAAACCAAAGAAATCTGTCTGGATTTGGGAGCAGGATAGGGAGAAGTGTTAACTATTTTCTAAAATGTTTTGAGCGAAACAGTTAATAACGGTCAGGTTTTCCCTCTGATATTTTGGGTATACTAGTACTTGTTTGAGGGCAGCAAGTGCCCTCAGGTTTATAGCAGGTTTTAATCCTGAGATTATACTCCAGTTGTAGGCCTTGGGGATTTTATAGGGTGACCTAGTTTATCCTTTATTTGAGTCTCTTACTAGCATGTTAGAGGATTATAAACACTTAACTGTAGAAAAGTGATTCAGAACTTGCCTTTACAAGCCAAGAGAAAGTATCTTGGAAATGCTTTACTTTAGTCTTTGAAAAAGCAGTTCATGTTTTGTCTAGCACTCACTTTCTGGTGACTTGCTGGCTCTTGACTTCTATTTTAGTCTGTGCTTAAAATTTTAGCAGAGCTGATCCTGGACAGCTGTTCTCTGGTTCAGATTTGTTAGGTGGGGGTGGGGCACAGAGATTCAGACTAACATGCCAACATCTCGGTAAAAATCTCAGCATTTAATGAAGGGCCAGGCTGCATGAGGTCAGGTTACTTGCCTGTAGTCAAATAAATGACGGAAGGAAATGATGGTCTGTTTCCACATAGAATGGTAGAGTATGTGGGCCTGGGAACACTTAAGTAGCTGTGCAGAGTAGTGGGAATGTGTGTTGTGTTTTTGTATATTTTTGGTATCACCGTAAATGCTACGGTCCTGAGTCTGGTTAATACAAGGTTGAACAAAGCTGAAAGAGGTAGCTGAGGGTGATTTTATTAGCTGTCAGAACTGAAGCAAAAAATGTTGAATTTCTTTCCTTTTTTTAGTCTTGTAAATATCAGGTCATTTAAACAATAGTGTTGACCACGTGGGGCTGGCTCTGGCTCTCTGTTCCCAGGTCAGGGCTGCCAATTGTGAATGCTCGTCATTTCTCTCTGTGTCTCAGAGGCCCAGATTCATCTTCACTTGAACTTTTTGTGAAGATGGGTGCTTCCCTATTCATTGATGGAAAAGTTTTATCAACTGCAAGTGACCGTTTTGTGCCAACAATTAAATTTGATGAATATTGGGCACCTGCTGTATGAAAGGTGCTTCAGCTAGGCACTTCACGGGCTGTCAGAGTGGCTGAGAAGTGCTTCTTGCCTTGAAACACGTGATTAAATTCCTTCCATGATTTCTTAGACTTTGGTCTGAGCTTGATTAAAGCCATCTTCTGTTGGCTGAATGTCGTTTTCTCCCCTGCTCTTTAGCCTCTTAAAGGTGACTTTGGCAGCCCCAAGACTGATGTGAGTCATGATTCCAAAAAAGGAGGGGAAGAGTCACGATTCAGAAAAAGGAGAGGAAGATGGAGTTGACAGTGGCGGGACTGAAGCATTTTTGACTACCTTTAAGGGAGCAATAAGTTCTATTGTCTCTGCGGTCACCTCTTCAGAATACTCTTGAGAATTGTCTCAAACAGGGTCTGGGTAGATGGCTCAGTGGTTAAAGAACTTGCTGTGTAACCATGAAGACCAGGGTTCTTTTCCTTAGAACCCACCTAAAGACCTGGTGGGTGTGGCAAAGTGCCTGTAATTCCAGCCTTAGAAGGCAGAGACAGGCTCCCCAGGAGCAAGCTGCCTAGCAAGACTAGCCACACAGACATGCTCTGGGTTTGATTGAGAGACCCTGTTTCAATGATTAAGGTGAAAGAGCAGTGAAGGATGTTTCCTAACTTCATTATTGAACCTCCACATGTACTTGCACACATACGTATGCATATGTGTCCCCCAATACACATAGATAATATGGGTGAAAGGAATTGCCATAACAATTCTTTTTAATCTCTTAGATTTACCTTCAGTGTCTTTCCCTCTCTAGTTATTTGGTAAATTCTTTAAGGGCAAATGAAGAGTGTACAAGGTATATATCTCCGCTGCGTGTTTAGTGTGGCAGGTTCAGTTTTTCCATTTAAACTTTGCTGGTTACTTGAATTATTAAAAACAGAATGTCTTAGACCCTGCAGTCTACCCAGAAATTAATCACAGGCTCAGCAGGTGACTGTCAGTATCCTGACAGATAAAGACAGGAAAGTTGATGTGACAGGATGATCAAGTCGTGGGAGGTGGTGGCTTGTCCCTTACAAGACCTGTACAGTCTGGGTCACCTTAACTAACCATTCCATATTTTCCACCCAAGGATCCTCAGGGGCGGCATGTGAAAACTTATGAGGTGTCTCTTCGAGAGAAGGAGTTCAACAAGGGCCCTTGGAAACAGGAGAATGTGGAAGCTGAAGCTTCAATGGTGATCGCAGGTTGGTGGGGTTGGGAGAAATGGTGTTCCGTGTGTCTGCTATTTCAGTACACTGTGTTGAGCTTGTGTGGTTTTACCTCCCCTTAGTCTCCTTCCTAATGGCTTTTCCATTTCTGACTTTGAGATTTTCTATTTGTATTCTTCCCCCCAAAACTGTAACTTTGCTATTGGGGTGCATGCATTGTCTATAAAACATTGAGAGGGATTTGCAGAATGTCATGAGGAGATGTGACAACTGAAGGGAGCTAATGGAGCTTATCTAATCTGACTACTTTCACAGATGAGGAAACAGGCCAGTGGGACTTGCCCATGCCTGTACGTAAGTGGCAAAGCTTCGGCTAGGATTCAAGCTTGTCACTCTTCATCTTATACTCTTTTCCCTTATATTATGTTGTCCATCTCACCCAACAGGAAAGTTTTTAAAGTTCCAAAGTGATCCTGTCTTCTTAAAGGTGGCCTTGATGTATCAAGTATTTGGAATCAAGCTAAGGAACATGAGTAGAAACAAGAAAACAAGTAAAAGCCTTTTATTAGAAAAGGTCAGAAGTGCAGGGGTGGGAGTGCTTAGGAGAGAGCATTGAAAATACCCCCTACCCTTCTGAACTGCAAAGCACCAAGAGTGGAAATAAAAAAAGGACTAAGTGCCTTTGCTGCCTCTCTTGGCAGTTCCAAAGTTCTGAGCCTTCTAATCGTGCTGTTTTTTCTTCTGCAGTCCCAGAGCCTTTTGGAGGAGCCATCATCATTGGACAGGAATCAATCACTTATCACAATGGTGACAAATACCTGGCAATTGCCCCTCCTATCATCAAAGTGAGCAAGTATTTTACCCTTTTCTTACTTGCATCTTTACTTCCTTGTCCTCCTCCCTTTTTCTCCATCTGTCAAGATATTCAGACATGTCTATCACACTGGCCACTATATATAAAATATTAGTTATTCTTCAGAAATACAGTGTGAGTGTAGCTTGGTTTTGCTTAGCTTGCTTGCTAACTAGGATAAATAGTGTTCACTCTTTTGAAACATTGTAATTTTTTAGAAGGGAAGTTTGAAGTCGAGAATGTACTCAAGGGTAGAGTGCATACCTAGCTTGTATGAACGTCTGGGTTTAATCCCAACCACTAAGGGAAAAAAAAAGAATTTTAGCAAATTCTATTGAATGTAGTATTTTTAGGGTTCAAATAATAGGTTGATAAATTATGTAGACTTTAAAAACTGAGTCCTAATGAGGGCTGGAGAAATAGCTCCATGGCTGAAGAGCACTGACTACTTTTTCAGAAGATCTAAATTTCCCAGCATACACAGCTGTCTATAACTCCAGTTCCAGATCTGATGCCTCTTCTGGCTTTCATGGGATGTGGTGTAATCTGTGGTAGCATTTGTAGTGTAGTGAGTACATGTAGCTGTTTATTATTGTATCTCTCTCTGCATACATGTTTTTTTCTTTTCTTTTTCTTTTTCTTTTTTATTTATTTTTTTCTTTTCTTTCCCCTTCTTTGTGCTGGAGGTTGTCCCAGCACATTTCACATATCCTGCCTGAAAGCTATAACACTGAGTTAACACCTTCAGTTCTTTTGTTCCAGGTCTATGTGTTTTTGTTTCCTTTACTCATAGAATATATGAGTAAAGTTTAAGGTATATTGATTGACCTCTTCAGAAAATTATCTTCAAAGTATAAAGGCTGCCTATTTTCTGTCTTTCGTGTCTTATAACATGACCGACTTCTTTGGGAATAAAATGGCTGAGTTTGGATAAAGCAGTGGTCCAACAGGGTTTGGAAGGCATGCCAAAGGCTTGGAAGATCCTGACTGTAATGACTGTTCCTCCTGGTTGGCAGCAAAGCACCATTGTGTGCCACAACCGGGTGGATCCTAATGGTTCACGATACCTTCTGGGAGATATGGAAGGACGACTCTTCATGCTGCTTTTAGAGAAGGAGGAGCAGATGGATGGCACTGTCACCCTCAAGGATCTCCGAGTGGAACTACTTGGAGAGGTAGGACTTGTCCCTGCGCCTTATTCTCCTAAGTGCTTAGTCACCCAGATGTGTGGTCCTGCACTTTGGGAACTGGGATGCACAACACTGACAACTAGGGTTGTCAGTTCTACTGCAGAGGTTGTCTTTGTTTGTTTTTTCCAGACAGGCTTTCTCTATGTATTCCTAGCTTCCTGAAACTCACTCTGTAGACCAGGCTGGCCTTGAACTCAGAGACTGCCTGCCTCTGCCTCGTGGGTGCTGGGATTAAAAGAATGTATCACCACAACCTTGCAGGGAATTGATTTTTGAATGAGTTAGCTACTGGAGAATGTTACATGCTGTTAAGGTAACATCTGAAGCATAAAAACTCATGAAGAACCCATAAACAAAGTAGCTAAAGATAAAGACTAAAAAGCTACATTTACTAAAAGCTACACATAAATGTCATTGTACCTTGCTCATTCAACCTCTCCCCCAGAAGCTTAATACTTAAGTAGTGACTTTGAGAGGTATCCAGTTATTCTGTACTAAATAGAGGTGTTGGGTTTAAAGTTACTGCTTGGAACCAGCGCCTACAAAATCCAGGTTTTTCTGGGTGGAAGGGTCTGAGAAGTGGACAGTCACAACATTAAGATATGATTAATGTGTCCTGGGGATCTAAAGAATTGTTTAGTGAATTATGGCTCAGGGCTAGTCTCTCAGCTGTTACTTGATTGAGTAGGACAATATTGGTGACCATAAAGATTGATTCGAATTTCTCTGATCTGCTGCCTTTCTTGTAGACTTCCATTGCAGAGTGCCTAACATACCTCGATAATGGTGTTGTATTTGTTGGGTCTCGCCTAGGTGACTCCCAGCTTGTAAAGGTGAGAAAACATCTTCATGGTTATCTTTTCATCTCGCTCATTATTCTCTTCATTAAATTTGTTTTCTCTCAGCACACTATCTACCTTTCTGCTTTATTAATTTAACTTCTTACCTGTGTCTTAATAGTTCTCTAGTAAACATGTCTGGCAGAGTGAAGGTCCCTATACACTGAATGATGAACAAGACCCAGTTTTCACCCTCCAGTGGGTAAAAGTCTAACGTAATAACATTGTTCCCTCTGTTATAGACAAACTTCAGACAATCCCCTTAGGAACATGTTTTTAAACATTTCAATTCAATTAATTTATATTTGTTCTTTTTTTGTTCTTTTTGTTGTTGTTTTTAAGACAGGGTCTCTAAGAAGTCCTGGCTATCTTGGAACTCACTCTGTAGAACAGGCTGGCCTTGAATTTAGAGATCTGCCTACATGCGCCAACACACCTAGCCTAAACATTTTAATTTTGAAGAATTTACTGCTTCTCTGATCCCTGTGCATGGGATTCTAGGTTTGACTGGTTAGTGGAGACAGCCTTGTTTGGCAGCAGTCCTATCCTAGAAGAATCTTTTAGAATACAAAGGACAATTCTAGCAGGATTGAGAGGGTTTTTGTTGTTGTTGTTTTTATGATGTGGCTCTATTAGGGATGTTCTGGGACTAATATTGTTTTTTTCCTCTTAGCTCAACGTTGACAGCAATGAACAAGGCTCTTACGTAGTGGCCATGGAAACTTTTACCAATTTAGGACCCATTGTGGATATGTGTGTGGTGGACCTGGAGAGGCAGGGACAGGGTCAGGTAAGGGGGTGTCCTGGAAATAGATGCTTGGTTGCCTATTCAGCTGTCCTTGCTTGCTTATGTAGAATGAGGAGTGCACACTGAAGATAATATAAGAGCCTGTTTACTTATCCTGATGATGTAAGCATGCCTACCATTACTGTATGCCTGTCTTGGTGTGCCAGATACTGTATATTCATTTCCAGTAATTTCATGAGCACCTTGTTAGATGTTCTTTTGCTCATCTCAGAAGTGGGGAAACTTAGAACTGAGAAAGATGTAGTAATTGCCCAAGGTTAATTGCCCAAGGTCAAGTAGGAAGTTATGTCTGACTCCAGTTCTTTCTAGTAAACCAGGTTCCAGGATCTAAGCAAGCTTGCTAGGAACAGCAATAGGAAGTTTTTGCTTTTTGGACTAGGTTATCTTATCTGCTTGGTAAATTTGAGGTGCTCTGGAGATCAACTTCTCCTAAGTCTGCAGCCTCAAATCTTGTTCCACAGTAAGGGTCATGGGATTTAGCGCTGGCATGGTATAACTGCCCAAGTCTCTTGAGGGGTTCTTGAGAAACCTTTTCTCTACTTGCAGCTGGTCACTTGCTCTGGGGCTTTCAAGGAAGGTTCCTTGCGGATCATCCGGAACGGAATTGGAATCCATGAGCATGCCAGCATTGACTTACCAGGCATCAAAGGTAGCCTCTGGTGGACAAAGGATGCAGCTCTTACTTGAGTGACTTTGGCCTTTGGCTTCATTACATGTTGTGAAGGCATTTTGGTGAGAGCTAAAAGAAAACATCAAATGAGGAGTAAGGAAAGTCATAACGACAGATCATGCATAGAAGTTCCTGTTTAAAGTACAAGTGAAAACTTTAAAATATTGATGAAAATTGGATACTAGTATAGAGTAATGTAGAAGCAGGAACTAAATGTAAGGGAACCAATGGAAAAAGGAAAGGCTATATAGTGACACTTTTTAGATATAAACAAGTTGGGGATAGTGATGTACATCTTTAATTTAGAGGCAGGTGGATCTCTGAATTTGAGATCAGCCTGCTCTACAAAGAGAGTTCCAGGACAGCCAGGATATGTAGAGAAATTTTGTTTCAAAAGGAAGAGAGAGAATAACCTAAAACCATGATACTAATTTAAACAGCTGTCTCATCAGTAAGTATTAGTAAGCTAGTCTCATCTGTTACGAAGGAAAAATGATCACTAAATCATACATAAAAAACCAGCTCAGGGATGTGTGCAAGAGGCACAGCTTTAAAAAAGCAAGTCATTGGTGAGATGTGGGGAGAACAAGAGCTCCACAAAGACCAAACTGAGCAGGGCACAGGGGTCTTGTATGAGACGGTTTCTTCAATCAAGGACCATGTGTGGATGTGGCCTGGAACCCCCGCTTAGATGGGGCCCATGATAGCTCCGTGTCGGACTGAAGACCCTAGTGAAGGAAACAGGGACTGTTTCAGTCATGAACTTGATGGCTGACTCTTTGACCCTCCCCCATACAAGCCGGGGAGTGACAGACTGGCTAGATCCCAGGGGAGGACATTGCAGCCAGCCCTGAGGAGACAGGATGAGCTGGGGTTGGATGGAAGGGGAGG
>CM053762.1:26681417-26701417 GCA_028658305.1 Pachyuromys duprasi
CCTTGTCTTGAAAAAACAAAAAGAACAGGCTGAAACAATCAGCCTTCATGTGAGCACAATTCATTAGAAATGAGAAAAAGAGGCAAATTCACAATAACAAAGTACACCACCACCACAGCTCGTGCCCCAAAGCAGAAACATCCCCAAATCCAAGGAACATGTGAAGGCTATTACAAGAACTTGGCTCCTAAAGGATTGAAAAGTAGGTTGATCAAAGATCTGGGGAGCTAGCTTAGTGAGGAAAGCACTTAATCCTGTGTGTGTGAGTACTAGGGTTCAAATCCCCAGGACCTATGTAAAAGGTAGGTTTGACAGGAGGCAGAGTCAGGATTCCAAGAGCAAGCTGGCTAGTTAGAATAACAGGAATTGGCCAGCTCCAGGCTTAGTAAGAGACTGAAAAATTAGGTAGAGTTTTCTACAGGCACAAGTATGCACATGGACTCTTGTTGACTATACGCATATGCTCAAAAAAAGGAGTGATCAAGTAAAAAGATATGCCAAGTCTACAAATAAACATTATAAAAATGTTCTTTTGACTTAAATTTTTCTTAATGCCTCTCAATAAAGATAACCTATAGCTTTTTTCTTTGTTGATCTAAGTTAGTTCACATAGAAAAAGAGAGTAGTAAGGAAAAACTTTAAAAAGATCAATGAGAAGAGGCTAGTCCTGCATACTAAAACATGTTTCTAAGCCTCAATTAAAACTGTAGTTATGAATTGGGGCTGGATACAGCTCAGTAGTAGTGTACTTGCTAGCATAGATGATGTCTTAGTTTCGATCCCTGTTACTGCAAAAGGTAGTACACACCCATGGTGCTCCAACTGCTTGGAGTCTCTCACAGGATTGCTTGACCTTAGGGTGTCAGAGCCAACCTGGGCAACATAGAAGAACCATTAAAATTAAAATGGTTGGGTGGGTGCATAGGTAAGCAGAGTCTTACTGGAATTCAAAAGTCTAGAAACAGACATAGTTCCACATGAAAATGTGTAATCAGTGGTGGCATTCCAGTTAAGTGTGACATCATTGGGACTTTAATAAATAGGACTGAGATGATTGTAGCCATTTGGGAAAGATATTTTTGAGTCTATTATATAAAGAGCTAGGAAAAGAAGTGTATGAATTTCTTTATAATTTTGGAGTGGGAAAGATCATTTATCCATCCATCCATTTATTTATTTATTCATTTATCTATTTATCTATATTTATTTTTGCAGTATTAGAGATTGTCTATTGGGCTTTACCTATACTACTAGACATATTCTTCCACTTTGTTGTATCCCAGTCTTGAAAGATCTTATCTCAGAAAAGAGATTAGAGAGTGAAGAAGTCACTTTCCTCAGATAAGGTCCCACTATGTACCTCTGGCCTCTACATACTCATGTACTTGGTTCCCTGCATATGTACAATGGTCAACAAATACAGAAGCAAAAGATTGTTAAGTTCAGTTCTGTGAAACATTAAGACTTGCTCAGAAGCACAAAAAAAAAAAAAAAAAAAAAACGAATTTGCTAAGTTAGAAATGGCAATTTAGGTAAAATAGTTGGAGTTCATCTTAGAAACCCTGTCTCTGTAATTTAAAAGATGTTTATAAAAAGAACATCAAATTCTTGTCCCCAGATTGGCAAAGTCTTAATAGGCTTTACTTACAATAAAAGAAAGATACAAATCGAGTAAATGAGCAGCCAGGCGGTGGTGCCCACACCTTTAATCCCAGTACTGGGGAGGCAAATGCAGGTGGATTTCTGAGTTTGAGGCCAGCCTGGTCTACAGAGTGCCAGGGCTATACAGAGAAACCCTGTCTTGAGAAACCAAAGGGGAAAACAAACAAAAGTGTAAGGAAGGAGAATGTGAGGCCAGCCTAGGCTCTGCAGTGAGACCTTGTCCCTGGCATGCCCCAGGCTCTTCCCAAAAGAAACAGCAATAGGAAGTAACACATGCTCCTACATGCTTTAGAGAGGGGCTTTTTTCACCTAGGTGGGTTTGGTGATGCTCCTACAGCTTTTCCATGACCTTCATGTACATAAATTGAGAGAAATGCAAACTTACTCCTTATTGATATGTCTATCTCTCCGATTACAGACTTTTGATAGAGCTGTAGCATGTAAAATTAAAAGGCAGGGTGTAACACACTGTGATAAGCAGTTTCACATTTGTATTTGCTTGTAATGTGAATCCTGTTTCCCTAATGAAAACATTAGTATGAACAATAATTCCTGCTGATTACTAAATGGGGGTTCATAAGAGGTGTATGGTGAGACTTGAAAAATATTGCTGCTGGGGATTTAACTGGCGCTTTACATTCTAGGTAAATATTGTACTACTGAGCTTCATTTCACAGCCAGAAATTCAAATTTTAAGTTTGTGCCATGAAAATAATATACTGTCTAGAATCAAGATAAAAGTAGAAAACATTAGTCTCAATTTTTAAGATCCAGTCTAAATACCAGGAGGGAACAAGGGATTTCAACTCATGACTATGACTCAAGGATTTCTCTGACCCTCTCCTGTCATAGAACTAGTGCACTTCCTGGGTACTTGGTCCATGGTGTACTTTTTTATGCTTTGCTCCTTGTTCCAGGTTTATGGCCACTGCGGTCTGACCCCAGTCGGGAGACTGATGACACTTTGGTACTGTCTTTTGTGGGCCAGACAAGGTAAGGACAGATCTGGTGATGCTGTGCTTATGGGATGAAGATACAAGGTTGGGAAGCTGGTGCCAGGCTGACATGAGTCTTCCCTTGTGCTGCAGAGTTCTCATGCTAAACGGAGAGGAAGTGGAAGAAACGGAACTGATGGGCTTTGTGGATGATCAGCAGACTTTCTTTTGTGGCAATGTGGCTCATCAGCAACTTATCCAGGTAAAGGCTTAGAGGGGACAAATGACCATGACTTAGAATGCAGACCCAGAATATAAGAGTAGCTGCTACTAGATTTTTTTATAAGTCCATTTTTATAGGACTAAAAATAATGAAGTTTTAGGTGAGGGAAAAAACTTTAAAATAACCTGAATTCTTGTTATGCGGAGGTAACTCTTTTCAGTAAATCCTTTTAGCCTTATTTTCCTCTTATCAGCACCTGGATATCAATTTACGTTTTCTTCTATAGACTGGGATTATGATGAATATAATTTTATTGGTCTGTAGCTCTAATTAATGTCATTTCTTTTGAGGCACTGTTTTTCATCTTCATTGTAACACTGACACAAAAATAATTGTTTTTACTTGTTTGAGACAGTCTCTTTACATAGCCCTGTCCTGGAGCTCACTATGTAGGCCGGCTGACATTAAAGGCATGTGCCATCACACTCAGCCCTACATAAGAATATTTGAAAAGAATCTGGAAGATAGCAAAACACAATAAATTGAAAAAACAAAACAAAACAGTCACTCATTAACACCCACATGACTATTGGCATGCATTTGCACTTATTAATTATGCAAAACACTTGCTCTATGCTGGTCCTTGCTTGACTTAGGTCTTCAGGGGGCAAAAGACCTTCTGTCTCTTGTTTTCCATGAAAATTTGGTTTCTGAGCATCTTCCTAACACTTATCTGTCTTCTGAAGTTTGGGGTGCCCTTTCAATTTTTGTACTCTTTTTCTCTTTGCCATTCTCAGGGGTCTTTAATACATTAGTATTAAATAGCAGTTTATCTTTACCCACTGGTTTTTCTTTAGATAGCTGCCAGTAGTAGATTGGTAAAAAAAAATCCAGAGCAGAACTTCTGTAGGTTTGTGGGCCAGTTGTAGGAGGAGCCCAGATATAAGTGCTTGCTTTGTTGATGTTACCTGAATATTGGTGTGAAGATATACCAGCTCACCTATCATTAAAAAGCTTTCATTTCTAGTCATAATGGGTAAGATGAATTAGTAATAATAATGTCATTCTTTTTGTTTCAGTAGTGGAATTTTATGCAACATTTTAGGGATTAGGGTTTAGCTAACTGGTGGTGTGTGCTTAAGCATGCATGAGACCCAAGCACCACAAAATATTCTATAGTATAGCTTTGTAGGCATTGCTACTTTAAATAATTTTAATGACTCATGCTCAGTAAAAATACATGTATATATTACTGATGTGATTTTAGTGTTAAGAAAAACTGTGAGCCTGGTGGTCCCTGTATCTGAGCCCACTGATACCTTTCTGAGGGTAGCACTTACCATCACCTTAGCAAGCTTCTGAAATAGACACACACACGTAAAACATATAAGCATATTAAGTAGCTTTAGGCCTATTTCCTTCAGTAAAGATGATGTCTGTTGTAGTTAATTTTTGAGAGACTTTGGGAAAAAATACATAGATTTGCTTTCCATGTTCATTAGTTGTATTAATGTATTTAAGTGCGGATTGAACAAAAAACAATTGTGAACTGAGTTTCTATTAAATACACACATATTGCAGTATGGGTGGACTACTGATATTATTCCTTAAGCAATGTAGAATAGCAGCTGTTTGTATAGCATTTACATTGTCTTAGGTCTTAAAAAGTAATTTAGAAGTCTGGGGACATAGTTCAGTGGCAGAACATTTAAGGCCCTGGGTTTAATCCTGAGCTTCAAAACAACTAATCCAGAGATGATTTATAGGATATAGAAAGCTATGCATAGGTTAATGTGCAAATACTATACCATTATAGGAGGGATTTGGGCATCTGCAGATTTTGGTTCTAGAACCAGTGGCTTGACTATATGGTAGAAGAACTGTAGTTTATTGGTGTTGCAACTAGGGGACAGCACTTAACTCCCTATGTACTTCTTAAAAGATCCTTGCAAATATTTAGAGATCTATTTTTTCTCTAGATCACTTCAGCATCTGTGAGGTTGGTCTCTCAAGAGCCCAAAGCTTTGGTCAGTGAGTGGAAAGAGCCTCAGGGCAAGAACATCAGCGTGGCCTCCTGCAACAGCAATCAGGTGGTGGTTGCTGTGGGAAGAGCACTATACTACCTTCAGATCCATCCTCAGGAGCTCCGGCAAATCAGGTGCATGAATATCTTTATGTCTGCTTAGTATCCTCTCTGTTCTATGGAGCTGCTTTGGTCCTTAGATTCCTTCTTCTGCCATATTCATTTCTCTTTGTTCAGCCACACAGAGATGGAACATGAAGTGGCTTGCTTGGATATCACCCCATTAGGGGACAGCAATGGCCTGTCTCCACTTTGTGCTATTGGCCTCTGGACAGACATCTCTGCCCGTATCTTGAAGCTCCCATCCTTTGAACTACTGCACAAGGAAATGCTGGGTGGAGGTGTGTGCTTTTGGTGTCTTAGGTTAGGATTCCAATCAGAATGTGGAACAAGAATTTAAAGTCCTTCTTTTCCCACAGAGATCATTCCTCGATCTATTCTGATGACCACTTTTGAGAGTAGCCACTACCTCCTTTGTGCGTTGGGAGATGGGGCGCTTTTCTACTTTGGGCTCAACATCGAGACAGGTGAGGAAAATACTTGAGTGAGAGTTCTTTCAGAAATAAGAGAGTGTTGGTGGCACAGTGTTCTTAGCCTTGGAGTGTGGCTTTGAGTCTTAACCAGGCAACTGTTATCCTGTTTTCTTTTCTTCTCATGCCATACTTTCTGTAGGCTTACTGAGTGACCGTAAAAAGGTGACATTGGGCACCCAGCCTACAGTGTTGAGGACATTCCGTTCTCTTTCTACCACCAACGTCTTTGCTTGCTCGGACCGGCCCACTGTCATTTATAGCAGCAACCACAAGTTGGTCTTCTCTAACGTCAACCTCAAGGAGGTGAATTATATGTGTCCCCTCAACTCAGATGGGTATCCTGACAGGTGAGCCTGTTTTCTTTCTTAAGCAGGAGTCACTGACTGGGGGCATCATGTTGCTTCTCCCACTCTCCTCAACCCACCCACCAACCCTGGCCTAGGTTTTACCCTAGTGTCAAAATAAGTGGTGGGAAGTGTGGAACAGGGGTTTTTATTAGAAACATCTGGAAGCTTTTGCAAGACTGTAAGTATATATGTGAGGTAGTATAATGGGTAGTGTAATTCTAAAAAGTACAGCATAGGGTTTTTTGAGTCCTCATATTCTAAGGTTTTTAAATTGGAATCTGTATATGTCAAGAATTTTCAGATGAGTCACATGATTATTTTAGACAGGTTCTTTTTCTGGGAAGATCCTGAGGTATAAAAAGGTTTCACTCTGTGTCTCTGGCTGGCAGGGAACTCATAGAGATCCAACCTGCCTCTACCTCCCGAATGCTGGCATTAGAGGTGTGTGCCACCACATCTGGCATTTTCGTTTAGAACTCCAGATTTAGTGATCAGTGTGTACTTAGCTCTAGTCAGCAGCCAGAGTGGAGAGTGCTTGATAGAAATGCATTGCTAAAAGCACTGAGGGATTGGGCCAGCCAGTAAGCCCTTGGTACGTGAGATTCACTCTCCTACCCAGAGTTGCGATTCTCAACTACACCTTGGCAAAAGCTGTTAAGTCTGCCCAGACCAGTTTTATACAACTATCTCATTGGTGGATCCAGACGTCAGAATTAGGTCTTCCCAAGTGAATGTTGGCATGAGTTGGGGTTAAAGCCCTGCTTTGGTGCAAGCTGGTATAATTCTGTGTTGATCGTTGTTAAGTTGCTCAAAACTGCAATACTTCTTTCCAGTCTGGCATTGGCCAATAACAGCACCCTCACCATTGGCACCATCGATGAGATCCAGAAACTCCATATTCGCACAGTTCCCCTCTACGAATCTCCCAGGTGAGGGCAGACCAGGGGAGCTGCAGAGGGAGCTGGTAGATAGTGCATCAGACTTTTCTGAGTTCCATACTCGTTTTGCAGGAAGATCTGCTATCAGGAAGTGTCTCAGTGCTTTGGGGTCCTTTCTAGCCGCATTGAAGTCCAAGATACCAGTGGAGGCACAGCTGCTTTGAGGCCCAGCGCCAGCACCCAGGTGAGCCCGGTGGTCACGAAGGGCAGCAGCAGCAATGGGCAGGCTTTCTTCAAAGGGTAAGATAGGAAATATTCTGGCTTTGCAAGTGGACTCTGTCCCAACTATCTACTTTTACCTTCGTAGCCTCAAAGACAGTGCGGTTAGTTGAGTGGTAATAAAACTCTCCTTAGATAGATGGTCATGTAACTTGGTAGAGGAATGCTTGAGTACATTGTATAGACACTGGCCTCCATGCCCAATGCCACATACACAGCTTGAAACAACCTTCATCCCAAACTTGACAGCTATTACTTGATAACCTTACAGCCTCAGCAGTTTCTTCATTTATCAGTTTGAATGTTCTGAACAGTGTGTGTGTAGTTGAGGGCAGAGTGGTATAAGTGACAGAATTGAAACCCAGTAGAGCTGGTTTTGAGGGTTATTGTTAATTGTGTAACTTTAGTTCTGCAATTCTTTAGCTTTCAGGGTTTTTTAAATTTTTTGTCTGTTAAACAAGGGGTGTAATAGGCAACCTTAAGAGGTACATAATTAATTCCATGGAGATAGAGGTGGATCACTTTCTCTACACATCTGATAGGATTACCTTCCTTAATCTAGAGAACAAAGGTCTTCAGTGTCTGAACATAGGTGTGTGTACCATTGTGTGTGCCTCGTGCCTGAAGAGGCCAGGTGAAATGTCAGATCCCCTGGAACTGGAGTTGTAAGTGGTTATGAGCCTCCATGTAGATGCTGGGTCCTCTGTAAGAGCAGCAAGTACTCTTAACTGCTTAGCCATCTCTTCAGCCTGTTCACTCCATTTTTGTTGTTGTTGTTTTGTTTTGTTTTTCACTCCATTTTTATATGAAGTGACTCCTCCTCTTGTTGGTGGAGTCCATTACTACGGAGGTTGTTTGAGTTCATGTTTTTAGTTTTACATGATTGACTGGTAGCATTGCTATTGAATTGTCTTCCATGATCCTTAGATTTTGGGCCAACATACCATTTGCATGTGTGTCCTGGCTTTCTACCTTCAGGTCCCAGCGTACTCTGGCTCTGCTGCTTTGCCAGCATCAGCCTTGTTCACACTCCGCCTTGTGCACCTCCGGTCCCTGTTCTGCTTTAAGAGGGATAGCATGCCTTTTCTTTGTTGGCAGGCCCTGTCCAGCAGCGTCAGCTCCAGCAAGCTATTCTCTAGCAGTACTGCGCCTCATGAGACCTCCTTCGGAGAAGAGGTGGAGGTGCACAACCTCCTCATCATTGACCAGCACACCTTTGAAGGTGCAGATGAACTTTTCTGTCCTTTTCACCTACATCCTCTTTATAAGCTGGCCTGTTCTGGGGTTCAGAATGTTCTGGAGCCTGTCAGGATGGTAGACTCCTAAAAAGTAAAATTGGGGGTGAGGCAGAGAAAACATCCCTGACACCTATTTGTTGTAGTAAATCAGGAGCATTGGGCATCCTCTCACTGGCACAAGCTGGTGGGGATGAACAGTCTGAAGAGTCAAGGGCAGCAAGTGGGTCCTGTTCTTAAACTACCTAAGCCATAGCAGGAATGGGGGCAAGTGTCATCATCAGTCTCCTCTCGCCTCTCCTAGTGCTTCATGCCCATCAGTTTCTACAAAACGAGTATGCCCTCAGCCTGGTCTCCTGCAAGTTGGGTAAAGACCCCAACACATACTTCATTGTGGGCACAGCCATGGTGTATCCTGAAGAGGCGGAGCCCAAGCAGGGTCGTATTGTGGTCTTCCAGTATTCCGATGGTGAGTGGGCAGACTTTGGGTTCTGAGGGATATGAAATCCTGGGAAAGCAGGTAGCTTCTGAAGCCCACAGAGCCTAAACAAAATGACTTGGAGTGGGGACCATATTTTGGGACCCACTAGAGATAGTCCCATTGCCTTGAGATTTATGCTTTAAGCAGTGCTTCATCTCAGTATATGCTGACTTTCTGTGGGTTTTCTTTTTTCTTTTTTTTAGCTTTTATTCTTCTCTCATACATTACATTCTATAATTGCAGTTTACCCTCTCTCCACTCCTCCTAGTTCCTCTTGGTTTCTCAAATGCGAGGATTGGGTCAAAATTTAAGCCAGTGGGGCAACCAGGGTACATCCTTTGCTAGGTAAAGTGTGGGCTTATAAAAAAGACCTTTCCTCCTCTCCCTCAGGAAAACTACAGACCGTGGCTGAGAAGGAAGTGAAGGGGGCTGTGTACTCTATGGTGGAGTTTAATGGGAAGTTGCTTGCCAGCATTAACAGCACGGTGAGGTCCATAACATACGGTCTTGTACTTGAGGTTGTACACTTTTGTCTGTAAAACATCTCTCCCTTAATGCTGCTAGGGGTGGCATGTGTCTTAGTGTCAACAGAGTAGTGGTAGTGGGGAATGGACTCCAATCTGGAAATTGGGGAACTGAAGTTGAACTGGGCTTCGGATGGAGTTGGTTATGGGAACCTCCATAGTTTGTTTTACTTTAGGATTTGGTTTTTTGAGACAGGGTCTCTATGTAACTCAGGCTGTCCTGGAACTCACAGAGATCTGTCTCTATTCTCCAGAGTACTTGATTAAAGGCATGCACCACTATGCTGTGTCTAGGAACCCCCATGTTTATTATTAGATCCTGGGTGCTGTGGAGGTTAAGCAAAGGCCCTCTGAAGTGAGATGTACCCTGATGAAAGAATATTTCATTTAAACAAAATGAACCAACCCATCAGTGTCCTTTAAATGCTAGTTTATTATTAGGAAAGATGTAAAGCCAGCAAGGATTATAGCCCTGTTGTATGGGGTAGGGTGAGAGTTAGCTGAGTGTTTGAAAGTGTGTCAGGATAGGAGCTTCAGCACTGGGACTATATCTGAGCAAGCAGCTGAGGGGCAGCATGGAAGGTGCTCCTTCTTAGTGCTGATGAGTTAGGAAGAAGTTTTTACAGTTATTTTTATAAAACTGTTTGGTTCTCTTCTTCTCTAAACCTGGCTATTACACAAACAGTTGAGACTTTTATATTTGTATAATAATAAGCTTCAAAATACAATAACCCTCTACACTGATATTTTCTAACCCACCCTGCTCTGTAAGAGAGTGGAGGATTGAATGGGGGACAGTCATTCTCCAAAGCCTAATAAGCCCCCAGGCTCACACATTGTGCCTTTCCAGGTGCGGCTCTATGAGTGGACCACAGAAAAGGAGCTCCGAACTGAGTGTAATCACTACAACAACATCATGGCTCTCTACCTGAAGACCAAGGGTGATTTCATCCTGGTGGGCGACCTCATGCGCTCAGTGCTGCTGCTTGCCTACAAGCCCATGGAAGGAAACTTTGAAGAGGTAGTGCGGGGACTTGGGCGCAGATATCTTGCATATAGTATAACCCCTTAGCCATGCTCTGTCCATTTTTGAGATTCCCCTACCGTCACATTGCTCATCTTGAAATCAAATGGGCTCCATCTCTGGGAAATTACAACCAAATAGCCTTTGTTGGCTAGTTTTAGGTAGGGTGGGATGGTAGGGAGAGGGTGGGGCTGAGTGGTGATCTTTAAGGTGGCTGTTTTACACAGGGCTGCATCTTCTGCAGGTAGGACATTGGCTTCTGACCAAAAGCTTGATGAATCTCAGAACTTGATTCCAGGCGCACTGAAAACTATACTTGCTCCTTGTCTATTTTCAGATTGCCCGAGACTTTAATCCCAACTGGATGAGTGCAGTGGAGATCTTGGATGATGATAATTTTCTGGGAGCTGAAAATGCCTTTAACTTGTTTGTGTGTCAGAAGGACAGGTGAGTGGCCTTTGCAGGAACATGGCTAGGGCTAGGCCTCTGGGTCTGTGGGGTTGAGCATTTGGGGTCATATATGAGTCTCAAGTGTGCCCCTGGATAGGTAGAATTTCTTTTGTAAGACTCAGAGGCTTTGTAGACTGACCTCCAGATGGTCTTCCCAGGATACCCAAGCCCATAGTACCTTTTGTCAAACGTGGTCCTGTGTTGAGGCGTCTGTAGGGAGATGCATTCAGAAAGTGACAGCTCATGTCTTTCAGTGCTGCCACCACTGACGAGGAGCGGCAGCACCTGCAGGAGGTTGGTCTCTTCCACCTGGGCGAGTTTGTCAATGTGTTCTGCCATGGCTCCCTAGTTATGCAGAATCTCGGAGAGACCTCTACCCCTACACAGGGCTCGGTACTCTTTGGCACAGTCAACGGTATGATAGGTAAGGTCACTCCTGTAGGGCACGCTCACCTGCAGCAAAGCTCATTCCTGGCTTGTCTAGGTTCTGAAATGTTCTGTAGCTCACTGTCTTCTTTCTTCTTCAGGGCTGGTGACCTCCCTATCAGAGAGCTGGTATAACCTCCTGTTAGACATGCAGAACCGACTCAATAAGGTCATCAAAAGTGTGGGCAAGATTGAGCACTCTTTATATCCTCCCTTCTCAGAGCATCTGTCTGCTGGGAAGCTCATTCCAGCAAATGTTGTGTTTATCATGAGCTGTTTCTGGAAATGTTTTACTAGATTTTGCACAGACTAGGTTTGTTTTGTTTTGTTTTCTGTTTAAATGTGTACCTGTGTGTGTATAAGGAGGGCAGAGGTCAGCCTCAAGTATCATTCCTCAGGAGGTGTCTACCATGGTTTTTGAAACATTATCTCTGACTGGAACCTGAGGCTCACTGTATAGGCTAGACTGGTTAGCCAGTAAGCCCCAGTGACCCTCCCCCTAGTGCTGGGATTACAAGCATGTTCCCCATGCTCAGCTTTTTACATAGGTGTTGGGGTCAAACTGAGGTCCTCATGCTTATGCAGCAAATACCTTACAAACTGAGCTGTTTCCTCAGCCTGTCTTTGCAATTTTTGTGTGTAAAAATTTTTAGGTACACAGTAGTAAAGGGGTGGTGGTGTAGTGAATCACACCAAGCTGTGAGGCTCCATCTTGGCATGTACACTTATGTTAAGTTCTTCTACCAGGCCTACCTTAGAGAGAGCTCAGGTCACTGTAGGAGCAGGAGAGGAGCACTATAGGAGCTGTAACCTCAGAAACTAAAAGGATCAGCTGTTGAGGGACACCAGATTCCTTTCCTGTACAAGAGCAGTTCAAGTCCTCAGAGAAAGGCATCGAAAAGCTCCTGCCCAGGTGACTGGCCCAGGGAGAGCACTATCTGGTTGTTTTGCTCACTTTCAGGACTTTGGGTAGCCTGTTCTCTCTCTAAACATTAATTTATTCAGGGCTCTTGAGGCCAGACTTGAATGGGCTGTAAGACATCAAATGCACCTGGAGCACTTTGAGTCCATCCGTATTTGTCTGGGCTTTACCATAACTTTTTAAAGGTTACTCTGATTGATAACAGTTGGGTTAAGCAATAGTTTTTACATGACTTTGAATTCCAAAACTATCTCAAAGTAGAATGAGTTTAGTAGAAACAGAGATTGTTTCCTATTTTACTTCTGTCTCCCTCTTGCTCAAAGTTGGGGGTGAGTGAGAGTAGGGGTGTTTGCAAATAAGCTATGTTCTTTAACTCTCCTGTCCACCTGGAGATCCTTTCACACTGAGCGAAAGACAGAACCAGCCACAGGCTTCATCGATGGTGACCTGATTGAAAGTTTCCTAGACATCAGCCGCCCCAAGATGCAGGAGGTTGTGGCAAACCTGCAGGTAAGTTGTGCTGTGTTCACACTAGGCCTTTTAAGCAGGTGTCATTTCTGGAGACTTGATGACTCCAGGTTCATCTCCTAGAATTCATGGGGCCAGTGGCCCTTTGTGGCCCTCCATAATGCTCACCACCTGAAGAGGAATCTAAGGGAAAGGTGGTGTAGTTGAGGCTTGTGGATACCTCCTGGATCTTTGTGTGTTGAGAACCCTTTTCAAGTTAGTCCCTTCACGTCAGCAAGAGGCCTGAGCTCTCTGGCAAAACTGGAAGGTAGAAGGTGGAGTTGGGTTCCTACAGGAAGTAAGCTTTTCCAATTCTGGAGTTCTGGAGGGCTCCACTGGGGAGGGTGCTCTTGGGAGGGAATACTCAGTAGTAGAGGATTCAGAGCCAGCTTGACTTCCCAGATCCCTAAGGGCTAGGGCCAGGTTTTTGCTGAAATCCTTTTCCTTGCAGCAGTGGTGGCCAGTGGGCATCTCTCCCTGCTGAGGTGAGAGAACCTTCTTGTCTACTTGGCCCTTCTCTCGTTTCAGTTTGATGATGGCAGTGGTATGAAGAGAGAGGCGACTGCAGATGACCTCATCAAAGTCGTGGAGGAGCTAACTCGGATCCATTAGCCAAGGACAGGAGCTCTTTTCCTGACCCTCCCTAAAGGCGCTGCCCTCCTGCCCTCCCCTTCCTTTCCCACCCTTGTTTTCTTGGCATGGGAGGCTTTTTCCTAAGCCGCCTGCCCCTAGAGCCACAGCTGACCTGTGTGGAAACAGGGCTTTTTATAACTAAAACCGTTCACTAGAGACCTAGAAATGGGCTGAAAGTGGAATATTTTCTCCCTGGATTTTTACCAGCCATCACCTTGGACCACCAAGCCTTGAATGGTGTTGCCAATTGGCTCCTTCTGGGGAGGACTTTTGTCACTCTTCGGCCAAGAAACAGCTCTGTGCACCTGTGTGTGTGTGATATCTCACACTCATGCTTTGTCCTCTACTGTCTTATGTAGGTTGTGGGTGTGGGGAGGTTGAGTTAGGGGGAAGAGGGTCGAGAGGGTTTCATTGTCTTGAAGTGAGAGCTTCCTTTTGCTTTCTTCTTTTGCCTCTGAGAACATCAGCCTGGAGGCCTGTCAGGCTATGGGCTGCCTGAGTGGAAACCTGGGATGGTGGATAATTCCCAAGCCACAGCCCTTTTGTCTCGGGGAACTCCCTTCTTCACAGAGAAGGAGGTAGGGGGCTGTGAATTGGTTGTTAGTTTCTGAATTTTACCAAATAAAGTAGAATCTAAGAAGAAAGATGTGTTTGGGTCTGCTTTTCTCCTCTGCCCAGCTTCCCAGCACCCCTTGTAGACTCTACATTGGCTGCAGACCTAAGTGGCATGCATATTCTGTGTGGTAGCTGTAGTCAAGGTCTTGCTTCTTGGAGAGTAGTACCCCTCCTTTGTTCGTGATTGGTTTGAGTAGGACTCCAGGGATGATAGAGTGAAATTCTAGAAGCACAGTAGTTATTTTGATTGTTTCCGCTAGCAACAAGGCAGTCTTGAGGCCGTTTGGGCCGCTTCTTCTGTCTTCATTGTACAGCTACTGTGTATAATGCACAGCCAGTTCCAGGTGCTATTTTTTCACCCAGTGCCTCCCTGCTTCACGTTGTGTGCATTTGATTGCCTGTTTGAGACAGGGTTTTCCGTGTAGCTCTGGCTGGCCTTGCATTCACAGTGACCCACCCACGTCTCTGTCTCCCAACTGTTGTTATAAAAGCATGTTCTACCACACCCAGCTAAGATTTTATTTTAAACTCTGTGTGTGTGTTTCTGTCTGTCTATATGTGGGTTTGTATACATAGTGCAGGTGCCTGTGGAGGACAGTAGAGGGCATCAGGTCCTCTGCAGCTGAGTTATAAGTGGTTGTGAGCTGCTTGATACAGTTGCTGACAACAAAAATGGTTCTCTGCACGAGCAATGTGTGCTCTAAACAGCTGAGCCATCTTCCAGCTCCTTCTGTTGTACCTTTTTTTTTTTAATTTTTATTTTAATTTTTATTCCTTTGGTTGGCCCTAGAGAGACTGCAGTGCCTTCAGCTGGAAGTTCAGGAATAGCACATATTTGAGAGTCACTCACCTACAGTGTGCCTTTGGGTATAAGGGTTGTTCCGTCCCAATAGTGCCATTAATCACTTTTCAGGGTGGAAGGTCATCCTAAGAGATCTGCTCCAGCCAGCTGGACAGGCCCTTTTATGTAGGCACCAATGAGCTAGCCTTACTCCATGTCTTGAAAGGAGGAGTCCTTAGGGAGAGTACTAGAAACATGGTTACATCACATGATCATTTGGAAGGATCTCAAACCAGAGGCCTGCATTCTGCAGCCAAATTGTGGATTCTTCACTCAGTGAAGGGTCTCTTGTTAAGCCATAGCCATAGAAATGAGGAGGAAACATGGAGTGAACAAACATTACTTAAGGGATATGACCAAACTAGTCCTTGAAGATGAGCAGATATGTGAAAGACTTAACTGAAGCCCCAGGACCAAACAAGACACGGAAGAACAAATGAAACTGAAGAAGCCAACTGTTGATGTGATGGGAGTGTGGGTGTTGGAAGATTAGAGACACTGTAGGGGAGATGAAATGCTGGGCCAGCTCAGAAAGGGGTTGGGGGTCCTCCAGTTGAAATCTCTTACTTTGTTATATCCAGAATTCTGTACTGGGGAGATGAGGATTTTGCTCTTCTACCTGCCATAGAGGCATGTGGAGCAAGCCCTGCCAGGGAGTCAGTTCTACTGCAGAGAGGAGGGTGTAAGTACAGCGATGAATGGAAGTGGCAGAGGTGTGCTGGCTGGTGCATGGCATGGGCCATGAGTGCTCTATTAAGGGGATTTATCCTATGTGTAGCAGTTTCAGAGGTAGCTTCCCAGGGATGGGAAGGAAAACCAGCCTTGTGACAATAGCAAGTGCAGCCTCTGCCTGCTCCAGGTAAGAAAGGTGCTCTAAGGAGTCTAAATGCACATATACAGAAGTCACATTCATCTTTGGCAGTATGCATGCTGTGAACTGGACTAGGTTATAGGATGGACTTGAGATACAGACCCAAATGTGAGTATATGTAAACATCAGCCACATGGGTTCAGGTAGAGGTGGCTGGCAACTTGTGTTTTCATATCGTCACAACTTCTATTACTTTTCTTGTTAAGGCAGGATACCCCATACAAGCAAGGAAAAAAGGATTTATTTTGCTCATAGTTTGAAGGTGCAGACATCATGACAGAGCCAGGGCTGAGGGCCTGCAGTCAAGAAACAGATGAATGCTGGCACTCAGTTCATGGTCTTTTTATTTGGTCCAGGACTTCAGCCCGTGTGATAATGCCACTCACATTTCACGCTGGGTCTTCACAACTCAGTCAAATCATTCTGGAAACAGCTCTGACACAAGTTTGTTTTCTAGGTGTTCTTAAAGCCAGCCAGGTTGAAAAGAACGATTAGCCATGACACCTCAACAACTTGAGGTATTTGAGGTTTTCCTCATATTGAAAATTAAGGGCTGGGGACCAACCAACAGGCATCAAGTACCCAAGTTAATGTTTGCCCAGTAACTAAAAGCAAAGTGTCTGTAGGAAGGCAGCCAGCGTTCAGGTCACAGTGTGCATCTGTAGCCACCAGTGCCAAGGATCTTGGGAACGGCTGGAGACAGAACCAAAGGATTTGGGCTTGTCTGAGAAGTACAAACATTTTCAGACAAATGTAGTTATTTCTTAAAACTAGCTTAGCTGATTTTTAATAACATTTTAATAATAATATTTAATAATAATTTTAATAATTTCTTATTCCTGGGAGTCTTTACTAATCCAGTCTGAGCAGAGTTAGGCAGGGTCCTTGCTCCCAGAACAAGGTAAAATCTGACCCTCCTTTCAGCTTCCAGCTAGATCACTCTCAGTTCTATCTATCACTTTGCTCTGCATTTCTTAGCCTAAACCTCTTTCTAGCCTGGGCCGTCTGCAAAGGAGGCCAAAATGGAGCCTTCTAGTTCTGTGTCCCCGGCTGCATTGCCAGCTCTTCACTGCTTTCGTACCTATCAAATGAGCCAGGAGGCTAGCCATCAACTCAACCATTTAACTCCCACCAGGTAGCCTGTAGGTTCAAAATTGGGTAATGACCTTTGGCAGGGGAGCAGACTAACTCAATGCATGCACCCAAACCAGCAGGTAAGGTTGGGGAGAGTCAAAACTGCCTAGCCTCACCAAACTAAATGTCATGGGTTTGAATGTCAGTAAGTCTCATCTACTGAGAACATAGTTGTATTGGGTTCCACGGAAACCCAAAAACCTTGTTCCTGAAGTTTCTTTCCACCCCAGACTTTGGTCTGAAGCCCTCAGTCATTCTGTGGAAGGCGACTCCCAAACCCAGGCTTGGGGTGTGGGCCGAGGGTGAAACCCCGCCCTCAGGGTCTCTGATCTTTGCTCCCGCCCCGGGCTCCACGCCTCCTGGAGAGGCACCGGCGGCGGCTGACGGCACTCCTTTTGTGTGTTTCTTTCCAAGGTGCAAGGACCCCCACCCCAACCCTGCCCGCTCAGGCAGAACTTCCCTAAAGTCCAGCCCTCTTATCGGAGTCCTCAGCCCCTGCCGGTTGGGGGGCGGGGGAGATCAGATCGCGTCCAGGAGGAGGGACAAGGTCGGCAGCCCCCTCCCTGGTGCGGGGCCTGAGCCCAGTGGAGAACAGGACCGCTACCGCCAGTCATGTGGGCTGGACTGGTGCTCCGTGTTGCCTTCGTCGTGATCCTGTTGCTGGGGTCTTCAGCCCGAGGCTACAGTGGGAGGAAGGCGCCTGGCCATTACTCTGCGGAGAGGTAAGAACCCTGTGCTTCTCAGTGGCCCAGACATCGAGCGCCACGGCGTGGAGCTACGGAGGCACTGGCAGCCGCGGAACCGGTATCCTCTGTGCCGTGGGCCCATTAGGGGGTCTGGACAAAGAAACATCAATTTGTGCCATTTGGATGGCCCTGGCTGGGACTGTGCTGGCTAGGGCATAGGGGAGACGGAGATTTGAGTCTGAGTACTAAGTGAGAGCGCTGACCCCTTGGCTAGGGTATCCCAGCACGTGCCATTGGTTTTGACTGCCTGGCTTTCTTCCTTGGCGGTGAGGGCCCTCCTCTGCTTCTGCACCCATTGCCTTGGGGTTGGGGTTTTTCTCAGTGCGCACCCTTGCTCTGCGCACCCGGTGGACCTTGGAGCCACCGGTAGCTTAGGGCATGCTTTGGTTTCTGCGCATGTGTACACAGGCCGAGGAAGCAGGAGGCGTGCCTTTCCCAACCCAGTGTTTCCCCTAGTGTGTCTTAGTCCACCACCGTGGGGTGGTGAAGGAGTGCTGATCGTGTGTGCGTGATGCTCATAGCAAGGGAACACGGTGTCAGCGGGTGGCCTGGCCCACAGCCACATCTTCCCAGGGGCGCACGGCAGGGGCAGCCCTGAAGGAAGGGTTTACAGCTCAGCACAGGGTTCCTCAGTCTCTTACAGTTCCTGCAGACTGAGCCAGTCCAGCACAAGCTCAGTCTCCCACCACCTATTTCCGTGACACCGCCACAAGTGAAAAGCTGCTTGGGGCTTTCTGGTGGCTACTCTGCCCCTGCCTACCTGAGGATGGAACTCTACCAGCTTCCCTAAGCTCCCTACCATCTGCTACTTTGATGGCACCTCATGTACCTTTCAGAGCCCCCTTTGGCTTAACTGTTTAGCTGTTCTGAGGATCCCAGCTTCGGACCCTCCTCCTCGGCTGTTGCTATCATTGCTCCTATGTGCATGAAGACACTGTCAGCCCTTGGTTTGTCTTCTCTGGTTTTGACTTCTGAGAGGGAAAAGGACTTGGCCACAGAAACAGTCCCCAGTAAACTTTTCTGTACTGCCATAGTCCCCTGAGATTCCCACATTTGACACAGATTATTAACCCTGAGAGTCAGGCAAATCCCTCTTGTCCTATATCCTTTGTGTCTGAATCGGGGACAGGCACAAAGAGGGTGCTTTGGCTGTTGGGATGAGATTCTCATCAGCTCTGAGTGTGTGGGAAAATTCATCTGTTACCTATTGCCTTGATTGGATTCGTTGTTGGTCCTTGCTCCAGCCCACAAGGAATTCTAGTCCCTGTCGATGTCCCCCCTACCTATGGTCTTTTTGTTCCTTTTGTCTGGAATGCCCTCTCCTTCCTTCTTTTCGTACTCCTTCTTTGGTCTTCGTTTGCTTGCAGCAGGGACTCTGTCCTTCCAGGGACCCTCTCCTGGCCCTCTTCAGGGCCCCACAAGCCCTACTAGAGTCACTGTGTTGCTCAGTTCCCATTACCAGGATTCTGGCTGTCCTTTGAAAGTGAGGATGGCAGCATGTTCAGGGCTTTACTGACTGACAGTTTTGGAACACTGGCTCCAGGTCACCTGAAGCTCCAGAGTGTGGTCTTGGTTGGGCAGACCCTTGGACCCAGCCTTGGGTACTTGCTGGCACTCTAGGGGATGCCACCCAGATCTGGTTTCTTCCTTTTCCAATTGAGCAGCTATGAGATACTTCAGATGTGAAACTGAACAGCTAAGAAGCCCTTGTCCTCGGGAGAGAAGATTAAGATGTCATAAAATTAATAAGTGGGTGTCCTAGGAAGGACTGTCAAGAATAATAAAGCAGGCAAAGGTGAGCAAGAAAGGCTTTTGGGAAGAAGACAGGAGCGGAGTCCCAAGTGAAGGATGAGAATGAGTGAGTGGAACATTTTATTTCTGTGTGTGGGAGTGTATGTCCTCAATCCCATCACTCAGGAAGGAGGCAAAGGCAGGCAGACCTGTAAGTTTCGGGCCAGCTTGGTTTATATAGCAAGTCCCAGGCTAGCAAACCAAAACAACAATAAAATATATATATTTGCTCTCTTAACATAGCTTAAGATGACTTTGAACACCTATGTAGCCCAGACTGGCCTCAAACTTGTGATCTTCCTGCTTCAGCCATCTGAGCAATGGGATGACAGGTGGAAATGCACCAGAGATCCCAAAGTAGCCACCCTCAGGCTGCTCAACTGCAGTCTCCCCTCATTTTCTTTTCTTCCTGTCTCTCCTTGATTTCCTTTGCTCTGTGTTCACAGTGTATACCTGTTGTCTTACACTTTTGTCTGGTCCTGCTCCTGGGAGGGATTGTGAGTCATGCAGAGGTTTCCCATCGCTTTTCCCTGGGGGTTCTGGAGAACCCTGCTAACTTAGAGACCAGTGGAGAGCTGGGAGCTTCCGCCAGCCACTCTCTTCTTACAGATTGTGGAGAGTGCTCTCTTTCCTTGCAGACGTCGTCTGGGCCCTCACGTCTGCCTTTCCAGCTTCGGGAGTGGCTGCTGCCCTGGCTGGGCCCCTTCCATGGGCGGTGGGCATTGTACCTTGCGTGAGTACCCATTGGTGTGATCCAAGCCTTCACAGTACACACCAGGGCTGTGCGTTGCCAGTACCTGCTCCTTCACTTTCATCTTTCCTCTCAGCCCTCTGCTCCTTTGGCTGTGGGAATGGCATCT
>CM053762.1:26702619-27005263 GCA_028658305.1 Pachyuromys duprasi
ATGGTTGTGCACTGCCATGTGGGTGCTGGGAATTGAACATGGGTCCTCTGCAAGAACAAGCTTTCTCAACAGCTGGGCCATCTTTCAACCCCTGTTATTTGTTTTTCTTCATTTTAAAAGTCATTGTTGGCTGAATGTGTTACTTTTGCCAGAGACAATTCCTATGACCGCTTTCTTATCTATCTCTTCTGGGGCAAAAGCCTGGTTGAAGGTTTTTGTTTGTTTGTTTTTGGTTTGGTTTTGTATGTGGTGTATGTACATGTGCATGTCTGTGTGTCCACAGACATGTGGAGGCCAGAATTACCATTGCGTGTCTTTCTCCATTACCCTTTACCTTATTTTGTTGTTGTTCTTATTTTGTTTTGTTTTGTTTTTGAGACGGGGTTTCTCTGTGTACCCTCAGTTGTCCTGGGCTCACGTTGTAACACAGGCGGGCCTTGAACTCACCGAGATCTGCCTGCCTCTGCCTTCCAGAGTCCTGAGATCACAGGCTTGTGCCATCGTGCCTGGCCTTTACCTTATTTTTTGGGTCAGGGTCCTCCACTAAACCTAGAGCTCATTGATTTGGCTGGAGTTCTGGGGATGCCCCTGTCTGCGTGCCCTGTGCCCTCCAACAATGCAGTTGTGGACCTACATTTCTGGGCCTAGCTTTTATGTGGATGCGGAGGCATCTGAACTCAGGTCCTCATGTTTGTTCAGCAGCTCCTTACCAACTTAGCCACCTCCCTTGCCCCCCTTTTGGAGTGTTTTTGTTTGTTTTGAGAAAGTGCTGTAAGTTCCGTAGACCAGGTTGGCCTCAAACTCATAGATCTGCCTGCCTCTGCCTCTAAGTGCTGAGGTTTAAAGGCGTGTACCACCCCACCTGCCCTCTTTGAAGTTTTAACAGTAAAATTTACTGTTCCCCCAGTGAATAGTAAAGTAAGCGAAAGTTCATTTGGAAGCATTTGAAAGTATGTAGGAAGTTGAAAGTGAATGTTTCCTGGAGTCCTATCCAGAATGTTCCTAATAAAATGAAGTGTTTTCTCTGTTCCTTTATCTGGGTATGCACATGCTTTTGTAAGTAAATGTGAATATAAGGCTTATATGTGTGCTTTATAAAATTGGGATAATAGTTCCTAGAGTTAAAACTAAATTTCAGCTTAGTGTTCAAAGTACTGGGTTTCATTATGACATCTTCTTTTTTTCTCCCCATTTATTTATGTGTGTGAGCCATGATGAGCATGTGGACAACTAGTGGTCCTTAGTGCAGTTCCAGAGAGCCCAGCAGCTAGCCCCCAAACCCTCAAATCCTTCCCCACCCAGACAGGCCTCTCTTGAAGCTCCTGATTTTCCTAGTCCCACTCTTCCAGGACACACTGCTATGGCAAGTCATTTCTGAGCAGGACATATGTCACCCCACTGGGCTTTAGAGTGGCTACATGATGTCTGATGCAGTCAGTTGTTGTAGAAAATTACATTAGATTCTTGAAGGTTGTCTGCCCCAGCTAGTTCCCAAAACTTGACTCAAAGAGACTATAGTTTATTTTATAAGCTTTAAAGCACTAGAGCTGGGCAGATATCAACCCTCTAAGCTATTTTGCTATCTACCAGCTACACATACCAAGTTACTTGCCAGTAAGTCATCCTGTCTGGGATGGATCTGCTCAATCAGGCCATTCCCCTTTTTTCTATCTTCCTCCTTCCTTCCATCCTTCTCTTCCACCTTGTGGTCCTCTCCTCCTGCTGCATCTTTTGTTTCTCTCCCCCTCCAGCCTTGTGGTCCTCCCAAGCCCAGGAACCTAAGTCCTACCCACCTCTCTTCTGCTCAGCCCAGTTTGGAACAACCTTAACCAATCAGGGATAATTGGGGAGCAAAGTTACACAGCATCATTTGGTATACATGAGCATTTGCCTATTTGGGGTATAACCAGATCTTGGTGGGGGGACAGTAATTAACAATTAAATACACTAGCAGCATCAGATTAACCCCCAACAGGCAGAGCCCTTCTCTGAGTCTCCTGCTCACACCTGGTGTTCAGTGAACATTCACTGAGCCCTGTCATTTTGATGACCTGAAGGTTGTCACACAGGGGCTATCAAAACGGTTCTGCCTCAGTCATGTTCTTTCACCATCTAACTTGCCTGCCTGGGGTTAAGAGTAGGGGGCAGCCCTTTAAAAAAATATTTATTTATGTATATGAGAGCTTTAGCTGCGTGTACACGTGCATGACAGAACAGAGCATCAGATCTCATTATAGATGGTTGTGAGCCACCATGTGATTGAACTCAGGATGTGCTCTTAACCTCTGAGCCATCTCTCCAGCCTCGGGCCAGCCCTTTTATAACCTCTTTCTGGGGCTCCCCCTCATGGCAGTGACACTTTCCAGACTGATACTTCATTTCTACACGTGAGTTTCAGGTGGGATCACTTTTCCTGGAGTCGTGGACACAGTTAAAATGGGCTGGGCAAAGTGTTTTCTCTTTCCAGACATTGATGAGTGTTTAAGCTCATCTTGTGAAGGCCACTGCGTGAACACGGAAGGGGGATTCGTGTGTGAATGTGGGCCAGGCATGCAGCTGTCTGCTGATCGTCATAGCTGCCAAGGTGAGTGGGCAGAGGTACTGAAAGTGGTTTCTAGGCCATGCCAGGTTCCCTAAGATACAGGCCACAAATCTCTGAAAAGGATGCTGTGTCATTCCCACTATACTGGAAGAACAAAGTTTTGCTCACATCCATTCTTTTAGGAAGAAATAGAATTAGGGTTTGAATCCAGCATGGTGGACTCTTTTGTTTCATTTCTTAGAGACAGAATCTTTCTACATATCTCTGGCTGTCCTGGAACTATGTAGACCATTCTGGCTTCAACCTCACAGAGATTTACCTGTCTCTGACTTGTAAGTGCCAGGATTAAAAGCGTGTGCCACCATGCCCACGACCAGCATTCATGGTAGACTTGCTCTGAACCAAGGCACTCCAAAATCTTCTGCTTCTGTCATGGGGAAGGATGGGAATGAAGGAATAGTTTCAGGGAGAACAAGGGGCAGATGCACCCAGGGCAAGAGGTACCACGATGAAGAAGGAAGGGATGCAGGCTATGAGTGGAATTGTGGGAGGGGCCTGTGATGGTCCCTTTTGCTGCTTCCTCCTGCCCTGATGCTGGGCCACACTCTGAGGGTATCTGGACTGTAGGACCCGCCCTCCAGGGTGTTGGTTTGGGAAAGAAAAAGACTGGGACAAGGTACTAGAAGCTGTGAACCTTCCTTCTTCCCTTCCTTCCTTCTTTCTTTCCTCCCTTCCTTCCTTCCTTCCTTTTTTTTTTCTTCCTGAAGACAGAGTGTTATTGTACAGCTCAGTCTGACTTCCAGTTTGTCACTCTCCTGCCTTCCCCTCCCCAGTACTGAGATTGTATGCATACTCCATCACACCTGGCAGGATGAGATCTTTTACCACCGTCATACTTTCCAAGTGACGTTGATTTGCATGAACATGTGAGGGTGATCCTCAAAACCGTCTCACGAAACAATGCAGAGTAGACAAAATAACTCCTTGATCCTTATTTTCTCTGTATGTGAAATTTCACAAAAATACACCCAAGCGCTGTGGTGCAGCCTCAGGTCCCATTTCCCATCCCCATCTTCTGCCCTCTCTCGAGAACCCTGCTTTCCTATCCGCTTGAGTTACCCTGATACAGTGTTGCTTAGACCATAGAAATTTGTTCTCTCAGTCCTTAGAGAGCCTAAATCCAAGGTCAAGGTACTAGCTGGTTTTATTCTGAATTTCTCTGGCTTGAAAAGATGTTCTTGCGGTGTTGTCACCAGATGGCTAGAGGGAGGGACAAAGGGTGTTCTGGTGACTCTCCTAAAGGCATTAATTCATCACTGAGGCCCCACCCTTGTGATGTCATCTAATCCTAACTATCTCCCAAAGTCCTGCCTCCAAAGCACTAGCACCTATGGAGTTTGCTTTCAGCATGAATTTTCAGTCTAGACGCCCTTCATGGCCACCTCTTAGCCACATGTTCTTACATATGCATAGATACATGCATATCCATCAGTTACCAAACTCTCACATGCTGGGTACCAAGATAAGTACTTTCCAATGTTTTCTCATTCTAGCCTCACAGTTATAAAGTTGGTGCTGTTTATCTCTATTTTATTGATAAGAACCCTGAGGCTTATAAAAATTAAATCATTTACCCACAGTCACATTGGACTTGGGGTCTGATCCCAGTTTCTTCTCCAATTTTCTTTTCCCTCAACAGTTGATTTTTCCAAATTGGGTAAATAGACTTGATTTAAAAAAAAACAATTTTTATTTCATACACACTGGTATTTGCCTGCATATTTGTGTGTGAGAGGGTCCCCAGGAACTCGAATTACAGACAGCTATGAGCTTCCATGTGGGTGCTGGGGATTGAACTCAGGTCCTCTTGAAGAGCAGCCAATGCTCTTAACCGTTGAGCCATCTCATTAGGCCCCCTGATTATTTTTTTTAACTGCTTGGTTCTCTGTGGTACAAGTGTCTCATAGCTTATTGTTTCTTCTTCTGATGAACAGAGGGGTTATGTCTAGTTTTTTGGCAGCTTCAAACACCAACCAGCCTGGGTCAGTTTCTACATAGGAGGTTCTGTGGAAGAAGGTTTCAAAGTACACAGAATACTTCATTTATATCCAACAAGAGGGAAAGACATTCAGGGTAGGCAGAATATGAATCCAAGGGGAGGCCCATAGGAATGGATGTGTAGAAAATGTGGAAAATCAATCAAGAGTGAAGGTGAGGGCTGGGAAGGATCGCCCATAGCTTTGTTTGTTTGTTTGTTTGTTTGTTTAAATGTGCATGTGGGAGGGCAAAGAGCAACTTTTGAGAGTTCTTTCATCATGTGGGTCCCGGGGAGCTAACTCATCAGGCTTGGAGGGAGGCCCTTTACCTGCTGAATCATTTCACTGGCCCCCATGGCTATGTATCTGTATATGTCTCAGGAGTGCTGCGTATTGAGGGTGGGCCCTGGGCGGTTTGGAGCAGAGAGGTGGCCTTGGGACTTTCTGGAGACTATGGGAGGGTGGCTCGGGAGGAACACAGGCGGAGGACCCAGGGAGGCGGTGTCTGTTCTTAAGCCTAGAGAAAAGGTGGCCTGGGCTGGAGTGAGGTGCTGAGGGTGGAGACCATACCTGGTAGAGTAGTCTAGAAGTTGGGGAAGGTGGTCCCCCATGGTGCTGAGCAGGGTGAGCGAGGGGGGTTGAGAGGCTTCTATGCCCTGTGGATAGACGGGTGCCACCTTGTCTTCTCCCCTCACAGACACCGATGAGTGCCTGGGAACTCCCTGCCAGCAGAGATGTAAGAACAGCATTGGCAGCTATAGGTGCTCCTGCCGCGCTGGCTTCCACCTCCACGGCAACAGGCACTCCTGTATAGGTGAGCTCTGTGGCCCATGGGTGGTACACTTAGGCTGTCAATCAGGAAGATGGACCGGTCAGTCTGAAACCTGGGAAGACTAGCGTTTGGACAGCCAGGTCCTGTGAAACCTCTGCTCAGCATACTGCCATCCTAGGCTTGGTGTTGCTCCTCATGAAAGAGCCCAAGCTGGGCTTTCCCTGGCGTGTCCTCTTCGTTGCTCTACCCATCAAGGGCTCTTCTCTGCTCACCCGTTCCTTTACATTTCTGCTCCTTTGGGCTAGAAAGGAGACTCCTGTTTTTTAGTTTGTTTGTTTTTTCAGCCCATTAGAAATTTCCAAAAAAGATTCATGGATCAAAAGCGGGGTTCCATGAGTTTGAAAAGACCTTGTATTAGTGGGTTATATATTTGTTGTGAACCTTTGAGCAGCACAGTGAGTTTTGAGACACTGTTTACAAAGGAATGCCAGACAGCAGAAGGTTTGGAGATGAGATTCCCACCAGGGCTGAGCCCTTAACTGTCCTGGGGATGAGATGCACACCCACACGCTGGATCTGTGAAGCTCCCAGGGCTCTTGCCGCTAGATACCAGCCCCATTGCTAGCACTCCGAGTCCTGTACCCTGGATGGACTCTGTAAGAACCCTGCAGGTGACCTCTCCCAGCAGTTCAGGAATGGGAGGAGAAAGGGCTCCACGGCCAAGGTAAGGCAGCAAGGCTCTTCCACAGATGTAAACGAGTGTCGGCGACCGCAGGAGAAGCGAGTCTGTCAGCACACCTGTCACAACACTGTGGGCAGCTTCCTGTGCACCTGCAGACCTGGTTTCAGGCTTCGCGCCGACCGCGTGTCCTGTGAGGGTGAGCACCAGGCCCCAGCCCCACCCTCTAGACCTCAGTCCTGCCTGCTCAGCACATGAGCCCCACCACATAGCGCTGCCCTTGTGGTACTAGGCCTCTCCCCTTACTCCAGGCCTCACCTCCATGCAAGACCCGTTCTTTAATGCCTCCTACACCCTTTTCAGTTATTTTTAGTTTATCACTTCCAGTACTCACTCTTTCTTTCTCACTTTTCCTTCTCCCTTTACATTTTAAAAATTTATTTACAAATTTTTTTTTATGTGTGTGAATGTTTTGCCTGCTTATGTGTGTGTGCCTGGCGCCTGTGGAGGTCAGAAGAGGCTGTCGGATCCCCCAGAACGAGAGTCACAGCGCCTTGTGGGTGCTGGGAACTGAACCTGGGTCTTCTGCCATAGCAACAAATGCTCTTAACCTGTGAGCCATCTTTCCATCCCGTTTTTTTGTTTGTTTGTTTGTTTTGTTTTGTTTTTTTTTAAATAAAAAGGTTTTTTGGACGCTGAGTATGGTGGCGCATGCACATAATCCCAGCACAAAGGGAAGCAGAGGTAGGCGGATCTCTGTGAGTTTGAGGCCAGCCTGGTCTACAAATCGAGTCCAGGACAGCTGTGGTTACAGAGAGAAACTTGGTCTCAAAACAAAACAAAACAACAAAAAGTTTTTTTTAATGATTCATTTTATATGTGTTATGAGTGTTTTGCCTGCCTATTTGCATGTGTACCTCATGCTCCAGGAAGGCCAGAAGAGGGTGTCTGATCTCCTGGGACTGGGTCTATGGAGGGTTGTGAGCCACCATGTGGCTGCTGGGAACTGACTCTGCAAGAGAGGCCAGTGCCCGTAACCTCTGAGGTGGCTTCTCCAGACCCATTCTTCGACATCTTTATCCAGTCTTTTCCCAGCCAAATGGTAAAAGGAAAAAAACAATAAGTCTGGCATAAGACTCTCGGGGATTCTCCATCTTCCTGACAAGGGGCAGTATATGATCCTCTGTAGGGAAAATGCTTGTTTAGTTTCCAAGCACTTATGTGAGGGCAGGAGCCTCCTCCCACAAGGTGACCAGTCTGCTGCGAAGCTGGAGGAAACCCTCTGCTGACTCCTCATCCTGAGTCTGAGCTCCCCTGCAGGGAAGCCGCAGCTAGGATGGGAAGCAGAGGACACACTCAAACGCCAGCCATAGCAGTTGGGGAGAGTTGTGCCCGGGATAGACCCTGGAGGTCTCCTCGCCTCAGGAAGACCCGTGCTCCCTTTGTAGCTGTTGAGAAAGGAAGGGCTGGTGAATCTTGGGGCTGTTGGACCTCCTTATTACTGGCTTTAGATCTGTTCTTGCTTTCTCAGCCTTCCTCCCTTGTGGCGGTGGCCATGGCCTCAGCCGTTCGTGGCCATTACATTATATTGATGAGGAAACTGGTGGACCAATCTAGGACTCTTGAACCCCACTTCCTGCCCCTGCTGCCTCCCTTAGGAGACCCTGTGCTTTCATTTCAGCTTTCCCGAAGGCCGTCCTGGCCCCGTCTGCCATCCTGCAACCCCGGCAGCACCCTGCAAAGATGTCCCTGCTTCTTCCTGAGGCAGGCAGGCTTGCTCTGTCCCCAGGACACAGCCCTCCTCCAGGGCCCCCAGGATACTCCACCGGAGCCAGAACAACCCGTCAACCATCGACCACCCTGGCCCTACCCACATTCTTTCCTGCACAGTTGCTATCCACCCCAGTACCAAGTTCCTCCCTACTGGGGACCCTTGGGCCCCCCTCCCTCCTCCAGGGGGAGGCAATAGGGACCCCTTCCTCACCCAGGGGCCCTGAAGGTCCAAGGCTGGGAACAGGGCTCTCTCCCTGCCGGCACCTGGGAGTCACCTATGAATCAGGGAGCCTCTGGAGCCAGCCCGGGTGTTCTCAGTGCGAATGCCAGGTAGGTGTAAAATCCCCAGGCCACCCTGGGTAGTGTCTAGGGTCTGCCCAGGGCTGCAGCTCCTGCTTGTGCATCCAGGATGGAGAGGTGACCTGTGGAGAAGTGAGGTGTGATGCTACTTGTTCCCATCCGATTCCCCCCAGAGATGGGGGATGCTGCCCCTCTTGCACTGGTAAGAGCTGATGGCGAGGGACACAGTCCTGCTCTTTCTTCCCTTCGCCTCTTGCAGCCCCAAAGCTATTTGTTGTTCAGCCTCTCCTACAATCAGCTTTTGGAGTCACCTAGAAGGCTGATTCTGATTGGAGGTTCAGGGGTGAGGCAACTCTGCCAAGCTCCTTGTGCTGCTGCTACTGCTGCTCTGCAATCTCACACTGAGAAACACTTTTCGATGTTGAAGTACTCTTCAAGGAGGACCAGTCATCAGGCCACTCTTCTTGACTGGTCTGCTTCCCTCCCTCCCTTCATTCCTTCCTCCTTCCCTCCCTCTGTCTTTCTCTTCCTTCCTTCTTTCCTTCCTTCTTTTCTTTCTCTCTTTCTTTCATTAGTCCACACCCATCCTGTTTTCTCCTTCCCCTGTCCTACCTGCCCATGATTCACTAAAGGACAGTCATTCTGCCTTCCTTCCACAGGCTGGGGCTGGGCCTTTGTCCTTGCCTAGTATGTATGAGGTAGGTCCTGATTCAACCTGCACCACCGTAAAAACAAAAGTCTTTCCAGGATTTGGCAAGGAAGGAAGCGCCTGCACTGTTTCTGAGAGATCATTCATGTTTTTCACTGTGTTCCACCTATGTACTGGGCCCTGATGGAAAGAACTGAGTTCTCTTCATAACTAAGATTTCGGATCCTTTCAGGTCTCCTGCTGGGTACATAGTGGATATTTCCATTTTATGGTGAAAATAGCTGAGTTGCCGAGAGGCAAGGTGATATGGGCAGGGTTACTTGGGTAAACGGAGCTGGAATTCTAGGTTTGGGAGCTAACCCATCCTTTGAGAAGGGGATAAAATGGTGCTTTCTCAAGACACACTCAAATGGACGCTCTTAGAGACACTGCAGCCAATCTTGGCGTGTGTGTCCTGTGTGGTTTCCCTGGGGTCTGAGAACCACCCAGTTCAAGGGACCTCTGTCTGTTACTGCTGAGGCATCCAGGGTGGGGAATGAAGGCTCCAGAGGTATTACGCCTGGAAAAGTAGAGACCTCGAGTTTCCTCCTCTTTGAGGAGGCTGTTGTCTCCACCTCCTGTTTGTCTTTCAAAGGCTGCTTTCACAGTGGCGCCTTCCGAGCAGAAGGGGATGTGTTTTCACCTCCTGAGGAGAACTGCACTGTGTGTGTCTGTCTGGTAAGCCACCGGAGATCCCCACCACATGTTTGTGTAACCTTTGGGGGGTTGTCAGGGAGGAACAGACCGGATGTTGAAGGTGAACTCATTGGAAGAGAACTTGCTTCAGGGCTTTGGGTCCAAAACTATTGAGAACTTGAGAAGGTTGTAGAAGTATCCAATGGACTTGGGAGGCATCTGCCATGCATGAGAGAGCCAGGGCAGAACAGGGTCCATCTGTTTGGGAAGGGGAAGGATGGAACTCTCTCAGGAACTTCCCCAGAGAGGCTGTATTCTCCAGGCAAAATATTTACTACGGCAGTGGAAGGGTCCACACGAGGAGAGAGTGGCCTCATTAAACTCCCTGGCCTTCTTGAGTATTTTTTCTTGTGGCAAGTTTACACCTCAAAGTGCCAGATGCTGCCTGCATGCATTTTATTCTGAGCACCCACTGTGTGTCAGGTACAGTCTTGGTGTCCTTCCTCTGTCTCTCTCTCACTCTCTCGTTGGTTTTTCAAGACAGAGTTTCTCTGTGTAGCCTTGGCTCTCCTGGACTTGCCTTTTAGAATAGGCTGATGTCAAACTCACAGAGATCTGCCTGCCTCTGCCTCCCTAAGTGCTGGGATCTTCCTCTGTTTCTTAATCAGAGGTTCCCAGCAAACACAGGGTGGGTGATGCTGTCCTGGATCTACAGATTCAAAGATGAAGGCTGGCAGCTGGTAGAGCTGGGTTTTGAACCAAGCTCTGTTACAGGTGTTGACTGCTAATGTTTGTTACCACACTCTGGCTATCTTTAAACACAACTCCTGGGCTGGCCACATAGAATGCCAGTAGTATTCACCTAGCTCTTCCTGTGTGCTAAGCATGCAGAGAATAGGAATTTATGTGCATTTTCCCAATTTTATGTAGTGAGATGGACTCTGAGCCCACCCATGTTAGAAGCTCCTGTCCTTTGCCTAAAATCTTGTAAGTGGATGTGTAGACAGTGGATCTCAGGTCTAGATGCCTCCATTGTTGGAGACTTTTTAATTTTAACTTTGAAATTATTTTTAGAAATGTATTTTATGCTGAGTATGGCGGTACCTTTAATCCCAGCACTTGGGAGGCAGAGGTAAACACATCTCTTTGAGTTTGAGACCAGCCTGGTCTGTGTTGAGTCCCAGGTCAGGTCAGTTAATGCTGGATAGCGAGATTCTTTCTCAAAAACAAAAACCAAACCAAACCGAAACAAAACAACAAACAACCCCTCCCAAACCAACCAACAAAAAACAAAACAAAGCACTTTCTTATTCTTACCTTTTAATTACTTCTTTTGAAAGATTTATTGGTGTGTTTTCATGTCGCTGAGTGTTTTGCCTACATGTCTGTCCCTGTATTACTTGTGTGCCTGCTGCCAGAAGAGAGAGCATGTGCCCTGGACCTGGCATTTCAGATGGCCGTGATGCCCTGTGGATGCTGGGATCTGAATCTGCTTCTTCTGCAGAAGCAGGAAGAGCTCTCAAACGCTGAGCCATTTCCCCAGCCCCATCGTTATTTTATGTCTATGCATGCAGAGGTGCTCACAAGGGCCAGAAGAAGGCATCAAATCTCTTGAGCTATTGTGAGCTGCCTGATGTGGGTTCTAGGAACCAAACTTCTGTTCCTCCAAAGAGTAGAAAGTGTTTTTAACCACAGATCCATCTCTCCAGCTCCTAACTTGAAACTTATTTATTTATTTTTGTGGAAAAAAAAATAATCTCATTAGGTAATCCTGGCTGGCCTGAAACTTGCAATGTAGACCAGGCTGGCCTCAAGCTCACAGAGATCTGCCTGCTTCTGCCTCCGAAGTGCTGATATTAAAGAGATGGTGGGTGGTGAATCTTGGTCCCATTCTTGTCCCTTGTACCCTCTTTTGCCTCCTCAGGCTGGAAACGTTTCTTGCATCTCCCCGGAGTGTCCCCCCGGTTCCTGCAAGGCTTCCCCACAGTCAGATTGCTGTACATGTGTCCCAGGTAGGTGACCTGGGAACTTTTGTTGTTTGGTGTTCAGAAGAGAAATGCTTTTGGAGTGTGTATTGAGGCAGGAGAGGGAAGACCTACTTCTGTTCTAGAAGATCGAGTAGAGTAATAAATCCCAATACTCATTTTTAGTGTCTTCTCTGTGTACTTTGGCCAGACTATGCTCATGGTCTGGCCTTCTATTCAAGATGTGCCTCTATGGCACATCTTGAGTGTATAGGCAGAGGGCCTGTGAGCCCAATCCTGGCACTGATCTGTCCCTGGGTGTGGCAGAAATCTCTATAAACCTACTGTGACATTACAGCGTGGTTTCTACTGGGTGGTGGTTGTACTCGCCTTTAATCCCAGCATTCAGGAGGCAGAGGCAGGTAGATTCCTGAGTCTGAGATCAGCCTGGTCTACATAGTATGTTCCAGGACAGTTAGGGCTACACACAGAGAAACCCTGTCTCGAAAAACAAAAATAAACAAAAAAAGAACATATTTTTCTAGGACTGTTGGAAAACCCTGGTCTTTCTGGTAACCAGGGTAACCAGGCTCCACGGAAGTAAGGCTGCTACAGTGGGGGACAGGGTCTCACTGTGTAGCTTTGGCTGTCCTGGAACTCACTACGTAGATCAATTTGGCATTGAACTCACAGAGCTTTGCCTGCCTCTGCCTTCCTAATGCTGGGACACAGGCTTGAGACATCATGTCTGGCTTTGTTTTGTCTTGTTTTTTAAGTTCTTTCTGTATAGTCAGGGTGAAACCTGTGAGGTGGGAACTGTCAGCACCCTTGCCCGGTGAAGGGCATATAGCTTCAAGAGCTGTCAGGTTTGAGATGCATAGCTGGAACCCACAACAGCCTGAGTAGATAGATGCTTTGCCAGGCTTTGGGGCTGGTTTTACCGTAAGGAGGATCTTCAGATGATCTCTGTCCAGTGTCTGGGACAGCTCCCCTTGAGTTTCTTTCTCTGAGGCTGTTTGGGGACCCCCTGCCTCTTGGGTAATGGCCTCTTCCGCACATTTTTTTTTTTTTAGGTTGTAATTGTGTGTAAACCTGTGATTTGGAGGCTGACAAGCACTCTGAGTTCTGGCAAGGGGCAGCTTCCCTGACCATCTGTCCACTCTTCTCGATGCCCCGTCCAGAAAGCCCTGAGCCCTTTTGCCTTTGTCTCCTGCAGGGAGATGCTATTTCCATGGCCGGTGGTACACGGACGGGGCTGTGTTCAGTGGGGGTGGTGACGATTGCACCACGTGCGTCTGCCGGGTACGGTGTGAGGCTCCTGCACCTGTTGACTCAGTGGAAGATGGGAAGGAAGTTGGGTGGGCAGCAGAGGAATTCATCCAGGATGCTTTTGCCACGGAGAAGGTAACCTGCCGTGCAACAAACGGGAGAGACTGAAGCAGCAGTCACTGTAGGAATCTCCCATGCCCTGCTACAGTCTCCATGAAATCCAGTTGTCTTCAGCTCTGTATTGGTAGAGTACTTACTGTGGTCTGGGGACACACACCTTCAGCCTAGAAGACTGTCAGCTCCCTCTCACTGGCAGCCTATGGCCTAGGTGGGCATGACTGGGCACAGGGTCCTCAAGCCTTCTTGGGAGGAGAGAGGGACAGTGCAGACCTGAGGGGTGACCAGGACCAGTCACGTGCTGAGGGTGCAGCGACTTCTGCTTGGAGCAGAGAAGAATGGAGGCAGGTGTGCTTCTCAGGAGTGCGTCTTGGGAGGGGTCCCTGGAAACAGGCTGGGAGGTGTGATCTTTATATAGTAGTTTATCAGCTCCTGAGTGCCCTCAGGAGAAATGAGCCAGGGAAGTAGTAGAGGGCAGAGAGGATGCCGGGAAGACACACACCTTCCGCTCATGGGCAGCTTTGCTCTGTGAATGGTGTCACAGAGGATGCTAGTCTAGAGGAGGGTGCTGGGCTCTCAAAGCAGTGCACCAGGCAATGTGCACAGGGACCAAGCACCCTTGCTGTCTCAGGAGGATATCTGTGTCTGACTGGTGGGAAGGGCTCCCGGACAGCAGGCACTGTGGACTAGGCTACGCTGCAAAGGCTAGGGGGTGGTGGAGTGGCAAGATGAACTTGATGCCTGGAATAATTTCCCAGCTATGGAGCAGAGTAGATTAGAGGGATGGGAGTGGAGGCTAGTAGGAGGGGGTCTGGATGGAACCAGGGTTAAGAGAGAAGGCAGAGATGACAGAGACCCAGCTAGGGCAGGAGGAACACTGCAGGACCTTCTTTCGGCACCCTGAAAGGACTCACCCTTCTCTGCTCTTCTGTCCCCCTGGGCATTTGTCACTTTTACTTGAGGGTTTGAAGGATAGCTGCCCAGCAGCCTTCTCTTCAGCCCTACGCAGTCCAGGGCTGGGAGCCACCTTCACTGATTCATGCTCTTGCCCCTCTTCCAGAACGGGGAGATAGAGTGCTCCTTCACACCATGTCCAGAACTGGAGTGCCCCCGAGCGGAATGGTGGCTGGGCCCAGGACAATGCTGTTTTACCTGTCGGGAGCCCACGCCCACCACAGGTGAGGTCTGGCTGCATGGCCCCCAAGGGCTCCGGCGCACTTGGGCTGATGGTGTGCGTATGTTAGTAGTATGAGCTTGTGTATTTTACATATGAGCATTGTGTGTGAGTTGTGACTGTGTGTGTCCTCGGAAGCGTGCTTTATATGCATGGACCTGTAGGTGTGTATAGCTGTATATGCCTTTAAGTGTCGGCGTATGAATGATATCTGTGTATGAATGTGCCTGTGTTTTATATAATAAAGCTTCAAATGCTCATCTCTGTATGTTTGTGCCAGTTTCCTGTCATGTGTGTACGTAATATGATGTGTATGTTTTTGTGCAAACGAATGTCTGTGTTTGACCTGTGTAAATGTGTGTGACTCTCTTGTCTGGGAGTGTGTCTGTTTGAGAGTGTGACTGTGTGTGTGTGATGTATGTATATGCATTTCTATATAATGCAAGTATACATTTGTATTTTGTGTGTGTGGGGGGGTTGTATCTTGTCAGCAGGAGTTTGTGTGTACCTAAGTATGTGACTGAGCATAGGCCATCTTTTTTGGGAATGTATGTTTGCCTGTCTGTTATGTTTGTGTAAAAGTTTGCACACACTTAGTTTTTAAGCTGGAGCTCATTGTACAGCATGGGCCAGCTGGACACTCACTGTGTAGACCAGGCTAGCCTGGAACTCACAGAGATCTGCCTGCCTCTGCCTCCTGCTGGGATTAACGGCTCGCACTGTCACAGCCAGCTTTAAAGTATGCATACTTTGTGTGTGTGCTTGGTGTGATGTGTTGTATCTGTGAATGTTTCGTCTTCAGAAGCGCAGTGCTGTAGTTCTGGGCAGGAGCATTCCCACCTACTGTGCGTCTTTTGTGCTGTTGTAGCTCGGTGAGCATGCCTTACCACTGAGCTACATCCCCGTCTCTCTGCCAAGTGTCTTTTCCCTTTGCTCCCTCTCCTGCCAGGCTGCTCTCTCGATGACAACGGGGTTGAGTTTCCGATTGGACAGATCTGGTCACCTGGTGATCCCTGTGAGTTATGCATCTGCCAGGTGACTGACAGCCTGCTCTCCTTCGGCTGCTTTCCGGGGCTGTCCCATCTGCCTCCCTCCTAGGCAGGGTTGGGACCCACTTGTCCTGCTTTCAGCAGAGGACAGAGGACAGGAGAGCTTGGTGGCTGCCTTAGATGCTGTGGTTGACTCTGCTTGGGCAGGGAGCTGCTGCCGTGAGGGTCTGCCTTGGGCCTCAGGAGGCCTCAGAGACTGTAGCCTGGGGTGTGGCCAGCTTAGGTAGCTAGGGTGCCATTTCTTTGTCATGGGATGTTTCATCCTGACCTGCACCTCATTAGAGCTAATTAAGAGTGTTCACTTGAAAATCAAATATGGCTACTTACGAAGAAACTACACAATGCTTCCCTTTCCACTGTGAGTGTTTCGGTCCCTGAGGGCTTTATTCCTCCAAATAAAGCAGGGTGGGGGGTAGGGTGTCATTAGGGGACCCCTCTCAGTCACACAGGATCTCCAGGCTCTACACCTTAATCTGCAGATGGTTGATGTTTAGGGTGCTTTGTGAGAAGCTGGCCTGAGCATGTTTGCTGTAGTTAGATAAAGAGTAAAAGCTGCCTGCTGTTGAGGCTCTCCTTCATAACTGATCCTGGTATTTGTTTTACAAGAGAGCGAAATAAGAGGCCATAAACGTTCAAACTCTTAAGAAGAGGGGGGAGAAAGAGAGAAAAGGAAGAAACCTCATCTGGCATTTTGGTCTTCTGAAATAGGCATTTCCGGTGGAATAGTTTTCTATAAAAATAGGATTTTATTGTTCTCCATAGGTTTGGGGTGAGCCAGGGTTCCAGGGAAATGCTGAGAAGAATGTGGGGGGGGAGATGGTATGGCCTTGGCTGCCGCTGAGGGGTAGGGTAGGAAGCAGAGGAGACACACTCCCAGCTCTGACTTCCCTCTCCTGAGATAGGTGAAACCTTCTGGAAGATTCCATCACCTGTGCTAAGCAGTGCTGACTGTCACGGGGGAGGGGTGGGGACGGCCCACCACTCCCCAGCCTCATCCTGGCATCCTTGAGGGCAAGCCACAGACAGTGGGCGGGTTATCTTTCCTCTGGTGTAGGGAGGCAGGCCCTGCTGCCCCAAGCCTTGGTGAAGCTCCTTCTTCCTGTAGGCAGATGGCTCTGTGAGCTGTAAAAGGACAGACTGCGTGGACTCTTGCCCTCACCCCATCCGGATCCCTGGACAGTGCTGTCCTGACTGTTCAGCAGGTAACCTCTGCCAGGCCCCACCTCACCTGTCCAGGGCTCCTGGAGTTCCTGCCTGCTTTGCCTCTGGCCCCTCTGCACTGAGCACCCCACTGGAACCTTATCTCCCTCACTCTCCCAGCAACCCATAGCCCAGAGATATAAAGCAGCTTGCCTGAGGCTAAACTCTCGGGAACACATAGGAACCAGACATGAAAAACTGGGCCAGTGAGAGGAAACACAAATAAGGATATATACATATATATATATATATACATATATATATACACATACACACACATATATATACATACACATATATACACATATATATTCATATACATACACATATATACATATATATATGTATATATATATATTCATTCCACTGTTCCAAAGTTTGTCATAGAAAAGCTGTGGAGCAAGAATACATTTAAAAAGGCCCATCTCTGTTTGTGACATGCACACCTTTTGAAATATTTATGTCATGGGAGGCTTTTTTTTTTTAATCTTTCCCTAAGGGCTGGGCTTGTTGGCACAGGCCTGTAACCCCCAGCACTTGGGAGAAAGAGACAGGAGGATCAAGTCTGGGCCAGATAGCAAGATTCAATCTCAAAAAATAATATAAGATAAAATAAAGCCAGCCATATTATGTTGAAGGGTGTAGCACAGAGCATGAGACTCTAAGTGCAAAGAAACAAACAACAACAAAACAGGTAAAATAAAGTTAAAATAATTTTCTACTGTCTCACCTGCTTTTATTATATATATATATATGTATATATGTGTGTGTATGTGTATATACATACACACATATGTATATACATATATGTATATAAATCACTTTCATTCCTGTTTGAGTCAAGGTCTCACGATATAACCCAGGTTGGTCTAGAATCAGCTTTTAAGCCTAGGATGTTCTGGAATTCCATGCCCCTGCCTCAGCTCTTGAATTCACCAGCTTGGGCCACCATGTGCCTTTGTACTTACCAGTATGTGAACAATTTCATCAAAGTTGAGTCTTTGGGAACAACAGGAATGGGAGATACAGGGTCGGGGTCGGGAGAGATAGGACTGGTCGGGATAGGTGGAGTTTATCATTGACAGGAGAGGGGCAGAAACCTTACGTGTCCCCAGCTCTACCTTGAGCCTCACGGCCCACCTGCTGTTTCACTCCCAGGGTCTTCAGCATACACCTCCCCCATTTGAAGACACTGAAGCAAGACCCTAATGTCTTCTTTGCTCAATCCAGCTATAGAAAGCAACCAGCACCCACTCCAAGGATGCGTATCGCTTGCCTAACCTCTGAGCTGCCTGGATAGGTGCTCAGCCTGACCCTTGCTTCCCAGATAAACTTCCAACCTTTGCCCTAGCCAGGCACCTGGCCATGACCAGCCACCCCTCTGGCTGCTGCTCACCACATGTTCTGTTTGGCAGGCTGCACCTACACAGGCAGAATCTTCTACAACAACGAGACCTTTCCATCAGTGCTCGACCCCTGTCTGAGCTGCATCTGCCTGGTACGCACCACCCAGCATCAGCTCCTGAACCCTGAAGAAGGGTCACCTACAGTCCTGCCAAAAGCCATCTCCCTACGGCCTGTCTAGCATGATTTTTTTTTAAATTCAAGACAGAGTTTTTTTTGTTGTTGTTGTTGTTTTTTTTGTGTGTGTGTGTAGCCCTGGCCATCATGGAACTCACTCTGTACACCAGGCTGGCCTCAACTCGCAGAGATCCATCTGCCTCTGTCTCCTGAGTGCTGGGATTAAAGGCGAGTACCACTACTGCCTGGCCCTAACACAATTCTTTAGCCAGGGTCAGGGAATCATTTGGAAACTCTTGCTGGTCCAGAATCCCTGCTTCTGGGTTGCTGAACTCAATGAATCTCATTTCTAGATGTGAGAACTAGCCAGCAGAGACCAAGTCATTTGCTTATGACTTCATGGCTAGTTAATGGGCCAGGCACTGAGCTTAGTATACACACTCTTGGATCCATACTTACCCTCCAGAGCCAGCCCACCACTCGATCTAAAAAGCGTGTTAGGTTAGCGCATACTGAATTTTCGTATTTGGAAAATGAAGGACATAAGTCTCATCTCTTACCATGCTAATAAGGTTAATGCTTGGTAAGAGCTGCTGAGTGCACTGCAGTGTATCTTTGGTGTGTATATAAACCTCAGCCCCAGTTGTGTGTGAAAGGGGACAAGGTCAATACATGGATTGAGAAATGCAGGTTAAATATCTCTGTGACCCCCGAGTGACCCGCTACCCACTGGCCCTGTATATTCTCAGCCACGTGCTTTGAGATATGTTGCTTCTAAGTCCCTTTTCCTTGGTTTCTTTGCTTTTCTTATGATGCTGGGGATGGAATCTAGGGCCGTGTACCACTGAGCCGCACCCCTCTCTCCCTGCTGAGTTTATCTGAATAATTCTGCATTTGTTCAAGGGGTCACTATTGTCAGGTGACCTTGTGGATCAAGTCAGACCTTGTTCTTGAGAAGGCAGGAAGGACCCTAACGGGGAAAATGTTACCCTCTACCTCCATCCTACCGTGGATGGCCAATGCTGCTGTCTAGATGGGCCCACCTTGCTGTGTGCCCTGTGCCTTCCCTAACATCGTACTAGCTGTCCTCAGTGAGGGACCATGTGTGTTCTGCGTCCTCCAGCTGGGCTCGGTGGCCTGTTCGCCTGTGGACTGTCCCATTACCTGTACCTACCCCTTCCATCCAGATGGCGAGTGTTGCCCTGTATGCCACGGTGAGTAGGAGAGGCCACCCAGGTCCCAGTCTCCTAGGGAGTCCTGGATCTCATTGTTCTGCCTCCTCTGTCTCTGCAGACTGTAACTTCGAAGGGAGAAAGGTGATGAACGGTCAGGTGTTCGCCTTAGATGATGAGCCCTGTACCCGGTGCATCTGCCAGGTGAGCTGGCCTTGAGGGCCTGGGACTGCCAGCCAGACCTGCATGTCACACATGGGACCCCGAGCTAATGTACCCATCTTTCTGCCATTCACATTTCACGAACTGTCAGAGTACCTTTGCCTCTGGCCACTCATCCCTCTTTGGAAGTTCAGATGAAGGTGTCTTGCCATGGTTGGCATTCCCCGTTATCCAGACCAGGGCCCAGGTATTTGGGCCTCTACCCAGCACTTTTCTGTGTGTCCCACTGTTGGCAGAAGAGGCCCTGGAGGGCTCTGCCACAGATGGGCGGGGAACTCTGGGCTTCCTCATATGTGTCTTTCTGCTTCTTCAGCTGGGAGAGGTGAGCTGTGAGAAGATGCCCTGCCAGCCAGTGTGTACCGACCCCTCCTGCCCAGGTAAGCAGGCCCTGATCCTGAGCTTTCCTTACCACCTTCCATTGCAAAACTACTCAGAAACATAGGCTTTAGAAGAGGTTGCCAAGGAGGCCTAGGCTCAGACAGATTTGCTGAAGGTCACACAGTTGTGGTTGGGCTACAGGTTCTGGGCTGCTGTTATGAAATACCACAATGTATTGTGTTGCCTGCCCCGCCCCCACCCTTTTTTTCACTTTTGTGTTGTGCTATGGATCAGAGTCCATAAAGCATAGCTAGTGCTGCACCCTGAGCCACCCACAGCCTGGTCCACCTCCTCACCTTTTTTTTTTTTTTTTTTGAGACAGGAGTTGTATGTTGCCGAGGCTGGCCTTAAACTCTTGATTTAAGCAGTCCTCCTGCTTCAGCCTTTTGAGCGCTGAGACTACAGTCATGCGCCACCAGCCTTGGCTAGTCCACGTGGTTCTTTATTGCGCAGTTGCAAACAGGACCCAGCTATCTGCTGGGTAGCTCTGAAGTCTCGATGTGGACCGCAGCTGTTCAGGAAAGCTCCCCATTATCTGTGAGACCTCAAATGTGTCTGGGACTGTGGATGGACCTGAATGCTGCATGAAGGCACTGTCAACCAACAACAGGGAGGTTCCTAAGTGACTAACCGACCGGTAGCATAGACAGTATGGACACAGTGGACAAAGTGTGAGTCACAGCATGGGCAAGCCGAGGTGGGATGGATCTCATTCTGCTACTCATCATGGCACACAATTTAAAATATGCGAGTTGTTTATTTCTGAAACTTTCTATTTACTACTAGAGAACAGCGATTGATCATGACAACTGAAGTGGCAGAGAACAAAACTTTGGTTAAGGGGTGGGGGAGGCTATCATATTCTTTTGAGGGGGTTTTCCTCTCTCCTACCTTCCCAGTTCATTGAGTTCCCTCCCTCCCTCCCTATATCCCTCAATTCTTTCTTTCCTTGTATTCCTATTTCCCTGGGCCTCCTTTCTTCCCTTCCTCTGTGTTTCTTTCTCTCTCTTCCATACACCTGTAATGGATCTCCTGTGGAAAATTTTGTGATTTTTTTTTTCCAAATCTTGTGGGTTGTGCCAAGACCAGGTGATTGGTAGTGGAGGCAGCTGGGTCAGAGAGTGTCATGGGTGTCTCAGGTGTCTCAGGACACATTACCATACCCTGGTCCTGAAGGAGGAAGCACAGTGATGCAGATGGCTTCCAGGGTCTTCACAACTGTTTAGAATTTTATTTTTTCCAGTTTACTCCGTGCATAGATGTGTCTTCTTTCTATGTTTTCAACTTCTAGAAAGATGGCAGATTTTCCCACTGTTTTATGGCTAACATTGCTTCCTGGGAAATGTCTGTTTCATATCTTTGGCCTCCAGAGGACACGCCAAAATGTTGTCTGCTCTGGGAAGGTAAAGGGCTGGGTACCACTGGAGACACAGTATAAAGGTATTGTGCCCCCAGCCTTCCAGAAACTCTTTTGCCAGCACACCAGACAGCCACTGAGCAGACACCCATTGAGCAATTCAACTGGAATGCTTAGGCAGGGCCTGGTGTTATCTCTGTTTTCTCTGTTTTCCTGATGGGGTGGTAGAGCTTCAGGGAAGAAAGTTGTTTCTTTGTTTTTTGACTGTCTTGGACTCTCTTTGTAGACTTTGGTTTTTGGGTTTGTTTTGAGACATGGTTTTTCTGTGAAGCCTTGGCTGTCCTGGACTCACTTTGTAGACCAGGCTGGCCTCAGACTCACAGAGGTCCACCTGCCTCTGCCTCCCTGAGGGCTGGGACTATAAGCACCACTGTGCCTGGCTTGAGAAGGACATTTTAAATTGGTGGCTCTAGATTCTCTCTTTCCTTAGCCTTTGCTCCGTGGCATTTCTCCATGTCGGGGCACTAAGACCCAAAGAGGACACATGCTGAGCCAGCTTCTCTTCCCAGAACACGCTGTCTCAGGTCTGGGACACCAGAGCTCACCACACCCCTGTTCCCACTCATAGCTTTCTGTGAAAGGAGTGATCACTGTGTCATTGGAAGAGAATGGGAATTGCTTCCATTTGATAACTAAAAATAACACAGGGGAGCCAGGCGGCGGCGGTGGCGGCAACATTGGGGCACACCTTTAATCCCAGTGCTCAGGAGGGAGAAGCAGGTGGATCTTTGTGAGGCAGCCTGGTCTACAGGGTGAGTTCCAGGACAGCCAAGGCTACACAGGGAAACCCTGTCTCAAAAAACCAAAGCCAAAACAAACAAACAAAGCCAAAAAACCAACCAACCAAAAAACCCACAAGGGACGGGTGAGATGGTTCAGCGTGTGTAAAGGCACTTGCCTCAAAGCCTGATGCTACAAGTTTGGTCCCCAGAGAACACATGGTGGAAGGAAAAAACTGAATCTTGCCAGTTGTCCTCTGACTTCTACATGTGTGCTGAGGGCCACACATAAACACACCCACACTACATCTCATCACACCATACTCCACAATGTGATTAAAAATAATAATAAAAGTAACGATTTCCTTCGGAGACAATGTGCCAGCCAGGCGACACATTTAAAGCTTGTGATTTTTAGCTATGCGATGCTGCCCTCTGGAGGACTTTCACAGTATAGCAGCAGGTACAGCAGCATCCACCCCGCGGCAGGGTGAACTTTTGTGTATTTGTTTGTTTTTTGACACAGAGTTTCTTTGTGTAGCCTTGGATGTCCGGGACTTGCTTTGTAGACCAGGCTGACCTGGAACTCAGAGTGAGACCTCTTCCCCTGCTTTCCCCAGTGCTGGCATTACAGGTGTGCGCCATCAGGCCTGGCTAGGTGAAGCTTTCTTAATATTCTTTCCTCCTTCCCTTTTCACTGGATATTTTCTTTTTGCTTAGCTTCCTTTCCTCCTGTGGACTACACACCCTTACAATATGAGGAAAGGTGGTAGTCTGAGAGTGTTATTCATTCATTCAGTGTTCACTGCACTTGTCTAGTACATTCATTCTCCAGTGTCACGTACATTAGTTATTGTGGTTCATGCCTATAATATTAAAGCAGGAGGATTAAAAGTTTGAATTTGATGGACTTTAATTCCAGCAGGCAGGCAGATATCTATGAGTTCAAGGCCAGCCTGGTCTCTTCTCTAAGTTTCCAGGACAGCCAAGTCACCTTTGGCTATATGGAATATTGCTTCAAATTAAAAAAAAAAGATTGTCTATTTTTAGATAGCTTTGGGCTTATGGCAAAATTTAGTGGAACATACAACATTCCTGTTCCACATATCCATTTCCCTACAGCAACACCCCACAGCAGAGTGATATACATATTGTCATTGGTGTCATCTATTTTTAAAAAACAGATTGCCTATTTTTATATAGCTTTAGGCTCATAGCAAAATTGAGTGGAACAGATAATATGGATTCCACATATCCATTTTCCCCACTAGCAACACCCCACAGCAGAGTGATATACATATTGTCATTGGTGCACCCAAGGTAATTGGTCATTGATACCTGCAGTCTACGGCTGGCATGAGGGTTTAGGCTAAGACATCCTCTGCAGTCTTGCATCTGGCCCCCAGTCTTTTGGGATGCCCATTTTTTCAAGTTGGAAAACAGAGGCCCAGGATTATACTCTCTCTTTCCTTATCCTTTGCTCTTTGGGTGCTCCTCTAGGAGGGGAAAAGCAAGACCTAAAGAGGAGACATTTTCCAAAAATCACACCACAAGTTCCTGGGAGAGCGACTTTAGTGAACTGCCTGCTTCCATTCATGGTCTCTTTTCAGCCTGCCATCCATGAAGGTTGGAGGCAGCGCATGATGGGCCTCACAGGTGTGCTGAGTTCCCTTCTGGGGATGGAGTATGGCATCCATCCCTAGAACAGATTTAAACTAGAATGAACCTCTGTGACTCAGTTTCCCTCCTCTGTCTAGATTCCCTGTTTCCTCCGGAAGAAAAGCAACAACCCTCCCTTCACGGAGACCTTGTCAAAGCTGCTCGGAGCCCCCGTGGAGACGTGGAGGTCCCTGTCAATTGTCGCTCCTGCCGAGGGTCCCCATCGGCATCACCTGCAAGGCCCATGTTCCAGCTCCTGCAGCTTATTCTAAGAACAAACCTGTCTAATGTACAGACTGCATCCCCAGGCCTGCCAGCAGCCCAGACCTCACCCTCACCCCTGTTGGAGCCAGAGGGCCTATTTGTTGGGGATCCCGGTGCCTCCCAGCCTCTTGAGCCCTCAGTAGAGTCTTTTGTCTCTCCTGGACCCTCCATTGTACCTCCAACCATTTCAGGGACTTCTTGGTCACCTATCACCCCAGAGAACTCTTCCTCAACCTTTGGGGCTCCAGTAGCATTCCAGTGGCCCCCGTCTGCCACCCACTTGACTGAGACAAAAGCACCTTCAACAACTAATCCTGATCTCTCAGAGACCTTCATCACCCCCTCAAGGCCTCAGAGACTCTCTCCAGCTCTCCAGAACGCTTCCAACCCTGTTCCCCAAGAGCCCACAATAGACACCTCAGAGAAGGAAGAGCCTACCACCTGAGTGGATACCATGCAGGGGACATGCCAGACGGAGCTCTCTGTCAATGGCCTTGTGTGTTTGAGCCCCCGGGTAAACCCAGTCAGGTGCAGAGAAGATCTTAGAGTGCGATGGTCTATCCATAAACCAAGGAGAAAAGCGGCAGAGGAAACAGCCCAAACGCCCCCTTACTTTAGACTTTTAGCCTCCAGAATTGTGAGAATGTAAATTTCTGTTTAGCCCCAACCTTGTCTGCAGTATTGGTTCCAGGGGCCCTGGTACATGAAGTCAGCAGTGCCCACTCTTACTCAGACAGAGAGCCATGCCTAGTGTGTTCCTGTCACTGCACACTCTGGACACTGATGTCATACAACAACATCTCTGTCATTATGCTTTGTTTTCAATGCAGATTTCATGTAATGTTCATTCCAAGATGTGTTCAGAACATGCATTATGTCCCCATCTCTAATTTAAACACTATGCTGCTAACTCTCTTTCCTCTCAAATTCACAGTCCAGGGCAGGGGACAGTTGCTCAGAAAGCAAATGCACTTTAGAGTGTGAAATGGGGACGTCAAAGGACAGTGAGGGTGAGGGCAGGGACAGGTGAGGGAGGGCTGGAGCTTTCTCCCTTCTGTTTTCCGTGTAGACCACACTCAGCACTTTTATAGCACAAGATGACTTCTGGTTTCTAATTCTCTGTTTTTAGAATCTGGGTAGGAGTGGGGGGTTGCTTCCAATTTTTCCTGTTGTGTTTGTAGGTGCCCTGGGAAAATCATTAAGGTCAAAAAATAAATAAGTAAATAAATATATTTGCCACCGTGGGATTAATAGGTTTAGAGGTAGGGAGGTTGTAGGACAGTGGCTTTTCTTGCCAAGTAACCAGGCCAGAGGGCGGAGCCTGCGCCAATGTTTGTGTGTAGTGCCTAAGATGGTCAGCAGGTGTCAGCACTCAGCGATCCACACCGGTGGCTGTTTCTATGAAACACAATTAAATCCAGAAAGAACTCAGCAAAGGTAAGGTCTCCAGATCTTTATAAAGCAATGTAAATTAGGGCTTGGTGCCTCACACCTGTAATTGCAGACCTCCGAGAGCTGAGTTCAAGGCCAGTCTGGGCTACATGAAATCTTGTCTGGAAAAACAAAAAAAAAAAACAAGTTGTAGTGGCACATAGCTTTATCGCCAGCCCTTGGGAGGCAAAAGCAGGTGCATCTCTGAGTTCTAGGCCAGCCTGGTCTACACAGTGAGTTCCAGAAGAAGCCAGGTTTATGTTGAGAGTCCCTGACTCAGAAACAACAGCAACAACAATTCCCCCAAACAACAAACATCACCCTCCCCAAAATAACACCAAAAGCCAAACAAAGATGTTTAACTCTCCCTTCTCCCCAATTGTCTTAGTATTGGTCACTGGGCGGGGGCGGGCAGGGAGGAGTCTTCTCCAGAACCGCTGTCCTGGTTCACGCTGGGTGTCACCGCCTGTGTGACCTGTCAGGTTTAAATAGCAATAGCTCACGATGCTTCGTGGCAGGCTGAATTCTGAAGGCTGTATATTAGTTTGTTGTCTTCGAATACACACTGGAGGATAATAACATTTCCTCCCCTGTGATGGCCACCTGCTCTCATGGTGAGGAACCCTGGAAGTGGGAATGGGGGCCAAGGACAGATGACCTCTGGGACCACTGCAGGGAGGCGGGACACAGAACCGGGTGTCCCTTCTGGGTTGTGCACGCCATGTGTAGCCCAGAAACCCTTCCTCCCCCGACCTGGAAATTTCCTCAGGATCTTTCAGTGTCATCCCTCCTGGCTCTCTTAAGTCTCCACTGTACCGGTCCCTTCGATCTGTCTCTGTGACTCTAAGCGAGTTCCTAGGGTACACCACAGGCCTGACCTGCGGATGCCCAGTGACCATGGACCACATGAGCTGATGCTGAAGCAACAGCTTTCGTAGTGTGATGCATCAAAACAGGCCCCGATTGTTGCTTTATTCTGCTTGCTCCTTCTCTCTGCGTAGCCTCAGCCTTCGGGAAAAGCCATCCCAAATCAAACACACCCTTTTTTGTTTTTAAAAGATTTATTGAAGTGTTTTGCCTGCATGTATATACACCATGTATGTTTGTGGTGCTCATGGAGGTCAGAGGAAGACAATGGATCCTCAGGAACTGAAGTTACAGATGGTTATGAGCTACCATGTGGGTGCTGGGAACAAAACCCAGGTCCTCTGCCAGAGCAACAAGTGCTCTTAACTGCTGGGCCACCTCTCCAGGCTATAAGTATGTCAGATCTTGACAGTCTAAATCAAGTGTTCCAATGGCTGTGCCCAGAGAAGTTTGGGATGGCTCACCTGAAGTAACAGCCCTTTTTTTTTTTTTCATGGGAGAGGCAGGTGCTGGGGATTGAACCTGGTGCTTCGCTTATACCAGCCAAGTGGTCTACCACTGAGCTGTAGCCCCAGGCCCTTTACCTTTCTGTTTTTAAAGGTTTAATTTATATGTATGTCTTCATGTACATATGTGAGGGTACTAAGAGAGGTCAGGAGTAGGTATCGGGTCCCTTGGAGGTGGAATTCATTTGTTTTTGTGCTGGGCTCTGAATTCTGGTCCTCTGATAGAGCTGTAAGCGGAGCCATCTCTCCAGCTCCTCTTTTATCTCTTGGTTGGCTCTCACTAAGTTACCCAGGCAGACCTTGACCTCACTAGGTAGCCCAGGTAGGCCTTGAGCTTGTGTATCCTTCTGCTTCAGACTCTCCAGGCACTGAGATTACTGGCTTGTGTCATGAGGACCAACATCCAGAACCTGTTCTTAATTATCCTTTAAGCAACTTTCTGAGTGAGGAGGGGGATAGACACTGGAAGAGTCAGATCAAGCCCTCTTAGCTGTCTAGAACACCCTTTGTCATTGTTGTCAGTGACTACTCTCCATTTCAGCGCCGTGGTTCTAAAGGAAACCGCCAAGCACTGCAGGTCACAGACAAGAGCATCTGACCAAGCAGAGATGATCATGGCAGCTCTTTTACCTCTGCCCCAGATATTTGGTCCAGGATAGACACACCACTAATGGTGGACCAACCAGAGCCCTCTCTGCAACTCTGGGATTTTTTTTTTTCTTTTTAATCATCTGTGTCCTTCCTGCCCAGATACCTTCAGCTGTGACAGCCTGGGGCTGGTAGCAGCAAAGTCCTTGACCTCCAAAGACAAGAGAAAGAAGCTGAGAGGCAAAGAGGCTCAAAGGAAAGGAGAGCAAGGAGAGAAGGAGGAAACAGATGCTCTGACTTCTAGGCCTGTGGCTGTTATCTTCTGCACTTTTCTTATATCTGTCCTTAGTCTTTCTCTTCTTTCCTGCTGGCTGGACTTGGCTTCTCTTACCATGGGGACCACATGGTGGAGTCTTGCTCCTCATCATTCTGGCGACTGAGGCAGGAGGAGTGCTGAAAGTTGGAGATCTGCCTAGACTACAATAGTGAGTTCCAGGCTAGCCTGAGCTACAGACTGAGACCCTGTCTCAAAAACTAAACCAAACCCAAACTAACTCCAACATACCTCGACACGGAGAGAGCAGCCATTAGCATCCCTGGCTTTGTGAATGCAGTCTTTATTCCCTACCCAGAACAGGGCTTTGCAGAGCTCCCAAGATAGGAATGTCTTGTGAGCATTCAGGTCTGCGTTGGGGGTTGGGAATGCCTGGCTATTTCCTGAAGGAGGCCCAGCACTCAGGCAGCAGGAGCCAGACCAATCCTGTTATTTTCCCGATCGAACACGGTGAAATACAGCCTCAGGAAAACATCCCCCAGCACCCACATCTCAGGATCCGACGGGTCATCTAGGCCGCCCTCAAAGTTGCTACAGCACCTGTGTGGATGATCCTGGAAAAGACAGGTGAGCTCAGCGGGCAGCTGCTCAGTCTCTTCTTCTTCCCCTCCCCCAACCCTGGTTCAGCCACTCCCTCTGCAGAGCAGGCTTTCCCTTCTCCCCTCTGGGCAGCTTCAGTCACTGCTTCCTGGGCTGGCACACTCTCCTCCATGCCCCTTGTCTGCGGATCCATCTATCCCGGCTGCCTCTCTGAGTGGTCCCCCAGGTCCTATTTACATGAGGCCTCACATCTTTCCTCTGCAACCTGGGAAACATAGTGGTGCCACCATGCCCTGCTGAGCCCTCAAAATTTATGGGAGGAGGAAGGATGTCACGCTGGGTTTTGCTATTGTGTGGGCAGGCAGCGCTTGCCCAGCTGGGGAGGCGGGTGAGGTGGGTGGTGGGCGGTGGTGAGGAAAACAGCAGTACCTGTAATAGCACATCCTCACCACCAGGGTACGCCTTCCTCTTCCACAGAAGCCCAAACTTGATACTTCCTTCTAATTCCAAGGTTTGAAGACCAGCCCCACTGCAGGACTCTCACCTTTCTGACGTAGGCACTGGCTGGCACTGGGTAGGCAACGCCATCGATGGTGAAGACGATATCAGGTAGGGTGTCGATGGTGTCACACTTAAGGACGTACTGTAAAGATGGGGGCGGGGCTGGGGGTTAGTCCAGCCCCTACTGCAGTAGGGGATAACCCAGAGGGGGCCTCCCACATGACTCTTTACCTCGCCATCACCAGAGGCCTTGGCTCCGATGAGACTCTGGATGTTAAGGATCGAGTTTAGGGGGCCAGTCAGCAAGGAGGTACCTGTGTCCATAATACCTTGGCAGCCTCCAGCACAGGCGATGATCTCCCCACTCATGGAGATGCTGAGAGGCAGGGGCCAAAGAGGACACCAGGATTACTATACAGGACCACATTCCCATTCCCAGACTTCAGCCCTTCAGCTCTCCACACCCACACTCCTGCAGGGTCACTTTACCTTTTCTGGCTTTTTCACGGTTGTTTGTTTATTTAGAGTAAAGGCTCTGACCATGTTTTCTGAGCTGGTCCCCAATGTCTGAGCTCAAATGACCCCTCTGCTTTAGCTTCTCCAGGAGCTGGGACTACATTTGGTCCCAGCTCTGCTGTCTTTTTAGGTACTTTGTCTGTTTTGTTTGTTTCTTTGTTTTGAGACAAGGTCTTATGTAGCCCAGGCTGGCTCAAACTCATTTTCTTTCTTTTTTTAAAGATTTCTTTATTTTTATTATTTATGCAGTGTTTCTCCTGCCTGTGTACCTGCGTGCCAGAAGAGGGCACCAGATCTCACTCTAGATGGTTGTGAGCCACCATGTGGTTGCTGGGAATTGAACTCCAGTGCTCTTAACCTCTGAGCCATCTCTCCAGCCCTCACACTTGTTTTCTAGTCAAGGATGACTGCCTTGTGCCCCACCACACCTGGCTTATTTGATGCTGAGCTCAAGCCCAGGGTTTCCCACAGGCTAGGCAAGTCTGAGCCATCTCGACAGCACTGTCCTTGGGGTAATTAGGTGCGCTGATCTGCTTCTTGCCTCCGGGCCTTTTGCACAGGCCCCCTTGGTCTGGCTGGTTTCTAATCTCCCAAGTTCCAGCCTAATTGTCACCTTTTCCAGCTGCAGATTCCATTCATTCCTTCTCTCGGTTCCTTCCATTTTTTCCCTTATTCATTTCTAGCAAGGAGTGAGGTGGCAATTTGCTGTTTGCAGGACACCCTGGTTCACGGACACATACACTACTGGATGGCACCGTCACTGGGTGCCTCCCTCAAGGTGCCTCATACGGTGGCGCTCAGCATATGCATGTCTGAGAGAATAAATGAGTGAAAAAGACGAGGAACAACAAGGAACGATTGTGCCTGACCAGCTCCATAGCTCTGGAATGAAGGTAGGTCCCTGCGTTTACCACACGCTCCACAGCAGGGAGACAAGCAGCCATTTGCCACACAAGAGGCCACCTCTCCAGCAGACCGCCGCTGTGTTGACGTACCAGGCGGCACCCCAGGAAGCTCAGGCAGATGACCAGACTGCTGATGTCCCTGAAGGCTGCTTGGGCTTCTGTCTGGTGACTGTGCAGAGTCTGCTCAGTTTTCGTCCCCGTGTGCTCAGGTGTTTCAGGTCCCCAGGTGCCCGGCTCTGTTGTTCCTACCCCTAGCCTGCTGTGTGTCTGTATTTGTTGCTTTCAGGTCTGAGGATGGAGACTTGTCTCTGCTCCTCTCTATTCTCTGGTGTGATAATCTCACTTTCTCTGCTTTGGACAGGAAGCTCCAAGTCCTGGGCAAAGCAGGACGGTGGTCCTTCACTGTGACTCTGTTCAGTCCGATAGGACACCCTCCACCCCCATCTCCCTTTAGGGTTTTCAGACTATGTATCCCACCCATCCAGGCTCTGCATGGGCCTTTTCCAGAGACTCCTGCCCATCCAGATCTGTAGACACCCTGTCCTTTGTTTAGCATTCTAGATCCAGGCCTGACCACCTTCTCTGGCTGTGGTTCTGCTGAGGAGACCTGAGGGGTTATACACATGGCTTTGAGGGGGTGTGTCTATGGTGCTGGAGACTGTATGTGTGTTTCCGTGGTTGTGCATGTCATGTGCAGGCTTCTATTTTTGTGTGACTGTCTTGTGACTCCACGTGTCAGTGACCTTGTGTGTGGTTGTGTGTATAGGTGCCATCATGCATGGGCATGGATTGGTGTTACTTCATTTGTGTGTTTGTGTGTGTGTGCACGTGTGTGCAGGTGTTGGAGGCAGCATCCAGGGGCAAGAATCAGCCAGGCGCTTACCTGTCCACAGCTAACTGCCAGTAGCTGGGCTTGGACACCGGCACCCAGTGAAGCTCCCCGTGGTAGTAGGAGGGGTCCACTCCGCCCAACATCAGCATGCTGCCTTTCTTATCCTTGCTGGAGGGGAGAGGGGGGGATGTGCTGACTGCTCGGTGGAGGTTAGTGGGCCGGGCCTCTTAGGCTTGGCAGTATACCTGATCCTGTCAGCACTGCCGGTGTGCCCATCCACACCCACACAGCTCTGCACAGCAGCCATCCTTAGGAGTTAAGGCAAGGAGGCCCATGGTACCTGCTCCAGGTCATGAGTGGCAAATCTGAGGTCCAAATGTGGATAATTGGCTCCAGAGCTGGGCTCTAGACACCCCACCATTCAGTGGAACATTTGGACCCCTCCGGAAACTAGAGCAACTTTATGGTTGAAAGATACTGCGTCCAAAGGGGTGTGACTTCTGCCTACCTAGATTGTCACTTTCCAGAATACTGAGGCCTGGGGTGCTTTCTAGCTCACACAAGGCTAGCTTCATCTCAGGGAGCCCTACCCCGACTTAAGGCCTGTTGGTTCTATCTACCTGGTACACTGCTGTCACAGACACAGTCGCCCCCTGAGGTCTCTCCCCCCTTTTCTGTACCCTCACACAAGCTCTGTACAGAGTGGTACTCAGTGCTTAGCGGGTACTTAATAAGAAGTAGTTGAATGAACAAATCATGGTGGAGAGGATTCAAGTGTTCCCGAGGGCCAGAGAGAAAATGAACCACTTGCGTTAAGCTAGAACTGCTTGGTCATGCTAGAGATCTGGGATGCCTGGAACTCAGGTTCTCGAAGAGCCCACAGCCATAGACACACCTGCCTCCCTCTCTCACATGTGGGATCAAAGCCCACGTTTGGCAGGGAAGAGGCAAGTATCAGCAGGGCATGTCACCTGTGCTTTGCTTTCTCCCTTGTCCTCCAAAGCTTTAGTCCACCAGGAATGTCAGTGTGGCTGAAGAGCTGATGGACGGGCCACCATCACGGGGAGGAATCCTGAGGGCTGAGCTTAGGTCCCGCTTCTCTAGATGGGGCACTAGACTGTGCCATCCTGGGCAAAGCCCCTCCCAGAGCCTTAGCTCATCTCTGACTGAAGAGATGGGACTAAAGGAGTCGGTAGAGGGTCTGACTATCAGTACCGGAGGCCGTGTATACTGGGAGACATTCATCTCTACTCAACTGCTCAGTGCAGCCACAGGCAAGATGGAAACAAATGATCCACTGAAGCCTTATTTAACAGAAGCAGAGGAAGGGCCAGATTTGGTGTCCATGGCAGGCATATGCCTGGATGAGGCTATGTCTAAGGACCCTTCAGGGTCAGAGGGTCAACAATTCTTAATGCAACTGACATCCTAGAAAAAGGCTGATTTGGCACAGGCTCACCTGCTCAAGTAGAAGGCAAAGAGGTTCTGGGGAATAAGGCCTTGCATCCACAGGTTGTCAAAGACAGGGGTGACTCCCTGAAGGCCAAGGTCGGGGTAGCCCAGCCCTAGGATACCATCAAAGACTGCGTATTCCATGAAAGTGCCCGGTTCCTCCAGGCTCAGGCCAAATGCCTGGGCTACAACTGTGAGGTCCCCGATCTGTGGGAGAAGAGGGCATTCTCACATAAGGCTCTGAAACCAGGGCTGTGGTATGGCTGGGCTTGGGTGGGAGTGGGTGGGGAGCTGGTTTGTCCCACAGGGTATAACTGAGTCCTGGCCATGCCATGGGCCACACAGATGTGAATCCCAGGGAGGAGTGGACAGGCAGGTCCCCTATGGTGCTGTGGGTTGTCACTGACCACCATCCTCCAGATGCCATCTGACCTTATACTCTTTTCCAAATGGGGAAACTGAGATGCTGAGTGTGACCAGAGGGATCCCACTTGAAGATCAGTGGCGAGTAGGGCTTCTCCTTCAGGGTTGTTATTCATGGTGATCTTTTCTGCACCCTTGGGAGGTAGGAGCCTGCTATGTCCAGGTGTTTAGTTGAGTTTAGTTTTGTTTTTAAGACTGGGCTCGCTCTGGGTCCCTAGCTGGCCTGGAACTTGCTATGTGGACCATGCTGGTTTTGAATTAATAGAGCTCTGTGTGCCTCTGCCTTCTAGAATGCCTGACTAAGCCACCAGGGTTCTTAGGACTGGGAAAAGTATAAGCGTGGGTGTGTGAGTTTGTATGTGTGTGTATGTGTGTGTGTGTGTGTGCGCGCGCGTGTGCGTGTTGTTCATGCATGCATGGGATTTTGTTAGTTCTCGAAGGCCTCCAAGGCCTCCCAGGGTAAGAATCTCTTGATGGAGCATGGCTCTCCTGAATCAGCTTTCCCTGTCTGGAAGCTCAAGGGCCCTTGGCTGCTCCCAGAGGTCTAACTCACACAGCTGTCCCCTGAGAGCACTTCTCACTTGCCTACTTACTCTGAGTCACACACCGGCTCTTTGGCTTACAAGCTGTGTGACCTTGGGCAAGGCACTGGCTCTCTCTGTTCACTCAGCCCTAGCAATGCTTGCTTACTGAGAAAACTAATGGAGTCATTTGGAAGGACGTGCCCAGCCTATCGTCTAGAACAATGTAGAGTGTGCAAGTGGTTTATTTTACACAGCTCTTTCTGTCTACTCTTGGCAGAACCAGCTTGTGCTCCCCTTTGGAGAAGGAACTACAAATCTGAGCCTTGGCTAGCTGTGGCTAGAAGGACTGATGGGGTGGGGCCTCCACAAGGTGAGTGGCCCGTTGGAACAGAAAGGCACTTCCAGCCAACCCTGACATCAGTGTTCACACCAGAGCCAGCTCCGGCTCCCAGGTTACCTTGACAGTGTCGTAGGCAAGAAATCCTGACATCTCTCCTGAGCCATAGGCGACATTCACAGGTCGGCCTGAGACCAGGAAAGTGGAGGACCGCAGAGGGTTGAAGGCCTTGTGGTGAGCTGCAGAACACAGGCAGGAGGTGACCCTCAGGTGTGTTGATGAAAGGAAGGGCAGGGCAGGACAGGGAAGGGCAGGGCAGGGCAGGGCAGGATGCTCACCGCAGGCTGGGCTGGAACAATAGATGGATGGTACCCACAGGTCCGAAGAACCAGTATCCAAGACGACCTTGAACTCCTGAGGGGGCGTGCCGATGCTGATGATACCAATGTAGACCAGCTGCAGGAGAGAAGGGCTGTGGCTAGGGCCAGCCTGGCTGCCCTGTCTCTCACCTGGATTCTGGGGTGCCTGCCTTCATAGCAATGTCCACACTGCCAAGCCTCTGTTCAAATCAGGGCTTCCTTTCAGGAACACGCCATCCTCTCCCAAAGGTCTTAAATTCTTTCCACCTGTCAGGGTTCAGCCTGAGTGCCTCCTCCGGCTGCACCTCCTGCATCACTCCAGGCCTCTGTGCTCTTTGATTTCTACAAAGTCAGAACAATTACTCTCAAGGCAACTCAGTCTGTCCCCTCATTGGGCATTTGTTTACAGCCCCCTGCCTTTTCCTCCCTCCTTTCCTCCCGCTTTCTTTCTTTTTGGTAGGTCTCACTATGTAGCTCAGGCTGGTCTCAAACTCATGATTCTCCTGCCTCAGTCTTCTGACTGCTGGGGTTATGGGCATGCGCTACCATGCCTAGCTGACATTTGTTCTCTGCCTGCTTCTTTGGGTAGGCTGTAAGATACTAGGCTTAGTCAGGTGCAGTGGCACTCACCTTTAATCCCAGAACTCTGGAGGCAGAGGCAGGTGGATCTCTGTGAGCTGGAGGCCAGCCTGGTCTGCATAGTAAGTTCTAGGCTAGCTGGAGTTATACGGTGGGAACTGTCTTAAAAACTCAAAGAAAGAAAGAAACTAGGTTCTGCTCTTCAGACACGACATCTTGCAGGTTGGCTCAGTGTCCAGCCCATTTCAGAGCTCACTAACTGCTCATTGGTTGGAATCTGAGTCTGCAGGGTTGGGGACTCCTCTACCTGAGATACCAAGCCTGAGTTGAAATTGGATTTGTTGGCTTTGGGTTAGAAACAGCTCACCCTTGCTCGGAGCCCAGGTGAAAAAGAGCAAAAGTCCAGGTGCCCAGTGACATCCACAGCATAGAACAGGCTGTCTGTGTGGTCCTAACTGGGCATTGTTTGGTCCAACCAGAGAGCACTGTTCCTCTTCCATTAATTTTTTTTTTTCCTTTCATGTATGTGTGTATGTGTGATGTACATGCAGGTGCAAATAGAGGCCAAAGGAGGGCGCTGTGCATCCTGCTCTCTCACTCTCCACCTTACTATTTTGAGAGAGATCTCTCACTGAACACGGAACTAGGCTGGCATGCTACAAGCCCCAGCTACTCTCCTGTTTCCGCTCCCACAGTGCTGGAGTGAGAGGTGTGTGTGGCTGCATTTAGTTTGTATCTTCCGTGGATGTCAGGGATTTGAACTGCGGACCTCACACTTGAGCAGCAGGTGTTCCCAACTGCTGGGCCATCCCTGCCCCTGCTCCTTACCCCTTCTGTCTTTAGGAACTCCAACCCTCATTCAGTATTCTCCAGGGGGCCGCAGTGCCTGGCAGAAGCCCCAGGGGGCGTTCAGGAGCCCCAGCTCCTGCTATACTTACATCTAGGTAGTTCCTCATGGGCTCATAGGTTACCGCTGGATTCCTGCGCTGCTCAAGAAGCATTCGGGCACGGCTTTGAGGGTACTTCTCCAGGTATTCCTTCAGCATGTCGCTCTCCTGCAGATTTTCTCGCATGGACTTAATCTTCATCAGAGGGATTCTTTAAATGAGCATTGGGAAGGAGACTAAGTGAGAGACAGCTGCCATGGGCTGCCAAGAGGCAACACCTTGCATTGCAGCTGCACAGAAGACTATTATTGGAAAAGGCCACAAAACACAACAGGAAGACCATGTCTGAGTGCCTGGTTTCCAGTCCAGGTTTTGGTATTTGCTCTGGAGCAAGCCACAAGACCCTTCTGAACCTTTCTGAAAAGAAGATGGGGGGATAACACCCCTCGGTTTGAATGCTGGGGGTGGGGGTGATGGAAGGGGAATGAACACCTGTCGTCTATTAGATCCTAACAGTGACAGCCATTGCTGTCACTCTTCCCAGTTCACTGTCTTCCCCAAAGCAGCCTGGGAGGAAGGATTGGGGCATTCTACCCCTACCCTACTTACCTGTGACTCAGCTTTGGTCACCATGCTGGTCACCATCAAAGCTAGGCCTAGCAGGTAGCCTCCTTGGTTTTCATTTCTTTTCTTTTGAGACAGGGTCTTATGTATCGTAGGCTGGCATCAGACTTCAGAGATAACTGAGGATGACCTGATCTTCCTCTGCCCACCTCCCAAAGCTGAGATTACAGGCATGTTTCGCTGCACACAGGTGGAAGGAGACCTCTAAACCCACCTTGCTTCAATCAGAAGTGAGGGAGGAGAGAAAAATGGAAAATGCAAAAGAGCTAAAGCAGGTGAATGATGAATTAGGGGAATGATGAGGCCTGAGCCCAGAGAGAGAGAAATAGAGGTCGGCGGACACAGAGACTCTCAGAGAGGTGGAAGATACAGATCTACAGAGACAGACAGACAACCTGAGAGAGATCTAAAAGACAATGCAGAAAAATACCCCTTCAGCTGTGCAATGAAAGATTCTGAGAGTGACAGCCACACAGCTCAACATGACTTGTGCCCTTGGAGTTGGGTGGCCCTGCACACTTGACCCCAAGAATTCTGGGCCCTTCCTTTGTTCTTGGCAAACTATCACTGATGAACAGACACCTGAACGTTCTGAAAGCCAGGGGGGGGGATTTCATTTCCTTCTTCACCCCAGGATGGACAGGGGTAAAAGAGGGTCAGGCAGTTTTGCAGTGGTGAGAAGGAGCCCAGGGAGACAGCCGCTGGCACTTACGTGACCAAGCATTCTGAGAGGGCCACCAGCCCAAGGACCCAAAGCCACTTCATGATCCCTTCCATGGCTGAAGGTGCTAGGGAGAAGAGCTCTGGGCCTGAAGCTGTGTGGGGAACTGCTTATTAAGTATGGCCTGCTCTAATCAGCCCCTGGAGGGCCACTAAGGGGCTGGATAAGCAATGCAAACTTCCCCGATAACATCTTTACCCAGTCAGGGCAGGAGGGGCCTAGAAATTCTCAGAATTTGGGGAGTTTTAGTGGCTGGGAATGTAACACCAAAGCTACCTGACCTCACAGAGTGGGGAGACTTGCTATCTTGGTGATAAAGACACTGTGGACAAAGTGTCTTACAAAAGTAGGTGCTAGGTGCGTGTCCGCCCTTCAGATCCCAAGCAGTTCCTAACTGGCCTATGACGTGTGTTCCACTGTCCTTATGAGAGAGCAGGTTGCTGGGAGGGAAAGAAGGTTAAGTTTGACAAGCTGAGTGTGGTATCCAGGACCCACGCTGTAGGAAGAAAGAACTGACTTCCACAATCTCTTCTTTTCTATTATTTATTTTATTGATGTATTTATTTTTTTTTATGTGCATTGGTGTTTTGCCTGCATGTATGTCTGTGTGAAGGCATCAGATCCTCTGGAACTGGAGTTTACAGACAGTTGTCAGCTGCCATACTGGTGCTGGGAATTGAATCTTGGTTTTCTGGAAGAGCAGCCAATGCTCTTAATCCCTTAAGCCATCTCTTTGCGCCCCCCTCCAGCTTTTTTTAAAAATCTCAGGCACCCACCCACATAAAACAAACAAACAAACAAATAAATGTAATGTTTAAAAATGTGAAATGTATCCATGACAAATGAAATACTTTTAAAAAGTTTACTTTTCTCCAAAGACTAAAAGAGAATAGGCAGTCAGTCCCTGCCTTCGGTTTGCAGTCTGGAGCAAGGTGGGCATGCTCAGGACCTCGGAGGCAAAGTGGGTGGTAAGTAGTCTGGGCGGCCATGGTAGGCATGATGCAGCAGCACTGTCTAACCACCAGGGGACAATCTTGAGTCAGCTCGGACCTACCACTACAAGGCTGAAAGGGAAGCCCCATGGTGCCAAGTTGGCTGCATTTTGAAGAGAAATCAGAGCCTGGATAGTTATGGAAGTTCCTGCTCTTTAAGTGTCAACAGCTGTGATATTATGATGCATGCACTTTGGTTTCCGTACACTGTTCCTGGCTCCTGAGTACCTCCCTGCAAACAGGAGAGAAGACACTCTTCACCCCAGAGCGTGCGTGCTCCATGCACGGGAAGAACGATTTCAGCAGGGACACCGTGAAGAATCTGTTAACCTTAGCTCTCACCCCGTCTGTTCTGTTACTTTTTGACATTCTTATTGAGGCTTCTGTGACAAAGTCCCCATAGGGAAGCAAATGGACAGGGTTTGGGGAGCTTACCGACTGGTACAGGTCCTTGTAGTGTAGTGTATACTGCAGACTCAGAAGCCCACCATTTCCAGGGGATCCAATGCCCTCTTTGGCCCCCTTCTCTCTCTCTCACCCCCCACCCCCAGATAATGGAAGTGATTCTCCAAGCTCTGAGCCACTCAAACAAAGGATCCAAACTCAAGGGAGGCTCTCGGAAACCCTAACTTATATCCAGTTGGGGAGAAGCACAGAGAATGCAACTGCAGGCGTGGGCTGGCATCCAGAGCATGGTGCAGCAGAGGGCCTGAGCCTAGCTGTGGGATCTGCAGTTGTCTCCAGGTGAGCCAAAGCAATGGCTTTAGGAAACAATCCCCACTTGATGGGTGCCTGTTACTGCTCCCCCGATAGGACCCAGGTTTGTCTGCCCATCCAGATATGCAAATAAATAGTTATTATCTTCTTAAGCATCTTGTTAAGACCCCCCCCGGAGCTTTTGGCTTGGGGTACACATGTTCACCTTAAACTGGTACTACAGTATAGAACACAGAATAATACTGCTCTCCTCCCGTGAGTCCAGGGTCCTCGTTCTTTTTACCGCTCCTGGGAAAAACAGAGGCTGGTCTGACCTCAAGGTCTGGGTGGTAGGTGGAGCTGTGGAATTGAAGCCCTGCCTCTCACACCTCCCTTTTGCACATTGACCTGCCAAGCGGGTCATTCCCAAGTGGCTATGCCAATCCATCCATTGCTAGCCACTAGTGAGGGTCATTGTGGTCCTTTGTCCTTGCCATGAAAGGTGTGCTTCCATTGGTACTCTAGATTTTGGTCATCCAAATACACTTTTTTGGGTGTGTGTATGCCACATCTCCTCTACCCCTGGCTGGCCTTGAACGTGGTATATACCGTGTGTACCTTGAGCTACTGCTCTTCCTGCCTGTCTCCTGAATGCTAGGTTTTCAAGTGTGAGTCATGTTGTCTGGTTTCTGCAGAGCAGGGGACGGAGCCCGGGGCTCTCTGCATGCCAGGTAAGCACTCTACTGACCGAGCCCTGCCTGCCCTATCTCCCCCTCCCAGCACACATTTTAAAAATTACATTTATTTACTTATGTGAGTGGCAGTGTCATATGGAGCTCACGGTACTCAGGAAGCTGCTTTTCTCTTCAACTATGTGGGTCCTGGAGATGAATCATTAGATTTAAGATTTAGTAGTAGATGCCTTTACCTGCTTGAGGCATCTTACTGCCCCCAACACTTTAAAATTTTAAAATTCAGGTGTTGTGTGTGCATACACACCTACACATGTGGGTAGATGCCAGAGGAGGGTGTTGAACCTCCCAAAGCTGAAGTTACAAGTGTTTTGTGAGCCACCCACTTTTTAAAAAAATGTATGTTTTATTATCATTTTATGTGTGTGGGTGTTTTGCCTGCATGCATGTTTATGTCCCAGGTGCATGCCTGGTGTCTATGGAGGCCAGAAGAGGGTGCTGGATTCCCTAAAATTGGATTTACAGACATCTGTGAACCACCACGTGGGTGCTGGGAATTGAACCTGGGTTCTCTGAAAGAACAGCCAGCGCTTTTAACCACTAAATCATCTCTGAAGTGGCATAAAGGGAGACTGCTCTATAAAAAATCTTAGGAACCAACCAACAAATGTAGTATATGTGAGCGTGCTCTAGAGCCCAGTTCACAATCTTAATGGTTAAAACCCACTGTGTTTTATTTGCAGTGCTGGGGATCAAACACAGGGCCTCACACATGCTGGCAAGCACTCTCTAATTGGGCTGCCTCCGTAGCCCTTTAAAGCGATTTCAGAATCAAGGAACAATACTGAGTGACATTAAAGGCAGTCAGCTGGGACTGGGCTGGAGCTCAGCGGAGCGCTTGCCTCGAACTCACTGCGCTCCATTTCAGCCACCACATAAAGCAGGTGCGGTATCAAAGACCAGCAATTGGGAGAGGAAGTGTGGAGCGTCAGGAGTGTAAGGCCAGCCTCAGCTACAAAGCAAGTCTGAGGCCAGCTTTATGTAAGACTGCGTCTCAAAACAAATGAACAACCAACCAGCCAAAGGAAATTTGAGCTCAGGTTGGTGGTTTGTCATGCTAGCACTAGGGAGGCTGAGGCAGGAGTTTGTGGCTGGCCTGGGCTCCATAGCAAGTTTTGGTTCAGCTTGAGCTACATAGTGGATCCCTGCCTGCCCTTCCTCCAGTAAAAAAGCAAAATGAGCAACAACAACAACAACAAAAACCCAAAAGCCGGCTTTGGTGGTGCACACCTGTAATCTCAGCACTTGGGGAGGCAGAGGCAGGCAGATCTCTGTGAGTTAGAGGCCAGCCTGGTCTACAAAGTGAGTACAGGACAACCAAGGCTACACAGAGGAACCCTGTCTAGAAAAACAAACAAAACCAAAACCAACCAACCAACCAACCAAACAAAAAAACCCCAAACCCTAATAATTCTCCCAAACAAAGAGTACTTTTTGCTTAGAATAAAAGCTCATTGGGGCAGCTGGTGGTACTGGCGCACACCTGTGATCCCAGCACTCGGGGAGGCAGAGGCAGGTGGATCTCTGTGTGTTCGAGGCCAGCCTAGTGTACAAAGTCCAGGACAGCCAAGGCTACACAGAGAAACCCTTTCTTGGAAAAAGAAAGAGAGAGATAGTGAGACACACAGAGAGAGGCAGAGAGAGAGAGAGAGAAAGAGAGAGAGAGAGAGAGAGAGAGAGAGAGAGAAAGCGAGTATTGGGGTTTATTACATAAGCATTTTAAAAGCTCCTAGGTCCTGAAGATGTTTAACATCAAAAGATGTTAAAAATAACACTCCTGCAAATAGTTCAATGGAAATAAATAAATGCTAAACATTTAAAGCGGGGGTGCATATGGGTTGAGGAAGTAGCTCAGTTGGTTGAGTGACTGCCTAGCATACTCAAAGCTCTAGGTTGAAGCTCCAGGACTGAATTTAAAAAATCAAAAATATCCCCTTAAAAAAAAAACTCTAGATGTGGTGGCACATACTGTGATGTAGCACTTGATGGTAGGGGCAGAGGACCAGAGCTTTAAAGTCGTCCTTGGCTGCGTGGGGAGTTGGAGGCCAACCTGAGTTGCATGAGACTGTCTGAAAAAAGAGGAGGGCATAGCCAAAAACCAGAACACCATTGTCATTCCTGTTTCGGAGTCATGGGATACCATTAAGATCAACTTGGAAGTTTAAAATTATTTTGTAATGAGTTGAAATGTTTCCTGTTTTTAGGCTTTGCTTTAATTTTGTTTGAGATAGGGTGCCGTTGGCTGGACTGGAACTTGCTATGGTCGTCTTGCCTCTGTCTCCTAAATGCTGGGATTATACAAGTGTGCTACCACACTTGGCAACATTTCCATCTTGAAGTCCTTGTTCTCCTAGGTCCAAGAAGGGCAGGCCTGGGCAGCCTAGTACTAGCCAGGTTGCACTAGAACCTCCATGTGTCCCGCTCCATCATGCCAGGGTTACCTAACTAGGTTTGCAACTCTGATGAGCCTAGGGCAGGCCCAAGAAGTAGGAGAGAGGGGGCGATTTTGAAAAGTAACGAATCGAGGCTCTTTCTGGCTTCTTGTCATTGGGACCATCTGCAGGGTGAGGGAAAACAACCTGAATACGGAGGGAGAAAGGCCAGGCGGAAGCAGTCTGGTATTTTGAAAGGAAAGGGGAAACCGGGCATGGTGGAGCCCATTTTTAATCCCAGCCTTTAATCACCCAAGGGCAGTGGGATGTGTGGCTGGTGGTGGAAAGCAGACCTCAGCCTGCAGCAGCACCCAGCAGGGGTCCCATTCCACACGGGTGCTGGTACACAGATGCTGGAGGCTGGATGGTCCTTTCTGCTTGGGTTCCTGCTCCAGAGGAGGCAGCATTAGATAAAGGTTGCTGTGCCACAGGAAAGGGGACAGCTGCACCTGGTGGCTCTTTGATGACTCTGGGCATTGAAGTCCCCTCAAAATCTCTAGACACCTAAAACATCTCTCATCTTAACATTTAATCTGCCCTTTGCTATCTATCATGCCTGGAGCCCAAAGTCCTTTTCCTTTCCCCCTGGATCAGGTTTCTATTAGAGAGTCCTCACGTTTCCCGTAGGAACTTCCCCTTCATGACATCTCACAGAATCTGGTGGCAGAATGTCCCATGTACATATGGGTTCCCTGGTTATTGGTGTCAGGTAGGTTGGGACTTGGGTAGGTGGCACCTGGTCTGTCCTTTCCATCCTGAGTGCTAAGCAGACATCACCAGTTGATCCCAGCACTCTGGACCTCTGGATAAAGCCACAGAGTCCTGAACAACATTGTTCCTTAATCAGTATTGGCACTTGGATGGGAGTGATGGGTGTTTCCCAAGCCTGACCCCTTTCTTTGGAAGAGGGGACACTGGGACCTGCAGCATGAGAAGTGCTGAACTTGAGGTTTTCTGGGCTTGGGCCATCTCTTCCCCTGGTGGGGTGGGGAACAGATGCCAAGAGCCCTGAGAAGGGGAGGCAGAGATTCTGGATGGTAACGGGCAACTCTCAGAGGTTTGCAGCTGCCACACAATGAGGTTCTTTGCCTGTCTCTTCAGCTCCATCCTCATATCTAAATCACCAGTCCCACAGCCTCAGAGCAGCAGGAGACAGGAATCACAGGGGCAGCAAGAAGCTGCAGGCGGAAGTACAGGTTAGTGCTGGACCGTGCCCAGCCCGGCAGCCCAAAGCATGTCTTCCTCTTCTGTGTTAGCATAGCCCCGGCTCATAAAGCCACAAGCACCTTCTACTTGGACTTGGCCAGCTGGAACCAGATATCTTACTAGCCATGTCTACCCTGTGGTCTGCACATGCCCTGGGATAGCTAAGAATGTATGCAGCCCAACACAGAAGTGTGACCTTACTCAAACTTTTGTGAGACTTTGTGTTGTGTGAGATTTTGTTATTTGGCAGCATCGTTCTTGAGTGTGAGCTTTGAAGTGACATCATGTCATAGGGTTGGAAACACATTTTTAGTCTTTCTTTGGGGAACCCATGAGCAGCTCAGGCGAGGCTGAAGTCTAGGACTTCTTGCCTCTGCCGCTCAAGAGCATCCCCCGAGTGTTGAGGGCCCTTGGAGAGGGAAGGGACCACACATGCTTCCTGAGGACTTTGTTTCAGGGGTCTGGCTGGGAAATAGGACAGGTTGCTGGAAAAGGCTATCCACTTCTCTGTCTCAGTGACTGTCAGACAGGCCTTGGGACAGGTGCTGATGCTAAGTTCCTGGCCACCACTTGAAAGGGAATGCAGGAAGCAGGATGTGCCAGGGGTGGGGCCATCACTGGGTGCCACATGGTCATACTGGGGAAGATTAGACAAGAGTGTTTACTCTCTCCCTAGCCCTATCAGGGGCTGGGTGCACCTTCTAGGAAAATTGGAAAGGGCAGACAAAAGCAAACCAAGAGGGCAGAGCCATTGTTACAGGCAGACATGACATCGTCTGTGTGATGGAGATAGGTGGCTTATCTATGTGGCTTGAGCCCAGAGTAAACTTGGCTTTGTTGACAGCCCTGGCTACCCTATCTTGGTCACAGACAGCCATTCACTCTGAAGCCTTGAGGTCATGGTGGGTAACGGGGTGCAGAGGTCCCCTGGGTGACAGTGTTGTGTTCCAGTGCAGAGGGAAGACTAGAGATGGTCAAAGTAGCCATTTATTGAGTTTGGTTACCCCAGGTCCTTGTAATTGCAAATCCCCCTCTCTGGAATGTTCTTTCAATTATGGTTTCCTTCTTTCATTGAAATTCTTTATTTTTATTATTTTTAAGTATGTGTGTGTGTGTTTTCAGACACCTGCAGAGGTCAGAATTGGGCATTGGAGCTGGAGTTACAGGGGGTTGTGAGCTACCTGACCTGAGTGTTGGGAACTGAGCTTGGGTTCCTGCAAAAGAAAGGTACACTGCTGAGCCATCTCTCCAGCCCCATCATGGAGTATATTGAAGGAGGATGAGTTCTGGGTCTGTCCTTGGCATTACACATGGGGACTTGGCCAAGGTTGGGGTGGTTTAGTGGCCCAGCAAGAACTGTGACTTGGAACTGGAGAGCCTCAGGTTGGGTCCTGACAAAGCGTCTTCCAGCCGTGAGTCTAGCCTAGTAGCTGGGAGTGGCCATCTGAAGCAGTGAAAGGATAGCTTCGTGGCCTCCAGGCCTAGCCAGTAGATACAGGCCCAACTAGTCCTGGGGCTGCTTTGGGGATTCTATGATGCCACGACAAGGCATCCTCCCTAACAAGAGACTATTTCTTGCCACCAGCTCTCACTCCTCCAAGTTTGGTTATTCAAAAGGTCAATGCACCACAGTTTGACACTGACCCAGGGCTTGGTCTACAGCGGCTTGTCTCCCCTAGATTTTTGTCAAATGCTCAGGTTCTGGTTGTTTGGGGTTTAGCTTCAGCAGTTTTCAGAATCTGCATGCAATGATGCACAAAATAGCGTCTCTGCTTGTCAGTTAAAAAAAAAATCACACAGTATAAGAGAAGACAAAAATAGTCAAGTTCACTGCCCTGGCTGGCCCTCCCAACCATTGGGAAACAGCGTCACACAAGCTTTCCGGAAGCTGCTAGCAGAACTCACTCTGACTTACGTTTTTGAAAAATGAAACATTGGCAAAACAAACACCGCTGAGCCCCTGTTAAGTTAGCTGGCATCCAAGAGTGGGTAGGTAGCACCTCAAGCAGGTCAAGAGTCAGCCAGCACCTGCGAGGGTAGAGGTGTGTCTTCTGTACTGGTTCCTCCTGCAGCAAGTGTGGCCAAGGCAGGGGAATGCGGATCACATGGTGACTGCTTGTCTATCGTGCGCAAGGCCCTGGGTTCTCTCTCCAGTGTGCATGGCAGCGTGTACTTGTAATCTTAGCATTTGGCAGGTGGAGGCAGGCAGCCATTCTTGGCTGTATTGAGAGTTCTAGGAAGACAGCATGGGCTACTTGAGACTTTGACAACCGTATCTCTAAAACAAAACAAAATTAAAATAAAAAGCTGACTGATGAAGGTCAATTATGTGATCAGGTGGCCCATAAAGTAGTAAAAGGGGAGGGAGTTTTGCCCAATAGGAACTATGATGATTATCTTAGATCTACAATCTGAAATAGAACATTTGTTGAAAATGCGATGCTACAAAAGAGAAACATGTAAAACTGAAGTTCCCAGAAAAAAAAAAAAAAGGCTGACGACTGATTAGAACTTGATTGTGGAGAGCTGGGATCTTGCAGATACAGGGTCAAATTATCTTTAGTCTCCTTAATAACTGTTGCTCACTTCTGCGCCTGGCCTCACATCCTTGTGATTATCGGATAAACCTTTTGGGATACATTAACCCAGCAGACCCCAAAGCTAAAATGTAATCAGACAACATCTCAGACCCAAGCAGAGATTTCCCCCTAAGCCCTGTAACCCACTGACCTGTTCCCAGAAATGCCTTGAAATTTGAAAAATGCCTTGATGTATGACTTACTTTTATTCTGTTTCTTTACAAACTTCACAAAAGCACTTGGAACACGTTATTTAAGGCAACCTGAAACTGTCTCACGCCACGGTCACGGTCACTCTTACCCGGCTCAGAGCAAAATGACTCTCATTCCCTCTGAGATGAGACCTGTTTTGTGTGAACATAAGTTAAGATTCAAGTAATGGAACAGGAGGCCTTGCAGGACACTGGGTCTGGTGTCATTATGTATGGCCATTGGACTTTTCCTGGTTGTATGACCCAGAGTTACGATTTTGCAGAAGCCTGTTTGTGCTGGTCTCTGCCACTAACAGAAGTCCTAAGGTATAACAAAGTGTGGCACTTCAGGTGGCCTTGTTTTCTTAGGCTGGAAGCTTATCTCCCAGGTAGTGAAGAATGGCGTTCACCTTTCAGGGCTGGTTTGTTCCCATGCCTTCCTGGGGCTTGTTACTCAGCAAGTGAGGATGGATCAGGTCCAACACTACCCCAGAGTTAACGATCTTCAGACAATGTAGTGCAATCTAGGGTCCTGACAAAGGGTGACTTTTAGGAAAACGACTCAGCTGTTTCCAGAGTCTGAAGGGGACACACCGGATCGCAGTCATTCTAGTTCTGAGGCTATCTATGAAAAGGAGTGTGCCCAGCAGGACAGGGACGCCTCAGTGTGAGACCAGCTCATCTAGGGCCTCCCTTGGAGATTCCAGGCTTTCCCCTAAGGTCCCTCAGGGCTATCAAATGAAGACAGGCCTGCAAGTCTGCGCAGGCGCACTCTCCAAGGGCGGAGTCCTATGGCGGGGGCGGGACAGGGGCGGGACGGGGGCGGGGCCTTCCCGCGAGGGCGGGGTCGAGTGGCCCTCCGCGGGTGTGGTGCCAGACCGCCACCGGCGTTTGAGTGCGGGTACTGTGGCCGCCCTGAGGCCCACGAGGCGGAACGCCCTAGGCGCGGCGGAGGGGCAGCGCGGCTCGCTCCCTGCTGGACGCGGGAGGGAGTCACATCCGGCGGAGGCGGGGCTCGCGGCTCCCGGAAGTGCGGGCGGCGGCTGGTTGCCCACGGTGGCGGCGTCCCCTGCAGGTGAGCGCCGCTGGGGAGGGTCTCGGGCGGCGGCGGGCGGCTGCGGACGGGGCAGGAGGCGTTGCCGGCGAGCTCTGAGGCCCCCCGCCTGCCGCTTGCCTGGCCGAGGCTGGCGATTGGGCGCAGTGGGCGCGTGACTCCCCGCGGGCCTGCGCCCCAGCAGCGCGGTGGGAGTGAAGGAGGGTGGAAGGCTGTCCCCGCTAGTCGCCTCGGCTCCGCCCCCTCCCACCTATTCGCTAAAGCCACGCAGCCCTTCACTCTCTGTAGTAGTATCTCGTGGCCATTGTGTCATTAAGGGCCTCTTTGCCCTCTGTGTGGATGGGGAAACTGAGGCCTGTGTGTGGTCCGTCTTACCCCAGGGACATAGTGGGGTTGGAGGAACTCTGCTCTTTGTCTTGCTCGCCTGTGTCTTTCCCTAGGTAGCGAGAGGTTGGGGTTCTGTTCTTCCTCTTTCTTCTGAACCCCTACATGGACTGTCCAGCAATGGCTGAGCCGTCCTTACTCCTGTGTCTTCCACGTGTAAAAAGGATAGCAATGTATGGTCCCAGCATGTGTCAGGTTCTGCTTTTGTTTCTCTTCTCACAGCCGGTTGAGGGTGTTCTTCCACTCTTGGATGTGTTTGAGTTACTGGTAGAGTTGACTACAATGAGGGTCACAGCCATTGGGTCCAGCCCATACCTTGTCAGTCACACTGGGACTGTTCACCTTGAGCCAAGGAGTCTCACAGAATACTAGCTTTCCTTCATTTCTCCCTGCTTCTTTTCCTCTTATCCAGGAGTCTCCACTCACAGTGCGTCACTCCATATTCAGTGACTGTCAGCCTTGGAGCTAGAGATGGTGGTGATGTGGGGACTGAAGAGGAGAAAGATTCTTCTTTGGTTGGGGCCCAGGGAAAGACCTGATCTGGGCATTCTGGAGCTGAGGACTGCTGCGTGAAATACTGGACTCTGAAATGAGACTTTGTTCTTGGCCTTCATAGTGCCCCGAACAGCCTTTTTCCTGAGATTATCTTGGAAATCTGGCCCAGTGCCTTTTTAATTTCCATTAAGCAGAAAAGATGATGGAATGCCTCTAGTGGGACAGTTCTCTGTTGCTGTTTTGCCAAGCAGTAGTTCTGATTGCTTGCGTGGCTGTCCTGTCCTGGGTACGGGTTGAACATACCTACTGCGTGAACATCCAGTATGGTTTGAACATACTGAGTATGGCGAACACCTCTGAGTGCCCTCTAAGCAGTAAATGGCTGAGTTAGGATTTTTAACCCTCTTGTCTCTTTGTAAAGCAGATGTGCTTTAACTCTAATACTGCCTTCCAGATGCCTCAGTTGCCCTAATGTGTTGGAGCTTAACAATTATCTATGATAATTCTAGCTGAAAATGCAGAGCCCCATCTCTGGACAGTCTTGTGATGTTACCTGGAAGGAATCTAAGGAGTCTGTTTGTAATACACACACACACACACACACACAGGGTGATTCTGATCTTAATGCAAATTTGTAGGTTTGTTTGGCCACTGGAGCTTGGAAATGAGATGATTACTCAAGATTCTTGTTGCCTTTGGCTTATTGCTTTGAAATATGCTAATATGCCATTTAAAAGGGCTTTGAGATAAATAGCCACACGATGAATCATTCTCTGGACACTTGGCTAGTAGTAGTGGGGTTTTTTCCTGACTGACCAATGAGGTCATCTAAGACCTGTATTAGTGCAGTTAATAGCTATTGTGGGAGGATTGTTAGAAGTTTCCTCTTGAGGTATGGAGTTTCTGGAAGGTTCTGTTCTGTCCCTACACAGCTTTCCCCTGTGACACAGGTTTCAGTGATGGCCACGGTATTTAGGTTGTGCAGGCTCTGGCAGCATGCCCCACAAATCCCTCATCCCTCCCTCCATTTTTCTCCTCTCTGTCTGCTTTCCCTGGCTGCCTGGAAGACAGTGGATATCAAACAGGTTTGCCTTGATTGAGCTGGGCCTGCAAGTGAGGCCCTGGGGCTTAGGATGGGCTGGAGAAGGGAGTTTCCACTGCAAACTTCAGGGTAACTTCAGGCAGGTAGACCTCCTGCATTGAAAACGCATGAATGTTTTCGCTTCCACAGCAAGGTGTCTCCTCAGTGGGTTCACAGGCAGCAGAAGGAACAAGCTAAGGTTGTGCTGTTGCTTTATTTTCCTGCTCCATAAACAACTTTGCATTTACTGTGTTTGTGAACAGAGGACTTACTGTGGTGGGTACACAACCGATTGAAAGGAGAAGGGGTTTATTTTGGTTCATGGGTTCCAGGGCACAGATCATTCTGGTAGGGAGTGATGGTGGCAGGAGCTTGAGGTGGCTGATCATGCTGCGTTGTTATCAGGAATCAGTGATGGATGCTAGTGCTCAGCTCATTTTCTCCTTTTCATTCAGTCAGGGACCTCAGCCTGTGATGCTGCCCACAGCTGAAGTAGGAAGACCTACCTCAGTTATCGGAATCTGCATAATCCCTCACAGGCATGCCTTGTCTCCTAGGTGATCAGAGTGCCTGTCTAGTTGACTAACTATCATGGCTACTTTTTATTTTATTATCTGTAGACAGGGTCTCCTATAGGTCAGACTGGCTTTGACTTGCCATGTAGGAGAGGGACGTTGAACTTCTCACCTTGCTGTTCCCACTATGCAAGTGCTGAGGTTACAGGCGTGTCCCACCACACCTGATTGATGTGATGAGTGGGATCACACCCAGGGCTTCATGCCTGCTGAATAAGGACTCTACCAACTGAGCCAGGCCTTAATTTAAATTGTTTTAAATTTACTATTGTGTCCAAGGTGTATCTTGGCAAATGTTCTAGGGAGACTTGAGAAGAAAGTGTGTTCTGCTGTTGTGTAGAGTGTTCTGTAAATTTCAGTGGTCAAGTCCAGTTTGTTGGGAGTGCTGGCGCTTGTCTTCTGTGTCCTTCCTGACTTTCTCTTGTTGTCACTGAAGGAGGGCAATTGCACCTGTCACCAGTCTGTTGAAGCCGAGGGTTCTTTTGCCCTGGACAGATGGAAATTGAGAAGGGCCAAGCTTAGCTAGTCCTCTTCATGTCAGTTGGCCTGAGCCTGGGGCACCCTTCATTCTTAGTACTACAGTTTTAGGTAAGTGGCCTTGTGCCCAGTGTCTTGTGTCACAGCTCTTGCCCAGGGGTGTGTGTGTGTGATGACTCTCAGCTCTCAGTGTTACCACTCTGAGCTTCTCAACAGCAGCAACTCATCGCAGTGATTCTTAAAATTCTCCTCATAGTGGAGGCTCTCAGCTCTTCCACAGTCCTAGCTCCCTGTGTCTCTTGCCTTTTGTAGTTTCTGTTCTTGTTCTCTTGCTCTTCACCCTCTACAGTCTGCTCCCCACGGTCTGTCACCTTCCCAGCTCTTCTCCGGTCCTTCATCTTTGTTCTTAGTCTCTGTTCCTGCCATAAGACTCTGCTACCTGCCAGCTGCTGCTTGGTGTGGGAGCTGGCAGCCCGAGTCACCTGTTCCTATGCAGCTCACTCTACTCTTGGCCAGTAAGAGCACTGTCAGGAGGCTTTCTTCGGGCCTGTGCTGCAGCATGCGGTGATGGTACAGGAGAGCGAGGGTTCTCAGACTGCTGTGAGAACACTTTTTTTAAAGCTGTCCAGTTAGTACCCCATGCTCACCAGCTGTCCTAGGTAGGAGCAGAGCTCCTTCTTGATTGGGTTGAGGATTTGTTGCTATGAGGTCCCTTGTGATGAGGTCCAGAGTGGTAGCCATGGACTTGGTTATCTGAAGGGCGTCCCTGATGCTGCTATGCTGTTGAGGCTTCAGGAAACCAACCATAACCCCCTATCCCCCAAGTCAAGCCTTTGTTGGGGTAGTGGCCTTGACAGATGTATGGTTCCCCCTGGCAAGAACCAAGTCCCCGTGGAGTGCCTGTGTCTGGTTTGGGTCTCCTCCAGGAGATGGTAGCCAGAATGGAGTCTTGGCAGCCATAGGCGTTTTTAACAGCTTGATTGTCAATGTAAAGAATTGCATTAGAAGTGGCTACTTGATTGGCATATGCAATTTTCATGAAAATGGGGGTTGCTTAAGCAGGCTGTCTCTGGTGTGGACTTCAGGAGTGGACAAGGCCAAGGGGTTCCTTCCTGACATCCTTCATCTTAGTCTGGGAAGCAGAGAAATTGATGGTAGCCGCTTTACCTCCTCTGTCCTTGCCCAGCCTAGGCAGTTGTCCAGGTACCGCTTGGGGTGATGGCATCTATGGACTGCTGGGAAGAAGGGGATGATGGCTGTCAATCAAATCCTACTTATGCCTGACAGCTTCCATAATTTAAAAGGAAAAAAAATAAATAATGCTTCTAATAAAGATCTCTTAGAAAATTAGCTTTAACATTTCTTTTCTTTTCTTTCTTTTGTTTTTTTAGACGGGTCTCTTTACATAGTCCTGGCTATCCTGGAACTCACTATGTAGACCAATCTGGGCTTGAAGTCACAGAGATCTATCTGATTCCGTTTCTCAAATGCTGGGATTAAAGTTGTGCCCCACCATGCCCACTTTTTCCAAAGAGTGTATAAATGACCAAAAGTCCCTAAAAAAGATATGTTCATATCATTTGTCATCAGGAAATGCAAATTAAAATCCCAGTATACCACTACTTGCTGGGTAACCATTAAAAATAAAAAGGAGCCTGAGTGGTGGCTCAGTCAATAAAGTGCCCCTATTACACGCCTGAGGACCTGAGTTCAGATCCCCAGAAACCGTGTAAAGGCTGGGCATAGTGGCACAAGCCCGTGCTGGGTGACGTGAAGACATGACACTCTGAAGCTCATTGGTCAGCCAACCTAGCCATATCAGTTAGCTTCAAGTTCAGTGAGAGACCCTGTCTCAAAAAATAAAGATGACTAATAATAAAAATTAAAAATTAAAAACAAAAAAGATAATGTATACATTTTAAAACATATTTTCTTGAAATAAAATTTGTCACTGTTTCTGAGTGACCCTCCCAAATAAATAAATAAAGATGGAGGGCCATGGAAGAAAGAACCCAAGTCAACCTCTGACCTGCACACATACACGTGCATACACTAATAAGAATATGAATCACATACACCACACATTCACATACATATATGTGCACACACTAATAAGAATATACATCAGGGGGCTGGAGAGATGGCTCAGAGGCTAAGAGAACTGTCTACCCTTCTAGAGGTCCTGAGTTCAATTCCCAGCAACCACATGGTGGCTCAAAACTATCTATAATGAGATCTGGTATACATAGAACATTGTATACATTATAAATAAATAAATCTAAAAAAAATGAATCCTTAAAAAAAAAGAATATACATCAGACTCACCACACACTTGCACATGGGTGCACACACTAAGTAAAAACAGTAAATAAGTATTAGCGAGAAATGTGGAGAATCAAAGGCTTGTGTGTTTTCAGTGGGAATGTCAAGTAGCTCAGCCACTGTGGGAAACTTCAACAAATCAGTTGCTGAATGACACAGCAGTTCTGTTTCTGTGTCTATGCAGAAGACATAAAAGCAGGAACTCAGCCAGTTGTGTGTGAACACAGCAGCGTTGTTTATGATAGCTACGCCCACGGTGTCTGTGAACAGGTGAGTGAATACATGGCATGCAGTGCATCTGTTAGACAGAGTCCAGCAGTGCTGTGTGGACGAAGCGCAGAGACAACGTGCTGTGTGAAAACGTGACACCTAGAGAAGAGCAAAATTTTGTTTCATTTGCGACAAGGTTTCACTGTGTAGCCCAAGCTGGCCCGGAATTCCTGTAATCCTTCTGTCTCAGTTTCCCAGAGAGTTGGGATTCCAGGCATGAGCCGTCACACCTGACTGTATGGTTTATCTTTTGTGGGGTTTCTAGTCAGATTCATTGGTGGTGGTTGGAGGACACGGAGAAGGTGGTATTTGGTGGGCGCAGGTGTATCGGTGTGGGGTCAGGAGGAGGTCTGGAGACAGATGGGCAGTGGCGGTTGTACAGCAAAGTAAAATATAAGTGTCAAAAACTGTACACTTCCAAATGGGTAAAATGGGGCTGAAGGCTGGAGGCAGGCGCAGTTACCCGCTAAGCCAGGGCTTCTCAACCAGTACGGTTCCTCATGTTGGGACCCCAACCATAAAATTATTTTTGTTGCTACTTCATAATTCGAATTTGCTACTGTTATGAATTGTAATGTGTCCAATATGTGAGGCCTGTAAAAGGGTTGTTTGACCTCTCCTTCCCCCAAAGGAGTCGTGACCCGTAGGTTGAGAACCGCTAGCTGGCTGGGTACCGACACCGCCTCCAAGGCCGAGGAGAGAACCAGCTCCTGCGAGTTGTTCCTGACCTCCACACGTGTGCTGCGGCACATGTACCCACACACACGATATAAACATAAAATTTAAAAATGACCAAAATGGTGGGTTTTGTAAGTGTTACAGTTAGAGATTAAAATTTATGACACAGCTTTAGTATCTTGTAAACTTTTTATATGAAAAATGGATTTCTTACAGGCAGCACACAACGGGTGTTGCGTTTAAATTAGTCTTAGAATTATTGCCTTTAAAGTTTTTTATTTTTATTTATTTTTTTATGTGAAAGGGTATTTGCCTGCATGTATATCTGTGTGCCGCTTGCATGCCCTCTGTGAGGCATTGGATGTCCTGGGAGTAAAGTTACAGATGGTTGTGAGCTGCCACGGGGTGTTGGGACCAAACCTGTGTTTTGTGGAAGAGCAGCTAGTGCTCTTAACCAGTGAGCCGTCTCTCCTGCCTTTTAATTGTGGTGTGTAGACCACGTTTCTGTGATAGAATCTTGCTGTTTCTTTTCCGTCTGTCCCACATTCTTTGTTCTTTCCTTCCCTTTTTGTGATTTCTTAGGCGCTGAGTAGTTCTCACGGCTTTTGCTTTGTTTTGTGTTGGTTTATAACAGGAACACTTCTTTTCAGCAGTTGCTTTAAGCATATGCAGTGTGTGTTTTTCATTTGTTGCAGCCTGTTTCAAGGGTCCAATGCCTGCTTACCTTCAGGGTTGAATCTTGCAACCCCCCCCCCCCCGACACACACACTTCATGCTACAAATCCCATAGTGCTTTGTACAGTTGCAATGTGAGGAGATAAAAAAAGGAAAGTCTTCTTAGTTTGTTTGGTTTTGGGTGTTGTTTATTCTTCAATACTGGGACTCCATCTCCTTGCACATTCCTTCTGTCTGTGGATTTCCTTAAGCATTGCTTGTAGTCTGTCGCTTGATGAATTCTTTCAGCTTTTGGATAGCTAAGGGAAGTCTTTGTTCTTGCAAGACGTTTTCCCCAGGCCTGGTCTCTTTCAGTTCTTTAAAGAAGCTAGCTGTTTTAGTGTCTGTTGCTTGCATTGTTTCATAGGCACTGTCTGCTACCAATTTTACTTCTGTTCTTTTTTCTCGATGTTTCTTTCCTCACCTCTAGCTGATTTCTTGTCACTAGGCATAAGCAGTTTATACTTCATTTATTCTGTAGATGTTCTGAGGTATCAGGCATTGAAACTTGGGTTCACACACGCTAGGAACATTCTACAACCGAGCTATTTAATTGTATTGTGTTCAGTGTACTTTTCTTCATATTTCTCATTTTGGGATTCATTACGTTTGGGGGTGGGTCAGTGGGTTATTGCTTTCATTTTCAGCCATTAATTCATGACACTGTCATTGCCCCCCTCTCCTTCCTCTCCTTTGGGGACCTCTGTCAGAGGTGCTGCAGCGCTTACAGGCGTCCCTCAGGCTCCTGTCCTCTCTCTCCTATTGTTTCCTCTCCATGCTTCATTCCAAATAGTTCTGTTTCGATAGTGGCTGGCTTTCTTTCTTTCTTCTTTTTTTCTGCAGAATCTAATCTGCTGATTGTCCAGGCTGATATACATTCAGTCTCATACAGTATTCCCTGTAGAAACCACCTTTTCTCTTTATATAACCACCATCCAAGTCTGTATTTCCTATGCTCAACCTTTAGAACGTGTACTTCTTGAACATACCAAATATAAATCTGTGTGTGTATATATTTACATACATATACATATATACATATGTATACAGACACACACACATATATCTGATGAAATATGGTTGCTATGTTAATGTCCTTGCTTGCTAATTCTGTTACCTATATATTTCCAGGGTCCATTTTTATTGGTTGTTATAGGTCTTGTTTAGTCTTTGTCTGTTAAGTTCTTATTGGAGTTCAGATGTGAGTTTTATCTTGTTGGCATATATGTCTGTGTGTGGATATATATATATATATATATATATATATATATATATATATATATATATATATATTCACACATCTTTGGATTGGTTGGGGGTATATTGTTACTTGGAAATAGAGCCAAGCATTGTTAGCTGCGATCAGACAGCTTTTATAGCAGAGCTTGGTTTCCCTCACTACTGAGTAATGCCTTCTGTGGCGCTCTAAGAATAGCTGTAAACAGGAGGCCTTCCTGTGTATGCTGGCCATGCTTGAACAGGGCTGGCTTGGGACCTTGGGGGATCCTCTATGCATTTCTGGGTGTTTTTTTTTTGTTTTTTAATAACTCCTGTCCCCCTAGTTCTCTGCCCTGCTGGCAGCCTTGGCTTTCCTGGATTCCCAAATCCTGCTTCCCAGTTCCCTGTGCCATCTTGGAGACTGACTGTAAAAGTAACCTGGGTCAACTCTAGAGCTCATTTTGTCTTGTTTCCCTGAGCACCATTAATCCAGGCTGCCTGATATCCTGTATTTAAATGCTATTCTATATTTACTTTGTCTAACTTTTTAGTTCTTTGAGGGTGTGTGTGTGTGTGTTGGTGTGTTGGTAGTAATCTGGTTCCTGCTTCTAAAGCAGAAATCCCTTAAGCACTCATTGAGTGCCTGGTGTGTGCTCAGCAGGTATCTGTATTTTGGGATGCAGATGTGAGTGATGAGTAGAGAGCTTAGTTTTTTGCTGGAGAACCGTGCTGTTTCCTAACAATAAATCTGCATGGTATTTACATAGAACCCTGAAAGGGCATGGATTCTTTAGGAGGAATGAGCAAGGAAAGCTTCCTAGAAGTGTGACATTTGAGGGATAAGCAGGAAAAAGGGCAAACTGTGTATTCCTGAGGGCTGGCTCTGGGTCTTACTGTCATTACTTGTTGAGAGACTAGAAGTGTGTTTCTGTGCTGTGAGAAGGTTAGGCAGGGAGAATTGGGGTGAGCAGAGGAGCCCATGGATGGTGGAAGACTCGGAGCTAGCTGGAAAGGGAATTTCGGGGTTAGCAGGTCGTCCTATGTCAGACCAAGGATCACAGATTTGAAGTACAATAGAAAGGTGCTAGGGAGCCATGGAAACTTTCATAGCAGGGCTATGAGAACTCTGAGAATTCTCTGAGATTTCTGGGCACGTGGGAGAGGGTTGAGTCCTTTGAAACTCAGTAAGTCACTTCTGGTTTGTGGCAGAGCCACCTTCTAGCTTTGATGCTTTCCTTCATGGGTCCTTCCAGAGCCAGAGGTGTATATGAGGAAGCTCTCATTCAGTTTCTTGTCTTCTGTATCTCTTCTGTTACCCCCAGTGGACCTGTCTGCTTGTTTATGACTCTGCTCATCCTAGAGGTTCGGTTCGTGGGGCTGGACTTGGCACTGGCTGGGGTAGGCTGTGCAGCCATCCCATATCTTAGCGTGGATGGCCACCGACCAGCTATAGAAGTAGTCCCATTGTTGTGGATGTTAAACAGAGGCACCTCCTGACCCAGGCCTCACCTCCATCCTGATCTTTCTGTAAGGGATGATTGACTATCTGCTCAGCTTGCTCTGTGCAGCCTAGAGGTGAGGGGTGGGAGGTCACACAGCTGCCTTCATGGCCTTCAGAGACAGTGGTCAGGACACAGCAGAAAGGAAGGAAGCCTGTGTGTGGTCATTTCAATTCTGAGCCACAAGTTAAGGAAGGAAGAGAAGGAAGAGGCCCTGCCAAGTGGGTGGGTGTCTCTCAGGAAGCTTGAAGGATTGGCTGCCTATTCAGACACCTGTTTCTTGTGAGTTTTCTTGACTGAGGATGAATGGTATTGATCTGGTCAGATCCAGTCATCCATTTCCATCACTCTGTTGACAGATACTATCTCTGGAGGAATCCAAGTTCCCCTTTCTAGAGGAACTTGGGAAGTGCTGAGTGGTAGAGGTATGACTGTGTGACTGTATGACTGGGCACGGTGCCGGCCTAGCCATAGTGCCAGCCTAAACAACAGCAGGTGGTAGACCTTCTAAGCACTAACTTTTTTCATTCTTGCTAAAGCCCCCTTTAAGGGAAGAAACCGGAGGCACCGGGAGGTTGTATCCCCTGCCCAGGCTCCCTAGCCAGTAAAGGCTGTTAGCCTCTAGATGTTAGGTCTGCCCCACTGAGCTGAGGTCTGGGGGAGGAGCGACTGAGTGGCACTGTGTCTCTGGGCACTGTGGCCCTGGCTGAGGAACTTGGACTTTAGCCTGCATGCTGGTAAAGGCTTTCAGGCCTCATTGCTTTTGTTGTTTTGTTTCTTTTTGAGGATTGTGTTATATTGGGTTCTGAACATAATCCAACAGGCCCTGCTCCTTGGAGGCTGGCTACAGTCAGTCTCTAGTAACCATCCTTTATTGTGTTTGTTCCCAGAGCCAGACACTGGTTTTCAGTCATGGTGAGGTATGATGAACATGTGAAGAGTGTGGGCTCCCTACCTGACTGCCCTTGCTTAGCCAGAGTTCCTCCTTGTGAGGCTGCGGGATGACACAGTATATTGTAGCCCAGTTTTATCCTCAACAGAAAAAGGAAAGGCCAACATCACACCATGGTGCACACTTGATTTGTGGACCCAGATTGCCTTGTATGGCTCTCTACACCCAGTGAGCTCTTACTGAGAACTTGAGGGACTGGCATTAGCCTGTTTTGCTGCTGGACTCATTTTGGAGTCCTACAGTGGAACCAAGCCGTAGGTGGTTAGTTTGGAATGGTTCCCTCTTTGCCCTACTGGTAAGATATCACAGCCAAAGGGGAGGAGAAAAGTAGGGCTTGGGGTCAGTGTCAGCAGATGGGAGAACTTAGAGCAGTGCTCTCTGAGATTCTTCCTGCTTTGGGCAAGAGACTGGGAAGAGGTGACTGATCCAAGGGAAGCCAGAAGGACCCAGGAGGTTTACAGAAACCTCCTGGAAACCCTATAGGGGCTGAACAGTGATGGCAAGGAGGAGGCTTTGGGGTGGAAAATCATCTTGGATCTTGTGGCAGGGCAGTGATGGCCGGATGGTGCTTTTCAGAGACTTGGGAACACTGACTAAAGGAAGCCTGATGATTGGATATTGAAGGTGAGGGCCATTTCTGGCCTTAAGTGGCCCACTGAGGCATTGGGGATTGCTTTGAAAAGCTGATGCAAATAAATGGTGGTTGGAGGGAGAGAGAAACTGAAGTTGGGCATCTCAGAAGTGCAGGGAGGATCCAGCAGTTGTGGGAGGGGTCTCTTTAGCACCAGGGCTAGAGTCAGTGGCTTGCCAGCTGGTGATAGCCCAGGAGTGGACTGCAGGACCAGGAGTGGGCAAGCCTGGTTGGTATCAGAAGTCATTCCCTAAGGCCTCCGCACTTGGCACCAGGTGGAGGGAATTGCTTGTTCCCTCCAGGCAAAGTAGGGAGTTTTTCAGTGGGCCTAAGGAACAGGGCTATTGTATAAATATTTACAAAGAGGAAGCAGTTTCTTTTACAAAGCGTTCTCCTGAAGGTTACATTCCCCGCCTGATATGTCTACGTGCTTCTATGTGCCCATAGATTTTTTTCTTGTGGACTTAGTTCACACTGATGTGGAGCCTGTAAAAGAAAGCCACACCTGGTCACTCTGTTTGGATGTGTACCCAGCCGGAGGCCTGGCAAGGTTGACAGGCAGCACTTTGTAACCATAGGTGGGGAGGTGTTCTAACTTCAACAAGTGTCTAACACCTTTAGAAACTGTTTCATTCTCATTAAATCCTTCCAGCCCCTTGATAATGGTAGCATCAGATGAGAAAGGCTGAGTAAGTCCCCAGAAAAGGTTCAGCTGATTCAAGTCTAGATACTACTTTACTACAAAGCTCTGATCTCTTGAAGACTCATTACACAAGGAGGGGAGGAGCTTCCTGCTCCCATTTTAGAGGGGAAATCTGGCAGGCAAGATGGTTCAGCAAGTAAACAAAACGCTTGTTGCACAGTTTGATCCCTGGGACACGCATAAAAGTGAAAGGAGAGAACCTACTCCCTGAAGTTGTCCTCTGACCCCTCTCCTGCTCTCACACTCTAAAAACTAAAAAAAAAAAAAAAAAAAAAAAAAGAATGAACATTGAGTTGGGGGGTGTTGCTCGGTGGTAAAGCTCCTTCCTAACCTGATAGTTCATTTTGATTTTCATCCTGATGGGATTTAGAATTGCCCAGAAACAAATTTCTGTGAGGGATTATGCAGATTAGGTTAATTGAGCTGGGCAGGTATGTCCTAAATATGAATGGTCCCATCTCTCTTTTTTTTTAATATTTATTTATTTATTCACTTATTATATATACAGTATTCTGCCTGCATGTATACCTGCAGGCCAGAAGGGGGCACCAGATCTCATTATAGATGGTTGTGAGCCACCATATGGTTGCTGGGAATTGAACTCAGGACCTTTGGAAGAGCACCCAGCCAGTGCTCTTAACCTCTGAGCCATCTCTCCAGCCCGGTCCCATCTCTTTGACCTTAGTGTGGATGCCTCAAGCTCTTGCCACCATACCTTCCCTGCTCACAATGGACCATGTCCCCAGAATGTGATCCAAACATCGTCCTTCCTTAGTTGCTATTGCTGGGTATTTTGTCTCAGCAGTGGTACAACTAATACACCTAAATTTTGTGAGGCTTTGGGTCCATCCCCAGCATGGTAGAAATGGCAGTGATAACCAAAGCCCGTCAGGCTCTCTCTTCTGTGGCTTATATTCCAACTTTTCAAATCACAGAGAAGATCAGTTCCCCAATGCTGTGGTATCTCCTGGGAGCCTGGGACCTCCATACTTGTGTCCATGGCTGGAGTCATTCCAGGAAACAAGAAATAGAGCAGGTCAAGCCGTGTTACTGCATTAAGCTGCAGAATTAGGAAGGTTTCCAAGGCAACAGCAGGTGTCATTGCTCTTAGGGGTAGGACAGGTCTAGTTCCCTGTGACATGCACTTTGTAGGTTGCTAAGGCTGCAACTTCTACCTGTGCTGTTGATGGATGGGGGATTTCTGAGAAATTGAGGGGTGTCCTTGCAGTGTGATACCAGGCTGGCAAGTAATGCTGGCTGACTGTGGTGAGGGGAGGGATGAGCCCACAGAGCCACATCACAGGGACGAGTTAGGATCCGGTGATGGCAGTCACTTGGCTTGCTTCTCTCCCAGGCTTTCAGGAGTTGCTTCTCAGTATCACAGTACCCCAAGATGTAGAGTGAGCCAAGGGGATTATTATGTTGCCACCCTTTTCTCAGCGAACCTGAGGTTCAGGGACTTGATGGAGTTCACATAGTAAAGGCTGGTGGACTCTAAGTGAGGCCCCAGGCCATCTGTCCTCAGTTCTGCTTTTTTTGGAGCCCTGTGGAGGGCACGCTGGCATGAGCCTGCCAGAGCTGTGACAGGGGTGGGGGGCATTGCAGATGCGCACATCAGCCCTGCCCTGTGCTGCTGTGTAGTCTAGAGAGAGCTGCAGAGCACAGTGTGTTTGGTTTCCCTCTTTTAATTTGTTCAGGAAAGGACCTCAGGTTGTTCACAACTGTGTTTTTGTGCAGAGCAGTCAGTCACCAGAGCGCCTGGAGTGAGGACCACAAGCGTCACGTATTGTTGCTGTTGGGAACAGATCTCTTGAGCTCACCCAGAACTCCTGTGTTTTCTCCCTGAGCAGTTGTTCAGTTGCCTCTGCTGGGGTGTGGCCCAGAAATAACACTCCACTTGGCCTAAATCCACTGGCCCTAATCTGGCTCATGCCTCACTATCTGGGTCATACTGTGCTGCTGTTGTTCAAAGCATGTGGAATGGTTTTGTCAAGATATGGAGTCATGAAAGGAGGGTGAGACTAGCAACAGGGCCAGTGGCCAGCCGTAGACTGCAAGACCAAGGCCAGGAAGTGCAGCCTTCCGGTGGGGAGTTCTTCACTCGTGCTCCTATTCCATCCCCACTCAGAGCACCAGACGTGGCTTGGTTCTCCCTCCTCCTATCCCTCCTCTTTTTTATGACCTGTCATCTCCATGTATATAGTCACCAAAGGGCATGGTGTCAATTTTAGGCTTCAGACCACAGCCCACTCCAAATGGGTTTTGTGGCCCACTCCAAATGGGGCCGTGCATCTAAACTAGGCCTTGTAGCTTTCGGGGGAGGGGAAGCTGGCAGCCTGGCATAACCATCCCTCTCTCCTGCAGGAGGGTCTGGGGTGGGGCCAGGGTCAGTGGGGTTCATGGTCTTCATTCCATGCTTGGCCTCTGACTTGTGGGGCTGGCCTTCACACATGGTTGTATTTGTGACCTCTAGTGAAGGTGAAAACTGCAGAGAAGGCAAAAGTTAAAAAAAAAAAAAAGGGCAGGGGATGGGACAGAAACAAAGTCGAGCGTTTAGCTTCTCAGTGCAGCCAACAGGATCCCATTTTCAACCCCTACTGTGAAGCAAAGACCAGCCTGGCTCCTGGGGTGTTACTTTCCCGCCTCACTGGCAGTTTGATCACCTCTGAGGTGTCAGTGTCACCTCCATGAGACCTGTTATCCTCACCAGCCACCAGCTCCCCTCCTGGGTCTACAGAGGCTCCCGCAGGACCCTCCTGGCATGGACCCTCCTGGCCTTTGCTGCTCTGAGCTGTCTTTCCTGCCTCCCTGCCATTGCCTTCTTCACTGGCCCTCACCTCATGCCTCTTCCTCACCTGTGTGTTCATGTGTTCATTATGACTTGTGGGCTTTTAAAAAGGTATCTGAGAAACAACTAAGGAGGAAGAAGAAAGATTTTTTTAATGTGTCTACTGGGCCAGGTGCATAAAATTCAACATGTTTATATACTTCCTTCTGCCCCATGATGTGAGACAACATGGGTCTTGGCATATGGTAATTGCTCAATAAATGCCTATTCCATAAAGGGATGAAGACATGAAGGAAGGCTTGAGCAAGTGGGAGGATGGGCTGTTCTGACTCTGTACCTTGTTGAACTTGTCCGTCATCTGGCTGGCCTAGAGACTCTTTCTTCCTCCACCCTTGCTTGGCTATTTCTGAATTGCCTCTGAGCAGGTCTATGCCAGGGACTGGGAAGACAAAGATGAGTGCCCAGGGCCCCACCCACTTTCACATTACCCCCAGTTCTCCTCCCCTAGCAGCCCACTCCTTTGTCTTCAGGGAATCACCCATCTTCTTGATGCCATAGTGGTAATGGGAAGGAAGTCTGTGTCAGAGCCTTGGCACCAAAGCCTGAGGAAATGGGACTTGTCAGCCTTCTAGAAACAAAAGCCTAAGGACTTGGTCCCTAAATAATGTGTCACTAACTCCTGCTTCCCTCCCCTGTGGCACCCCTGGGGGTTTTGGTCACACTGCCTACCATGTTGACTGCTGGTGGGAGTTAGACGTTGCTAGAAGCAGAAGCCCAGGCCGCAGGGCCACAGTTTTTGGTAGCTGCTTCATGGGCCCTGGGCTCAGTACTTTTCCTTTCACCCTTTCCAAATAGTGGCCCTGCTTTTAGCCTCTGGGTGGCTCTGAAAAGCAGGTGATAACTGACTTGTGAGAGACCAGCCTCTGGAGCATCCAGTGGTGATGCTGTGAGAATTCTCACAGAACAGCCTGTGCTTGCTGGACCAGGGATGTGCTGCTGCTGATAGGAGCCACCACCAGCCAAGAGACAGGAACAGCAGCCATCACGGTAACATGCACTGCTTTTGTGAGCTTTCGATCTCTTTCTCTCCATTTTAGGCTTGGTCTTTATCACATCCCCGGGCAGAGCAAGTATGTCAAAGGAAAACTTCGCAAGACTGCCCTAGGGACTGTCAGCTCTATCAGGGCTTGCTGAGTGGACCTCTCTGTGGGGAGAGGTCCTGGCACCGCTGACCAGCCGTTTGTGTGTGGTTACCCAGCTCCCATCCTACGAGGCCACCAGTGCCTACTGCACTTGGCCCTGACTGCAAGAGCAGCAGGCACTGGGCTTGGTGGGTAGGGCTGCGCTAAGTGCTGCCCCTGGAGCCCAGCAAGTTCTTGGCTGAGCCTCACTGGAGGCCAGTGTGGTCCTGCATAACTTCAGTGGAGTTGAAATCTTTGGCCATCGTTTGTTCTTATGCTGAACTCTTGTGTTGTGTCACTGAGCCTGTGAGGGAGGTTCTGCCATTTGGCCCATCTCAGATGAAGACCCAGAGGCTCCAGAACTTCCGCTTGTGTGAGGACATAACTGACAGGGGGCAGGATTGGTCATGGGTTAGGTCTGTGTTACTAAGCCTGTATTCCATGTGTCTGGGTGTCTTCAAGTCTTTTAAGTGTTTGAGACTGGATTTGAACTTACTATGTAACTTACGTTGGTCTTGAATTGTTGATCCTCTGGCTTCTACTTCTCTGCAGTACTGAGATTTCAGATGTTTGTATTACCATGCTTGGCTTTATACTGTTCCAGGGAAGGAATCCGGGGCTATATGTATGCTCAACAGGCACTCTACAAACTGAACTACATTCTCAGCCCTTTTGTGAACTAATTCTCAGCCCTTTTGTGATTTTTTTTTTGTTGTTATTATTGTTTTTCTTTTTGAGGCAGAGCTCATAGATCTCTTGATGTCCATATTTCAAGTGCTGGGACTATGGGCATGTACCACCATTCCTATTGAGACTCAGGATCTTTAAAGTGCTGTTCCTGTTTGCCACAGGCACGCTTAGATTTTGGTGGAACAATATTGTTTCTCCTCAGAGCTCTGGTCCAACAAGGGCTTCTGCTCTGTTCTGGTTTCTAGACCCTGGGTTTTGAGATAGTAATATGAGGTATAGTTTCAGTGCAGGGTTTGATTTGGTTTCTTTCCTTTTGGGTCTTTTCATTATGAAGAATTTCTCTATAAAAATTCCTTTCCTTTCTCTCATGTATTTGTATGAGTGTATGGTATGACTGTTCTTATGTGTGCAGATGCACATGGGCATGCATCCTATGTGGGTGTTGATGTTGAAAGTGTTCCTTTATCACTCTCTACCTCATTATTGTGGCAGTCTCTTTGTTTAACCCAGAGCTCATCACTGAGGGCTAGTCTGGCTGGTCAGCTGGCTCCTAGATCCCTTGACTCTTATCTTGAGAGCACTGGAATTACAGGTCAGCAGGCCAAGAATTTGCATGGGTCTGGGATCCAGGTGCCTGGGCGAGACAGTGTAGGTCCCACTGTAGTGTGATGCAGTTGCTTCCAGCATGATGTAACAAGTGTGGAGTCATCTTCTCTCTTAGCTGCATCCTTGTTCTCAGAATGGACTGTGAGTTTTTGGGCTCTGTCCCAGCCTTTTGGTGCCGAGGCTTGGGTGGGGTGGGCGCTTACCTCATGATGCGTAGCCAAGCTTACTTAGAGGCTGGGCACTGTGAAACCCTCAGGAGATGATGGCTAGTGGTGCTACCCATTTAAGTAGCTCTTCATTAGCAGGTGGCAATGCCATTTGTTCTTTAAAGCAGGACACTCAGAGCATGAAAGGAGATAGGTCAGGCCTAAACCAGGATGAGGGCCTTCTTGGCAAAGGGAGATTGTCATCATTGCTCATTACTTTCTCTCTTCACCTAGGGACGCTATTCCTTTCCCATTACAGATGGTGAAACTTAGGCCCAGAGAAGGCCTAAGTTTCACCATCTGTCTGTCACCTTGGCTCTTAGTTCCCAAATGCCTTCTTGGCTGAGTCATCAGCATGACCCCCAGGCAAGCTCTAATAAGGGTAGAGGACCCTTGATCTTTGCAGATCAAGGAACTATACAGATTCTGGAAACTAGCAACCTTTATGATGAGAACGTTCAACACGAATGCTCTAAAACACACATTTAGGAAGGATAAGAAGACATAAGCATGGAAGGTTCTGACAACACAAAGGTATAGTTTCAGTGCAGTGGTGTGTTTGCTTCTATCTGGCTGTCCCCAGGCCTGGCTGTGACTTGTCACACAGATGACAGATGGCCTTTGGGACAGTGACAGAGGGAGGACTGCTGACCCCTGCCCTGTTAGAGCAACCTTCTCTCTGAGTCAGTTGGTTTCTTTCTCTTCTGACTGCCCTTGAAGGCGATTTGATGATGATTATTTTTTCCTGTTCCAGTGAGAACGTAGATGTGACAGTTTGCTTCTGTGACACATGGAAAGGGCTGCAGTTGCAGAATACTTAGGGAGAGCTGAGGTTACTAGAACACTAAATGTAACAAGCAGGGACCTAATTGGGCCTGTGGTGTTGAGGGCTGTAAGGTCCTGTGGTGGGGGTATGTGTGGGGAGAAGGGTTGTTCAAGTCAGGTTCAGACAAAAGTGGTCACGTACCAAGGCTTGGGGCCAACTTTAGTTTGTCCCTGCAGCCTGGCCTCTCCCTCGCCTTTTCCTGTCTGCTCCCTGCCCTCTCATGCTTTGGCTGCCAAGAAGCTTGCACAGGTTTCTCATCTGTCTCAGGGTTTTGGGGGGAGAAATGGCTGGGGCTGGAGAAATGTGTTCATAGGGACCCTCCTGTAGAGGGACTCTGAGTGACTTTCTCTCAAACTGGGTGTTGTTTTGTGTTTACAGGGGAAGATGGAGGGGCTGAAAGACAAGACCCTGCAGGAGCTGGAGGAGATGCAGAATGATCCAGAAGCCATTGCTCGGATGGCCTTGGAGTCTCCTGAGGTATAGGGAGGCTAGTAAATGCTGCTGCTGTTGTTCCTCCTTCCTCTTTTCCTTCCTCTTCCTCCTTCTTCTCTTCTTTTTTTTAAGTAATTGATCACTTAAGGTCCTCAACAAATTTATTTATTTTACTTTATGTCTCTGTGTATGTGTGCCTGACACATGTATATGTGTGGACCAGGTGTGTACAGGTGTGTGCAGAAGATGTCAGATCCCCTGGAACTGGAGTTACTGTGAGCTGCCATGTGGGTTCTAGGAACTGAACCCCTGGCCTCCACAAGAGCAGCCATTACTTTTAACTGCTGAGCCGTATCTCTAGAGTCAGTTAAGGTCTTTTAAATTTTTATTATATTTATTTAGTATGTGGGAGGGTTGTCCACGTGCATGCATGTGTGTACCAGGTACAACTTGCAAGAAATGATTCTATCTTTCTACCATATGGGTTCCTGTTGGTATAATGTTCTTTTGAAATGTATACACCTTACCCTTGGTCATTCAAACGCTGATTTCTAACCCCCCTCTGGTTTCAATTTGGACATTGCATTGTGATGCTTACTCTAAGCATCTTGTCTCAACTTTGTGTAAACAGGCCAAAATAAAGCAACTAGACACAGTGTTGAGTAAGGGAAAGAAGCGGGGGAGAAGGGAGGAGCCAGAGGACAGGAAAAGAGTGGGAGGCAAAAAGGTGGGAGCAGAGCTGGGAGAGGGAGCTGGAGGAGAGATCTTGGAACATCGTGGAGAGATGGAGTGGACCTAATATATCACAAAACGCAAGTATAATGGGTAAAATCTAAATGTTAGGAAACTATGAGGGCTTGGAGGTTTAAGAGAGAGTAACAATTGCCCAGCATTGTGTTCTAGGTTAACTAAATAAACCCAGTCTCTGTGTGGTGATTTGGTTATACAGCTGTTAAGGATTAACAGCAAGCTTTACTAAAAGATATATTAATAGTAAATATTAATCGTCACTTACAACAGGTTCCAGAGACTGAACTCAGGTTGTCAGCGTGGTGGCAAGAGCCCTTACCTATTGAGCCATCCCATCTACCACTTTAATAACTGCTTCTCAAGGATGTTTGCTCAGTAGGCATTTGAGCCAGGATTCACCTTGTATGCTGTGAATTTTACCTTGGCCTTTACCTCACTAGAGGAGCCCTGGGGTTTCAGGCCAGGTTCTGGGTCCTTTAGAAGCCCAGGGAATGATGAATCCAGGGCCTGGTCCTCTGGGAGCCTAGGGAATGATAGGGAGTCCAGGGTTCACCTTGGATGAGGACAGCCTGGGACCCAAATGGCCAGGAGTCTTCACACTGTTCCAGTGTGGATCTTGAGGCAATTCTCCAATACACTAGGGAGAGGGTACCCATCTTTCCCCACGGGGACATCACTCACTCATGTTACATGCTGTTTCCCATTGCCAGTATCCCATTTCTCAGCTCCTAATCACAGGGTCCTTACAGGAATAAGCTTCAGCCTGCTGTCTCTGAAGAGTTTGATTTGGCCTCCCTCTGTCACTGTCTCCTGTGACCTTCCTGTGAGATGGAGGTCAAGTGAGTCAGTGTGGCCACCCAGCTAGAAATAACCACAGGTACCCCCAAAACAGCTACAGCTAGTCATTGCCTATAAGCTGTGTCCCCTGCCTTTGTTTGAAGGAGAGAAAGGATTGCAGATAATGCTGGACTCCTTTTCCCCCGGTGAGCAGATGTGGCAGGTATTCTGTAAATTCAGTGTGTCAAAGAACAGGATCCTGCATCCATCCAGCATACTGGTCAGCCTCCCTAGAACCCTATCCCTGCAGCATGGGCTCACATGCTACCTGGTCCTGTTCCTGCCTCTGCTGTGCTTTCTGCTGCCACCTGCTCCCCAACACTGTTCAGGGCTCTCTACTGGATTGGAGATGACCCCGGGTTGAGCAAGAAAGACCTCCTCATAGGTAGGGTTAGGACAGGTCTTTGTGTGGCTGAGGCAGGAGGACCCTGTTCAGCATCTTAGGAAAAAAGGCCTTGGTTAGGCAGCAAGGATGACTCTTATGGTTGGTTAGGCTGTGAGCTCTGACAGACCCTTGTCCTACCTGGCACATTCATCTGTCACATACATCTGAGTGTCCCTTACCCATCCCAGATACTTTGGATGAGAATATTTCAGATTTCATATGTCTCGAGTTTTGAAATGTTTTGTGTAGATTTACTAGTTAGATAACCCTAATTAAAAAAAAAACATGAAATCCAAGACACTCTGAAACCCAGAACACAAAAGTGTCACTGAAAAAGATCTTCATCTTGGATTTTGGGTTGCTGGATTAGGGATGCTTGCACACACACATAGATGTGCATATATGCCCCCTCACCAGTGTGGAGGTCAAAGGACAACTTTTGGGAGTTGGTTTTCTTCTACCATTTGGGGCTCAAGAGTCAAACTCAGGCCAGTCAGGCTTAGCAGCAAGCACCTTTACCCACTAAGCCATCTTGTTGGCCCCAACTGTTTCTTCAGTCAAAGATGAGCAGCAGAATGCTAAAGGGATTCCCAGGCTTGTTCCTGAAGGGAGTGGAGCTCAACAAAAGCAAGTCTATACCCAGTTTCCGTTCACTGCTTCCAAGCTGAGGAAGTCTTCCACCCTGTGGAAAGCATAGGCTCCTGGAAATGTAAGGGATGCAGTCTCCTAGCCAAAGGGCAGATCGAAATTTTTGGTATAGCCATGTCTGAGTAACTGAGTTGAATTCTCTGAGAGGGAAAAATACTGGCTGTGAGAAAGACAGAAGCAAAGTAGGGCAAGCTACTTAGACTTTCAGGAAGTCTTTGGCTGGATTTCTGTCGTAGCTCTGAGACAGTAACTGTGGCACTGTGGGACCGTGAGAAGAGCCGGCAGAGAGAAGGGCGGTGGGAGTGTTGCTCTGTGTAGAAGAGTGAGTGCGCCGAGCTCGGGGAGCAGTAGACTGGCCTCATAGGAGTGTTCATAGGAGATGGGCTAGCGAGTAGGAGAGGTGGAAACGTGACAAGCTTCAGAGAGGATGGCACAGCACGGATGCCGTGCTTCAGACCCCAGGAAAAGCAATGCACATGTAAGGATGCCCAAGGGTACGTGGCCCAGGAAGGGCAGCCCCACTCACAGTTGGCCACACGAGTCTCCTGCTCCCCCCCCCACCTTTTCTTTTTAACATTGTAGTTTTTGTCATGTGTGTAGGTATGTCTGTGTGTGGGTTTGTGCATGTTTGGTGTAGTGCCTTTGGAGGCCAGAAGAGGCCGTTGGATCCCTTGGAGCGGAAGTGGCAGGAGGTGTGAGCCACTTGACGTGGGTACTGGGAACCAAATTCAGGCTGTCTGGATGAGCAGTGTGTGCTCTTAAATGCTGAGCCGTCCTCCAGCCTCCTTGGCTGGCATTCAGACTCAGCAGTTTCTCTGCTCCCAAGCCAGCGAGCTTGGCCAGTGGTTAACTGGCGTTTCTGGCCGGACAGCAGGCAGTTCCGGTGGAGGGCTTTAGACCTGGGCCCTGGGAGCCTTGTCTGTGGAGGGGTAACTGGCAACATCCCTCTTTCCATTAGGCTGCTGCCCGCTGTATATGCAGGGCTGAGGCTGTGAGCAGAAGTCAGAGCAGAGTGGCCCTTCTGGAAACTGCTTATCCAGGATGCTGCTTGGCTTCCCATGGCTGCTGTAGAGGAGGCCAATCTGACCTGGTGTGCTGTGTGCTGGCCAAGGTGGAGGGAGAAGCTCTGTGTTGCAGGACCTTTGTTTCCCTGCGGAAGCTGGTCTTGCCGACCTGGGCCCTGACTTCTGTGGCCAGTGCTGAGCCCCCTCTGCTGGTGCCACATGGTACTGTGACAGGACGGTGGCTCTGCCTTCAGCTCCTCTCAGTGCAGCAGATGCCTTCCCATGTTAGGCCTGCTGGGCACGGTTCCAAGGCTTCTGTCTGCTTGACAGTTAAATAGCGGGCTGAGTGAGGGCTCAGGGATGCTGGCTACGGAAGCATTTTCAGCAAAGGGCATTCAGTCTATAGCTCTGTAGGCTATGTATGACCTGGGAGGCAGGGATGCCTGTCCTGCTCCAGTGTCTTGGGCTGCTTGGGGCCCTGGCCCTGCCTCTGCATTCCAATATCTTTGGGACCTCGCAGCATTTCTAGTTTGTGGTCTGGCTTGGGCCACCTGAGTTCTCCCTAGCAGCCTCTTGTGTGCATGCATGCATGCAGTGTGTGTTCACTTTAAAGCTTGGGACCAGTGATGGGGAGGGACTTTGGGTCCCATCCCTCTCGAAGGTCCCATTCCTCATCTCCCTCACCTGTGCCCTGCACAGCACAGAACCACCTGCAGGTGCTTGTGCTTTGGGAGGTCTTTGATAGGTGGTTAGCCTTGGGTAGGTGGTTAGCCTTCTCGCCTGTTTCCTCAGTGTCTGCTTCACAGGCTCTCTTGATGAGGATGAGGTGAGGCACCTGGGTCACAATGCCTGTGCATTGTGCATTAAACTCCTGTGGCTGTGGCTGAGGGCTGAGCAGCCAGCTGGGTGTCGCCAGGTGAGCAGTGAGTACCGCCCCCCACCCCGCTGAAGGCTGACCAGTGACAGTGTGCTTATTGTCAGTTTTCCCGCCTTCCTTAGGTTCAGGACCTGCAGTTAGAACGAGAGATGGCATTGGCCACCAACCGGAGCTTGGCAGAGCAGAACCTGGAGTTCCAAGGTCCCCTGGAAATCAGCCGCTCTAACCTTTCAGACAAATACCAGGAGCTGCGGAAGCTTGTGGAGCGATGCCAGGAACAGAAAGCCAAGCTGGGTAGGAACATCTGACCGTGGACATGCACTCTGGCAATCTCGCCTGCTGATTGAAACAGCGTTCCTGTTGAAGGGAGGACAAGGGAGGCAGCTGGAATAGCATGAATGCATAGATGTCCAGGACAGGAAAGGAAAGGGCCAGCAGCCACTATAGCCCACTTGCTCCATGCCCTGTGTAAAGTGCTTTGCATTTTTTACACAAACGGATGGAAAAGTGTAGGTACTATGGTTAGTCTAAACTTTTGAGTGTTTATATTTTATTATATACCTTGGCAATATTTTTATAGGATTAAAAATGGCCTGAAATTACTATTTTTATAGATGAGGAAAACAAGGCTGGGAGATTCAAGTTGGGTAGAGCTGGGATTTGCAAGCCTAGCCTTTAACAGGCAAGCATCTCTCCAGCCCTGGAACTGGGATTTGGCTCTAGGCAGTCAGTGTCTTTTGCTGCCTTTGCCAACTGAACCCTGAGCCTTGGAGAGCTGGTCTAGGCCTTGTGCAGGTAGGAAGGCTTCCTGGATGGCTGTGCATATGGGGAGCTGCTTGGCCAACTCCTGAGCTCTGTCCTTGAGTGTCTCTTTACTCAAGACAGTGAATGCCTACGTAAACCTAAAGGACCCTGCAGAACCACCTGTGGGAAGTCTGCAGTGGATGCTGGTGTGGCTAGGCCCTGAGAGCTCACAGAACCAGCTATAGGGACTCTACAGTGGAGTTGGTGTGGCTAGGTCCCAAAGCTTACAAAGTCATCTGCAGGAACTCTACAGTGGACCTGATGTGACTAGGCCCCGAGTGCTCACAGAGGGCATGCTATGGGCCTTTGCTGAAATCAGGGTCCTTAGCTTTAACTAAAACAGTACTTTTGAAATATCAACCTCTCTGCCTTTCCTCCAGAGAAATTTTCCTCAGCACTGCAGCCCGGGACCTTGTTGGACCTTCTGCAGATTGAAGGGATGAAGATTGAGGAGGAGTCTGAGGTGAGGTGGGGAGTGGTATCCTAATCCCTTGAACAGGGTAGCGGCCCTTGGAGCCAGGTCTCATGGTGAGCTCAGGAACCGCAAAGCACAAGGGTTTGGGATGAAGCTAGAATAGATGGCTCGTGGAGTGGAGTACTGGTGGACGCACTTTGATCGCAATACACTATAGCGACACATTCTGAGACCCCTGAGCACTTGAAACCACAGTTAGCACTTGCTTCTGAATAGACAGTACTGTGTAATTTATAAAGCAGGCTCAGTGAGAGATTGAGAACAGGAACCACAGGCTGAGGAGATAAGCCAGCCTTCACAAGCACGCCAGCCTGAGCGTGATCCTTGTACCTGTATAAAAAGCCAGGCAAGGCGGCACCGATCCCCGGGGTTCTGGAAGCAGTCTAGCCCAACTGCTGAGCCTATAGTAGAGTCTCTGTCTCAGGAAATAAGGGGAACAGTGCCTGAGGAATGACACCCGAGGCTGGCCCCTCACCTCCACATGCACACATGTGCATGTTCACCCATACACATGTGTAGTCACATGTGTAGCTGTACATACCCATGAACAAAGTATTTTATAATGAAAGTTACTTAAAACTTACAGATTGTGTCTAGAATTTTTATGCAGTGTGTTTGTACCACAGAAGCCCTCTAGTATCTGAAACCATGGTTAAGGGGCCTTTACTGTACCAGGACCCCAGGTGAGTCAGGAGGGGTGACTGACAGCCGGCCCCAGGAGCACACACGCCTGGATGGGCGGCACAGAGCTAGGCCAGTGCTCCTTGGTTCTCTCTGCCGTGTCCTCCCTGTGGATGTGCCTTTTGTCTCAGTGGGCAGGAACTTTTTTGTGTTTTAGATGCAGCGCAAGGGCCAGCATATAAGGCACTTGTATAGGCCCAGCTGTTGAACAGACTTGCAGTGACCACCAGGGCCTGGCACAGTGCTGGGTAAGGGGCAGTGCGACCATGGAGGATGTGGTCCTGCTGTTAAGTAGCTGACATTCCTTAATGTCACTCTGAATGGTGGCCAGGGAAGGCTGTGGAAGGCCTTTGTTCCTGTGTTGTCAACAGTTCTTGTGTCCTCTAGGCCATGGCTGAGAAGTTCCTGGAGGGTGAGGTGCCCTTGGAAACGTTCTTAGAGTCCTTTTCCTCCATGAGGACACTGCTGCACCTGCGCCGAGTCCGTGTAGAGAAGCTGCAGGATGTGGTGAGGCGGCCCCGTGCTTTGCCGGAGCTGGCCGGAGATGCCCCTCCAAAGCGCCCGCCGCCCCCTCGCCCAGCACCCCAGGCGACACCCCCTGTGACTGAAGAACAGCCTCCACAGCCCTCTGTCGTGACTCCCTACCCTTTGCCCTACAGCCCATCCCCAGGCTTGCCTGTGGGCCCTACAGCACAGGGAGCCCTGCAGCCAGCCCCCTTTCCTGTGGTGGTTCAGCCTTCCTCCTACGGTGGGCCTCTGGGTCCTTCTTACCCATCACCTCAGCCAGGACCAAGGACCACCATGGGCTACTCTTGGTCTCCACAGAGGAGTGTGCCACCCCAGCCTGGCTATCCTGTGGCTCCAACTAACACCTCTGGTCCAGGATATCCCTTAGTGGGGGGCCGAACTCCTGGTCCTGGTTACCCCCAACAGTCCCCCTACCTCTCATCAGGAAGCAAACCTCCCTACCCAACACAACCTCAGCTGCCAGGTTTCCCAGGACAGCCCCAGCCTCCAGTGCCCCCTCAACCTCCATACTCTACTGGGCCAACCCCTCCTTATGGCTTTCACCCTCCAGGGCCTGCCTGGCCTAGGTATTAGCCCTGGTCCCTGTCCACCGTCTTCCTTCTTCCTGAACCACCGCCTTTGGCCTCCATTTGCTGAGATTTGAGGTTAACACTGGAAGTAGAGCTGATGCTCCCTGCAGAGTTGGGAACACACAGGCCCGCCCTAAAAGGCCCCAGACCGTGCAGCATGGGTCCTTCTGGGAGCTCCTCCTGCCAGGGAGCAGCTCAGCACATCCTGAGGTGGCCTGGTGGGAGCCCAGGGCTCTCCGGTGTCTGCATGAGCAATTGTGTTCATGTCTTTGCACAGCTGCCTGCGCTTGCTCACTGACAGCTGAACCAGTGCAGAGTGGTCTTGGTAGCAGGTTGGCCCTGGGTCATCCAGGCTTTCCCTTGGAACTTGGCATGTCTCGTGTGGAGCCATGCCAAGTGACACAGCTCTGTCCATTTAAGGATGGTCTAATTTACCACAGTTGGGTCAAAGGAAAGAATGGTTAGGAAAAACAGGGACTGTGAGTCCTAAAAGCCATAATTTAGCTGCGTGCCAATGTCAGGCAAGTGTGTCCTGTGTGGTTGGATCCACAGCAGCACTGGCATGAGGAATGCTGAGAGAAACCCAGGCCTCAGTTTTATGGTTGGCTGTCCCGGGCGTCACCCTGGAGCCCCTGGCTGGAGTGGAGGACCAGGTTTACCTCCCAGCCACTCCTGGGCCCTCCACTTCTGGCTGGCTTTTTCTGAGGTTCATCCACCCCTCCACCCCTTTTAGTGCCTTGAATCTCATTCGCTAGCAGCCCCTCTGTCCTTGCGTAATTCCTCCCCGCCCCAGCGCCCCTGCAGAACAGACACCAGACCTGCCCTTCCAGAAGGTTCCAATGGTGCTTCCTAGACATCATCACTACATTGGGGTTGGTTTCTCCGCACTCTCGTCTTTAGAATGTAAAGGATAGGGACTGAGCGTGCAGCCCCAGCACTCAAAGGGGTTGAAGCCTGTTTAGTAATGAAAGTGACTACACTATACGAAAGGGGTTGCAGGAGGCGATGCATCAGTGTGGATGGGCCAGATGGGAACCAGGTCTCTGGATGGACCTTGGAGCTGCTACGGGTTAGGAAGTTGTATGTGCCTTGAAATATCCCCTGCTTGGGTACCCAGCCTCTGGTGGGCCAAGGTGCTGGGGGTCAAGGAGGAACCCCATCTTCTGGTGCCACCCCGCCCACAGGCCTCGGATGCATTACCAACTCTGCTTGCTTCTCCTGAGTTATTTATAATGAATCACTAATGGAGTCTGTGGTTGACTGCTGCTGAACTGGATGATGACCACCCGTTTGTTTGTGTAATTGCCATAATAAACGTTGATGAGTTCTGTGCTGTGTGGTGTCTCTGATGAGTTAGAGAGCAGATGTGGCTGCTTGTGGGGCAGTGACTTCTGCAGCCTTCCGTCTGTAGGGGGCCTTATGTCTGTGACCACCTCCTGAGTCCCCCACTGCCATCCCCATCCCACTTCTCAGCTCTTCCTAGCATTTTCTTTGTGGTTTTCCTTAGCTATTTCTTGGAGTCTACAATGCTTGCTTTGTCCTCAGCTACATGTAGCATGGCTATTCAGTTCCACCAGGGGGCACCCGCGCCTCAGTCCAGGTTGGGAGGTAAGGGTTCTTGTCACCTGGTCAGCCTCACTGCGATCTTACTCTTTCCTAAACCGGGATTGCAGTCTGGGTCGGGGATGTTAATTTCTCTCTGGTACAGGTAGCTTGCTGTGGGCTGGCTGCATTCCTCCAGGCGCTGTTGCAGAGTGGTTATCCTGGAGCCTAGGAGGATGAGGGAGATAAGGTTCCTGGCAGTTCCTCTAGTCAGCTCTCAGCCTTTTCCTCCTGGAAGAGTCAGAGGTATGTTGCCTGTGGCAGATGCCCAGAGGTTCTAGGAGTCACCAGGATTGTGGCATGTGTCTCCTAGTGTCCTCTCCACAGCCCCCCTGGCCCTCCTAGTCCCAGGTTTAAACAGGAAGGAGACTGTGGAAGTGGTGCAGTGACCAGGTTGTACACGGAGGTAGGACTTGGGTTTTGATCCATAGACTCCCAGGGCTGCAGGATTCCTGCACCATGCCTCTGTGGTGCTTAGAAGTCCCCCAGACACACCCAAGAGTCGTCAACTGCAATTGGATGTTTATTGCCTTTCAGTCCTAACTGTACTTGAGTTTACTTGGCAGGAGTCCAGAGCTGGGCACATGAGCTGTCACAGTCAGATGGCGACAGCTCTTTGGGAATAAGTTGCAGATCTTACTGCAGTAGTTAAGTCACCTGCCTTGGGTTGTACCAGGCGGTGGGGGCAGGGCACGGCACAGGGCCAACTTCAACTTGGAAAGCCACATGGTCTGGTCACTGTGCAAGGCACCCTGCCCCTCTTTCCTTCCTTCCGGCTCACTGCTAAGATGGCTGCACACACTCACATGCCCTCCTACCTCCTGTGAAGTATTTACAGGATCTCTTGCTGCACTTCAACAGTGATGGGCCCTGGGTAGAGATCTAGCTTAGAGACTGGGAAGAGCTCTGAAGTGTCCTTCCAGCTCTGAGGCAGGGATTGTTGCCCAGTCATCTAAGGGAGCTTCCTGTCAGGCTTTCTGTTCCTTTGACTACGTGAGGATGCACTGCACTTAGCTTGTACACACGTGCCTTCAACCGTTGACCAGTGACAGGGAAGTGGGCAGGAAGGTAGGAAACCCAGGAATGGGAGGGTCAGTTCCTACTCTGCTCCAGTGATGTAGAATGGAGACCCTAAGACATCCCAACAGGGTAACCTTGGTGGCTGAGAGAGATAGGTGCCGTGAACCTCCCAGTGGGGGACAGTGCTGGCCTGGGGGCTGAGGTGGGGCTAGAACTTGACAAGAGTCATAAGGACTGAAATTGTTTCTCCTGGGCTGTGTCACCAGACGGGTCTAGTTGGGACACGTCTTTCAGGCCTACACAGCTGAGAGTTTTATGTGTGTTCCTATAAGAAGACCAGAACTTACCAGTCTTCCTTGGCCCTTCTCTACCTTATGTTTTTGAGACAGGATCTTTCACTGAACCTGAGTTCACTGATTGAGGTAGGCCAGCTGTCCAGGGAGCTCCAGGGGTCAGTCTGCCTGTTTCTCCCTCCCAAGTGCTGGGATTTTAGGTGCTTGCTATAACGCCCAGCTTTTTATGCTGGTGCCAGGGGGTCATGATCACATGACAAGCATTTTGCTGACTGAATTATCTCTCTAGCTCTACAAGCAGTTTTCTACACCACTAAACTTTGTGGTGTGCAGTATTTTCCTGTTAAATAGGCTGTGGAAGTTTTGAAGCCACTGGTAAGCTTCAAAGAGCTGAAGACACCTACAGGAGGCAATGGCTGCCTTGGATCTGCTTCCTTCCAGTATCCGCCTCTTCGGTCCCTTTCATGGGCCCCCTCATCCTATTGGGTAAGAACAGGCAAGTGGTAGACCCTGCTCCTGGTTTCCTAGTGGCAGATTAGGGTGACATGTGCTATTAGAGCTGAGGCGTAGGGCTGGAGAGATGACTCAGTCATTAAGAGTGAATACTGCTCTTGCAGATGACCAGAGTTCAGTTTCCCAGCACCCGTCTGAGGTGACACTCCAGCTTCAGGGGCTCTCACCCTGCACGTTCCCACACAAAGACATCCCATAGACATGTAACTAGAAATTAAAAAAAGCAAGGCCTGGGTAGGCAGGGAGTGATGGAAGAAGGGCAGAGGGCTGAGTAGAGCTTTCTAGAACAATGGTGACCCTAGCTCCCTGATTCTCTGGTCGTCCTCTCCCATACCCCCTCCTTCTAGTGACTCTCTGTTGCTTTCCCGGAGTTGGCTGCTGTGGGCAGACCATGGAAAACAGTGTGCCTGAAAGCTTTCTAGCCGAGGCACAGCCTCTTCCTGGGTTAGACCAGGGGTGGAGGGAGGGAGGCTCCTGGGCGGATGCTTTCCCCTCCCCCAGAGTCAGGGCTATCTGAATGGTACAGGAAACTGTTTGAGTTAAGAATTGTTTAGACCCCAGAACATACACAGCCCATTCTCCAACCCCTCAGTTTAAACTTTAGCTGAAAGTATTACGCTGGAGATTGCTAACTGGTGAGGAGTAAAATGTCTAATGGGAGAGGGGTGGCTGGGTACCCCTTTACCCTGGGCTCTGATGGGAGCAGAGGCCTTGCAATCCGGAAGGTAAGGTGTCTTTCTTTGGAGGAGGGATGTGGAAGGTGGAAGGCAGAGAAAACGAGCCTCTCCTTGGCTCGGTGTGCAGCCTGTGACTATGGTCTCATCAGAAGGGTCTGGAGGTTGGGGCCAGGGACACAACAGGCTGGAGTACTCAAGTTCTCGGGAAGTAGAAAAAAACATTATTTACAAAGAATATATTAAAAAAAAAATACACCCGAGAAAGAAGTTCCCTTGCAGGTGTGCACTGCCTCATCATTCTTTCATGGCATCAAGAGTTCACGGAGAAAGTCAACCCCACTGGTCACTGCTCCCAAGGATGGGGGCGCCTCTGGATACTGGAGTCTCTGCTTGCAAGGGTTGGTTGCTTGTAGGCTCTGTCTTTTGAGTGTTGGCTTTTGGAGGAAGCAGCCAGGCTGTCATGGCTCAGGGGGCATAGGAGCTGGCCTGCCACTGCAGGGCCCAGGATTGTTTGCAAAGGGCCAAGGCCTCTGCCCAAGTTCTGGCCGAGGCGGAAATGGGCAGCTCTCCAAGTGGCGAATGCTTCCTCAGGACAGAGGGGACGTGCTTAGCCTTTTGGTCCCAAGTTCTGTGAGGTGAAAAGGATGCATGTCAGAGCACAGACGCTGGCACCGTGGAGGGGAACCAGAGAGGTGGGAGATGGGGCCTTGCTTTGGGCTCAGTTGGGGAAGCTGCTGTCTGGTGCTAGGGAGTTCTTGCTGGAGGCATAGCGAAGCTGAAGGGTATGGTTTCTCATGAATTCTCAGGGGTCTTTGTGTGTTATGGGAGTAGTACACATGTGTGCACGTGCAGGTGTGACTTCTCATGAACCCTTAGTGATCTGTCTGTCTCTCTCTCTCTGAGCACACACACGTGGACTTGCATGTGGAGCTCAGAGGACAGCCTTAGGCATCTGGAAACCTCTTCTACTTTCTGTTGGAGACAGGGTCTGCCATCGGCTTGGAACCTTGCCACATAGCTAAGCTAGCAAACTTACACAGTCTGTCTCTGTCTCCCATCATGCTGCAGCTGGAATTTCAAAGTGCAAGCCATGACATGTTGTTTTATTAATGGGTTTAGTGTGTTGAACTCAGGCCCTCCTGCTCATAAGCCACTGTTGTACTGACAGCTATCTTCCCAGCTCTCTTAGGTCTATTAGGCACAGTGGTCCATGATGCAGCTTTACAGGATGGCCTTAAGATTAATGATTCTTCTGCAGTTTGCCCAGGTGGCATCATCATCAAAAATTTGGCATGCTCACGTGCGTGCATGCGTGTGTGTTTATTTTATTTTTTTATTTTTTGAGACCGACTTGCTATGCATCTCTGGCTGACCTGGAACTAGTTATGTAGACTAGGTTCACCCTAAACCTTGTAACTCCACCTCCTAAGTGCTGGGGTGACAGACGTGGTTCACTCTCCCCCTTTATGTGAAGAACATGCTAGGGGCCTCCGTCCATTATGAGCAGGGGAGATGCTGGGCTCCTGGGCTGGGCGCCAAGCACCAGGCAGGGATGGGCTCACCTCTTACAGTCTCTGAGCCACTTGCAGGTCATAGTCACTGTCAGAGGAATTGTCAGGCTGGGTGGAAGAGCGGTGCAGGGCCCCTTCCAGAGCTAGAGAGAAAAGAATGCCTATTAAAGAGGTCCTGGAGGCTACACAAGGCCCCAGGAGCTGAGTGGGTTGCAAGATCACAGAGGCTTTCTGAGTTGGCGACATCCATGTATCAGTTTTGATCAGGCTGGCCAAGTGTTCGCTAATGATGGTAAACTCCAGGCCCCCTGGGACTTAATTGTGAGTGACTGTAGGAGCCAAGGATTGGAGGCTCCTGTTGGCCACTTAATGGCTCAGTCCTGGCTTAGTGAGATCTGAGGGCCTCATTTATCATGTAGCCCCTCAAGGCCTGCAGGCAAACAGGCCTATTAGGTCACAGCAAGGCTGGGGTTAATGGCATCCATCCAACTGCATTCTTCTCTCTAGATGAGTGTTTCAAGGTCTCCAAGGGACAGCAGGGATGAATCCTATGAAGGCCACATTCCTGCTGGGGCCAGCTGTCAAGCAGGCAGCTTCATCCTCCGCCCCCTGGAGCCTCCCTTTCCTTCTTTGGAAAAGCACAAAACTTCAAGGTCAGCAGTCAGCACGTGTGTCCCTTCTCCTGCCCAGCAGCCCCCTGCTGCTCACCTGGATAAGCGGACAGGTGGGAATTCCTGGGAGGCTGGCTGTAGTCATTGTCCACGTGAGGGGCTGTTGGGTTCTCGACCTGGGACCGTACAGTTGCTGTGTGGCTTCGATGGAAAGACACTAAGCAGACACAGGAGGCCAGTGGCATTGTTAGAATCGATGTGCTTTCTGCCCAAAGCAAGGTCCCTTAGCTTAGCTTCCTGCTTCCATTAGGTCATGGGAGAGGGGTGGTACATTTCCCCTTCCTTTCTCTCTGTGGAGATTCATGGCAGCGGGGTCAGCCTCAGATTTATAGGGCAGTCTGGTTGGCCAGGTGAGGCCTCCAGTTGCTCTGTCAGACATCACACTTTCACTCAGCAGGCAGCTAGAACACAGGTGCTAGGGAGACATATGGCATACCCACCAGCTGAGGGCTTTTATATTATTTCTAAACAAAGAACACAGAGAGCCTTCTAGAAAGAGCCTGGGCATGGAAAGGGGAGAGAAACAGTGTGTGCTGCCATCCATTAGTGTAGCTCTGAATGTGGCTAGGGGAGGGGTAGGGTTGGCAGGAGCAGGGAATTCTAAAACTGGCCCTCTGAAGTTGTTCTGTGCTAAAACTAGCTGGGCCAATCCTTTGTCATGCCTTCCTGCCTTGAAGAGGAGCCATACGGAAGGTTCTGAAAAGTCCTAAAGAACTGTGCATAGCTCTGCTTAGTCCTGTTTGACCATGGGAGGGATAATCCCTACGAGTATCTGTCAGTCATCAAGTTGGGGAAGGCCACCCTGGGGAGTGATGAGGGCTGTGGGGACGTCTGCTTAATTCAACCACAAGACAAGAGACAGCAGAGATACCGTGGTGTCTGGGGCTCAAGAGGCCAAAAGCCTGGAACCACTTGCCCCCCGAGAAGAAGCCTCAGCCTTCTCTGGTGTGGGGACATCTGTTGGCCACAGTCACACCTTAGTGAAATGCGGTGGAGATCAGAGGCTATAGCAGCCGCTGCTTCGCTGTGATCAGCAGAGACCTTGCCTCTGCCTCAGTGGCCTGAGTTCTGGGGCTGAGGACCACCCATCTCTGGGGACACTCACTGTTCTGGCTCACTCCCGTGGGGCCGATCCACTGGCGCTGCTTCTTCTGACGGACTAGGCAACAGACAGGAAGCTCATGAGACCAGATGGTGGTGAAGGGGAGGAGGGGTGGGGAGGAAGGGAATCCCCGAAGGCAGGACTGATGGGGGCCACAGTTCCAGGCCTTCTGCTGCCACAGTTCCTAACTGACTGGGGGTGGGGAATTGAAGCCTCTGGGACCTGCAGAAATGACCACAGGGTTTATTTAGAACCACAATGGATAACCCCAGAGTGCAGGAAGGCCCCAACACTGCCGTTCTGTTCTCGCTCATCTTCTTTCACTGCCTGTGGGCAATTTCTCTCAGGTCTGCAAGAGCAGGCAGGCAAACTTCCTCAATCATAAAGTATCCACCTGTCCATTTAATAAACGGGGAAACTGAGGCTCAGATGGGGGCAGCAGCACAGTCAATGTCTTTGGTAGCTGTAGAGCTGGTCTTGGGCCTCATCTTGTGACATCAAAGGTTGTGCTGATGTCATGTGGCCATGGCCTTTATCAACTGCATTTGGCCTTTGCCAAATCCAGACAAGACAAAAGTCTCTCAGAGGATATAGTTTGTCCTGACTTTCTAATACTGTAGGTGGAAATGGCCAGTGGGCAGCAGAGGGATCTGGGTGGTAAGGAAGGAAGGCTTGGGGTTTGGCACCTACACTTCTTCACCAGCTTCTTGTAGACCAGAGGCCCGCACATGACCAGCAGCACCAGCAGGAGTACAACAGTCAGGATGATGCTTGCTACGGTCCCTGGAGCCAGGCCTTTTGGGTTTGGATCTTGGCCTGGACAAGGGGAGTCTTAAATCAGTCCCAGCCCTAGGGAGCGACTCAGAAGGCAGTGACTGCCTGATTTCCCTGGTACCTTGGCACCTCCTACCACACACCAGTTTGTTCTGAGGGGAGTTGTCTATCTGGCTGTCTCTCTGGCCCTCTCTAGGAATCTGTGCTATCCATTCATTTGTCTACCATTTATCCCCTTCAGTGAGCATCTTGTTATCAGGTGTTAACTTTCTATCTTTACTACTGAGGCTAATCAACTTCCCATTATCTACCATCAGGAAGCTAATCATACATGACCTCCTATCAAGAGCCAGCCAGCCTTCTTTTCATTCAATCAGCGATGTGTCATCCATCCATCCATCCACACATCTATCTGCTTATGTTATCTATCAACTGTCTATCCATCCACCTATCCACTGACCCATCAATTCATCTGCTTGTGAAGTTAACTGCCTATCTGTCTCTCTATCCACTGACCCATCCATTTGTTTATACAATCATCTATGTACTCACCCATCCATCCACCTCCCATTCCTGTCACCTGTCCATGTATCCATCTTTCTTTTACCCATTAATTAATTACCATTCATATAGTAAAATATGTTCCATCCACCCCTGATTTTGGAGCTTGCGTCCTGGGAGAACAGGAGATAGAAGGGGAGGGAGAGTTCTGGCATCTGCCAGCATCCTGACAACGATCCACTTGGATCTTGCCTGTTCTACCCATCACTGCTATCTGATTCTTGAACCCCATTTACTGTCCCCTTTCCAGAAGCTTTTATCTACCTTTCAGATCTGTTCTTTAGAGATATGCTCACTGACTAGGCCCCAGAGGAAAAGTCTTTAACAGCCTTCCATCCACTGAGGGCTGCAGTCAACTCACATGTGACGAACACCCTCTTGCAGCTGTTTTTTTTCTGAAGCTGGTAACACTGTGATAGCTTCTCTCGGGTACAGAGGAGCCCGGTGGAGTTCCTGTCAGCATCCAGCACATGGAAGGAGATGAGGTTGCCACACTGCTGCTCCTGACATAGCTCTTGCCACCGTGCCTGACCCCTGGCTGCAGAATTGTCGCACAGGACGGCCCACTGTGATCCTTGGCGCACCTCAGCGATGCCCTCACACACACTGCTGCCACCCACCAGGCGGCTCTGAACCTTGGGCTGGAAATCTGCAGAGGGGAAGTGATGATGAGGTAGTAGGCCTGACCTGGGGGCCCTGGCAGTGCTGAGAACTCCAGGGTAGGTGCTGTCCTTCTCAACAGCCCTCCTAACACCCTCTCCAGTACTTCCCCAGCCAATCTCTGGTCCTTGGGCCTCTGGGTGGCTAGTGGTGGCTATCTCAAGATATCAGTGGCAAAGAGGCTGGTAGGGCAGCCATGCCTTCTTACTCTCTTGATGTTCCTTAGGAAGAGGGAGGGCTTTTTAGAAGGAAAAAAACTGAGGCCTGAAGATGGAAAGAGCTGGTGTACTTCACTGGTGGGACAGAACCCAGGAATTTTGCTGCCCGAGCCCTTAACCCTGTGGTATTTGACAATGAGGCCAGGTACCTAGAGACAGGCATTCATGCCTGCTAATCAGGGTGGGGCTTGGGAATCTGTGGCAGAAGCTACTATGCTTGATTTAGAGTCAATAGTGAGCTCACCAGCTATGGCTAGTTTCCATGGCAACACCCACCTTCAAAGCCCTAGTGAATCTTCTACTTAGAAGAAACTTCAAAGCAAGGCCTTGGGCATGGCTTTACAGGTTGTAGCCTGCATAAGAGCTTGAGGGTTCATAGCTGAGGAGTTAGGCGGGGCTAAAGCCAGCCATGAGCCTCTCATGCAGCCCAGAGAACCTTGGGGTTGCTTCTGCCTGGAAGACCAATTTATATGAGGTCTCCGATGGAGTAGGCTGTCCTGCTTGAGGACCTCATAGTTCAGAGCCATGCATCCTATATTTGTGTAGGAATCCTGGGGACCTGCTGAAACCAGCAGGGGTTCGGGATGTGGAGAGAGGGGTGAGACTGTCTCTGGGTGATGCTGCCTGTCTAGGGCCACACCTTGAGTAGTACAGGCTTAGAAAATGGGTTCTGGATGGACCCTGCTTGAGGGCAAATCTCAGCAAGTGCTCTGTGATGCTGGGGCAAAGCTGAGCTGCTCTGAGCCCTGGCTTCCCCATCGAAGGAGAGGATCAATAATAGTTCCCACCTCCCAACTCTCTAAAGCCGAAGGATGTCAGCATCAAGTAGTGTGTTGGCAACAGAATCAAGAATGCACTTGGGCACTTCCAGTGACATGGACCCTCTCTTTCCAGGCTTGGTTGTTATTCTGTCTTGCTTTGAACTGTGGTTTCTTCCAGTCTGTACTGATTCTGGTTTGGCTCCATGGAGTCCCACACGTTTCACTTTCTCTCTCTCTTCTCTTCAGCTACATCAGTACTGTCAGTCTCTTGTAGCTCAGGGCCCATACAAAGCATTCCTTTAAAGGCTGCCTCTGTAGCTGTGCTTTCAGCCAGGCCTTAGGGAGCCCCCACACTTTACCATCCCTCCAGCCGCCTTTCTGAAGATTTGAAAACTTCCCTTCGGCAAAGGCTACCCCTCTAATTGTCCCCAGGCCTTTCCCCAAGCCTCAGTTTCCTTTTCTCCTCTTCCTGCTGGGATCCCAGCTGCCTCCACTTCTCCAGATGGTAGCTCCTTTGGGCTGGGCAGGAGTTGCTTTGTAGGTGCCTGAGACACCACCTCATCTAACTTGTCCTGTCTTTTAGAGGCCCTGGGCCCAGGCCTTCACTTCTCTTTCATCCCTATTGGCCCTCTCATAAAACTTGAGCATCTGATCAGGGGGACCCCATGTCCTCACTCCAAGGCAATAGATGGCTTACCGGAGCAGATGACTGTGAGTGCCTGCCCACCCTCCTGGGGCATCGTTTTCCGGAAGCACTTCTGCAGTGAGGGACAGCTCGCGTTCTGGGCCTCCCATCGAATCGGCAAGGGCCTGAGGTCGCTCAGTTCTCCAGGAGCTGCTGTTCCTGCCGCCTCTGGCCCTGCCGCCTCCGGCCCCGACAGATGTGCCAAAAAAGATCCACACTGTAGAGCATTACAGATGAGGTTCCCCAGGCCCAGGGGCCTGTCCGTGGCTTTGTAGAGGATGGCGCCACCCTGGCTGCCATTGTAGAATTCCACCACGCCTGCGCACCGAAGGCCCTCGTGACCTGGCACCAGCTGCAATCTTGGAGGAGCTAGAAGCGGAAGGCATGCCTGAGTGTGGATAACTCCCAGAATGCCTTGTTGCTGAGCCCCAACAGATGAATGCTTGGGAGGTGGGGTCCCAAACATTGCATAGGACACACCTGAATCTCTTCCACTAAAATTTAGATGTAACGAGGCCTCCTCTTGGCTGTTGTTTGTTTTGGTGGTTCAATGAATTTAATTAGGGTTTATTTACAGAAACATTGGCTAGCGCACTGAATGAAGTGTCTCTCTTCACCCCCATTAACGGCCTATATTTCCTCAGGGAGGGGAAAGGTCTCATGAATCCCTCCTCTCTCCATTAAAGAGTGTTAACGGGCCTAATCTTGTGCAGGTAACCACAGCTCCTCAGAGTTCGAGAGTGCAGTGACTATGTCATACCTGGTCTTTATGTCTTTATTTGTCTGCATCAGTCCCTTCTCTCGCCTTCCCTCCATGATGCCCGAGAACCCTCTTACCTGTGGGCTCCGGCATGGTGGTGGGTGGGGTGGTTGTGGGTGGAGGTGTTGTCCTCTGGGGCTCTGCAATGAAGCACACAGACAAGGGCGGGAAGTGGGGAGCGGAGGGAAGAAGGGGAGCTGCGGTAGCAACGTGAGACGCTGGGCGCCCATAGTGCCTCTTGTCAATAAGCTGACTTGACCCCCATCTCTTCCCACACATCACAGACAGGAAACTGGAGGCTCCAAGGACAGCTAAGGTGGCCTTTGGCAGAGCCAGGTCCTGCTTTTCAATCTTACCAGATAGATGCAGTACCCTTTGGCTTAACCGAGCCAGCCAGTCCCCTCAGCTGTCTGTGGTTAGGCACTGTAACTGTGAAGCCCCTTCCCATCCAGGACTCAGTCACATAGCATCACCCACCTTGGCAGATCAGGCTCAGGGGAAAACACCTGGCTGGTGGATTTTTGCTGCAGTTGGAGAAAGACAACAGGGGTCCGTGGCAGATGACCTGTTTCAGGGATGTGCTCGATGGAAAGAAACTGCCAAGGGCCAAGGGATCACCACATCCCAGCTGCTTGCACACTACAGAGGCTTCATGGGGTTTTCTCCAGCGGTCCTGGCTCCACTCCCAACTGGAACTGCACACCGAATGCCACAGGTTTGCTTGCTGGACCGCCAGTAGACCCTGACACTTGGAGTTGGAGCTAGTTAGTGTCACCTGGTGATCTGGGGGTCAAAAGAGGTAATGGGAGATATCAGGGGATGGAGGAGATATCAGGGGATGGAGGAAGAGCTCATCTCTTCTCCTTCTGAGTCCCCCCACCCCTTTTAGGGCATGGCAGAGACTTCTTAGAACCTCAGGCAGGCCCTGTGTTGGCCCCATGCTGTGGCTCAGGCTTTGAGCTAGAGGAAACCTTGGGGCCGTGGACAGGATGTTTCCAGCATCTTCTAACAAAATCCCCTCAATCTTGGAAGTTCTTTTTCAATAGGCCTGAGGTGTGGCCTGATATCTATCTGGTGTCTCTGTGTGTGTGTGCATATGTGTATCAGGGGTTGGGGATCAATCTTGAGTGTCATTCCTCAGGAGCTAGCTGTTTATCTTCTTTTTTTGAGACATGGTCTCTCACTAGGACTTGGACTTACAAATTCAGCTAGGCCTGCTGGCCAGGAAGCCCTGGGATCTGCCCATCTCTTCCTACCTAGCACAGGACTACACGTGTGCCAACATGCCCTGCTTTTGTTTGTTTGTGTTTTTCAATACATGGTTTCCTGTGTGTCACTGGCTGTCCTGGAACTCACTCTGTATACCAGGGTGGCCTCAAACTCACAGAGATCCCCCTGCCTCTGCCTCTGAGTGCTGGGATTAAAGGTGTGCACCACTACCTCGTGGGTTTTTTTTTTTTTGAACTCAGGTCCTCATGTTCAAGTACTTTACTGGACTGAACCATATCCCCAGTCTTTCTCCCAAGATCTTTTTGTTTTAGCTTTTAAAATCAATTGTATTATCTGGGTGTGGTGGTACATGTCTGCAAGCCCAGGACTTGGCAGTGGAGGAAGGAGGAATATTCATCCTTAGCCTCATACGGAGCTTGAGGAGAGCCTGGGGTGGGGAGACCCTGTCTCAACAAAACCTCAAGACTCAGTTTTACAGAGGCACAGTTTCCTCACAGAGAAATACACTCATTTTAAGGGTTCTGTTTGGTGGGAGTTGATGAACATCTACAAGGATATTCTGTGATCTAGATACAGAGCCTGTCCATCATCTGGACACTTCCTGCTTGTTCCTCAACAGCCAGTTCATTTCCCTGCCTCCAGCCTCAGGCAAGGACTGCCCTGCTTTCTGCCATGAAAGATTAGTCCTCACTCCTCTCCAGGGCCACATAATTGAATTGAATCATAGAGCATCATTTGCTATGGCCTCTTGCCCTCTACATATATTTGAGGTTTGTTTGTGTTCCTGTGTAGATGAGTAGTTTTTGCCCTTTTTTAAAGCTTCGGAATAATACTTTATTGTGCGAATTTTCCCCACTTCTTTTCTGTATATCATGTGGGTTGTTTGGGGGTTTGCCGCCCATGTATCAAACTGCTTATAAATCTACATGCACAGACAGGGGTGTGGGCTCACATTTCCATTTCTCTTGAGTAAACACCTCACAGTGAAGTTTCTAGGCAGGAATTATAGGCAGGCTCACTGCTTTGTGAGTTTACGAAGTTCCACATGGGCAGAGGAATAGATGATAATATATAGAGGTGCCCCTCATGACCTAGGACCCCTGTGGTTACTAGAATCCACAGGGGCCTATGTTTCTCCCATAAGATGGTGTAGTACCAGGCTAGGTGACACATGCCTGTCATTTTAGCACCAAGCAATGAAAGATGAAGAATCATGAGTTCACTCTTGGTGAGTTTGAGGCCACTCTGGGCCACACAGCTCTCCAACAAACTAACTGACTAACTAACTAACTAACTAACTAACTAACTAACTAACTAACTAACTAACAAGCAAACAAGCCTATACCCACTTCCTCAAAATAGCACAGGGCTGGAGATGTAGCTCAGCACTAGAGTGTGTGTTTAATATACTCAAGGCCCTGAGTTCCATCCCCAACCCTGTAACAACAAGCAAGATGGCAGAGTGCCTGCATCTGACCTCCACACATCCTTTGTATGCTGTCACCTCTAGGTTATTTAGAATTCTAACACAATGCAAAACTATGTAAATGCTTGTGATTGTGCACTGTTTAGGGACATCAACAAGAAAGGCATCCAGGAGAGATAGGCCTGACTGCATTTTTGTATGTGGTGTGTGTGCGTGTTATTCCTCAGGCACTGTCCACATTTTTTGAGATGGCGTTTCCCAGTAGCCTGGAGCTTAATAGGCTAAGCTGGCCAGTGGATCTCAGGGGCCTGCCTTCACCTCCACAGTACATGCAGGGCATGCCACGATGTCTGGATTTTTTTTTTCTCAAGTTCTGGGATCAACTCAAGTCCTTATGCTTGCAAGGCAAGCATTTTACACGCTGAGCCATCTCCCCAGATCCTGTCTGCATTTTTCATCTTCACTTGGTTGAAGCCACAAATAGCGTGTTCTGTGTTTCTCTCTGTGCTTTGTGTCTTTGTGTCTATTTCTCTCTCTCTCTCTCTCTGTGTGTGTGTGTGTGTGTGTGTGTGCGCGCGCGCATGCGTGCGTGTGTGTGTGTGTGTGTGTGTGTGTGTGTGTGTGTGTGTGAGGATATGTAAGACAAGAGTAAAGAGAACAGATTAAGCGAAGAGACACAAATGAAAGCAGCAGCAGATCTTGTCCTGGGAAGCTTTGAGCTGAGCAGATGTATTACTCATTCAAGGCACACATTTAAAAGTGAAAAGACTTTCTCGGACACTTCCTTGGCTTAGAGCTACTGTCTTTTCCTTCTTGCCAATGGGGATGTGTAAAGCAGAGAGAGCAGGGCTGTGGCTAGCTGGGTGCCGAGGGCTGGACCCACATCTAGCCATTGCAGATACTTCATGGGCTCCTGGCTTGGTAAGTGCCCCAAAAGTCCTCCAAAGGGAGATATTTTCTCCTCCTCTGTAGGTGGGCAAGCGAGGCTCAGACAGCAAGTGACTTACTAGAGTCTGATCTGGGACATCATCTCTCTCCAGATAAATTCAGCACAGTGTTATCCAGGTTAATGTGGCGACGGGACTGTGGTGCAATGAATATGGAGACTGTCAACTTAAAAGATATGTAGGGCTGGGAGTGTAGCTCGGTGATAGAGCACTTGCCTCGCACGTGCAAGGCCTGGGGTTCATGCCTGGCATGGAGAACTAAATCAACACACTTCCACACAGTGGACTTCTCAGAGCCTCACTAAGCCAGTGCACACGGTTGGTCGGTCTCCAGGAGGAGAGGCTGTGTGGCCCCACCCTTTGGGAAACAGCAGCTTCTAAGACTGAGGTGTAGGCCGTCTGCTCTTTGCAATCTGACACAACCTTTCTCACAGCCAATCTGCAAGTGTCCATGACGGAGGACCAGAGAGGAAGCAAGGCTTTGTGAGGAGCATTTGTGGGTGGGTATGTTTCCTGCCCACAGAATGGGGTGGGGGGCGTGCTAGCTAGCATTCATGTGCTTTACAGAGCGCCACCGGTACGTGTGCTGGCACGGCTGATGTCTTTGTGTTTGCAGGAGGTGGGGTTCGCACTGATGGAGAAGGCAGCGTCTTTTTTTTTAACAGGCAGGTCCTCACATAGCCCACAAAGCCGGCTGTCCTGCTCCCTCCCTGCCTCACGATCTTCCTTACCTGGTTCATCCCTCCAGGACTGTCCACGGCAGAAAGCGACTGTGCAAGAGAGAGAAGCAGATCACAATGTGAAGCCCCCATCCCTTGCCCTCTGCTCCAAGGGGCAGCTGTGGCCTTGACTGACTGTCCCATCTTCCTGTGATTCTCCCCCCGCCCCCCATCACCCTCCAACCCCATCAAGGAGATTCCGGGGCAGGGATTTTCATGCTGTAGCCTAGAACCCAAATCGGTTATAGAATCAATTTAGTGGGCTGCCATCGATTCTCTCACTTTTTAAAATTTGTTTTCTCAATGGATGCGCAAGTAGAATTGATTTTTCCTTAGTGCACGATTCTGTGAATGTTAACACGTAGCACATGCATGACCTCCATCACAGTCAAGATACATGCCAGCTTCCTCGCCCACAGGGACTCCTCACCCTATCTGTCCCTATATAGCAATGCAAGCATTCCTCTTCTTAGAAGGGAAATGGGACAGAATATAGAATGGCACACTAGGCTGGCACTGGGAGGGTTTGAGTTGCTCGGAGGGGCAGCGCTGCTGAGGAGATGGCTCAGTCAGTAAAGTGTTTGTCTTTCAAGCATGAGGTCTTTCGTTCAATCCCAGAGCCCGCCTGTAAAAACCAGATAGTGTGCATGTGCTTGTAACCCTAATCTTAGTTCCTGGGACTGGAACAGGAAGGCCCTGGCCTTGGCCTACTGGGTAAGCTCCAGGCCAGTGAGAAGTATTGTCTCAAAAGTAAGGCGGGGGCTGGACAGACAAGTCATCAGGGAAAGGTGCCTGCTGCCCAGCCTAGTGACCCGGATTCAATCCCTGGGACCCCATGTGGGGGAAGGAATTGTTCTCTGATCCCACACACATGTGGTATGGCGTGTGCATGCACATGTAAGCACACAATATATATATATTTTAGATAGCAATTCCAGGGCCTAGGAATGTAACTCAGTTTGTAGAATGCTTGCTTAGCATGAAGAGGGCTCCAAGTTCTACCCCCAACACCTCATAAATCGAATGGGTTGGTCACTCTACATGCCTAGTTCTGGGGCGATGGAGGCAGAAGAATCAGGAGTCAAGGTCATCCTGCACTGTATAGTTAGTTCAAAAAGAAAAACAGGAAGAGGGAAAGAAAGTACAAAAAGGGAGGAAGGGAAGGAGAGAGAGGAGAGAGGAAGGAAGGAAAAAAGGAACAAAGGAAGGAGAGAGGGAAGGAAGAAAGGAAGGAAGGAAAGAGGGAAGGAAAGAAGGAAGAAGGGATTGGTCTGATGGTCCCAGGCCCCGTGTGTAGACACCACACAGAATGGCGTTGGTCCTGCTCAGAGAATTTCCTTAGAAAAGACAGAAAAACTGACACAAACTGCCATTCTAAAAGGGAATGTAGGGTAAGCGTGTTTGCTGCACACGCCTGATGACTTGAGTTCTGTCCCAGAACCTACATTAAGAAGTCAGATGAAGGGGCTGGAGAGATGGCTCAGAGATTAAGAGTGCTTCTACTTGCTGCTGCTCTTCCAGAGGTCCTGAGTTCAGTTCCCAGCAGCCACATGGCGGCTACCATCTAGATCTGGTACCCTCTTCTGGCATGCAGGTGCACATGCAGGCAGAATGATGTATATGTAATAAATAAATAAATAAATATTAAAAAAAGAAGTCAGATGTAGTGGTGTTCACCTATAACCCCAGCACGCCCAAGGAAAGAACAGCAGAGACAGAGCTGCAACAAAGCCCGAGGTCCAGCCTGCCTGGACTTCACACTACAGCAGCAGAAATGAGAGATGTTCAGTAAGGTGGAAGGAGGGAATGGATCCCCAAAAGTTGTCTTCTGACTTTTTTCACACACACACACACACACACACACACACACCAATGATAATAAATTTTAAAAGAAAAGTGATCTGTTAAGAGAAGGCGGCTGTGCATTTCCAGGGTGGGGCTCATCCTGTTTGGTCCTGAGATGAACCGTATTTCCTTTTTTTCTCCCCATCACCATGACTGTTACCACCACCACTGCGACTACCGCTATGATCACCAAGAATGCTGTCACCATCATTCTGTTACCACCTCCATCTCTGTCAGCATCACCACCATCCCTCCCGCCGTCGCCTTCACTGCCATCATCTCCACTTCGCTATCACCACCTTTACCATCACGTTGTCATGACTACCACCATCACCATCCTCAATAGCACAGTCGCCATCACCACCATCTTTCTCACCATTGCCCACCATCGTCACCTTCACCATCGGCACCCTTAACACATTGCCTCCGTCACCGCTGCCACCTCACGGCCATCCCTGCCATCAGCATTTTTAGTTTTCAGTCTTCTGGGAATTTTTAGCCTAAATCTCTCACTTTTCTCCACCATGCCATTCGATATATATGACTGCTTTGGTCCCTGTTTGATAGTGAAAACCAAGAGAGGCGAATGTCTTGCTTGCACAACTAGTGGCCCGGAGGGTGTGCCCTTCCTGCTGGGCCAAGCTGTCGGCTGTGTTCCATGCTCCAGCAATCCCCGCCTGTTTCAAGTGGCCAAGATAAAGCAAATACGCTCCACGTGGATGGAGTTGTGGGTCTGCTGTGTGCTGTTGGCTACTTGTTCAGACTCTGTTCTCTCAGGTGACGAAATTCAGTTTTGTCATCGTTCACCTTCCTTTTAGCCTAAACGTGCGTAGTTTCTGGTGAGCGCCAGTTTCTTGCAGAGCCCCCTGTCTCCACATTGATAGAAATTCAAAACAAATTTTTTAATGTGCCTAATCCAACAGGACTTAGAAAGGGTTGAAGGGATGCCAGAGCACCGCTGGGGGAAATCCCCCCATCTTGCCCTGAGTATGCCATGCCTATGATGCTCGCTGTGGCTCTGTGCTGCATCCACAGGCTATGTTTCATCACCCTCGAGGTACTAGCTCCAGGCACTGCTTAACATTTTTTTTCTTTTTTTTGGGGGGGGGGAATGTTGAGGGATAACTTTCAAGACTTCCTTTTATTTCCTTTTTAAAATAAATGCGAATGAAAGGAAAGCGGGTAGCCAGACTGTGGGCTGTGTCCATCACCAGGGCTTCAGCCAGCACTCTGATACTTTTTATCTTTTGATTTGCCTGAGCCGAGGGGCCCTGCTTTCTCCCCGTGTCTCCTGAGCCCTGACTGGCTTTAGGCACATGGTGCTGTCTTCAGTGAAACACACCCATTCCCACACTGAACGGGACTCATCCAGATTATAATTGGCCTCCCGTGACTTCAAGTTGCCACCTTGTACCAGACCTGTTTGTCGGGAGTTTTGAGTGTTTTGTGAATTTTGGAATGGCTGGAAATGTCCATGGCCCTCTGCCATGGATCCCTTTGCTGGTGGCCAGGCTGCCGCCGATCCCAGGGGTGCTCAGAAGGACAAAACCTAACTTGGGGCAGCTGGCAGTAAAGCCAGACTCAGGCTTCTGACTATGACCTGCTCAGAGGTCCTGCCTGTCAGTTGCAGCCTGGACATGCTGGGTAGGGCTGACTTAGCATCTGTTAGGCACCATTGGCTCAGAGGCAGGGCCTGGGACCTTGGTGATAATGATAGTAGCCATTGTGGTAGGTCCCTCTCTAGTGAGCCTCTCTCAGAAAGAACCATTTCTCATCTAACACCTCAAATGAAGCGGATGCTACCATCTTGCTCTTCAGAGGACTCTCTTCCAATCACTTTCATGTAACTTAGAAATCAGGTGGCCTCTTTGTTCTATAAACAATGATGCCCTGACAGTTCATGGATCACCCCAAATTGCAGCTATCAGTTTACATAGGAGGCAGCCAGCTTGGGGAGGACCCTAGGTTTTCTCCCACATCTCCTCTGTATTGGCTAACTTGGAAGGTTCCAGATACCCCAATATTCATTCAGTCATTGTTTGTTTGTTTGTTTCTTTCTCTCTCTCTCTCTCTTTCTCTCTCTCCTTTTATTCACTCTTTTTGTTAGAGACAGAGTTTCTCTGTGTAGCCCTGGCTGTCCTGGAACTCACTCTATAGACGAGGTTGGCCTTGAACTCGGAGATCTGTCTCTGCCTCCTGAATGCTAGTATTAAAGGTGTGTGCTACCATGCCCAGCTAAAATTCAATTTTTTTTTGAGAAAAACAAAACTACCCCCCCCCAAAAAACAAAAACATTTAGCAGTGGAGTTATCGCTAACTTGAAACTGTCAAAGCTTTCTGGAAACAGAAGTCAGAGAGAGCCAGGACTCCGGATCGCAGTGAGACCTTTGGTTATAGTGCGTTTTGCTATGACCAGTGTGCAAACACTATTCTCTCTCCACCCCCAACAGGAGCTGCCTGGGAGACAGAACATGCACAAGGGGCAGTGGATTCAGATTGAAGCAACTATCTCATTTTCCACACACATTTCCTTCTCTGCCTGGAGTTCTGGCATGCCTTCCAGAATTTACTGCAGTTTCCTGCCATTTGCTTGTGCTTCCCTTGCCCCCTGACTGCCTCTCCCTCCTTTTCCCCCTTTTCTTTTTTCTGTCCTTCCCCCCCCCCCCTGCCGCCTTTTGCGCTACAGGGTCTTATGTAACCCAGGTTAGCCTAGAACTCACTATGTCTCAGAGGATGGCCCCAAAACTCCTTGATCCTCTTGCCTTCATCTCTCAAGCGCTGCAGGTGTGCAAGCCCTTCTTCACATATTTCAAAGCTTGGAACTGCAGCCTGTTCTTGCCACTACAGCCCTGTATGACAGTCAGGTGGGAAGTTCTGAGGGGATGATGACTTGTCCATGGTCACAGACGTGGCTGGAGATGAGCAGCACTGAACCTCACATCCACTATTTGACACAGTGTGTGGGGTTCCTCTGGGTTCCCCATAGCCAAGGTGTCACTGCAGAAGTGGGAATGTGTTCTGTTCTGTGACCCAGTGGTGCTCCTAGACCTTGAGAGTATGAGAAGCATACAGCTCTTTAAAATGAACCATCAACATTTGGAACTGAATTCCAGATCATGTCTGGCTAGAGATCTGGATGAGGACTCATAGTCCTGAAGAAGCCAGAGGAAAACCTTCTGCACTGTGTGGTTCTCCCATCCAAAGTGGGGCTCTCTAGTCCTCAAGGAGGCTCTTCATACAGGCGTTCTCTCTCCTTCCCTCCTTTGGACCTGCGGAGCCACAGAACCCTCTGCTAAATCGCCCAGGCCCACCCAGCGGCAGGCTCGCTCACTCCCCTCACCTAAGCGTGAACTTTTCTCTTTTTCTAAAACCTGTCCTGTGTAGGCACAGCATGACCCCCATTCCCACCCAGCCCACCCTTATCTATTGCCAACCCACAAATGACCTTCTAGTACCCACACTCACTACCTTGGTCTCTTGTCTATCTTCCTACACACTTAATTACTGAGTCAGACCCACCAGGGCAGAGATCCTGTCTCTGCTCTCTGTGTGTCCCCAGCACATAGTAGGTACTCAATCAATGAATCCACAGAAACCACCACCACTAACTATCCTTTGAAACACAGCTGCAGGCTTCTTATATTCTCTTTTATTTGGTTGATTTTTTTTTTTTTTTGAGCCAGTTACTCTTTGTGTAGCCCAGGCTGGCCTGGAACTTGTGATTTTCCTGTCTGGGCCTACTGAGTTCTAGGATCACCACCATGCCCAGCTCAGCCCAGCTTGTTTGATAGAGGAGAAGACCAAGGACCAGAGAAGTTCTTGTCACTAAGAAGAAAGCAAGTTAGATCCTCCTACCCTGCCCTGCACGCTAACTGCACACACACATGCACATAAACACACAGAATTGATCCTCCTAGCTCTGTGAGCTCCAGCTGAATGCCTGTTCCGGTCACTGTAGAGAGACCATCTGACCCGAAGACAACCTGGGCTGTGTATCCTGGGACAGCATCTCACAGCCTGCTCTTAGCCAGTGCCTACCCAAGCCCTTTCAGGTCCATCTTTCCTCCATGGCCTTTACCCTGTGGCCATCTCGACCCAGGCACCACTTCCCTCCTTTCTTGGACTACCTGGTTCTTCTTATCACTCAGGTAACAGGGGAAATGTCATCCCTTCAAAAAAATCCTGTGCCTGTTCTTAGGCTTCCAGACATGTGAGGGCCCAGTGCTGTCTTCCATACTTCCTCTGTCAGGTCTCCTTGTGAGCTCGGCAGGCCCAGGGGCTGGACTGTCTACCTTGGCTCCCGCTCGATGCTCCTGCTGCTGTAAAGAGCTGAGGATCTAGTAGACGCTCAAAACAAATTTGTGGATGGATGGATGAGTGAATGAATGAATGAATGAACAGCCTGTGCGTGAGGGATGGGGGAGAGGATCTGTGGTGCACTGAGCATCTGGTAAGACCCCTCCCGGCTCTGTCCTGCTTTGCCTTGCTTCTGGATGACCCTGATGTCTAGTGAGCACTGTCCCCACCACATGCAGTCTAGACCTACTGCGAGTCAATTCGTTTAATTGCTACTAACATCCATACCATACCATTAGGGTACAATGACTATATTCTACTTGCAGTGGAGGAGACTGGGGGTTACCAAACCAGCCCAAGCCCAAACCAGCAAAAGCAGCAGAGTGGAACTCAAAATGGTTTGTGGAGTCATCGTAGCGTGGGGTCAGGAGGGCTGTGCAGTGTCTAAGCCATGTCACCAACTCACTTCGATGCCCGAGGGTCAGAAAAATTATAAGAGAGTAACGGTGTCAGACCCCCTGGCTGACCCTCTAACACAGATGGGTTGTACACATCTTCATTCCCCAGGCCCTTGGGGTATCCCCAGCCCTGTGCCTTGATGACTGTAGGAGGCTTCTTCTATGGCCGTGCTCTGACATGTGAGAATGGCTTTGGGGACCTATTGCTTATATGGAGGCAGTGGGCCTGTGTAAAGGCAGAAGTGTCGGATCAGGCTCTCCAGGCTGCTTGCCGTCTGTTCTACCATGGGCTTGCCACTCCTGGGTCTCAGTTTTTCCTCACTGTGAAATGGGGGAGACGGTACTATTCAGAAGCGTACAGAAAACCAAACCAAACCAAACAAAACTGCCTTTAAAAGGATTGCATGAAATCAGGCCTAGTAGCACAGGCCTGCTATTCCAGCGACTGGGGAGACTGAGGCAGAAGGATCGAAAGTTCAAGGGACTCCTGGGTTATGGGATGTATTCAAGGTCAGCTGATTATTAAATGGAGACCCTGCCTCAAAAATCTGTAGGCTACTGCCTAAGTGCATAAAGGCAAATAAAGGCATTCTCTGCCAAGACCGATGAGTTAAATTCCATCTCTGGGACCCCATGGCAAAAGGAGAGAACTGACTCTTGCAAGTTGTCCTTGGACCCAGTGGCATGCCTGCACAGGACATGCATGTGCGTGCACACACCAATACACACACACAAATAAATGTCTAAAAACATATTTTACAATAAAAACTTTAAGGATGTAGCTCAGTGATAGCTTGCCTAACTTGTGTGAGGTCCTGGGTCCAATCGTAGGACCATAAAAATAAGAACGAAAGTGTCAGCATTACCCCCCACCTCCTCCATCCCCCAGGACCATGGGATCACATCCTACCTATACGCTCTAGCAACACACAGGGACCATGTGCTCCTGGGCCTCCACATGATGCCCCCACTGGGAATGAAGGTTTGCCTCCATCTCTTCTGGACTCTGGGTACCAAAGGGGCTGAGGCGCCTCGACTTGTCAGGAGCCCAGTCCATACCCAGTGGGGAGCCTGAGTGGCTCTTGCTTCCCTGTGTGTGCATCTGAGGCTTCAGGGGACAGCTGGGAAGAGGTGGGGAGAGATAAAGCCTTGGTTTCTGGGATTCTCAGGACCAAAGGGGCCACGGCAACATCCTGGTGGGGCCTAAGGCTTGTCATGCAGGCACTTTGTACCTTCTGCTGTCATATGTATGAAAGGTGTGTGCATGCATCCTTTAAGCCACGGTAACATGAATGAAGAAGTATGTAGTGTCCAGGAGAGAGCACACTCAGTTCTCATACATGCACACATTCAAAATGCACTCTTCCCCCTCACACGCGTGCACGGCCATTCCAAACTCACACATTCCCACACTCACTCACTAGCTGTTGTAGGTGCACAGAGCCTTCTCTGTGAAAGAGGAAGCCATCTCTTCCTCTCTGTCACACCTGGCATGCAGCAACCCTTCCCTGCCACACCTCTTGAGTAGTCAGAGACCAGCACTTTATACCCCTGCTCCAACATGTCCACATTTCCGTGGCTGGGAAGATCTTATGATCAAATTCGGAGCCGAGGGTTTGGACCTCCAGGGATAACTCACAGAGGCATAGCTCCCCTAACCCTGGCTAGTCAAGAAGCACCCCCTTTGCTGATGTCACTGAAGGCTCACCAGCAGGGTCCTGGGTCTAGAACAAGGCTTGGGGGTTGGGGGCTCCTTTAGGACTCACCCGGTACTACTGTGTGAGCTTGGCATCTGCCCTTCAGCAACCTTATGCAGGGACCATTTTGCAGAAGCCTACTCTGCCTGGAGCACCCTCAATGGCAGGTTTCTACCTCCCTGGAGGCAACCAAGTTAAGGCCAGGCATTTCTGGGTGGCACACTGCAGAGGGTGGCTGCATACGTTGGGAGCTAATTGCGCTGATTCGATCCCAAGGCTGAGGAAGACAGAATCGGGCTCCACAATGTCCGTGCAGAACACAGCTGAGGACAGAGAGCTGGCCTGGCCCCTATAACCCTAAACCTCCCCAATGTTGCACGTGGGCCCAGAGTCTGGGAAGAATCAAAATTCCCCTTCGTCCACCCCAGAGTGCCCAGGTACTCTGCCTGGCAGTACCTGGCCAGAGACTCACCCAATGTTCCCAGCAGGTACGTGGCAACCAACAGCACCTGGTGAGAGTCCATGTATGTGGCCTTCTGCTGTTCAGCGTCAGTGAGCTGAGACGGCCAGCAGTAGAGGTGTCGGGCCCAGTGTCTGATTCTCTGGGAGGAAGGGTGCATAGGCAAGGGGTGGAACAAGAGAAGCAGGCGGTGTGGGTGCGTCACTGCCATCCGTGTTTGAAGTTGAACTGTCAACTTCCTCCTGGTGAAACCACCTGCCCCAATTTGAATGGCGGCCTGAGCCTCTGTCAGCTTCCTGCATGAGGTGCCCAGAACTGGGGTGCTGCCCACTGGCCATGCTCAGGCCTGGAGTTTGCCCTAGAGGATTCTGAGTGGGGCTATGAGAGGTGGGAAGAGGGTGCACGGTCTTATTGAGGGATCAGTGAAGAAAACTAAAAGCAAGACCTGCTGACTCCTGACGGTGAACCGAACTGGCTAGCCTGGAATTTGTGGTAATCCTCCTGCCTCAGCCTCACAAATGCTAGAAGTAGAAGTGTGAGCTGCCATGCCTAGAAGTCCATGAGTGATATTTTACCAGCAAGTAGAGCAAGGAGAGAGTGTCTTCATCAAAGTTGGACTTGCACCAATATGTGTGTCTGTGTGCCTGTGTGTGTGCCTGTGTGCCTGTGTGTGTGTATGAAATAGAAACTGAGATCTCTGTGTTGCTGTGAGATCCCCATGATGTTGGGTGTGTGATCCCCAAGTTAGGTATGATATCTCCATGTAGTATGGCCTATGAATCTGGATTTATTCATGTATTCATTCATTCATTCATTAAACAATATTTACTCATGCAAGAACTAAAATGCAGCCAGTGTGGTGGGGCATGCCTTTAACCCCAGCACTTGGGAGGCAGAGGCAGGCAGATTTCTGTGAGTTCAAGGCCAGCCTAGTCAATAAAGTGAGTTCCAGGAGAGCCAGGTCTGTTACACAGAATGTCTTGAAATATATACATATATATATATACATATATACATATACATATATATATATGTATATATACATATGTACATATATATATGTATATATACATATATACATATACACATACACATACACACACATACACACACACACACACACACACATATATATATATATATATATAGAGAGAGAGAGAGAGAGAGAGAGAGAGAGAAGAGAGAGAAAGAGAGCACCCTCCCTGCTAGTGACCAAGGAACCTCTATAACTTAGTGTTTCTGTTATTTTTCTCTTTTGGCAGTGCTGGGGATGGGTGCTGGGTGCTTACAAGGCAAACACTCTGCCAGCTGACCTGTGTCTCCAGCACCCCTTTCTATTTCTTAACCCCACCCCCCTCCCCAACACACACACAGCCTGTTCCCTCACAGTTTACAGAGAGCAGCTGGGAAGAGCTCAGCCTCACTACCCACTGCCCCAAGCCAGCCAGTATAGAAACAGACTGCAGCAAATGCACACAGACACACAGACACACAGACACACAGACACACAGACACACAGACACACAGACACACAGACACAGACACAGACACACACACACACACACACACACACACACACACACACAAACTGACGTCCCCTTCCACAACCCTCCAGACTGTCTTTTTTATCAAAGGCAACTCAAATCCCGGCCTTTAGACTTAATTTGCCTGTCGTCTACTGGTTGGCTTCCACTGTGTGGTCCATCCTCTGTAGAAATCTGAAAGTATTACCTCAGTTACTGGCTACGTACCTGCGGGAACCCTAGTGGTGGGGTCCTTCCACTCCCGGGTCCATAGTCCTCCTGCCTCTTCCCCGCCCACCCACTCCATGGTGGTTCTGCCCTCCTGTATCCCTCCAGGCCCCCTGGGCCCTGGGCCCGCTCAGGACCCCAGATCCCAGGCCACAGTTTCCTGTCCTATCACCCGCACTTTCCATGACACAAGAGGAAGTCAGCTGAGCCGGCTGGGTTTTCCATGCCGCTGCTAGGTGGAGACCGAGGTGGGGGAGGGGGGATGAGCCCCCTAGGCCAGTGTCAGAACCTCAGCGGCCTCCGAGGGACAGACATGTACCCCATTGGCTACACCAGGTAACCTCCGGAGAGCTGCACTGTGCTCAACCCTTCTGGTATGGGTCACTCCTCAGTGATCCTGACACCTGTTCTTCTGGATGGAGGAATGGGGGTTGGAGGTTGGGGAGGCGGTAAAGGAGCCACACGGTGTGTGTGTGTGTGTGTGTGTGTGTGTGTGTGTGTGAGGGGGGAGGGGAGGGGAGGAGTTGAGGGGAGGAGGAGAGCAGGGAGGGGGTTGAAGGCTGAGGAATGATGGACACTTAGCAGGAGGTCAGTATTTGTTGAACAACTGACTCAGTTTCTTCTTCCGTACGTGGTATCCTTGAGCACGCATGAGCATGACAGTCCTGGGCTGACTTTCCAGCTTCCTACCTAGCTTAGGGAGTGCACCCCCCACCCCCAGATCCAGCTTTGCTCTTTCCCTGGGAGTGTGTGTGTGTCCCTTGTCTGCTGAAGGGACTGCCCATGTGCCGTTAGAGCACGGCCTTTGCAGTGTGACCTTAGGTGAGTCTTGGGGTCCTCAGTTCCTGTGTAGCATAAGGGAGTTGGATGGCCCCGAGAGCAGTTGTCTTCCAGACACCTCCTTACCCAGGGAGATGGTGGAGGAGAGCGCCAGATGCCCTCAGGGGAGGGCCTTTCCTTGTGTTGGGACCTAGAGGGTTTGGCTCTTGCTGGTGGGAGGGCATTGGCCTGAACTCTTGGGGGAAGCAGAGCTTCCAGGGCACTTTCTGGACTTGGATTTCCGGGCTGCTCAGCAGGCTCCCTACTGTTTGGGGACAGTACCAGCCTCTCAGATCTGTGGTGAAACTGAGTCACTTAATGACGCTAATTACCTAACTTCCCCTTGTGTGGTGTGTTTGAAGAAGTCTATCTATCCTGTGACATGACCCATGGAGACTAGCACAAGGTGACACTGACTCAGGGGGAAGGTTCTAGAATCCATTGTTGTTGCTTCCAATGATGGCTTTCACAGTTGGGTAGAAACAACTTAGGGTCTGGAAGCTGACTGAAATTCAGTGGGAATCATAGGCAAGTTCCTTCCCCTTTCTGAGATCCATCTTCCTGCATCCCCGGGCTTCTGAAAGCTACGGTGATGGTGACATGACATGCAGGGCTTGCGCAGCGCAGGGCGCTCCTACGTGAGGCCAGTCTCTTGGGCCTGGCCCGTGCTTTCCCGCAGGGGGTGTTATGTGGAGGCGCTCGCATGAAGTGGCCAGCCTTCCGCACCACCTGTCACTCTCTCCACAGCCAGCCCACAGCTCTGACTCGTGCCTTCTCTTCTGTTGCTCTTATGAGTGACGCGGGCAGGGTAAACATGAGAGAGCAGAAGACACGGCTGCCTCAATAGAGCAAGGACGCGTGTTGGCCAAGCCCACTCTGTTTCCGATGAGCCACCTGAGGGTCCCTGAGGTCAGGTGAATTCCCCAAGGTGCGGAGCTCAGCAGCAGTGAGGTTTGAAATGTGCCTCCAGGTACCCCAGCAGGTGGCTGTCCCTCTCTCACATGCCGTCTGTCTCTCATTTCAGTTGGGTGCATCCATTTGCCTGAAAGGAATGCTTGTGGGTTAGAGTAGAGACATTGGGGACCATGAGATGCCATCTGTAAAGCAGGGGACACACAGGGACGGAGTGGTGAGGTGGACCTAGGCACCAGTAGGAATGCACATGGTGGGTGGGGGTTTCTCTTAGAGTAGTGGACAGTCCGAGTCCCTTAGGACAGCATTGCTCCTGAAGCTGCCTGCCTCTTTGATCACCCAGCCCAGTCCTGCTCTCTCTGAGAGCATGAGGCCTGCTCTTGAGCAAACGAATGCATGCATGGCAGGGGCTCCTTCAGCACACGGAGCAGACTGACTCCTGAGATTTCCCGCCAGTGAGGCAGGCTCTCACAGGACATTAGGACAGGGTGTGAGAAGGGCCAGCCTGAGCGGACTGCGGAGAAACTGTAGCCATTGCAACCTGCGGGGAAGCTAGGGAAGGTGAAAGGGCATTGGATGGATAAGCAGTTTCCCCGGGAAGCCGTGGGGTGGGTTTCCTAGGCTGAGGGAAGAGTGAACACAAAGGCTCCTGGGTCCTGTAAGGTAGTAGCTAGTCTGGGGCAGGTGATGCACGAGTCCTGGCTCAGCTCATACTTGATGTGTGTCCAAGGTAGAGGCTCTTCCCTGGCCCCCGGTTTCCCTGTTTTATAAAGGGCCTTCTCCAGATGGTCACCGAGAGTCCTCAGACTGTGACCTCACATGTCAGTGTCATTTAGAAAGCTGGTCAGGACCTGAGCCATCTGTGCTGATGCCATAACTCTCTTTAGAAAACTCACTCACAGGGCCAGTGAGATGGCTTAGCAGGTAAACGCCCTTAAAACTCACACGGTGCAAGGAGCCAAGTGACTCCTGTATATGCCTGATGCTGACATAAGCACATGCATGTGCACACACCCAAACATATGCAATAAACCCATGTGACTTAAAATAATTAGTAGTTCTTTTTTTTTTTTTTAAAAGGAAGCTCACCCACAATGTCCCCTTAGAGGCTTCTTGGTTGGGAGCCAGGGTCCTGTGTAAGGGTAATTTAGCTACCCAGGGGGAAGGAAAGAGCAGGAGAAAAGTCCAGCCCCCGCCATACTCCAGAGCCCACACAAGCCATCAGAAGAGGGGACAGCAAGCCTGTTGTAATCCCAGCTGTTCCGGAAGTTGAGGCAGGAGGATTATAAACTCAAGGCCTTACCAGACTACAGAGTGAGCTAACCCATCCGATTAGTGAGATCTTTTCTCAAAAATAAAAAGTGAAATGAGGGCTGAGAACGTAGCCTGAGTGAGGCAAGTGACCCTGTACTAAGCAAAAAAAAAAAAAAAAAAAAAAAAGATAAAGGAACAGGCCCTGAAGTCCTGATGTTCAGGTGACCAAACCTTATGATACTTTGTGTCTTGCTGTCTATTTCAATAAAATACGCAGGAAACAAATAGTTAGACTGCGTTTCTGTGTCCACAGAAGGAATTTTGCAGAACTTAGAATTAAAGGTGATGGATTAGTGGAGTGGGCTTGAAAGATCTGAAAATGTGGATAAATGTGGGTAGATTTTTGTTTTTATGGATGATGCCCACGTTGTTTAATTATTTTTAAAAGCATTCGTACATATTTTCTAGGCATCATTTAGAGACAGCTTACAAGGGGTCTGCAGAAAGCCTCTTAATGGAAATAGTTCAGTGCTTTTCCTTGCTGATAAAAATAATTTATGCTGATTGAGAAAAGTCAGCAAACACAGTTGAGCATAAACGAAAACATAAAGTAAAACTGCCCTCAATCCCGCCCTCCGGGGATAATAACCACGGTGAACATGGTAGGCCTTATGAAACTTTCAGTTTTTCTTTTCGATGTTCCTAATTATAATAATTACGTTTTAAAGCTGGCAGCATGTAGAAATGGTATGTAATATGATCTTTTATCTTTGTATTATATAGACATATATATCTGCAAGTGTATGTAAATACATATTTTTCCAGAGCTGGGGATGAATCCAGGGCCTCACATAGTGTTTGCTCGCTTCTGAGCTGTAGTCCAGCTATAATCAACCTGACTGATTGATTACATTTGTGTGTGAGTGCAGGCATGCTTCAGCACCAGTGTGGAGGCCGGAGGGTAACTTTTGGGAGTCCATTTCCACTTTCCGTTTTGTTGAGAAAGAGCCTCTCTATTTTATTTATTATTGAGACAGGCTCTTCCCTGTGTATCCCTGTGTATCCCTGGACGACCTCAGCCTCACAGAGATGCGCCTCCCCCTCCGTAGTGCTGGGATTGCAGGCACGGGCCCCAATGCCCACCCAGCTGGGTCTGTTCTGTTTCTGCTGCACTGAATCCTCCAGGCTAGCAGGCCTCGCAAGCCGCACTGATTCTCCACCTCCCCTCTGACTGAGTGCTGGTCTATACCTGCGTGCTTCTCCATCTGCATTTCGCCTTTTTATGTGGGTTCTAGGGCTAGAGTCTCGGTAATCAGGCTTGAGTAACAAGGGATTTGTTTTGTTTTGTTTTTCGAGACAGGGTTTCTCTGTGTAGCTCTGGCTGTCCTGGTACTCACTCTGTAGACTGGGCTGGCCTCGACCTCACAGAGATCTGCCTGTTGGATTAAAGGCTTGCATTACCGCTCCTGGCCACAACTGAATTTTACCTGCTGAGCCATCTTCTCAGCCTGAACTTGTGCACGTGCACACACAGACACACACTACACACACACACTCATACACACGGTTACACACTCTGTCACTGAGCTTCATCCTCAGTCCATTTATAGCTCCTTGATAAAAGTTGCTTTAAATGTCTGCTTTAAATGGTATCTAATACACAGCCCTGATGCAGAATTAATACTTATTATTGAGCGTTTGTTTTTATTCTTTTGTACTTAAAATACCCATGGTAGCTATTTTTACATGATTATCTTTTTTCAATAGATCTTTATTTTCCTTAAACGGTGTTGTTTGAACCCAAAGGTTTTGATAATTTTAAACAGTAAAAGTTCTTATATGAATGCTCATCTGCTGGGCTTACTTAAAAAGAGTGACCTGAGTAGGTTTGTAGCCACTGTGGAGATCAATGTAAGGCACCATAGGACAGTGAGGAAGGGGCCTATTTGGTGGATGACTAATCAAACTTGTTGGCACAAGTCTGTAATCCCAGCTATTATAAGTGGGTTGATGCAGGAGGATCAGAGATTCAAGGCCTGCTTGGGCTACAGAGCAAGTGTAAGGCTGGCCTGGGCCTAGTGAGGCCCTGTCTTTTTCTTTTTTGTTTTGTTTTGTTTTCTAAGACAGAATTTCTCTGTGTAGTCCTGGCTATACTAGAAATCACTCTGTAGACCAGGCTGGCTTCGAACTCAGAGATTTGCCTGCCTCTGCCTCCTGAGTGGAGGCCCTGTATTAAAAGAGTAGAAAGAAAAAAATGAATGTGTTGGGATAGAGAAAGGAAGGAAGGAAGACATTTTTTCTGCAATATGCTGAATGTCTGATCTTTCTCTGTCAGAGGACAGTGTCCTCTGAAGGTTGAGGCTATGGTCTGTAAGCAGAGAGTGAAATCTACAAGGAGCTTTTGCCTTGGCCGGGGGGGGGGGGGCCCAACGTGGCCTGGAAAGTGGGCTTTTGCAGCCTTTTCTCTTCTGCTCAGAGCCGGCACCTGGATGTGCACACTTGCCTGCCCTGGTCCTTCCGGGAGGTCCTGTGTTACCGATTCTTTAATCCCTGTGGCGTTTGGGGTCATGCCTGGCTGGCCCTAAAGAACGATGCAGAAATATTTATCTATTGGTTTTGCGTGTGTGATGTTATTGAAGATGGTGATGATGGTGGGGCAGCAGGAGAGATGATAATGTGCAGAGGACAATGTGCTGAGAATGTGATGATGGAGATGATGATGTTAGTGAAAATGGCGTTGGTGACTATGGCAGTGACAATGGATTACATGGTGCTAGGGGTTCCAAGAGGGCTTGAAGCAGCCCACAGGCGGACATTTTGATCTATTTATGATTTTGTTTTAATTTACCGTAACTCAGTACACTAGAAAATGAGTAATTAACACATCAAAGCCATGATTCATGCAAGTGATAGAAAGTTTTGTTTTTAAGTCAGGCAAGGTAGCATGGACCTACAATTCTAGCACTTGAGAAGTGAGGCAAGGGGATTAAGATCTGGAGGTCATTCTTGCCAGCCTGGACTCCAGGAGCTCTCTCAAAGGAACAGTTTTGTTTTGTTTCTCAAGGGATAGTTTTAATTTTGTTTATTTAAAGCGTAAATCCCCTAAGTTGGTTTAGAGGAACGTTGCAGAGTGAGCTGAAACATGACATCCATCATCTGGATCTCTGTCAGGTAGTGGATGGTCTGTCTTCTGAAGCACAGTGCAGGAAGTTAGCATTCCATGAGGATCACACATGTGTAGCCATAGAGCTGGGACTTGAACACGATGCTCAAGTTAAGAGCCTGTAATCCTAGCACTCAGAGACAGAGGCAGGTGGATCTCTGTGAGTTTGAGGCCAGCCTGGTCTACAAAATGAGTCCAGGACAGGCAGGGCTACACAGAGAAACCCTGTCTTGAAACAAACAAACAAACAAACAAAATAAATAAATAATTTAAAAAGGCTAAGAGAAAACTACTAAATATAGGATGCACATACCATAACTGACCAGGTGACGTCACAGACTGAAACACGCTTTGCTTCTATTTGCTGCTTCTACTTAGATATCCACTGGTCTTTTCTTGTCACTGATTATTTTAACCTGTTCTTGAATTTTCTCCCAACAGTATCACCCAGCTTGTACTGCTTTTCTTCTGAATCGGTCCATGGTATTTTGTGTAGAGAGTGTTCAGTCTCTCTTCATGGCTGTGTAGTATTTTGATGCATGGTCAGACAACAGTTGACTGACATACTCTACCAAGATGGGTGCATGTGTCCTACAGAGTATACGATGTTAACGTCGAAGCTCTACCGCCACCCACAGATACCTGCACAGCAAGGAGCTGGAGACCGGGGAGGGTGTAAAACACACAAAGCCACAGTGACAGAGAGAGTGAGTTTCTGAGGCGGAGTGGCCTTGAGGGTGGGGTGCTCTGCAGATATGGGTCCTGCTGACTGACTTTCCAGCTGCATTTTGTACAGCACATTCTCAGAAGCGACTCACCTCAGCCCTCGGGTGGTAGCAAGTACCTATCTTTATACTAAAAGCGAGGGAAACCTAGGCTAAGGGAAGTGCCTTCAACAGAGAGACAGGAAAACCAAGGTCTGAGTTCAGCTCTCCTCTCCTTACCTGGTTCCCATTGCCTGGAGACTCCAGGGGAACTTGCCTGGGCCCAGGAGAACTTTTCTGTCTCCAGGGACTTTCACCTTAAACCTCCTTCTGAGAAGTATTTAGTACTTAATTCACCTCCACCCTTTTGACATAGGCCAGGATGTTGTCATCTCCTGGATATGAACTGCACAACAGAATTTAAGAAATTATAACAACAATAACCGCTGTATAATGTTTTAAGTTAGGTTTATGTTGGGACACATTCCTAGCTGTCCTGGGGCCCCGTGAAAATTTTTAAATGAGTTTCTTTTGCTGTTTCAGAATAAGACTCTGCCTTCCCTTGAATATCTTTTTATTTCATTTGCTAATGGAGAGGTCATTGATGCCCTGTCCAGGAAGAACCTTTGTTACCCTTCACAGCAGCCCCTGCCAGTTGGAGTCAGTTGCTGATGGTGAATTTTTACCTCAGCCTCTCTTGTCAATCTGACTTTTGTAACATCTCTAGCATAAGATGGCCAGGTGAACTTTCGTCTCTTTTTCTAGGTCGGTGAGGTGGCCCATGTGACAGGTTAAGGAACCAACAGGGACACATGATGCTAATTCTGAGCCCGGGGTGCCACAGTGGGCACTGCCCACTAGAGAAAGTCTTTTGCAACGACATACTCAACCCTTCTGCCTTAGGCATAAGACATAGGTTAGGAAGGCCCATTCGTGTTGGGGATATTTCCGAAGACACACAGCAAGGATGGTCAGGTCAGTGAGAGCCCTTGGCTGCTCTGTCTGGCCCTCTGCAGGACAGGGCCATGTGAGGAGGCTGGCGGTGGGAAGAGTGAGTGTTGGTGGAAGGCCTTATGAGGCAGACTTGTTCTAGAGTTCAGAATCACCGAGGCCTTAGGGCTGACCCGCCTCTGAAGCTGGTTCTGGCTTCTGGGAGACTGCCACTGGCCAGCCTTGCAGCTCCTCTCTGAATGGGGGGGGGGGGTAGGTACCAGAACCACCACTTGGAAGATCCTTCAGACAAGGACACTCAATGACCTTGAGGGTAGAAAACTTCTTTTGGGGGAGGGGGTCCTATTATCCATTGGCTTCTAGGTGTGAGTGACTTTAAAGGGAGGCCATTGGGAACCGGTAGAACTGTTTTTGTATTGTGCAGGGTTTGGAGACCTCTGGGAGTGGGAATGATATCAATCAGGACAGGATGGACTGTTGGGAACCACCTTGCCCGAAGCTCTTTTCTGCTCTTGCTGAGGGGTGCCTCAGGCCAGGGACCTTTCTCAGTTCCTGTTAGCCGTGATTGAAACCTCAAGGGCCTGCTTGCCTTCTGGGTTTCTCCCAGCTGCCTGGCAGTCTGGGTGTGCACTGGGGCATTTTTCCTCTTGGAAGGCCCGGGCCGTGAGTGTGAGACCAGTGTTGCCCTCGCCCCGTGAGAGGGATGGTTTTACGTTTCCTTGGTTTGCTACAGAAAGCACATTTGTTCCTCACTCAAGAAACTGCCTAAACCTGTAAGTTCTCCCAGAGGTGACAATGGCCTACACTTCTGTCTCTTCCTCAGTGTTGTGCAGAACTGTCCCTGATCCTAGCTGCTGGGGCCTGCTCTATTCCTGTCCAGGGCTGATGTGAAGAAGCCACAAGGTCAAGTGTCTGGGGAAAGGCTGGCACCTGGGATGTCAGATTCTGGCCCCTGCCTATCATCCCCCAACCTCAGCCTTCTTTGTTGCTCTGGCAACAACAATAAAAAGAATCGAGCTAGAGGAAGTTAATATTTTCTAGTACTTTCCTTTCAGCGGCCACTTAACCTATGGTTCCCCACAACCCTTGAAAGCAAAGGAAATCTCGTCTGTATGTTACAGCTTCATTGTCTGACCCTAGTGCGGTGTGTCTCTCCTCCTGTTCCTTTGGGGAAAAAAAAGTTGGTTTTTTTTTTTTTTTTCCAACTTGCTGTGTAATCAAGGAGGACTTTGAAATTCTGATCCTCCTGCCTTCAAATCCTGAGTACTGGGATTGCAAAAATGCACCTCCGTGCCACGTTCAGGGTCTAACTCCATGTGCTCTAGGCAAGCACACTACCTACTGAGCTGCCACCCAGCCATGTTTCTGAATCATCACCTCAGACTCTAGGGATAGACTGCTTCTGTGCCAAGCCAAGGTCTATCCCCAGCTCCTCAAAAAGTGACCCAAACATAGATAGTATCAGTGGCTAGCCCCACACCCTGCTCCAGCTTCAGGGGACAAAGAAGCCTGAGACACTGGAGAATTTGAGAAGGCAAATAAGAGGAATTGGGACCACAGTTTGGTCTGCCTGTGGCACTTGCCCAATCCTTTCTGAGAAGTGTTTCTTCCCCGTAAGATGGGGCCCCTTTTGTGGGACTGGGGATTGAATTCAGACTCTCACGGGTGCTAGGCAAGTGCTCTACCACTGAGCCACAACCCCAGCCCTTTATCTTTTTATTTATTTTTTTAATCTGGAGACAGAGGCTCACTAATTTTCTCAGACTGGGCTCAGTCTGGTCTCAGACACATGATTGTCCTGTGCTGGCTCCCCAGTGCTGAGATCACAGGCCTGTGCCACCAAGCCTGGTGTAGTGGGGGCTCTTTTCCTTTGTTTCAAGGATCTGTAAGACCTGGGATGTGTGGGCTTCTGAACTCTTGATTGCCTCCCGTGGGCAGGCTGAAGGGGGGGGTGGGGCCAGCACTTCAGGTTCTCAGAGGAAGCAGAAGACCTATAAGTGGTAGATAAATGCTGCAGATTGTTTATCAGCCACACGCTGCAGAACATATTCCCCTCCTGTTTGCGCCAACCATGGGAAACAGTCGACTGACTGTTGGTCAGAAGGTTAGAAAAGAACAAGCCTTAGTTTCTGCGAATACAAGAAACTGGAGGCTCAAACTGGACAGAGCCGCAGGCTGAGTCAGTATACTCCTGTGCCCACCGGCTCAGCAGTCAGGCATCTTCCTGTGACTCTTCTTTGGTACCAATACACCCTAACCCTCAATTCTCGTCTGTATTAGACTCAGTTTCCCTCATAGATACAAGGACCTAGAGTTCAGTTTACTTTCTTTGTTTTTCTTTTGAGACAGGGTTCATGAATCCAGGTTGGTGTAGGATAACCTCAGATTCTAGATTCTTTAGTTCATGTGTCCTGGGAGCTGGGATTTCAGGCATACTCTACCATAGTCTTCAAGCTTGGTTTTCTTTTTTTTTCTTTGCTGAGACAGACTTTCTCTGTTTAACTCTGGCTGTCCTGGAATTCTTTCTGTAGACCATACCAGGCTGGCCTCCAGCTCAGAGATCTGTTTGCCTCTGCCTCCCTACTGCTGGGATTAAAGGCCTGTGCCACTATGCCAGTTCAAGCTTCGATTTTTAATGCTGGTTTTTTTTTTCCTAAAATTGTTCACTACCCCTTGGACAAAGTTTGGAAACTACAAACAATTCACAGGGGGAAAAATTAGTCACTCTCAGACTTTTGATATCCAGAGAGCCCCTCGGCTATTCTCACGACAGCACCAGCTGCCCTCCACTGGGCACTTCAACTTTACTCTTTTTAAAGTTTCACCGTTCTTTCTTCCCGTTTCATCACAAAGGTGGCAAGGTGGCATGTTCCTTGGACCAGCTCTTTTCTTGTTTCTTCAAGCTAAAAAAGGAAACTCCTCTTTCCACCTCCCTGGGTAACCGCTGTTTGAAGATTGGAACCGCTTCCTCCTGTTCTTTTTGGAGGTTTTAAAAAGCGTGTCTTTCCCCAGCCAAGAGCCTACTGCACAGAGGATGCTGGGTCCAAGTCCGCCATGCAACTGTGCACACGAGTGTTGCCACGTTAGTGAAAACAGCAGCTCTCACATTTCCCAGAAGAGCTGCCATGTGCATAGACCAGGCCCAGCTCTTTGCAGGTCTCTGTTACCTCTGTTACAGGTGCGTCTCACTGCCTGGTGAGGCAGGTATTTCGTGTTGAGTCTGCAGATGAAGAGACCTGAATGATCCTAGTCTCTCTCTCTCACACACACACAAATTTGAAACTGCCAAGGTGTGATGGAGTGCACCTATAATTCTAACACTCTGCCGGGAGGATTTTGAGACTCCAGCCTCAACCCTCTTTCATAAAATTAGCAAACAGGTATTTCTGAGAAGGGTTAGGGAATATTCAGAATCTTTTTACCACGTGACATTTTCCTGACTTCTAACAGTTTTGTTTTGTTTGTTTTGTTTTTAAACAAAAATGTCGCTATGTTTTTTTCTGGTTGATGCTATCCTGCTCATTTTGAATGTGTCTATTGTCACGGATGACTTTGGTTCTGTTTTGAAAAAGAGCCTCCCTAGGTTTCCCAGGTTTCCCCGTTTCCAAGGTTGCTCTGTAGCCCAGCCTCCAGAGTGCCAGGATTACCATCTTGTTCCACCACGTCTGCTATTGTTGCTTTTTACATATAACCTTACCTGAGTATGTTTCCCAAGTCATTAAACATTTTGGGCAAAACATACGTTTATTAGTCACCTATCTTCCTACTGACCTGATGGCCATCACACTTCCCTAAGGTTGGACCTTCAGTTTCAGGGTAGGGAGGTGATCTCTGACTCTATAAATAATTCGGTGATAAATCAGCTCCTGGATACGACGGCTTGTGTAAGTATGTCTGGTATTCCCAGTCTGGGAGCTCTCCAGCCCCAGAACTTGCTATTAGGCCCTGCTGGGCTCTAACTCATAGATCTACCTGCCTCTGCCTCCTGAGTGCTGGCATTAAAGGTGGCTTGGGGTGTTCGGAGCTTTTCGTACACGCTGTTTACTGATTTCTCCAAGGGTCAGTATCTCTGTTCTTCAATTTAGCAACATCTGGTTTACCCTTAATTAGATCATCATTTGCATTCCATAGAGTGTTTGTGAATTGAAAGTTTGCATATGTTGAGCAGTTGCCTATGCGTCTGTTTTTGCTGAAACGGTGTTTTTTAATCAAACTTAATAGTATGTTAAAAATGGCCTAAATCTACACCATTCAATTGCTACCAGTAAGATTCAGCTACCGAACACTTGACTCATTCATTTAAATATAGAATTAATCCATTTAAGCCTTTAATTTTAAGCCTTAAATTTACATATTCTACTATGGCTAGTGGCTGTTGTCTTAATTTTTTTTTTTGCCTTGGACATTGGGGTCTCAGTGGGTGACTTTTATTGATTTGTGTGAGTTCTTTATATGGATATTCATCTTTTGTTGCAACTGTCACAAATATTTTCCCCAGGTTGCTATTTGACCTTTACTTCAAAATGTTAGGCAGCCAAATCAAGTTATCTTTTTTTTTTTAATTTGTTGTGGTTTCTGATGCAGGTTAGAGTTAGAAAGGCTTCCCTGGTGGAAAGGCTTCACAGAGGTTTTCATCAACTTTGTGCAAAGCCTGTCTGTGATTTTGTTTTTAACCTCCTTTAGCCCTGTGATCCTACCCAGAAGTAATTTCTCTGTGTGGTCTGCAGCACAACCTGTGTCAGTCTCCCCAGTGTCTTGCAGAGAAGATGTCCTCCATGAACTTTTTCTCAGATGGGACGCCCTGGTACGGTGAGAGCCACCAGATAAGAGGACAGAATACAACTATTAAAAATTGATATAGCTGTAAATTTTATTTATGGCGGGGCACGTGAACTGTGTGACTTGGGGGAACTAGCCTGAAGCAAGGGTGAGATGGAGAAGAGTGCAAACCCCCAAAATCTCAATCTTGAGACCATGAGGAGTAAGATGGCTCCCTCCCTTTTCTGTGCCTGCACGCCCCAATAGTCTCCTGACCCTCACCTCCGCCATTTTCGAGGTAGTCAGGGGCTTAGGCTTGGTGTTGACTAGGACATTTCCAGCTAGCACTTGGGATTCCTCTTCAAGAAAATGAAGCATTCCCAGCACCTCGGCCCCAGCCAATGATGTACACTCACCTGAAAGCCCCTACCTGCTTCCCCAAATTTACATAGCCCTTATTCCCCTCAATAAAGAGAGGATGCTGGGAGAGCCAAATTGAGATCCTGCTATCCTGCCCACCCAGCCCAGCTAAGCTTCATTGCTTCAAGCCCAGCGGATGCTAAAGAAGTAGCATCAGTGCCTGGATGCCCTGAGGGAAAGAAGCGGACCCTCAGGGCCCGAAATAACAGTTCATTTGTTTGTTTGTTTGAGAGAGAGTGTCTCAGTGTAGCTCTGGCTGTCCCGGAACTCCCTCCATAGACCAGGTTGGCCTCAAACTCAGAGATCTGCCTGCTTCTGTCTCCCAAGTGTTAGGATTAAAGCCATACACTACCACAGCCCAGCTCTATCTTTTAATTTTGATACCTATGAAGATTTAAAGTATTGTTTTTACGTTTTATTAATTCAATTTGTTTATGTCTGTGCACAGGTGCTGTAGTGTGTGTGTGTGTGTGTGGGCACCAGAGAGCAAATTTCAAGGAGTGAATTATCTCCTCCTATGTGGGTCTCTAGTTCTGAAGAGAAATGAAGTGCATGGGGAGGGAAAGAGGGAGGGTGGGGAAGGCACTGAGAGGAGAGGAGGGAGGGAAATGTTAAAAAGAAAAATCAGGTGCTTAGGCTTGGTGGCAGGTACCTTTACCCACTGTGAGACACGTCACTTGCCCAGCTTACGAAGAGTTTAATGTCCTAAGAGAACCACTAAATAAGATATTAAATGCGTTTAAAGATGCTACAATGTGGGCTGGGACTATAGCTCAATGGTAGGGTTCTTGTACAAAGATCTGGGTTCAATTGCCAATAACACACACACACACACACACAGATGCATGCACTCACTCTCAGCAGAGTTCCAGCATGAAGAGTACATGAGGGTGGACTCCACCTGGGCTCTTGCTGAGCACTTAAAAATTTGAAAGACCACTTCTAAATAGTTCTTTAAACTAAATAGTTCTTGAGTTAAAAGGAAAGTGAACCAACGGCCATTCTAGGAGACATTTCGATGGCCCCAGCTCTCTTCTAAAGCAGCTATTTCTGCTTTAGCTTTCACTAATAGCGTAAGCCTAAAATGTATCATTGTATTTTAAATCTGAATTTCCTTAGTTGGCAAGGAGCTCGGGCAGCTTTTGAGCCCTGAGACCTGTTTCTTCACTTGTCAGTTCTATGCTTCATTCTTGCCTGTCTGTATTTTGTGTTGTTCGTCTCTTCTTAGTTGATTTACGGGTGCTCTTTATGTATAAGGGCTGTTATTTCTTTGTCTTTTGTCTGCATCACAAGCATCCTCTCAGGCCTGTTGGTTTGTTTGCAACTGCTTTTACGATTTTCCCACTGCTTATAGGTTTTTAAAGTTTAAGTGGTCTTTTAAAAATTTTTTCCTCCTTGTGAGTTTTAAATCTAAAGTTGTTTTTTAGTGTTACGTTGTGAGTCAGTGCGCTGTGTGCTAGGGTATGTGTGTGGAGGCCCGCGAGTAACCTTCAGGAACTGGCTCTCTGCTCCCACCTTTACATGGGTTTTAGGGACTGAACTGAGGTCATCAGGTTTGCGAGGCAAGTGTGCTCAGCCGAGGGACCCCCCCCCCCCAGCCCTTACTTTTAGTTTTTGTTACATGCTTGAGACGGCCTTCTTCACACTGAGATTGTAAATATTTCCCCCCATTTCTTTTCTGGATCTTGTTTTGTTCTATTACCCAGAAGTCTTTAATCTAGCTGAGTTTTGTCTCTCATATAGGTGTGAGATGTGGCTTGGCTTAATTAGATCAAACCGTCTTTAAGGTTCTCATTTTTCTCCAAGGTGAAGAACGATTGTTTCAAAAACCACTTTTTGAACATTTCTTTCTCCCTATTGATTAGAAATGTATCACACAAGGCTAGAGTACAATTTAGTGACGGAATGTCGCCTGACAAGTTCAAGGCTTTAGGTTCAGTCTGCAGTACAGGGGATAAAAGGTGAGGGATGGGGGAGAAAGATGGGGTGAATTACATCTGAATTCCTTATAAATGATGTGACTTTTCTCTTCTGGATTCTCTCTTCTATTAGTTATTCTGTTTCTAAAATGGAGTCCACAATTTCAGCTTCTGTAAACTAGATAATGTAGAAGGACATTATTCTTTCTTAGTATCAATTATTTTAACAAAAATTGCCATCTTCCTGCCTAGGCAAATTTCCCCTGTTTTTATTTACTCATTTATAATAAGTATGTATCTGTGTTTTAAAATTATAGTTCATGTCTATGTGTGTATGTGTGTGTGAAGGCGCACAAAAGCGTGTACATGTACCCTCATGGGCAGCAACAGCTGCTGAAATCCACCCAGTTGTCAAAACACCCAGAACACAATGCTGTGAGATGGATATTTTTGTGACCTTATAGGCTGGTCTGAAGGGACTCAGCAGGCTTACAGTACTGAGCCTCCCCAACTAGGATCTGGGATTTAACTAAAAATACCCACTGCCCACTGTCTCAGCCTCCACCGAATCCCCGCTGGTAAAGAGGGGATCAGGTTAGAGTTAGCCTTCTGTTCGGGGTCTAATTTAAAAACAACATCAGCAGTAAAAATATTCTCTGATCTAGGACCCAACACAGCATACAGGACGCCGGGTCACAGACATCGTAGAATGCTCAGGAGGCTTGCCATGAAAAGCAAAGGTTCAGCTTGTGTCATGACTAGTCTTGGCTAGCCGTGAACTCACTATTCTCCTGCCTCAGGCGACCAAACATTGGATTTACAGTCCTATACCGTCTGGCTGTTTATTATTCTTAGTGAAAAAAAAAATCAGAGCTTTTAAAAGTAAAATAAATTTAGGGGAAAAAACTCCCAAAATTATGGTGGCACTTGCTAACGAAACACCTAGTCCATATTTCTCTTTTTTTGGTGTCTTTCTATAATTAATAATTGTGTCTGTCGTGGTAACACACCTTTAATCCCAGCACTCCAAGTAGATCTATGTGGGTTCAAGGCCAGCCTGGTCTAGGTAGTGAGATTGTGCCTCGATATATGAACAAATAAACAAGTAGATAAAAATAAAAGTCTAAAATGAGTGTTCTTGCTTAGCATGCTGGCATTCTCTTGCAATTCTAACACTCAAGGGGCAGAGACAGGAAGATCTTAGCCAAGTTCGAGGTCAGACTGGGATACACAGTGACACACTGCCTAAAAAACAAAACCAAACCAGATAATGGGTGTCCGGGAGAGCCAGGAACCCACCTGAGTTTCCGCTGTGAGTTAGAGCTGGGCTCTCTGTGTTTTGTCCTCTGTCTTGTAAAGGTGGAGGACACTCTCTCCTGTGTGAACAATGACCACCCAGGGCCTGGAGGGCAGAGGAAGGGACTGCCGCCTGAGGCAAAGAGATGCCACATCCTGCTGAGGTGGGCCTCTCGGATGCCCTGACTCTAATCTCCACAGATTCTCATGGAGCTCAACACCTGGAGTCAGGGGCCCTGGTTCCCATCCGGATTGGATTATTCTTGTCTGGGATCCTCTAAGACCCTGGGACCAGAACAAATAATCTCAAGTTCCCATCACCATTCCTGATTCCCATACACACAGCACAACCTCATTTGCATTTTGTAGCGATTTGGCCAGAGGTTGGCTCTGCTGTTCTGCATGTCCGTCCTGAGGCATATGACCAAGCCAGTGTGTGAGGAAACTGGTGAGGTGTCAATGGTCAGTGTAGAAGATCGGCGTGGAGTGTCGTGACAGATGGTGTCATGTGCAAAGCTAGAGGCCTGTTTCTGTTCTGGCACAGGGATCCGCAGGGTGGCCTGTATAGCCAGGCTCAGGCCCACAGAAACCCTGCACACCCAGGCCGTGACTCCAAAGAGCAGGGAAGAAGCCAGGGAGAGAAAAAGTGCGGCTTCTAAGTCACCTGTGGACTGGCACTTCTTGCCTTTCCTGTAAATGTCTGGAAACTGAGGCCTTGTATGTCATCTGTCTCCATAGGACAGCTCCAGGGGAGGCCTATGTTTTCCAAGAAGCCAGTTCCTCATGCCTTGTGTTTGGGGTAGGGCCTTGGCCTGTTTTTGTAGCGGGGCCTGGTATTGTCTGCCACAGACTTCCCTTCCTTCCTTCCAAATACTTCTTCCTTAGGGTCACAACTCTAGGACACCAGTGTAGGTCAGAGGACAACCTGCAGAATTCAGTTCTCTCCTTCTGTCAGATGGTTCCTACAGAGGCTTGGTGGCAAGCTTCCTTACCCACTGAGCCATCTCGCTGGTTCCTCTATCCCACCTTCTCTTGGAGGTGGCTGGTGGTGGGGTCTGTAAACTTCTTCCAGGATATGCCAGGCACCTGCCTAAATCCTCACTGGAGATAGTCGGGCATTCCTTTGCTTCCAGCCAGTTCTGTGCTCAATCTTGCATCAAGGTCCCATGTTGTGCAGGGTCCGGGGTATGTTTGGGGACTCATCACCTGAGGGTCTGGTCCACCCGTGGCCCAGAGAGTTGAGGTGGAGGGTTGAGGGGGCCTCATTCGGGGTGGGCGTCACCCCTCCTCCAGAGCCACTGTCACCCCCAGCCCCACAGGAAGTGGTTCTTTCTGTTTTTCCTCTCTGTCACCCAGCAAGGCTCTGCATGCACATTCTCCCATGGTGAATGCGGGTCCTGCAGCGGGCGAAGCATCAGCCGGGCGGATCGACAGGAAGCCTCTGGAGGACTGAATTTTGGAAAAACGTGGGTGCTAAGTGTATTGGTAGATGCTGGTTGCAAATTTAATCATATCATGTAGAAAAGGACAAAAGAATGCTTCCTGCGGGTTTGCCGCTCGGGAAAAGCCCCTGTGTGCTTCTGGGACACGTCTTTCAAGATGCGTTTCTGTGCGCACACAGCAGTTTTAAACAAGGGATACGGTCTGTGGGAACGAGAGTTAGGGCTGCTGTCCCAGCCAGCTTCCTATACTGGGAAATGAAGCAGATGTGTGGCCCTTCTCCCCCTGCTATGGCAAGCGAGCATCCCTGCCTTTACCTTGTGCACCATTGCTGTGAGAGCTTTGCCCTAAGTCTCTAGGTCAAGGGTTATCGTGTCGCAGTGATGAACATCAAAAAGCCAAAGGCTCTGTGCTGTGAACACAATCTGCTTTAGGTTGAGGGGAAAGCCGAGCACGGTGGGTATTTAGGGTGACCTCCCAGACCTACTTGAGTCCCTGTACCTCATGCCATCTATGTCCTCTGCCCAAACCCTTTCTCCTGGAACCTCTCTGATTCAGTTTCCCCCATGGTCAGAGCCTCTATGGCTACTGCAATGTCTGTAGGTTGCAAGTGTCAGACAGAGGGAAAAACTGAACAACAGACATCTCTGGGTTCAGGACAAGGGGTTCTGGCCTCCTCTGTGTTGCACAGCTTGGGTTTTAGTTGGAGCCTTGCACTATGACCTCTCTCGGTCCTTTGTGTGTTGTAAGTGGGACTTGGATGATCACTAAGGCAAGCCACCACTAGAGGTTTTGGATCTGAGGGGATGTGGGACCCTGACAGAACCACACGAGCACTTGTAGTCCTGTTCTGAGTGTAGGCGCTGGGTGGCCAGGGGGACGATGGAGTTTTGTTAGCAACACTGTAGCCCAGAGAAAGCCGCAGCCTGGATTCTTTATTTATTCAGCAGCTCGGGGAGTAAATGCCTGCTCTTCACTCTGCATCAGGCACTGTTCTCGGTGGCTACAACACTAAGTAGAACAGACAAAATCTCTGCTACTGACATGTTTCTTACAGTCAAATTTGGGGAGACAGATGGTAAACAAGATAAATAAAAAGATATTGTGTGTCAGACGTTAGGAACTAAAATAGGGGGAAGAAGGGAGGAGGTGTGCCATTCAGGGAAAGACCCCGGGTTTCTAGAGGAACAGAATTCCCAGTGAGGAGTGGCATGTGTGAGGGCTCCAGGGCAGGAACTGCCCCAAATGTTTGCTGGTAGGAAGGCCAGTATAGTTCCAGTAGTAGGGTGCAGTAAGGCAGCAGGACTTGAGGGGTGAGGGGCGGTGGGGCCCTTATTTCAGTGCTACTGTCCTCTGTAGGAGGTTTAGAAAATCCACCCAGCAGAGGATTGAAGCAGATGCTGAGACTCACAGCCAAACTGTGGTCAGAGTGCAGGGAATCTTACGGAAGAGTAGAATAGAAGGGTTAGTGGAGGACAGGAGCTCCACAAGAAGACCAACAGAGCCAACAAATCTGGGTCCAGGGGAGCCTGCGGAGACTGATACACCAACTAAGGACCACGTACAGAGAGGACCCAGGTCACCGGCTCAGATGTAGCCCATAGGCAACTCAGTCTCTATGTGGGTTCACTAGTAAGAGGACCAGAGTCTGTCTCTGACATGAACACTGTGGCCTCCTCTTTGATCCCTTCCCTTGGGCGAGGTGGCCTTGCCATGCCACAGAGGAAGAGATGCAGCAATTATAAAGATACTTGATAGTCTGGGGTCAGTTGGTAAGGGAGGAGGATTCCCCCTTTCTGAGGTCTAGGGAATGGGATGAGGGGGAAGGGAGGGAAATTGGGACCTGGAGGAGATGAGGGAAGGGAGTATAATCCGGTTGTAAAATGAATAAATTAATAAAACAAATTAAGGAAAAAAAAAGAAAATACACCCAAGAAGCAAGGGCAGGAAGCAGAAGACCAGCTGGGTGAGAGATACTGGGCCCAAGTATTTCCAGTCCTGGAGTATGGTAGGTTAGAGATGGAGGATTTGGGGTGACATGGTGAGTTTTGGGAACAGTCCCTCTGAAGCTGGGGAAGCCTGCTCAGAAATGAGGGTGCTCACTCTGCCTGTGGCTGTGTTACAGGTTGAGTGGTTGACTGGGGAGTGTGGGTTTTTGTCACAAGAGAAGTCTCAGCTGGGGACACGTTGGTATCATTACTGTGAACAAGATAGATGTGGGTCCTGGTACTCTGGCACCAGGACCATGGGATTCACTGACTTTTCTGACCCTCAGCTATCCTTCGTGCAGAAAGATAGACATTTGTCCCTGAGCCCACCCAATGCTGCCTGTCCCCTCCTCCTCCAGCCTTCTTTTTTTAGTCACTTGTCTGCTGTGGCTTTGGGGAGGGGCTTCTATTTTGGGCTCCTTCTACCCCCACTGGCAGAGGAAAGAGGCTGGGAGCCATCGACAACCTGTCCCAACGACCAACGACAGGTCTGAAAACTAGGTCACCCCCAAGCCTGGAGCTTAAATACCATGTCTGTCATTGACCACATGTCCGGTCCCCAGCAATGACCTCATGGGCTCTATGTGGCTCTGGCCAGCCCATGGCTCCTCCTCCCTGGAGCCCTGGTAGATGAACAGTGGAAAGGGGTCTGCTCACCTGCCATAGCCCCAGAGGCTCCTGGCCGGCAGGAGGACAGTCCGCTGAAGGCACTGGGACAGACGAATGGACTGGCAGTATGTCCAGTGTCATAATTCCCAGGGCAGATTAACAAACCCAGGCGATAGGTCTGACTGAGACCTGCATTGCTAGTCAGCCTGTGTGAGAATGCTGTTCAAACTCAGAAAAACAGGGACAAGACTGTAAAGCATAAACTCTCTTTTACAGTGTGTGTGTGTGTGTGTGTGTGTGTGCACGTGTGTGCACATGCCAAAGCATGCACTCGGAGATCAAGGGATACCTTGTAGGAGTGGATCCTGGAGATTGAACTCGGGTCAGATTTGGTGGCAAGTGCCTTTACCTGCTGAGACATCTTGCCGGCCCCTACAAACTTTTTGTGGTTGTTTTGTTTTAGGAATAATTTGCAGGTACATAGCTACAACCCAGCTCACGTAATAGAACACGTCCTCTAAACAGAAGGCTCCCCGGGCTCCTTTCCATTTGCAAAGAGCTCAGCCCCATTCTGTCTGTTATCACTGTTGGTCAGCTTTACCTCTTTTGAATTTAAGACAGAGGGAGCCGTGAAGTGTTTGTTCTTTGCATCTGGCCTCACGGGCTGTTTGTTCGAATGTGGGATTCGCCTGTGTTTTTGATGTAGCCTGGTTTGTGGTGTGCTTCTCTGTTTTATTGCTGCACTGTGCCCCGTTGCATCAATAGACAGTATTGATTTTGCTCTGAGCAGCATGAAGGCCTCAATTCAGCGTCTTTTTTCGGAGCATGGCTGCAGTCCTGGGCGCAGGTTTTTGATCTGTCTGTGTTCTGACCATTAGTGGAGTTTAGCCAAGGCTGGATTTAACCATACACTGGTCGTGATATTCACGGACTACTCCTCAGATACTCTGAGAATCTGTTAAGAGCGTGCATCACTCATTAAAACCTCTGGGGAGGACCCAGGACCCACAATCCTTCCCCCTTTCACCTCCCAGCCTCCACAACCCAGCTAGAACATGGCCCTTGCTCTAGCAGGCCCATAGCAGTCAGCTGGCTACCACAACCCTTGTCCTGATCCTGGGGCTGCTCAACCTGCCATGCAATCCCTTTGGTCCTCTCCTTGGAAAAGAAATGAGGACCCTTCTGCAGCAAGTAGACCAAGGCGATGCCCAGGCCAGCATAGGAGACTCAGAGCTTCAAGGTGTGACCATTGCCCATACCACTGCCGTTTCTGGGCCTTGCTTCCCCTTTCTGCACTAACGGATTTTTGTTTGTCTTTGCCAGAGATGATAGTGAGAACCTATGGGGAGGGACAAGCAGGTGGCAGTCCAGGATGGCCCCTCTCTTAGCTGCTGGAGTCAACACTGCTATCCCAGAATGGCTTTTTGCCTGGGGAAGCTCAGCCCAGCTTGCTACAGGACTGCCCCCATCCCCCTCCACACACACACACACACACACACACACACACACACACACACACACACACACACACACACACACACACACCTCTGCCCTGGCCCCTGTCTTTGATGGTAACATGTGAAATCAGGAAGCGGCTAGCTCTTGAGTGAAGTTGTATCGAAATGAATCCATCAAGACAAATGGGATCTTGATTTATCTCTGTTTCCTGGTTGCTGTTTCCTGGGTGGAAGCAGAGACGGTGACAGGTGCTTTCAATAGAAAACGAAGTGAGATGGATGGTGGTGTGACCAGAAAGTGGGAGTGTTGAGCCAGACTCTTGGTGTGCAGAATGGCTCAGACTATAGACACGCGATCTGCTGCTTCCAAACAGTCTCAGGAAGAGCAGAATGTCTAGGTTGTTGATAACCAGCAACAAAACAACATAACACACATAGGTTGACTCCATTCACGTGCCCCTGACAGACACCACTAGTACATAGTGAATAATTGTGCTTATTTCTGCAGGGCTCAGATACGGCTTGAGCTATATCTGAACTCACTACAATCTGTGGTTGATATCATCTTGCCTATATGAATTGAAACCTGTTTGTGAACCCTGGTCTGTGCAAAGTCAGGCAGTGTGGATGCTTGGGAACTCTTTCTCCCAAGCCAAGATGCTTTCTTTGTTTGGCTCAGTTTTAGCTTTCATCTGCATCGTTGGCTTGGATTGCTTGCTAGGTTGAATTTGAGAGCCCAGAGACACTGCTGTTAGAAATTTGTCATGTTGGTATATACCTAGGATCCTGGCACTCAAGAGTATAAGGCAGGAGGATCATGAGTTTGGGCCCTGTCACATAGCAAATTTGAGGGCAGCATGATATATATGAAAATATCCTGGAGAGGGAGTTATACGATTACTCCTTTAAAAGTTTCTATTACATTTGTGTGTGTGTGTACATTTACACATGTGGAGACCAATACACAACCTTGTGTGTCATTCTGCAGATACATCCACTTTTTTTCACTGACCAGAAACTCACCCATTAAGATAGACAGGCTGCTACTGAGCCCCGGGACCCACCTGTTTCCCAAGTGCAACCATCAAGCCTGTCGTTTTAAAAAATGTGGGCTCCAAGCACTGAAGTCAGGTCCTCTTTGCTTTTCAGCACGTTCCTGATTGAGTCATCATCCCGTCCCTGGTATTTCAATATGGATTTTGTTTTTCTCACCCCAAACGAAGGAAACGGGACAGAGAGGACTAGTGTGGACCCCTGTGGTACGACAGCCATCCCTCCTAGCTGCTCTCCTCACTCATGGAGGCAAAGCGACAGGAAGCGACACGGACTCACATGGACCACCTTTGTTTCCAGTCAGATGTGAATAAAGCGGATCCAGTTGCAGCTTCCTCAGCTCACTAGTGTGTGTGAGTCATGGTGTGTCATCGTTCTTGGATGCTTTTGTCCCTTCCAGAACTCAAAGCTCTGTTGCCATGGGCTGAGAAACTCGAGTGCCAAATGACTGTGTCCCAAACAGGATGGTGCTCTGAGTGTCTGGTAAAGTACCAGGGAGTTTTCTTTGCTCCCATTGGGGTCGGAGGCTGAGCTGTGGGGGCCTTACAATGACGTTATGGTCATATACAGTAGTGATCCGGAACCTGTCAGCCCTGACAAATCACCCGCCTTTGAACCGAGGATTGAAAAAATGACAAAATCTCTCTGTGGTCGCAACCAAGATATGATGATAGACCGAGCCCCGAGAGTCTCAGGCAGCCCACTGGCACGTTCTGAGGGTGCTGTGAAACTCAGCTAAGCCACCCACCATCATAAGAGAACAAGCAAGTGTGGGTACGAAGGGGAGATCGCGCGGGTTCTGTTTCTCGCTGGCTGTGCAAACAGGAGCTTGCCGGAAGCTGATCAGTGGGAGCAAAGCCTTGTGAGGCTGCTAAGTCTTTTCTGGGAATGATTGGGTGTGTGTGTGTGTGTGTATTGGTTTTTGTTTTCTGTTTTCCATTTTCTCATTTTCCATGACTCTTGACATATTTATGACCTGGGACTTTTTGGGGTGGGATCCTGACAGAATGTTAGTGTTATTCAGTAGTTCTGGTGGGAGTTGGGGGTTGGCAGTGGGGTAAATCTGAAACTTGCCCCTAATTTGCATTCTAGTCATCAGTACAGATTCCATACATCTTCAACATTTGTTTAAGAGGTGGATGGTATGGGGCTGGTAAGATGGCTCAGCCAGTGAAGGCGGTTGCAGCCAAGCCTGAAGATCTGAGTTCAATCCCCAAGACATATGCTGAGAAAACAGGGCTGATTCCTGCAAGTCTTTCGTTAATCTTCACACACTAAATAGATAGGTAGGTAGGTAGGTAGATGATGGATAAATAGATAGGTAGGTAGATATATAATAGATTAATTTTTTAAAAGAGGTATATGTGGTATGGCTGGTATGACTTGGAGTTAACCTGGCCTTTCAAAGATAGCTAGGTTGGATAAAATCGTTGAACCAATCCTTGGCCTTCAAGGATACACTTGTGTTCTGGGATGGAAAGAATTGAAGGGACAGTGTGATGACAGGTCCAGCCAGAAGGACCACGGAGCTAGAGAAGGTCTTCTGAGAGTCACTCCCCAGCACAGCCCTGGCCTTCCCTGTTCTTTGAGAGAACTCACCCTCTTCAACTACACCTGTAAGCTTTAGACAGTTGGGTGCTTATGCATCATGAATAACTAAGATCTGGCTTGTACATTGTTAGAGCTTAGGCTGTGCCTGCTGCTAAGGCCCAGATAGTGATATCTGTCCATCTTGTTCGTAGGCGTGACACAGTGTGAACCTGTGATGGTTAGTCTCCCTATGCATCTTCAGATGCGAAGCGCAGTCACCCCAATTCGTGACTCTCAGTTTTTAACTCAAGGGTGGTCAAGCCTTTTCATGCCATCAGCAGGACCAAGGGTCCTGCCCCGACTAAAGTTAGATCCAAATGAGCTCACGAGCCTGGGTTGTTTGTGAATTAAGAAACAGAACAAAACACCTGCATTTGGGTGTGCAGTCTCATAATTAGCTGTTGCTTAGTGATCTGGGTAGCCCAGATCCACACAATATCATTACTCTGAATATGAGGAGGCTGGGGTCCAGGAGCCTTAGCCAACTTGAGCACTATGTTAGATGAACCCTCATCTATTCTACTTACCTGAAGTAGTCTTCACTCATACTATCTCACCGTCATTATTAATTCTCTCTAGAGTGTCCTGGCTCAGGGGGTCCATCACAGACTATTACCTTAGGGAGGACCAAGAGGTGTGGACATATAAGCAACCTCAGGCCCTTGTGGGAAGATGTTCTAAACCTCTCTGGGGAACTCTGCAGCCAGCACCATTCCTGGCCAGGCTCTGATGGTGGGGCACAACCCCAGTAGTTCTAGCTGTGAGTGGCTGAATGCTGCCGACATATGGTTAACCGAGAAGTACGCTTGGGCTGAGGGCAAGAGTGGTTGGTCCCCTGACCAGCTGGGCTTTTTGGGGCGGGGGTGGGGAACTTTGTGACTGCACTTGTTTCGCTGAGGAGGTGTGTTTGGAGGTGAGTAGTTAGATGGGAGGCTGTGGGAGAGCCTGGGATCCGGCCTAGGTGTTTTCCCAGGGCCTGTGGGAGTGTAGCCAGGGTGATGGGGAGAAAAGGGAGACAAAAGCGAGCCCGTGAGAAGGTGCTTCCCAGATCAGCCAAGATGGGACAAGAACCCAAATGTGGCCTAGCCGTAGCTCCATGTGATAGTGCCGAATTCCAGTCTGACTGCTTTGTTGTTTTGGTTTTTTAGGTCCTTGGTGTCCTGTACCTCAGCATTTCTTGAGGATGCTGGGGGAGGGTGTCTACGGTTGAAGAAAAGTCTGTCTTTGCAGGTGAATCTCAGACCTGTAAGTCAGGACTCTGTCATAGGCAGCCAGCCAAAGTATTTTCCATTCTGTCCTGCCTGGGCATTGGAGGTGTTGGCTATGTGGGGAAGGGCACCCTTAAATTCTTTAGGATGCCCATCCACAGCTGTGCTGTCCGTAACTTGCTGGAGGTAGGGGGCTGGAGCCACAGGGCACCATCTCGGCTTCCCCTCAGTTTCGTGCTCTGTACACGATGTGGTGAAAAGCACGAGGTTGCTGCTCATCCACACCTCAGGCTCACCTGGACCCAGAGCAAACTGGACTCTTTTATGATCCAGTGACCAAGCAAAGTATTGATTGGCTCTGAGTTCAGCTTCCCCTTCCTCCCTCTCTCTTTCTCTCCCTCCCCCTCATTCTCCTTTCCTTTTGTAGGATACTGGGGATCAAATCCAGGACAAGCATTTTACCACTGAGCTAGGTCCCAAGCCCTCCATCTGTGTTTCTGTATTTCTGCATGATTTTTTTGGGGGGGGGGGATTTTAAACTTCTTTGGATTGACTCAGGTATTGTTTTTTTTAATTTATTTATTTTTATATCAATCACAGGTTAGGTACTTTGCATCCCAGGTGTAGCCCCCTCCTTCCTTCCCTCCCACCCTCCTCAGGTATTGTTTTTAAATTTGGTGCAGTTCCTTTGTTTCCAGGCCAAGGAATCTTTTCAGTTTTCCTGGTGCGGGGCCAGGGTCTTTCAGTTTCACTAATGCTCTTGGCATAGCATTATCTGGCTGTTTTTCACAGCCATGGTGCGTGCGTGCGTGCGTGCGTGCGTGCGTGTGTAGGAGCAGAACTTCCTTTGCTCCAGCCTTCAATCCTAGCTTCTCTTCCTCTAACACTTCTCCTTTGGGTCCTGGTACTTGGGATTTGCAGGAATGATGAGGTTTTTATTCTTGCTTAATTATTTAGAGCTGTGTGACCCAAGAAAAGCTGCTGTATCTCTGAGGCCCGGTTTCTTTGGACCGAGGCAGGAGGCACATCAGTCTTCTGGTTCTTTGTGCCTGGCAGGTGGGCTCTACATTGCTACACCCTTGGCTTGAAATGTTAGAGCTGCCCTTCAAGCCCACTCCATGGTCTCCTAAAGTCTCCCTCCCTGCTTTCCAGCAGCAATCCGGACAGATGCTTTCTCATTTGTCTTTGGGAGTCTGCTCTCATCCCTTCAACTTCTCTGCCAAGAGACTGCCGCCAGCCAGCCAGCTGTGGAAATCAATTTAAATCGAATAGTGGCTTGCTCTCTCCCAAGAGGCGAGGTAATTTTCTGCAGTGGGAAGGAGGGCAATGATGGGTGGTTTGGACTTGACCTGGCTCCTCCTGAAAGGAGTTTGGAGTACGAGAACTACACTGTCTCAAGTGTTAATTAAAACAACGTTTGAGAGTGAGCAACTAGATGGAAGCAAGCTGCCATGGGGCCCAGAGCCTGAACTTTCTCTTCTCTGCTTTCCCTTCCACAGTGTCAGCAGGATTGTGCTGTCCAAGCTACCCCTGGATGGTATCTGGCCATAGGATGGGAGTAGAAATGTTAGGTGTGACATGACTGTGCCTTTGACCTGCATTTCTGCTTATTCACGGTGTCTGTCTGGGTTTCCGACACTCATCTTCTTGGGATCTTTGGGATTAGGGAGGGCCTTAGATGGATTCAGCTGCATCTGCTGGCACCCTGTGTTTGTCTCCTATCTATGGGACACTGGTTTTTCTCTCTACTGAACTTGATGTCTGTACCCTCCCACAAGTGTGTTCTAGGTCTTACCAGCTACAGGAGAAGTGCCCTGGAATGTGGTTTCCCTGTGACCTGTGACACATAAAATCCCCCGTTTCTCTGATTCCTTTTGAGGCCCCAGGCAAGTGGTTGCTACTAGCGCCCACAGGGCCCAGAAAAAAATCGTTTTGTTCAAGCCCATGGAGTAGAGATGCTCACTGTTTGATTCCCTCCAGAGGTGAAACATTCTTCGGTTTAGCTGCTGTTCATAAATCAAATGCCCAAATGCTCAGGAAGCCACTTTACAGTCTCGCTAACGAAGCTGAGTGGAGTCGGATTGGAAATAGCTTTTGAAGGCCTGGGAAAGGGGATCTAATGACTCTCCTATCCTGGCTGTGCTTTTATGACACTGAAAAGAGTAGTTGGCTCTGTTAAAAATAAATGATTTGGTTTAATGGGAATCCCTTCCTAAGCACGGGCTATTCTGACCTTCTACCAGCTTCATATGGAGAATGAGACAGTAGTCATAACTACGCCCTGTTTTCATTCATTTAAAAATAACTTTTATTAAATTTTTCTTCGACAATTTCACACATGTATCATGTATTCTGGTTCCACTCACCCCATCTTCCCTTATCTCTCCCAAATCCCTGTCAAGACCCCTCCTCCTTAAAATTCCCTTTCCTGAATTTGTGTCTTTCTGTTTGGTTTTGGGACTCACTGAATTTAACCAGGGCCTCCTGTGTGACCATGGGTTTGGAATTGTTCACCAGAGCCTGGTGACATCATTTCAGCTTGTACTTACAGAGATGTATTCTTAACCTGTAAAATATTAAATATATAATATATATGACTAGATTATATTTTAATTCATAAAATACTGGCTACCGAAATTTACTTATGAAGATGAAACGTTCTGTTTGAATTGGTTCTGTTTAATAGACACCAACAACCAGCCTTTGCTGTGCCTTTTGTTTGTGTGAAACGGGATCTCATGTAGTCCAGGCTGGTCCCAAATTCTATATGTAGCTGAGGGTGACCTCAGACTTCTGATATTAGCTGCTATTCATGTACCACCATACCTGTGTTCTATGGCACTGAGTGAACCCAGGGCCTCCAGCCTGCTAAGACTAACACTGCACTGACTGGCACACATCCCAGACTCAGACCGCGTCTGACTTTATAAAGACTTTGCAACAATTTGTGGAGCAAACTCTCCTCCCCGTCTCACAGGCCATGAAACAAGGCCGAGGAAGGTTAAGTGACACATCAAGGTCATGCACCCAAGATCATGTGACCCAGAGGTAAAATAGCCACCTGGCAACTATAACTCTGTTTCACCAACTCTTCCCACTGTTCTGTGAATATAACTTTACATGCAAATACGCAGTGTGGGGAATTAGATGGTGAAATAAAGCTTTGCTGTTCCGAAAGTAGAGAGGTCGTTTATAGGTAATTTATATTTCCTTGTTCAAATCTTATGCATTTTCTAAGATGTCAGCACATGACTGCACAGGAGAGGTAGGGTTTTTGTTTCATTTGCAAAAACAACAACAACAACAACAAAAACCTTTCCCCTTTTACTCTCTACTTTTTTAGACTCAGCAGCCAGGGCCCAAGAATTAGACAGAGAAAAAGATTAATATCAGAAAAATTATATTTCTCACATATGTGGAGGCTTCATGGAAAGAAGTAGAAACCACAAGGGGCGGGGGTGAGACCTGGGGGCTTATAGAATGCTCTGGGCCGTAGCTATAGAGAAGGACGTAGAAGCTGAGTGTGTCGATGTGTGGGAAGTGAAATGTGCCCTGCAGATTCCAGTTGGAGCCTTGCCCATTGATTCGCATTGTCCAGTCCCCAGTGATGTCGAGTCCCCATTCTCTTCCTGTGGGGGAAGGGACACCTTTCCAAATAGAATTCTGTATCACTTTTATGGACATAACTTTGCATCCCGCTGTAAGACAGAAGAGGGGGTGAGTAAGGAGCCTTGGTTTCAGCTCAAAGCTGTCCTCATGCCCTTTTGGGGGGCATACCTGAGGTGCTTCTGCTGTATGTTACATTTAAACCAGGAGAACTGTGATTATTATACTTCTTGCTTTAAATGCACTAACAGAAAGGGCTCAGTTTAGAAGGAAAAAAAAAAGAACCTTGTATGGGTTTAAAGTAGGTAAGCCTCACTACAGGCTTATTTACTGGGTAAAGACAATGTGTTACTTAGGAAGTAACTAAAGGAAAAGGACCAAACATCAAGCCACGCAGATGAAAGTGCCATTCAAAATAGCAGGCTGGGAGGCAGGGATGTAGCTTGGCAAGCAGAGTACTTGCCTCTCATGTACAAAGACCTGAGTTCGGCCCCTACGATTGCTTAAGCCAAACATGGTAGTACATAACTGCAATCTTTGTGGGCCAGAGACGGAGGCAGGAAGATCTGAAGAACAAGCTTACCCTGCATAAAACGATGAGTTCCAGGCCAGCCTGCATTACATGACACCCTGTCTCAAAAACAAAAACAAAAACAAAAACCAACCAAACAAAGCTCCCCATCCCAGGGACAGGCAAGGAGATAGAAAAGCCCAGGAATGTGTCACGACCGGGCATGAGGCAGAATCCAGAGAGGCCATGTTGGGAAAGTGAGTCATACAGCAGGGTGAGGGACTGGGATCAGGGCAGAATGGTTTGTGGGAGACAAAGAAAGGCTTTATGGGTAGTTTCTCTCTTCAGACTCTGATGTCTCATGTATTTATTTAATACCCCTTAGAGGGGGATCTCAGTGAGATGATGACCCCTTGGGTAACAGTGCTAACTGCCAACTGTGATGAGCCGAGTTCCATCTCCAGGACTCACAAGGTAGGAGAACTGACTCTTAATAGTTTGTCCTCTGACCTCCACATGCACATCATCCCTCTCCACACACAGGTACATACACTCAAACGAAACAGTAAGAGGAAAAAAAAACCTTGGGCATGAGAAGTATAGCTAGAGTCAGCCAATTCATTCTAAAAGAAAAAAAATGAAGAAAAAACAAGCTAAGGTAACATTTTATCACCATAAAGTAACGTTTCTCTACAAAATAAAACAGAAAGGAAGGCAAGCCTCTTCCCTCCACATAGTGAAACTGTGGCCTCAGTACAAAGAAGACAGTTCAGCAAAACGTGTAGTGACAGTGTGTGAACAACAGACGTGACAGGCTCTGGAAACTTAGACAAAGTGATATGGCCAGACATCACCGTCTGTCGGTGCTGGCTGAATCCCACTGATGTTCTATTACGGTAACTAGCTAATCATCCCATCATCCATACCTGGTATTTGTATGTGACTGACACCCCTTGTCACAGCAGAGTCACAGCCACCCAAGGAGATGAGGAAACAGAGAGAAGGGAAACAAATCCCACATGGGCGGGTGCCGTAGTCCTCAGCACTTCACTAGATAGGAGAGAGGGAGGCCAAGTCCCTTCTCCAGGTGACAGGAACGTGTGCAGTAAACCCTGTTGCATGATATCTGCATCTGTTTCTTTGGAACCATTGCTTGGTGGTGCTGGGTGGGCTGGGGGTTGGGGCTGATGTGAACATGGACTGAGATGACGCAGTGTGGGGGATTTAGCATTGGTCTTGGTCCCAGCCAGCTCTACAGCTTTAGCTGACTGCTTGTCAAGAGGGAAAGGGTGCGTGCAGCCAAGCAGGAAATTGACTGTGATCTCTCTTGAAACCGGACTAGCATTTCAAGAACCAGCATCCGTGGGAGACCCAGAGGTGGGGTGCGGGATGGGGCAGAACTGTAGAGTAATAAGAGTAATAAGAGGGATGGGGTGGAGGAAGTGTGTCCTTCCCCAGTTCTGGATGCTCAGGTCAGTGAGGGCTTTGTAAGAGAGGCAGAGCTCAGTGATGGAGAAGGAGGCAAAGGCCAGGCACAGAAGCCTAAGACCAGAGGAAGGTGCTGTCTGTGCCCCATGATGGGGATGTGTATTGACCTGAGTATCTTAACTGTGCCCTTAGACTCCTGTAGGCCATGAGTGCAAAGTTCTAGACTAGATCTTTCTTTAAATTTTTCTGTTTTATTTATTATTGCTGTGTGTGTGGATGTGCACTCATGTGTGTATGTGGGTGTGTGTTTGTGTGTAGGTGTGCTTACCTGTGAGTTACATTTATAGAGGCCAGGAGTTGATGTTGAGTGTCTTCCTCCATCACTCTCATTCTCCACCTTGTTTTTTGAGACATGCAGCTCACCACTTCAGCTAGATTGGCCCCTGGAATGGTCCCATGCTGGGGTGACAGACGTGCGTGCCTCGCCATGCCCGGCTTTTACATAGGTGCTGGGGATCTGAACTCTGGTCCTCACATTTGCACAGCAAGCTCTTTATCCACAGAGCCACCTTCCCAGCCTCCAGTTCCACTCTCATGCTTGCTGTTCATCCCAGAGGCTCTTTGCTAAGAAGTGTGTGTTCTTTACACCGATGGGGGTGGGGGCACAGTGCTGAGATCAGGTAGAGTGTGGAGGAGGTGCCCTAGAGCCAACTCAGAGCTTAAGGCATTCTCTCTCTCTTTGTCTGTCTCTCTGTGTCTTTGTCTCTGTCTGTCTGTCTCTGTCTCTGTCTCTCTGTCTCTCTCTCTCTCTCTGTCTGTCTCTCTGTCTCTGTCTCTCTCTCTCTGTCTCTGTCTCTGTCTCTCTCTCTGTCTCTCTCTCTCTGTGTGTGTGTGCATAAGGCAAGGGTTGCACAACTGTGCTTCTGAACTCAGGCTGCACCCTGGCTTGTCTCGAACCCAGTATGGCATTGGAAACCACCTCGACACCCTGCAGATGGGGAATCATTTAAGACAGAGGGCTGGCACAACACCATCTTACAGATAAACGAGATCCTTGGTTGCGTAGTTACTCTCAGTTTCCCAAGCACTTCCTCGTACTGTGATACCCACCGCCGTACCTGGTCCAGGCTCCGAAGGGGAATTAACTGGACAAGATGGTAGAACGGAGGTTGCCTCTCAGCCCAAGCCACCTGTCGGTATGTCTGTGACCAAGTGAAGTACTTCAAAATATGGATGGACATCAGAGAAAAGGAACTTCAGTGATTAATGGCCTGGTTGTGCCAGACAGAAATGTTTCTTAGTGCAGATCATTAAATAGGAATGAGGGAGATGGACAGTTATCGGTGGGAAAGGCTGTCTATGGAATATTGACCTGTGAAAAGCAGGTGTGTGTGTGTGTGTGTGTGTGTGTGTGTTTGAGAGAGAGAGAGAGAAAGGGAGGGAATATGTAGATATAGACAGTTACCTGTCATTGTACAGGTACGTATCCCTGATGAGGTTTTAGATTATTTTTGCCTTCTACCTTACATTTCATGCAATGTTAAGGCTTTTAGTCCCCAGACCTACCCTTTTTTTCTTTTGAATGATCCTGCACTTGTTAAAGTTGTGTTTATTAAAAACAAATGTTTATTTTTATGTCTGGATGTTTTGCCTGCATACATCTGTATCACAAACATGTCTGGTGCCCAAGGAGGCCAGAAGCAGGGTTTGACTCCCCTGGAACTGGGGTAACAGGCATTTGTGAGCCTCTTTGTGGGTACTGGAACTCAAACCTGGTCGTCTGGAAGAACAATTGGTACACTGAGCATCTCTCCAGCCCCTAAGTCCATTAAAAAAAAACGTTATTAGGCTCATGTAAAATAGGTTATAAAAAAAACAATCAAGGAAGTCTGGCTGGCAACTTAAACCCACAATCCCAGTATTCCTCAGGCAGAGGCAAAATGGCTTCAGGTTCCAGGCCAGGCTGGACTACATAATGAGAAATGTCTTTCAAATAAACAAGCAAGCAAGCAAGTGAGCAGAAGAGGTATTAAGGAAACATGTCCATGGGCTAAAACTTGAAAAATTATTCTTTAAAAAGTGGTAAAGCAAACCTACATTTTTTACAATTAAAAAATTTAATAAGAAAGGACTCCATCCATTTCTATACTGAGAGCCTCACAGGTAATGCTGTTCACCCTGCCGTGTCTTTAAAGGGAACCATTTCTAAGCTGTCTGAAATCTCTCTGCTTTCCCTACAAGTGTGCACTGGATGGCTTTTGTAGATACTAGACATTAGCATTTTCTAAATGTCATTCTCCCAGTGAAGCCACACAGGGGAAAGCCGGCTCCTGACAAAAAATAGAAACAAAGCTTACAATTTGAAATCACAAAGCGATAGGAGCGATAGGAGATTTAAAACCCTCAGCATACACGTTCCAGCCACTTCAAACAGTCTTTCCCTTACATTCCAACTGCTGGAGTGAGAGAGTGTCTATGTTACCCACGTGCATCAAATAGGGGGCTATTTTTTTAAATATATTCACTAATTGGGCTGGGGATGTAGCTTTATCAGTAGTCTGTTTGCCTAGCATGCATGAAGCCGTGGCTCTATTCCAGAATCTCAAAAACAGGTGTGTTGACGAGACTTGTAATCTCAGCACTCTGGAGACGGAGCCAGGAAGATCAGGAAATCAAGGTCATCCTCCACTACATATTGAATTTGAGGTTGGCCTAAGTCATAAAAGATCCAGGCTCAAAATCCAAACAACAGCAACAGAAACAATGGCTGAAGAGGTGGCTGAGCAGTGAAGAGGGCCTTACTTACTACTGCTCTTGCAGAGGATCCAGCTTAGCTTCCCGGCACTCGCACGGCTGCTCACAACTTTCTCTAACTCTAGTTTCAGGGGATCCAATGTGTCTTCCAACCTCCAGAGGCTCCTGGATATACATGGTGCACACACATACACTCGCCCATGCGACCACACATGCAAAGAGAGAGAGACTAAGTATATATTTAAAACAAAACAAAAACTAAAGTTCTTCATTAAGTAATGAATCAACTATCTTTGACAGCTGGTCAGTCTGCCACTCAGGCTGGCACAGATAGGATAAATCTTGGGGAATGTGGATCTTCAAAGCTCCCAGTCACTCCAGTAAAGACCCAGGGACCAGAGGGGCAGTGGGGGAGGGGGAGGGAGTGGGGGTGAGGAATGAAGATATCCTGGATGCTGGCCCTTGAGACCCACAGTTCAAAAGCACCTTAACCCAGATAGTTTTTGCACATAGTGATGGCGGCACTGATGGTGCATTTAAATTTCAAAGTCAACCAAAGGAAACATTGGCAAAATTCACCAACAGCACTTTTCTCCCTTGAGTTGGGATTTCTATGTAGCCAAAGACAGCCTCAAACACATATGCTCCTGCCTCCGCCTCCTGAGTCCTGAGATTAGGAGCATGCATCACCCTGCTTGGCTCTAAGATGGCGCTGGGAGCTTGCCTCGCATGCATGAGGGTCTGGGCACCATCCTCGGGACCGTGGTGGCATGGGCGATGTTCATCGGACTTAAGGATGACTAGGGAGGCAAGCTCCAAAAGACAGATAGAAATAGATGTTGAAATTCTGTAAACCACAAAGCGGTGTGAGCACAAGTTTAAGGTGTCTGATAAGAAGGAGCACTAGGAAAAGAGATCAGTAGCTCTTCCACATTCGTTCTTTTAACCTTTGCTGAAAGCTGAGGTGCTGCGGCACCGCCGTAAATGTCGGGCATTCAAAAACACACACATACCTAAAAGATAAGAGCCTTGGGCGCAAATGAAAACGTAAGCAGTTTCCAAAAGAAAAGATTTAAAAAAACGTGCAATAAGCACACACACATATATAGAAAACTACTGCCCTAAGAATTTACTCAATGGTGAGAAATAGTTTTTCTCTCCAAAATTACCTCAGAATTTTAGAACAGCCAGCAGAGTAGCACATTTCTTTAATTCCTTTCCTTTAGTTAATACCTTATTTAATTTCATAATTTAATTTAATGTCCTTGGGAAGCAGAGGCAGGACCCACTTGGGGGAAGGAGAAAACCAAGTTGTCGTCCACAGATTGCTGTCTGACCTCCCATAGGTGCTCTGGGGCAAAGCACGCCCACTATCCCCATAAAATAAGTGATACATATTTGTTAGTAAATGCCTACAAACTTTAATTTTTTTTCAAGATTTTATGTATCTAAAGCACTCTGTGTTCATGTTACAACGTGTATATATATATCGCTATTTTTGGGAAGGTACTCCTTTTTTGTTTTTGTTTTTTATCAATTTGTGATTTTCATGTTTTTTTTTTTTTTTGAGACAAGGTCTCAAGTAGCCTAGGATGTCCTCAAAGTTGCTACACAGCCGAGGATGACTTTGAAGGTCTCGAGCCCCCTGCCTGCAGCAGGGTTATATTTATGTGGTGCGTGGTGTATGTGGTGCCAGGCATGGAGCCCAGGGCTTCAGGCATGCTAGGCAGCACTCTACCTATCGAACTACCCCCACGGCCCCACTTAAAGTCTTGTACTTAATTTTTAAATTTTTATTAGGACAGGTCCTGGGGCTGGGTACTTTAGGAAGCGATTACATTGTGTTAAAAAGCTCATCTCCTTAAACACACAAACACCTGGCAAACATCAGGAGAAAAAAAAATCTCATCATAGTGATTAAGATGCGGACCCCTAATTTTATTATTTTCATTGTTTTAATTTTTTTATGTAACCAATAACAGTAGCTCATAGATGCGAGGTAAAAGCTATTATTACAGACAGGTGTGGTGACCAGAGCTCAGGAGGTAGAGACAAGCAGATGTCTGCAAGTTTGAAGCAAGCCTGGTCTACACAACAAGTTCCAGGTCTCTCTGGGAACAGTGAGACTCTGTTTTTAAGCATATATATATTTATATATATATATATATAACCTATAAAATGTCATTATATCCCTGAGGCTCAATGTATCTTCCTATCACCTCTACACGAGTTCTTAGGTGAAGTGGCTCTAAGTAATGAGCCGTGGAGAAGGAGAGCAATGAGCAACCATTGTTCAGCCTCTTGCGTCTTGACTTTGGATATTCTGCATGTGACTGACACAAACAAAAACAAAAACAAAACTTCCCGCATCTAGCAAGGAGCTGACTGTGTAACGAGCTCCCACTTGGGGGGGGGGGGAAGCTGCAGCGGTTTATTTTCTTTTTCAATCACACAAAATAATACATTTTCAAAGGTACATCTGTAACCAAACAGATACGGTAAAAAGTAAACACAAAACCAAATTTGTCATGTAATTCCTTTTCTCTATGGCTTTTTTTTTGTTTTTTAAATTTTTTTTTAAACAGAATATATTTTATTCTTCTTTGATCATATCATCTATGCAATGTATCTTGATTTCATCCACTCCCCCCAGGGACCCCAGCATGTCACCCACACCCTTCCCTGTTCACACCCTGTCGGAATGCTTCCTTGTCTTCTAGGCTGGACCTTCTGCAGGTAACTGCAGCTGCAGTGCGTTTGCGTATGTGCAATGACCAGAAGTCGTCATTTCACAGTACTCCTCCCTTCCTTCAACTCTTACATCCTTTCCATCCTCTTTGGCAATGTTTTCTCAGTCTCCAGGGAGGGTGGGTTTGATACCTAGGTACTGTTTCAGGGTGAGCTCTTGATACTTACACATTCTCAGCGCTTGGGCCGTTACGAGTTTCTGCACTGGCTGCTGCCCACAGCAGAGAGCAGCTTCTGTGTGCAGGGCTGAGGACAGCACTAATCTATAGTTATAAACCTAAGTATTGAGAAGGCAGTTTGACATTGTGTCCATTCAGCAAGACGACGGTAGTAGGCACTCCCTAGGGTTGTCACATTTTTCACGAAGTGAAGACACATTTATATATAGCACTAACAAATGAGGGCGTTTGCCCAGGAGAAATGAAATCGCTTATATCCTACAGGCTAGAATAGGGTGTTAGATAACACTGAAGCTGTAGTTACATGTGGCTATGAGTCTGTGAGCACCGGGAATGTTACTCAGACCATCTGGAAGAACAGAGGGATCTCAAGGCCACTGAACCATTTCCCCAGTCCCCTAACTGTCCACTTGAAGTAGGTACATTTTATTAAATGTAAGTTATATGTCAGTAAAGGTGATTTTTAAAAAAATTTAAGATTTTCCCATGTAGGGCCAACCACATACTTAAAATGGTTGTAGAGCATGAAATGCAGCCGGGGAGCAGGGGGTTGAGTAAGGTAGTGTACACAGATTTTGTGTCTATGCTGGCCCTGGTTTGTATGTGTGTGTGTGTGTGTGTGTGTGTGTGTGTGTGTGTGTGTGTGAGAGAGAGAGAGAGAGAGAGAGAGAGAGAGAGAGAGAGAGAGAGAGGACTTGACATAGTGCAGTTTTCCTATCCATGCATGGCTCACCTCATTTTTAGCTTCATGGTGTGCTAGGTCCCCTCTCCAGGACAGTGAGTTTGGCTTCCTGTCTATCACTCACCACAGAGCATTTCATGGAGGCCGAGCCACCCCAATGAACCCACCCCCCATCAGACTTCAGGATGTTATCTACTTTGCACCATTATCAACACACTCACCCTCCCACACAACCTCCATCTCAAGAGCCTAAAGAGAAAGACAGATAAAAGGGGTCCACGAAGAGTAGATGAAGAGTTTGAGGGGTCAGGGATTAAGGCCATTCGCTGATGGACAAGGGAGGGTATCAGAGTTCTATCCCACTAAGTTTAGTTTAAAAGAGTGACGTAAGTTTTCTGGCTACCAGAGTTCTGTCCCACCAAGTTTATTTTGAGAGAATGATGTAAGTTTTCTTTTAAAATTTCACTCTTGAAAATATGACATTGGGCACGAGTTATGAATCATATCCTGCTTTAGCAAACCTTTAACGAGACATTGTGAAAAAACAGCTTCACGAGGCGAGCGTCTGGCTGCAGCTTGCTGTCAGTCATTCGTGGAGATGAGGAGCACGTGTCCTCCAGCAGCAGCTCCTGCCTTTCCACACAGCGAGAGAAAGAAAGACTGATGATCGGGTTCAAGTGATTTGAAATTCTTCTCTTTTCTTTTCTTTCTTTTCTCTTAAGTCCTAGATAAATTGGGCTAAAACAAGCATTACTACGTGGGCTTCAGGCATGATATTTTAATGGTACAACGGCAGATGTCTGTGTAGCCATCAAATCCTAAGGTATTTAATAGTCACATGGTCCTGCAACTGACCAATAGCTGAATCTGAAAAAGTGGTTGTTTTGGACAATGTGGTCTCTGAGCTGTGTTTCAGCACTAAGAATCTAAGAACTTCAAGAATGCAGTTTGTGCTCAGGGATGCATGACTGGTAACCAGGAGAAGCCATCTTGTATTTTTGGTTGTGAGCCTAGCCTTTAACGGCTGAGCCGCCTCTCCAGCCCAAGGAGAAGCCATCTTTAAACATGACTCTTGAGAGGATCAGCCTCTTAATGAAGAAGGATGGTGTGTGTGTGTGTGTGTGTTTGTGTGTGTGTGTTTGTGTGTGTTTGTGTGTGTGTTTGTGGGTGTTTGTGTGTGTTTGTGTATGTGTGTGTGTGTGTGTGTGTGGGTGTGTGTGTGTGTGTTTGTGTGTGTGTGTGTGTTTGTGGGTGTTTGTGTGTGTGTGTGTGTTTGTGTGTGTTTGTGTTTGTGTGTGTGTGTGTTTGTGTGTGTTTGTGTTTGTGTATGTGTGTGTGTGTGTGTTTGTGTGTGTGTGTGTGTGTTTGTGGGTGTTTGTGTGTGTGTGTTTGTGGGTGTTTGTGTGTGTGTGTGTGTGTTTGTGTGTGTGTGTGTGTGTGTGTGTGTGGCTAACAGCAGCTATGTCAGCAGTGTAGTTGGCTATGGACATTTTAGTGAAGGAGCTCTTCCCAGAACTGTCCGCTTTGTGTTTGTGGCAGACAGATGACAGTTTGTATACATCTATCAGTTCATTTACAAGTAACCACCATTGTCCCTGGATGCCTTTCACAGCCCCTTCCAGGTTACAAACTTCCTGGACCTGTAGCAGCCTCAGGGAAGCCAGGCACAGCAAACCGGAAGGGTACTGTTCCCATATCAGCCACACCCTGGTGCAAGGCTTGAAGACTGGGTTGGTATATATGTTTACCACCCACTCCATGGTCAACCTTGGAAATTTAGTAAGGCTATGTCTTTAAAAACATAAACATTTTAAAAATTAAGGAACGCCTGAGCTTGTAGATCAGTGGTAGGGAGCTTGCCTGGCCTGTTGCTCACCGGCAGATCAGATTGGCTTCTGAATTGCCAGCTTGAGGCCTTAGAGAGGGAAAGGCATATACTGTGGAGTCACGTCTCAGCTATGGCCTGTGTGACTCTCAGCATCAATGACCTCCTCTCCAAAGCTGGGCAAGGTCCTGGATTTTGCCAGCAATCCCTGGGCCTCAGCCTCTCCTCTAGACAGAGGAGAGGATTATGTGTGCCAGGGCCAGTCCTTACACACAGCGTCTCTCCTGGTTGGGCATCTTGGGTAATGGTCTGATTATATTGAGGTGAAGCTGGGTCTGGTAGATATGAAGTCATGATGGCTGCTCCATCCCTCAGTCCCTGCTGGAGGGGAGGGCTGGGCCACCCAGGCTGTGGGCCAATGAGCACTCTCCCCTTGACTGCATAGATGCTGCCAAAGGTCCCTTTGTACCTCCCCCTGCCCCCCGCCCCAAGGAAGCCTCTCAGACCTGTAGGTGCAGAGTACTGCGCCTACAGATGCAGGCCCCAGGGAGGGGGGTGGCTGCTGAGATGGTGATGATAAACTTATTGCACAACACACAAAGCTTTGATTTCTGGGTTTTGTGTGGGCGCTGTCCTGATGGAGGAGAATCCGATGTCCTTGAATGGATGTAGCAGAGGGGTCCATTGTCTTGCCCCATCCTTGGTGCCTGAGTGGGAAAAGAGGCTAAGAGTGGTAAGAGACTCAGTCTGGGCTGGGTTTGAGTCTTCTTGGGGCTAATAACAATGGCTTCCACTGAGGGTTGTTACATGAGACAACGGAGCAAGGGAGAGATGGGAAGGATGAGGAGCCCTGGAGCATGAGCAGGTTACATATTTGCAAACCGAGTGAAAACAGTGAAGTGTGGGAGCAGAGGGGTGATTTCCATTCTGTATAGTACAAAACCCATTTCTCAGCTGGGCATGGTGGTGTTGTCATCCCAGGACTTTGTAGGCCAAGGATGGGAAGGCTGTGAGTTAGAGGCTAGCCTGGGCTACATAGTGAGACTCTGTCACCCTTCCCCAGTTCTCTCTGCCTTTGGGACAGTAACTATGAGCCTCACTCTGCTCCTCTGAAGCCTCACTTCTAATTACTTTTAATTGGTTCATCTTGCTTGATTAACAAGCAATGCACTCGGGGAAACTTCCTGTTCAGTTCTAGGAGGCCTGAGCATTTTAGCCTGGAGAAGGACACCCAAGGGTGATGTCAGGGATATTAAGCAAACTAAGAAGGGGTCAGGAAGGTGATGGGGGATGGTGAAACTGGGTTCTTGTTTTAAATTGGGGCAGGAATAAGGGAAGGCAGCAACACCCATCTGCACCCTTTGAAAACCCTTTGTGGGACGCAGATGTTCAGATGGAAGGGTAGCCTATTTATAGAAATGCATGTCAAAGGAAGAAACAAACCTGATTCTTGAGCAAAGAGAGACAGTTCAAGACCTTCCCTGGCTACATGTATAGATGCCTTGGAGGCCATGTGGGCCGGGTGACCCTGGGCAGCCCCACATGGAGGCTAGTCTGGGTTCTCTAACCGATCCCTTCCCTGTGAGTGATGAGGGCATTTCGGGGCTGGGTTTGGACCTTTTTCTGAGCGTTGCATCAAGTGAGCTGGCTCCTGCTCAGCTTTCACTGAGTTAGGTCAGCAACACAGGGAGAACGCACCTCTGCTTCTCCATTTGTCCTTATAGAGAAGGTGGGTGGCAGGCTGCAGTGTAGACGTCCTTTCCTCTGCAGATGTGGGTAGTTCAGACACGGGGCTGCCGTTCTACCTGCCTCACCTTCACAGGGACTCTGCTGTGATAAGGAGTCCGGTAAGCCCAGGCAGACCCCATGACTGTGCACACCGTGGTCCACAAAGATCTCTTGGCCTTGGGAGCAGATGAGGGATTAGCACCCCATCTCACCTACCCAAGATAAGCAGAGAAAATGGCATCGCCGATATTCATAAAACAATAGTCTTATTTGTAAAAGACATTCTGGTTGATGATGGGAAAGGGGGCAGAAAGAATAAGGAAGCCGCCAGGCCAGCCCAGGCTCTGCTTCTCAAAAGTCTATTGATCATCCTTTCTTCTTTGAGATAGGGTCTCACTACATAGCTCAGGCAGACCTCCAACTCATTGTCTTCTTGATTCAGTTTCCTGAGTGCTGGGGTTATAGGTATGTACCACCAGCAAACATCTATAATCTGAATAATTTATAATTAGAAATCAGAATATAAGACAAAGTGATACATAGGATAGAACGATTAGGCCAATGGATGATGGCAGGTGGTGGCAGTCAGGCTTCCCATTTTGGGCATGGGGGAGGGTTACAAATGAAAGAGAAGGCTAGAATGTTACACACTACGTTGTGCTGGCTTATCGTGGGGCAGCAGCGTGTTGTATGGAGGTGCAGATGGAGACACACTGAAGGAAGCGTTTACGGATTTGTGTGCACACCTCCGTCCATTTCTCCTACCATAATGCCTTCCAGGTTCACATAACTGTAGTACGTATTCAAATCCCCTTTCCTTTGAAAGCCAGGAGCATTTTGTGGGTCCTGAGCATCAAGCGATCAAAGAAACCTGCGTACTATGTGGAACTGTCCAAAACACCGAAATACTGAAAGGGGTGTATTCTGAGCCTTTGTGCAGAATCTCTGATTGTACAGACAGGCATGGAATGCAGTCCCTACTGTGGGTTGTGAACAGCTGCTTCCTTCCAGAACGTTCCAAGCAAACAGGACTGGAAAACCGTAGCTTCACAGTGGAGAAAGCTGACAGAGGCAGCCTCAGGCAGACACGTAAGGTCAGCATCTGCATGGTGATTCCACTGTGGATGCTGTTGACCTGGGTTCAAGATGGCAGTCATCTCTTGGTTTTGGACTAAGAGTCTTGGTGAAGGGATTAGAGAAAATGATCAGATGGCTTGCTGTTGGCCTTGAATTCTCCATCCCCCCCTCCCCAGCTCTGAAATCCTGGGATTATAGGCTTGTACCACCATGCCTGGCTGCTATTAATTCTTTTAATTGTGATAAATTTATGTTGCTTATGCAAGTTGTTTCATAGCAGGGTAATGAGCTCAGGGTGTAGGGAAATTTTCTGTACCATCTATGAAAGTCTTAAAATAATTTTAAAATAAAAAAAATTGTCTAAAAAAGAAATATGGCCCTAGGCAGATGGAGAGAAAGCTGCACTGGCGGGCAGAAGAGAGCAGAGCCAGCTGGAGCCAGGAGTCAGGGCAAGCTTTTGAAGCTTGGTTTTCTTGGGTGGGATGTGTGTGGGGAAGGAAGTTGGGAGCAGACTCCTTGTCTCCTGGATCTGATGATTTTTCTCTTTTCCTCCCCAGCTCTGAGCTACCACACTCTGCATCTACTCCTAGGATACGTGCTAGCCCTCAGGTCGACACCTTGAACTTCTGGGAGCTCAGGAATGTGGGATTCAGAAAGGCCAGTTCCACCAGAGACACAGCTCCACACCGGGATGCTTAGGGGACAACTTTCCCAAGGACACGGTCCCTGTCTTCCAGGTCCCCGGACTCCATGTGGACTTGGTGTTGCCAGCACATTCTGAGCATCCCTGACATGAAGATCTAGAACCCACAGCCATGGGACAGGACTCTAGTGAAAGGCAATGCCCTGTGTGTTTGCTTGTTTGCCTGTCTATTTCTGAGGCAGGCTCCCCTGTCGCCAGGCTGTCCTTGAATTCACTATAGAGCAAAGAATGATCTTGAACCTCTCATCCCCCTGCCGCAGCCTCCTGAGTGTTGGGAGACTGCTATGTTTCCGAAACGCAAGAATATTTATTTGCAGAGTCCAGCATACATTCAGAGCGTGAAACTTGACCCTGATTGCATCCTGTTATTTGACCTGTAGACCTCACCCCTGTTTGTGCCTATCCATCAGTGTCTTCCTAACAAAGGAAAATCCTCAGTCCCAGGCTCCTCTGATAGGGAGCTGAGCTTGAGTCTTTCAAGGAACACATGTCAGATGCTTTGTAAAATGTCAAAGATCCCTTTGAAAATAAACTTACTTGTCTTTTATTTTCTACAAGATGAGTTCATTTAAGGAAAATCGAGTAAGGGGGCCAGAGGAACAAGCAGTCCTCAGATAAAATATTGACGACATGAGGAAAATGGGCTGAGGAAATGCTTTGACTCAACAGTGTTCTGCCCTGTTTCCTTACCCCACTGGGGTGGTTGGTAGTGGAGCAGAGAGCTGACACTAAGAATCGCCCCACATGAGGAGAGGGGGCCCACCTCAGAGAAAAAAGTAGGGTGCTAGGTTCTCCTGTGGGAGCTCTAGGGGGCAAGGATGTTTTCCTGGATGGCGTGAGGTTAAACAGGAACTTTAACTGTGGGTCAAGGAAAGAATGGAGATTGGAAGAAGGACCAAAGGAAGGATGGAGGTCAAGGGGAGGGATGGAATCTATGGGGCTAGGGTACCGTGGAGCCAGGAGGAGCCGGTTTGGAGCAAGAGTGAGGTTGAGTTGTGTCCAGCCCCAGAAACTCTTGAGAGCGGCAGCCCCAGCACGCTTCCTCCCCCCCCCCCCTTTGTCCCAACCAAAGGAGGTCACATAGTTGCAGCCAGGTTAAACTTCTCTCCTTGTAAGGTCATGTCTAACAGGCACCTGGAATCCCTCCTCATGCAAATAAAAATAAGGCGTTCCCAGAACCCTAGCCCCTGCCGCTGATGTACGCTCACCCCAAAAGCTTCTCTACCCACTCCTTGTAGGTTGAAATAGCCTTGGTCCCATCCCACCCCCAATCAAATGAGCCTGCCTCCTGAGAAGCCTGTTTCTCACCAGGCTCACCTACGCCTGAGGTCCCCTGGCATTCCTGCCTCCTCTCACTCCCACTAGAATCTGTGCAGCCAAAGGCCTACAGCTCCAGGAAGGGTGGGGGAAGCAGAGCCCAAACAGCAGGAATCCAGGGGAGTGATTGTTGCACCCAGTCAGGGAGACTGCCCGCTGGGTTGTGGCTTTGTTGAAGCTCCATGTACTGCAGCCCGGGTCTCTGGAGTATGTCTGTGTGGCCACAGAGGATCATGGTATGTTTAGGTAGTTTTTCTCACCTCTGCTGTGTGACACATCACAGGGAAAGCTGATGATGTGGAGAGCAGTGTCAGAGAAGAAAGAGGTATGCCTGGAAGCTGGTGACCTCCAGGAAACTGAGGCAGAGCCCTCTCCCTCCTTGGACTTGTCGGGGGGGGGGGGGACCTGGGTTGGGTGGGGGAGATCCACCTGCATGCAGGATGGCTTAGCTCTTTTGGGTCATCCATAATCCTTACCCAAGAAAAGCTACCTCCTGACCCTCCCTGGGACTCCAGCCCACTTGACCCTTCCAGCCTGTCTTCCCACACATCTTTTCTGCTCTGAGCAATAGTTTGTGGACTGAATCAGGTCCCGACATCCCATCCAGGCGGCCTTGACCTACTCTGAAGATTTTTCTGGGCCTCATAGTTCTCACTGAAGATGGTAAGATCAGAACATTGCAGCCTGGGATGCACCTTGCCCCTGACATTCTTTCTTTTTCTTTGTCCCCCTCCCCTAGCTGCTATTTTGGTCCTTCCTCCATGATGGTGAGGAGTGAGCCTCTTTTCATGTCAGGATGCCAGGCCCCCTCCACCCTGTAAACAGCTGAAGGATGTGGTAGGAGACAAACTTTCCACTGAGGTAACTTTGAACTGGTCCCTGTGTGCAGGGGCTCCCCAGCTTCTCCAGACTGAGGAGACCCTATCCCATCTCTCCAGAGGCCAGAGGCTCAAGGTCAATTCTAGAGGGATCCCTCAGGGTCAGCCACATCTCAGCATCCCTGTCCACCTTGAGGAACCTTATGGGAGGTCTTCATGAATCTACAGAAATGGCAGCCACATGTGGGGAGAGGAGGAGTGGAACTTCTCAGGTGTAGCCTGCAGGTGAGCATTCTAGTCCCGGGGCCTGGTGACCGTCTGCAAGGAAGGAGCCTCTAAGCCTCCAAGCCACATCTATGCTGGTTCTGGATACATAATCCTTCCAGAGAGTCCTCTTGGTCTATCCTCTCACTGCTACTCCCTCCCCACCCACTGGGACTCTTCCAGACATCTTGAGGATATAAATGAACTGTGAAGTTTGCCCAGGATGGCTGTAGACCAGCACACACACCACAGCAGACATGGACAGGGGCCTTTAGCATAGACCTTGCCATCCTCAGGAGACCACTCAGGGTGTCAGGCAAGGCCTGGTTACACCATGCCAAGCATGAACTTGGGAGAAAGACTGGTTCCCGGTCCCGGTTTCCTTCACTGCATGGTAGGCCCAGGACAGCTAAGTGTGCAGTGGGCTCAGGAATGAAATTGCCATTATCAAATCAGTATGAACATCTCTGTTGAGGCTTGAGGCTGTTGGGTACGAAAGTCATTCTCAAAACCAGTGAACTCTCTGAACTCCAAGCCTTTCTCCAATCTTCCCCATCTCCCCCACCTGTAGTCCTGGCTCTTGTGTTCACCAGGGGCTCATAGAACCTCTTTCCTACACCAGAGATCTTTCTGAAGTTCCCTCTTATCAAATCACTCCTCAGGACCTCAAGAACAATGACCAACATCCACAGGCTTCCAAGACACTTGCAATGGTCTTTCTTACCCGGACTCCCTGCTCGTGGACCGCAGGTAGCATGAACCCAATTTGGATGCGTTTATGAATATCTTCATTTTCTTATCCTGCAAACTCCTGTACATCCTTCAAGGGCCAGATCAGTTATCCCTCGCTTTATCCTGTTTTCTCCCACTAACCCCTTTCAAACATTAGCTTCTTCATCTCTGTTTCCACCATAGCAATGTGGGTGATGAAAGATGGAGGTTATGTGCTTGGATGAGAAGTGGGAAAAAAAAAAAACCTTGAATATGGTCAGCATTTCAGGAAGATGCTTGCATGAGACTGTGCAGTGCTAGCTTCAGTCTAGACGTTTCTCCCCAAAGTCTCAGATCAATTCAATAAAATAGCTTGTTTCAGGCCATCACATGTGACAAATGAATCTTTGGTAGCTACAAGCCTTCCAGGGTGGGGAGATGCCCACATGTGCCCAGGATGGAGAGTTGGGGGTAGGGGGGTCACAGAAGGCCTGCCTCCTATCCTGTACCTCCTAGGCTTGTTCTCAGGGGAACAGTGAACTTGGTTGGGCCTGGGGGGTTGCTGAGCAGGCTCACTGAGGTTCCTGTGGGTTAGACACGATGTGTCCTCACCATGTAAGAAAGTGGCTCCTAGCAGATCTTTTGAGTTGGGAGGAAAATCTGTGCTTCCTGACAAGCTATGTAGCTTCTAGCTAGCCAGTCAACTTCTCCGGGCTCCAATTTCCTTATAAGTGGTGCAGATAAAACTTTCTCAGAGTGCCCTTATCATGGTGATATAAAATTACATCCTCCTGGTAAACACCGCTCACCTCTATTACTTATCAACTTTGTCATCCCATCCACAACCCAGACTGTGATGTTCCCAAGAGTGAGGGCGAGGATCAATTCCTGTCTGTTCACTCAGCTCTGCCCCCTCCCCAAGACCCTGGCTTCTTATGGGTATTAAACCATCTTTCCCTGAGCTCAGGTTCCAGGGGGTGAGTGACCCTGTACTAGGAGAGGGGGAAAAGACACAGCCCTGTTTATCATCTGCCTCTGCCCTGACAGAGTATCTGGTGTCCCCAGGCTTGGAGTGAGCTCTGGACCCACAGTGTGCAGCCGGACGTGGAAGCTCTGCTAGGCCCGGCAGCATGGCTCTGACCACACAGGGACAGAATGAGGGTGTTTAGCCCAGGCTCAGGGCCTTAGGCATGACACTGAACCTCTATGAGCCTTAACACTCTCACCCACAGAACAGGGCTGGCTGGAGAACTAGACAGCTATCCCCAACCTCAGTTTCTTGGTGTCATTGTTCACATCTAACTACAGGCTTACACGGCCGTTTCCTCCCCAAAGTCATTGCTGGTTCTGCCAGACCTGCTCAGGTGTCAACTCCTGAAGGCCTTCCTTGTAGGCCTCAAACAGCCAACTCAGGGGTTCTGCCAAGTTGGCAAATCCTCCGCCATACTTCAGCCAGTCCAAGAATCAGAAAGTGATGGCAACACCCCTCTCTAATGGTGTGTCCCCCCATCTCTGCAGCCACATCCTTTGCCTGGGTGGGGTTCCTCTGAGGGCCCTCTCCCATACCTGGGACTCTTCTGCCTTTTTGAACTCAAGGTTCTATGGGAGTGGAGGGGGAAACCACTTGCTTTGTCAGGGACTTCATTGCCAGCTACTCCATCATGCTGGCTGCTTAGAAACAGGGGTGGGATAGGGTAAGAAAGGCCTTCCTGCTAGGTTCCATTCCCCCTCCTCTGCTACATGGCGCTCAGAGATTGGGAGGTGGCAGGAGAGACATCTCAGCGGTCCCCATTTCTCACGGACTTGGGTGATTTGGGTTTAGAGACAGTGCCCTCTCTATGTCTGAGGCTGGAGTGGGGGTAAGGAGGCTGAATTTGTGACTCCATACTGATTCCTTCTCAGTGACCTGGGGACAAGACTCTTCCCATCCCCAGACCCTTCCCCCTTCTCCTAATGTAAGACTTTTTAATCTATCTACCAGGGTGGGAGCTTTTGATGCAGAGCTCCTGGCCCTCCTACACACCGTGATTTTCTGTGCACACCCAGAAGCCAAGCTTCTGCTAGCAGAGGACCAGAGAGGGTGAGCAGCTGGCCTGAGGGGCCACAGGACTTCTAAAACAGCGCTGGTGGTAGAGCCCAGGCTGGCTTGCGAAAAGCTTTCCCGTAGTTCAGGCCAGGAGGATGCCCCGCCCACCGCAGCTGGGGCTCCTCCCCTAGGAATCCCCCGCAGTGGCGGGCAGACTTGACTGGGAGGTACCCGCATCACAGGCGACCACATCCTGGGACGGTTGCCCCTGGGAGCGCCTGTGGCTGCTACTGCAGCGACTGGAGCGAAAGCAGGCCCATAAACCAGCACCCCAGCTCCCACAGGGAGGCTGGACCCACACTGTGCAGGCGGAGTAGGGCTGTGGCTGGAACAAGATTAAAGTCACCGGCAGACGAACTCAACCCCACCCAGGCAACATGGCTGCAGTGTTGGGCCTGTCTCGGGAGACCCTTGACCTGTCTGGAGGTGGGCAGCCATCTCCTGTGGCAAAGTCAGCCTGGCCCACAGCTGGGAACAGCTGGATGGCTCCCATCTGTAGGCCACCCTTTGCACAGTGAGCCCGGGTCTCCTTTCCCTGCACTGGCCAGAGTGCCAGGCCACAGCGGATGGGAGCCCCGACATCTCTGCCTAAATGCTTTGCCCACAGCTAGCATGGATCCCTGGCACAATGCATGCAAGCTGTCTACCGGATACCACAGGATACTATCTCTTGTCCCTTGTGGAACAATCTTAAGGTGTGTGAACCTGGGTAGCCAGAATTAAGACGTACTTGCGAGTGGTGTCACATTTCTTATTTTTTTAAGGGAGGGTCCAGACCATTCCACAGGAAGGACTTGAACTCCTCCACCCTTGAGGAAATGTATGCTGCCACATGTTCTCATGTACACATGCACAAGCACACATAGCACTGAGTTTAAGCAATTGTCACAACACACCTTGCTTTCAGTCAGCAATCATTTAATCTCTGGAACTCAGGACTGGCCACTGTAGCCTGGCTGGAACCCTCCAGTTCTCCAAGGCTGTGGGGACCTGGTTAATCCTGGGTGAAAAACCACATTCATCCAGCGTGTTCCTGTCAACCCAAGGGGATCTGTGGGGACTCAGAGCTTCTGGTGCCCTCTAGCACTCCAGGACAGGCCCCTGAATTTCTGCCCCAGCCATGCTGCCCCTTCTCTGACTCTGAGGCTGGTCAGGAACCCTCCATAAACCCCAAGGATCTCAGAATAAATGTCCAGTCGTCCAGGGATAGAGAGAGAGCGGTCCAGTCAGTGCCCATGGTGAATTCAGAGACCTCTGGTTGGCAAGACTGGCCTTGGCCTGAGTCAGGGTGGGAGCACATATTTGTCTTGGTTCCTTTCAGCTGACAGTGCCCAGGAAGGCCATGTCCCTTGCTAAGCCAGTACTACTCTGAAGGCCCTGGTTTCATTGAGGCAATACTGCCTTCCTGAGTGAAAATGGCAATCCGGAAGCAGGGCCTGTATTTCATCAGTGGTTGAGCAGCTTCCTGAGACTTAGGATCAACAGATGGGACACAGCAGTGACACGAGGCCTCAGGGTTACCCAGCATGCCCCTCCACCACTGCCAGAAGTGGCCAGACCCTGCTTGTTCAACCCAGGACTCCGCGCTCACACCATTGGCCATGCCTTCTGCTCCAGGCTCCTGCAGGTTGACAGATGGGAGGATGCGGGGCTGGGAGAATGTCCACCCTCCCAGCTCTGCTAGGGGCCTCAGCCTCTCAGAAAGTTATGTGTGGTAGAGCAGGAGAGCAGAGGGAGGGGTCACCCAGGAGCCTCGGGGAGCCAGGCTAAGCTGCTCCGATGTCATCATAGTCCTCCTCCTCATCACTGGAATCTGCTTGGGGGTCAGGAGGTCCTGTGGGAGGGGAGGATCAGGTCAGCAGGGGGCACAGTCACTCTCCCTGCCACTGTGTCATGAGCAGGCCTGTGTCCACCCCCTATCCCAGTCCCTGTAGCACTGTCTGAAACCACCTCATCCTCTTGTTTGCAACCGCCTCCAGCAGGAGCCCTGTCTAGTGCAGGGCTAAGGTTCCCAGGCTGGCGCATGGTGGGTGAGTGCCTGCTGCTGGCCTTACCATCACTGATACCTCCCCTATGTGGCCAGCCAGCAGCTTCTGCCTGAATGCCCCCGCTGATAGTGAGCTCACTTCCTCTTACGGAAACCTCTGAATATTCCCCCATCCGGTCCACATCGTCTGCCCTCTCCCCTCCCCTCTCCCCCATACCCCTGCTACCTGGACATTCAAATTGCTCCACTGGAGGATGGTGGGGTGGTGGCTGGAAGTTCTGGTACCACTCTCCCGATGAGGTGCTGGAGCTGTCACCGGCTGAGGCCCCTGCTGAAGGACCCGAGTTAGTTACTTTCTGCCAGGAGCCAGCCTGCGCATAAACTGCCAGAGCCACTAGCCCTGAGGACTAAGGAAAACCAAGTCTGGAGCTGGGCAAATGAGGAAATGAAGGCCCAGAGAGAAGAGACTTGTCGAAGGTCACACAGCCAGCCATCGGCTCAGGGTTTGGGCTCTATGCCTCTGCTGGGTATGTTGGACATAGGATTGGGAGCTTGGAAGGACACAAAACTACCTGAAAACATTGCCTGAGAGCCAGCCAGCTCCAAGCTGGGGGGCTGTTCCATGGGGGGACTCCTCTCAGAAGAAAACACCTGGGGGTTCCATGGAGGCGGCTTGCCGCTGGCATCATTGCAGTAACCCTCTTCAGATGAGGTGCTGGAACCACTGTGGCTCCCCCTGTGGTACTCAGAGCCCACAGAGGGGACATCCGCCCCACAGGGTCTGGGGTCCGCAGCAGGGATGTGGGAAATGTGCAACTCTTCCAGTCCTGGGCCAGGAAAGGGGAAAAAAGCAAGGAATCAAGAGAGCTTTAAGTTAGACTCCCAACAGAACTTACTACCAAGGCCAGAGACAGTAGTTGAGGGAAGTTGCTGCTGGTGGCTCCCAAGGTGAGCTTAGCTACTGAGTTTGGAGGCAACGTTGGCATCCTGCTTATCTTCTCCAAGACCCTTGACCTATCGGGAGGTGGGTAGCCATCTCCTGTGGCAAAGCCAGCCTGGTCCACAGGCCTGGGAACATCTGGGTGGCTCCCATCTGCAGTCTACCCTTTGCAACTCACCTTCCCAACTCCCAACTCACCTTCTTCCAAGGGTGGCATGCGAAATCTGTTCTGCTGGGCCTCCTCCTCTGTGACCCGGTGCCTCTGGGAATCTGCAGAGAGCAGGGTCAGGTGGAGGGATACAGGCTCTGGCTCCTGTGTCAGGAGCCTGGAGGCTGGACAACCCTAACTTGGAGAGGGCTCTACTTTCATCTAGAGTATCTCAGGTCTACTGTGGACCAGTGTGGAGACAGGTGGCTTCTGGCTAGAAACCTACTGTGTGCTTCAGCTACTCCTCATAAGAATGTCACTGACTCTGGGCTTGTCCTCATGCCCTGGTTGCTCCAGAAATAAGCTGATATTTGCCCTGGGAAACACTTGTTGGGATGCAGGAGAAGCCACAGGGCCCAGGATGATTGTATCCTGTGTAGCTCTAAGGCTCAGGATCCAGCTTAAGTTGAGTCTTAAGCACGCCTGTCAGCTCTGTGAAGCCTGACGGTGATTTTGAGTTCCACTGTCATTGCATCTGAGATACAAAACCGCATCTTATACACCTGCACTCAGATACCCCATTGTATCCCAGTGGCTACCAAGCACCCACCCATGGGCCAGCAGAGGCAGATAGATCCTCCACATCCCAGAGTCTGCAGGAGGGGCCCCGGTGTTCATCCTTCACCTGCCTGACCCTCAGCTTCATGGGTGGAGGCCCCCTGCCCCACCCTTCTAACAGCGAGCAGGCTTGCACTCTGAGTGGAGGGATGGAAGGGACAGATGTCCTTGTCCTGCTATGTGGATGTGGCAATGACTCGCAAGCACCACGAAGATAAAGGCAACATCCTAGGGAGTTCACAGCAGCAACAAAGGAATCTTGGGGTCCCCCAACTTCCAGAACTCTGGTATTTGGGGAGGTCTCAGTCACACATGGCTGAACTCTGGTCTTAACTTGGTTGTGCAGTAGGCACAAGCGGGGCTCAAGAATTTTTGATACGCTCCGAATAGATCCACAGAGGTGAGGGACCCTCTGGCCTAGTCTGACCTCTCAGCATTGATTGGATCCTGATGCAAGTGCTATCGACTCTGGTCCTGTTCCCAGCAGGCAGTGGGAGGGCTACACAGGCTGACTAAGAGGTGTGGGCTAGCGTGGCAGTGGAGGAGGCTGGGCAGGCCAGAGTAAGACATGGTTTGGGGATGATGAATGTGTAAGGATTTGCCTGAATTGTGTCTCCCCTGGATCCTCAGGGTTTGCACAGCCTCGGCATCCTTAGATGCATGCGCAGGGCCTGATGATGGTTCTGAGGCCTTGCCCAGCCAAGAGACAGCACAGAAGACACTCCTGTGAATAGACCAGTCTCCAGGGTCAAAGGGTACTTTAGGACCATTCAGAATCAGTACAGGGGAACAAGGAAGTCCTGTAAAAGCTCTTGGGCATCAGCAGGTGCCCTCCTGCAGGTCCCGAGCCCGTGGAGCCAGGCCAGCACTCACTGTAGAAGGTGGTCAGGGCCACAGGTGGCTGGGAGCTGAAGTCATAATGCTCATAATCAGATTCCGAACTGGAGTCTGAGTCCTCAGGGACCCGGGGCTGGATAAACAGCATAGGAGCTGGGGAGAGAACAGAGGGTTGGGGGCAGGGCACAGCGCTGAAGTGGGCAGAAGGATTAAGGGGAAGGACTCAGAGCCTAGTAGCAGGGACAGGGGACAGAGCAGCAAGTGACCCATTTTGTTTCAAAAATACAATGAGATTGAACTCAAACTCTTTAGAGACAAATCATGTGTCCTAAAGGATGGGTGGCGCGTGCGTGTATGTGTGTGTGTGTGTATGTGCGTGTGTGTGGTGTATAGTTAGTCCCAGGAGATAGTCATCTTGGTTTTGTTTATTTGTTTTAGATAAGGGCTTCACTATGTGTCCCTGGCTGAATTGGACCTCTCTATGCCTACAGGGCTGGTCTTGAACTCATAGAAATCTGCCTGCCCCTGCTTCTGGAGCCCTAGGATTAAAGCCATGTGCCACCGGCCACCACACCCTGCACATTTTCTCAGGTTCTCTTACTGGGACTTGGACCTTGCTGAATAGGTAGATTGGCTGGTCAGCAAACTCTAGGATCTGCCCGCCTCAGCCTCCCCCTAACTAAGATTGAAGCCTCATACCAGCATTCCCGACTTTTGCATGGATACTGTGTATTCATGTTGGCAAGGCAAGCACTTTAACAGGCTCAGCTCTCTCCCAGTCCTAATTCTTTTCTCTTCTTTTACATGCATTGTGTTTTACCTGCCTGTTTCTATGTGATGGTGTTGGATCCCCCGGAACTGGAGTTAAAAACAGTTGTGCACTGCCATGTCAATGCTGGGAATTGAACCCAGGTCCTCTGGAAGAGTGGCCCATGCTCTTAACCACTAAGCCATCTCTCCAGCCCCCCAGTCCTAATTGTTTTACTCAGAGAATATGAAAAAAGATCCAAGAGAATCTTTTCTTTAAATAGGGTCTCATGTACCTCATGTTAACCTCAAACTCAAGCTGGCCCTGCACTGCTGATCCTCCTGCTTCCACCTCCCAAGTGCTGGCATCACAGGAGTGTGCCATCATGTCTGCTTTGTGTAGAGCTGAGCATTGAACCCAAGGCCTGTGTTGTATCTAGCAAATACTGTACCAGTGTAGCCATGCCCCCAGCCTTTGTCCTGGGAGGACGGTGATGGGCTCTGTGGGGCATCTGGCTAGGAAGCATTAGAAGTGACATCACAGAGAACAGGGCCAACATTTCCTCTGAGAAACAACATCTCAAATACTTGGCTTGTATTTGCCCAGAATTGGTGCCAGACTGAACTCAAAAGTCATTTGTCTACTAATCCAGAGGCTGTGGACTACCCAAGGCAACACACAGCCTGTGCATAGTCTGGCCTGGGCTCCTCTCCTGTTGGTGCCACTTTGGCCTCAGCAGTGGTGACCCTCCAGAGTCTACCTTCCCCATCCTTCCCCAGCCTTTCCCATGGTGACATCCTACCTTCTTTGGGAATGGTGATGGGGACAGCATGGTAGTTATTGATCCCTGCTTGGATGGCAGAGGGCAGTTGCTGGTGGTTCACTGAAACAGGGAGGGCTAAGGGAAGGGAGGCAGAGAGCCTATGCATCATTTCTGTTTTATTTTTCTGTCTCCCAGTCTTTCAAGTTCCAGGTTCGAGGGCACATCTCCTTCACCCACACCCAACACCAACAGAGTCTGCTTCTCCCAAGAAACCTCCGCTAGTAGGCTCCAGTACTGAGCGAACATGCTGGAAAAATCCTTCCCACCATTTAGAGGTTCCTCCAAGCTTGAGCTGGGTGCTCCTTGAAGGACCACTCCCTTTGGGGCTCTTCCACATCTCAATATTCGGGGATGCCTATGCCTCACAACTGCTGTTTCCTGTTCAGTAACTCCAAGAACCTCACACTTACCATATTGTCCTTTGGCTCTCAAGAGAAGAATAGCTATGAAGATGAGCGAGACAAGGAGGAGAGTTCCCAGGACAATACAGGGAATGAGGAGTGTCAGCTCTGGAGAGCCCTTATCCTTCACGCTCACCGGCACAGAGGATTCTGGAAACAAGCAGAAAAAGAAATGGATGTTGGCCACATTTCTACCTTTTCTTGCCTTCCACTCTGAGGAAGCTCCTCCACTTCCCTCTTCACCATTTCCTCCTCCCTTCTTTTATTCAAATCTTTCGACCGCAGCTTTTAAGTGCTCCGTGTATGGTAAGTGCTCTGCAAGTGTATATTAAATGAGCAGTTGACTAAATGCACTTACTGCCTGAAATTTTCCTCTGGCTACTAGCCCACAGCTGGCTCTTCCTCCTTCCCTACACCCTCCCTCCCCCTCTTCTGGCCTTCAGCACTTAGTCTTTGTTCAGTAGACAATTATTTAGTATCACGTGTGTCAGGCATTATATCTTAGGGTTAAAACATGATGACATTATCACGGGCCTGGAGACTCTGCCGAGTGGGGAGATCAACAAAGTGGGCCACATGCTTGGACTGCGTCTGCTTCCCCAGGGGAAAACAACACTCACTCAATCCTCATTTTTCTCCCTTTTCCTTTTTGGCTGCTGACAGGGTGGTTTGGGTTAGGAAGGGAAGGTAGATTTGGTACCCAGGAGCAGTGTGAGGGGATGCTGCGATATGGGTGGCTTTGTGGTGTAGACCCCAGGGAAACCCCTGGGGCTAAGGGAAGTGTTGACAATGGCCCCACCTGGCTCTTTGAGGCCTCATCTTTCTCTGTCTTTTGGAGTAGTACGACTCTCCACCCTGACTCCAAAAGGGAACATGGAAACTGCAGGTGCTGCTAGCCTCATCCCATAGCCTGAGCAGCTCCCAACATCTCTCCCATTGTCTATGCTCTTTATCCATAGCCAGGGTCTCTGGGAGGACTCCGGTCCCCCAGTCTCTCCTCCAAGCACTGTCCTGCTCCCTCTTGAGAGTCCAAGGCAGGATGTGAGTGATCCAGGCCGTGGGGAAGGGAACCCAGATAGCACTCAGTTCCCATAGGGCTCTTTTATATCTCAGACCCATTCTAAGTGTTAGAAACTATTTCTCGAAATGACTTCATAGCAGTATCCCTAGAAAGACACCTTGCTCGCCATCCCCCAAACTCAAGGAACCTGAGGCTAAGAGACCTGGTGGCACACTGCTCCACACACAGCCAGGATGTGGGGCCCGGGAACCAGCCTTAGTGCTGGCCAAGCTACACAGATCTGGCACAGGTCTGGAAAGAGAGTTAAAGTTTCTAGTGCTGGCCAACAGGGCTGCTGTCTTGAGGAAGAAAGGCTTGGGAAATAATGCAGGAGGGCACTAGACCCCATGCCCTAAACCTTACTCACACTGGCTGGTACCCCACCACCTGGACAGTTCAGGAGTGTTGCACCCAACTGGTTCCAAAGCAGTTAGGACCTCTCTGACTTAAGGAGTGTGTGAGTGTGCGTGTGTACAAGAGTGTGTATTGCTCATATAGGTCATATGGCTGTCATCTTATATGGCAGGATGCCCCCAAGGGACTGGTTTGTTGGCAGGATTGGGGACCCTAGAAAAAAGCCATCAGCCTGTTTCCAGGCAGACACATGCATACACAGGTACCTGCACTGCCGGGAAAAGCTGCACTCACCTATGGTGACTGAAACTTGGAAAGGCACTTCAGAAGCGGACAGATTGAGATGTCTCCGGGACCCTGTTGGAAAGTACCACCAATACACTTAGTGAATTCACTGAGTACCTACTGTGTGCTGAGCCTTGTTCTAGAAATTGAACGAGACAGACAAGTGCCCTGGAACCACAGGCATTGTGGACATAAGGGTACAGAACTTCTGATGGGGTATTCCCATAGTGGACATAAGGTTAAGGAACCTTCCGATCCCCTGGGGAGCTGAGTGGACGATGCTTCAGTTAGAATGGAGATGGATGGAACCATTCCTTCTTCCTGTGTAAACTGCTGCAGACCCGCTATCCTTTCCCCACATAACTTTGTTTGCTCTTTGGGACCTCAGGATCTAGAGGGCTATGTCCTCATTAGTGTAATCCACTGTCTCTAGTGGATCTGCTTCCTAAGGTATGGAGCTTACATTGCCTATTAGCCATAGCATCCAGCTACCTGGAGGAACAGCTTTTATTCTGAAGCCACAGAAATTGAGGAACTGTCCCAGTCCTCCAGGCTGGTAAATAGAAAAGCTGGAACCTAGAGTCAGGGGTCTGAGCCCCACAGGGAGGCTAACACTGTGTCCATGCAGGTGGGAATCTTATTTTCACATTATTAATCTTCTGCAATTGAAATAATGGCCTCACTATGTGTGACAGCATGTCAGGAGTTTGACCAATATTTGTTTTTAGTTTCTTTTATCACACCAACCACAACATTTTTTGGTGTTTCTTTCTTTCCTCTTTTCCTTTCTTCCTCTTTTCTTTCCTTCCTCGAGGTGTTGAGGTTTGAACCCAGGGCTTCATGCACAGTAGGCAAGTGGTCTCCCACTGAGCTACACTTCCAGCCTGCACTTATTTGTCTTTATGGTCCATGAGACAGCAATGCTGTGACTTGCCACTGTGGTCTTAGAGTTGGTGAAGTGCAGTAGAAGCCATCTCCTACAGTGGGTATAAGGCTGAAATGAAACAAGCTTTCAAGAGCTTGGCAGTGCTTGGCATGTGACTATGGCTCCAGATGCTGTGCCACACGTTATTGTCATCCATCTTCTCTAATCTTATTGTTCCTGCAACCGTCACCTTTGGGATAGCAAAGGGGCTTCACTTACTGAACCAATTCCAGCAAAAAGGGATCAATTACTTAGCACATAATAATGACTTCCTTGGAAAATACTTAATCCATGAATTTGGGCCAGAGTTGAACATCTAGCACACACACACACACAAAATCCTTATCAATTAGTAATGTCTGCCTGAGCATGGTAAGAGCAATGGTCTTTCTTGGGCCAGTATCTGCTAGTTGCTAAGCCAACGAAATCATGGACTAAATCTAGTGGCGGAGGGACTGGGGAAGGGATACCTGAGCAGACGACCCTGGCAGCCAGCGACTGGCTGCACAAGTTGGAGTTGTTGAACCGCCAGGAACAGTTGCTGAGGGTGAGTTCCTCTCCTTCACAGGAGTAGTACATTCTACCTCCCAGGGAGTGTGGCAGCCCCCTGGGCCGATCTACCTCTGATCCACAACCCAAGGACCGACAGAGCACTTTGGCCTCAGACGAGTACCACTCGCTGTCACACACGGTGCTCCAGACCCCTCGGAACTGAACCTCCACCTGCCCTTCGCAGGAGTCGACACCTCCAGTCAGCCGCCAAGACTGGTGCTCTGTGGGCAGGTGAAAGAGTGAGGCTAGAATGGTCTGGGCCCAAACCCTGCCAACCTTGAACCCCAATGCAGAGATGAACCCAGACAGTGTTTGCCCTCCTACATCTGTGACCCCTTTGCGCATCCCACCTGCTCTGGCTAGCCCTCTGGCAGGACTTTAGAGCCTGGCTGCCCAAAGTGTGAGCTGTGGACACACAGAAGCAGCTGCATGGGGGACGGGGGGAGTTGTTACTGATTACGTTACTAACATCCGCCATTGCTGTGGATATGAACAAGAAGCACGGGCCAAACAGAACGCTAATCTGTAATAGTTAACAGTGGGAGGCAGGGTAGTAGATAGGACACTTCCGGCCTTCAGTCCTAGTCCTACTCAGGATATCCCATCCCATCCCTCCAGGCTCACTGACCTGAGCATACCACGCCTGCGTCTTCCTTGTGACCGCAGTACTGGTCTCCAGGCAGTCCCGGGCAATCCCACAGGTAGGACTCCGTCCCAGAGCAGTTCACCTGGTCACGGTGGATGGGTCCTTGGCCTGGGGTGAAGTGCAAGCCAGCCAGAGCCTGCACTGCCGTACCACACCTCAATTGCTTGCACACCACGTGGGCGTCCTTCAGGTCCCACGTGTCATCGCACACTGTTCCCCATTCACCGTGCTCCAGCATCTCCACTCGGCCCGCGCAGCTGCTGCCTCCATCCACTAACCGCACAGCCTGGTTCTCTGAGGATGGGAAGGTTTGGGATGTTGGGAGTTGGGGCAGGAAGAATGGGGCTTTGGACTAGATGGGAGTGGCTGTAACCTAGAGGGGAAGATTGGGAGCCCGAAGCTGAGAACCCAGTGGGTGGAGTGGTTTGGAGATCATGTGGGAGGGACCTGAAGGGCAGGAGGCGGGACTAGAGATCTGGTAGGCGCGGCTTTGAGCGTAGGTCTCAGCTACCAAGCCTCAGCCAAAGGAAGCCTGGGAACGTGGCAAATTTATCTCCCTGGAGGGAAGGGTGAACATACAGGTCCCTGCCAGGAAGGAGACAGAATACTCAGAGACTGGGTTAGGACAGGGGACCAAAGGGGACTAAGTGAATGCTCTGGAGCTCGCAGGCCACGTCTGAAGCAATGCTCAGATCTGGAAATGACAGGATTTGGTAGGGGCATCAATGTGGAACTCTTGAGTTTGCACGGCTTGGGAGGCTGGGGGATGAAAGTCTAGAGATCAAGGTTTGGTTGCAGTGGTTGAAAGCGGAGGTGTAGGGCAGGTAGGGGGCAGGCACATGTACCTGCACAGGTGAGCCACAGCAGTCTCCTGTCGCTGTCACACTCGTGATCTTCCACCTTGCAGAGCTGCCATTTGGCTCCGCTGCATCGAACGGTTGGTGCCTTCGTCGTATTCACGGCCCTGCTGGTGTTCCCAGAGGTGGCCCCAGCTGGCAGCTCAGAGGTAGGTGGCATCAGGTGGGTAAGCTTCCCCCAATCGCCGCAGTCCAGTGCGTGGCACACAGCATTGGTGGCGAGGCTGTCCCAGTGTGCTGCGCACACAGGCTCCCAGGAATCCCCCTGTAGAACCTCCACAGATCCGCTGCAGCGACTGCTCCCGTTTGCCAGGCGGACCCCCATCCGCTCCTCTGGAAGGGTCAAAGATGAGCTGAGACCTCATCAGATCTTTGTTCCCATGCCTGCGCATGGGGGCTGACACTCGGGAGAGATTCTCCTCTACCCTGTTTCATGAGCTTGGCCAATACCCATCCCAGCTCTGGGCCTGAGGACTTCCTGCCGGAGGATGCAGCTGGGTTGCCTCATGGAAGGACAGGAGACCATCAGTCAAGGCCTGAGCCTAGCTTTCAATTTAGAGAAAAGTTGAGGCTTAGGCACGGCTCTGGAACTGTTAGACCTGGTGTGAGAATGAAACGTTGGGTCCCGCAATCCCCTCTCTGGTGCCCCTGTCTCTACTGGCACCTTTTTGTAACAAAAAAGCAGGGTTCTGACTCAGGGGTCCTGTTGGTCCAGGAGTCCCTTCTCTGGTCCCCAGGCTGCACTGAAGGTACTGTCCTAGAATGCACAACAGTGACAAGACCTGCAGCTGCAGTGGAAGCGGATGGCCTTCCTATAGGAACCTTTCTTAAGTCCAAGAAACCTTTCTATTCGAATGACTTGTCTGTTTCTGCTCCCCAGAATGCACCCCACTGCTCACCCACAGCCCTGCACAGAGTAGGGCCTCAATAAACACATGCAGAGCAAACGAGAGAGTGGGTTGACGGTACTCACGACCCCACCACAAACTCTAGCTTCCTCTGCACAAATCCCTCAAGAGGCTTGTGGTCTACGTGAGACTCAGAGTTCTCATGCCTCAAGGAGAGCCGTAGAGTAGAACATAGGTCCCTGGTTCCGGAGGGGGGTGGCCTCAAGAGTCAGAGGACCTCTTTGGCTCCTCAAAGTCCGCTGTCCTTTCTTGCTAGCCCAGACACAGTCTGCTTGGCCTCGGAAAGCTGGCTGTAGGCCCTGGGAGATGGTCTGCTTACCTGGGTCCAAGGGCACATTTGGGGTGCTGCTGCCGTCTCTGCGCTGGCCAGAGGGGGCTGGAGATGGGGGGCCTGAAATGAAGCAGGAACAAGCAGGGTGGGTAAGGGAGCTCCAAACTCGGGGCCACAGAAATGCCCGAACAACAAGAGCCTGCTGAGACGATTGGGAAAATGTGGTTCTCAGACGTGGGTTCCTTTGCTCCTTTCAGGGTGGGGAAAATTCTCGAACTGGGTGGGAACCACTGAGCTCTCAGACACTGAGAAACTGACTTTCTCTAAGGGCCTGTTCCAGGTTGTAATCATCCGTTTACCCTCAGCAGCACAGCGTGGCATATTGTTGCCAGTGCTGTCCCACAGGGCAGAAAGGGAAGCTCAAGTGGCGCTTTGGGTCCAGACTGAGAGGGAGGGAGGAGATAGAAGCATGGAGCCTGTGTCATCGTCATCATCCCCTTCCTCCCCGTGAGGTCCCTCAAAGGCTGTCCTTTACCTGAATGCCATTGTTTCTCACAAAGTGTAAACCTCCCCTCAACTGTCTCCCTCTGGGTTTTCCCGCTCACTCTCTTGTCTCGGGCCCAGGGAAGTTCCAGGGCAGCTCCCTGGCTCTTCCTGTCTAGGTCCTTCCATCATGCTGACAGAAAGTAATCCGGTCTTCACAGACTCCCTCCATTGCTGCCCAGCCTGACCTAGACGGCGCAACGACTCGGCATTCAAAGCACAAACTCCACAGTGACACCGTGACTGTGACATTCAGAGCAAGAACTCAGACATGGGGGAGCGGCGACTGCAGAATTTTGCAGAATTCCGGTTCCCACAGCAATAAGCCCTGTGCTTCGGTGTGGCTTTCAATATCTCTGCATATGTAGGGGGTGGGGAGAAGAAGGGAGGGTTGGGATGGTGGCTGGGGTCGGGGGTGGGGCTGTGTGTGTGTGTTAGTATCTGATTGAGACTGTTTGCATTCATCTGGTCATGTCCAAGTGTGTGTGTGTGTGTAACCATGTTGGGGCAGGGGGCTTCAGCTCACTTTGGTATCATCTTTCTCTTGGTGTAGACAATCGCTTTCTTATGTGTAAAGGTGCATCTTGTTTCTCCTAGTCCTGGAGGGAAGATCCCAGGTGGGTCCCCCAAGATGCTCAACACAGTGTTTGTTGATTGGCTGGCTGCACGGAAGCACGGAGTAGAAGCTGCCAGCTCCCAGGAAAACTGTCACCAGTTTATTAAAATTGGCTGCACTCAAGAGCTGTGGGCTCTGTGCTACAGGCACTGCCTTATTACTGGTTGCAAAAAAGGAACCTGGCTTTGGGGATCTTGAATTTTCATGCTACCTCGAGCCTTCCTTTAACCACGGTCTCTGTTCACAGAGGTCCCAGGACAGGACAAGAGTTTCCTCTTTGCCACCAACACTTTTCTCAGCCCCACAGTACCCATTTCAAATTGGGTCACTTTTTTTTTTTTTTGCAATATTTTTTTTTAAGTTTGCCTTTCCCATTGCATTTGCTTTGTACCATTAAGATGTCTGGGCTTAAAAGGAGAGCGATGCTAAATGGAAGAGACGTCTCTGTCGACCTGAGCTTCAGTCCCCAGGACCCACAAGGTGGAAGGAGAGAATCAGCTTCAGTGGGTTGTCTTCTGACCTCGCACACGTGAACACACACAATCAAATACATGTAAGTTTTAAAGAGAAAACAATGTGTAGTGCACTTTTATGGAACAGCACAAAACTAGCAAGAGTTAAAATGTCTGTCCACGGGGAAATGGCTTAGGAAGGCCTGGCGTGCTCATCTCACGGCATTGGATGCAGCCCGTAAAAGAAGGAGGGGCGAAAGAGGGGCATACACCTTTAATCCAAGCACCCTGGACACAGAGGCAGGTGGATTTCTGTGAATTCAAGGTCAGTCAGGTCTCCGCAGCACCTTCTGGGGGCTGGGAAGGAGAAGAAAAAGGGAAGAAAAGAGAAACAGAACCGAGCCCTGTTGACCTGGGGGATTTTCATGCTGTCTTCATTAAGTAAGACACAGAGAAGAAAATGATGAAGGGGAGCCTTGTTGCACAGCTGTTAGCGGCCACGTGTTTTAGGTGCAAATGTGAACAATGAGAAAACGTTGAGACACAAAGCCTCTTTATACTGTTTGTATAAACTAGATGACAGGCGTTACAATTAGCATACTAAAATTAAGGAAAGTCGTGGGGCTGGGGCTCATTTGGGAGAGGGAATCCCTAACATGACCTGGGTTCCATTCTCTGTAACACAGAAAACTGGGCGCTGTGGCACATGTGTATATCCCCAGCACTTGGGAGGTGAGGCAGGAGGATCAGAAGTTTAAAGTCATCCTCGGCTACTTCAGTGTTGAATGTTGAGTTCACTGACCACCTGAAATTTCCCTTCGATTCCCTAAAACACGACCCTGAGCTGTACTTTGGATGCTGAGGAAGCAGTGGACCAATAAAGGGAAGGGATGGAATGAAGGAAACGGGCAGAACAGCCCAAGCCAGCGAAGAGGATGCCTTTGCAGTCCAGTCCCAAGCAGAAACCTGGTGGGACAGGCGGAGGAGAAGGTTCCAGGGGAAGGTGCCACCAAGTGAACTCTGAACACAGAAGGGACAAAAGCTCCCCAAAAGCCAGGGGCAGCACAAGCTCATGACCCCAGCACCCAGGAGACTGAGAGGGAAAGATGGAGAATTCCAATTCAGCCCATGCTACATAGAGGGACTCTTTCTCAGAAAGAAAAAAAAAATGTAGAAGAACCCGGGCGGTACCTATCTGTAGTCCCAGCACTTCAGAGGTAGAGGCTGGAGGATTAGAAGTTCAAGATTGTCCTTGCCTAAATAATGAGACTTGGTCTCAAAACAAGAGCAGCAGCAAAGCCCACAGAAGAGTGTGAGGAACTAGGACTCTGGCTTATCTTGTGTCATCGAAGCCCCCCGGTTCCTGCAGGCATTTTTCAGGGAGAGATGTTGGAGGGGCAGTGGTGAGGAACCTGGACACTCAAGGGAAGGTGTGACCCCACTGGCCATCTCAGCATTGTAGCAAATTTAGTAAGGAGGCTCTTGGGTCCCTTCCCTCAAATAAACAGCTGTATGTGTCCGTTAGGTGCCAGCTACAGCCCAGAGTGCCTTGTGGCCACTAGCTCAGCCTGAGAGGCTGAGGAAAGCATAGGTGTGTAATAAGGTTGAACGCACGATGGATGAAGGTTTCGTGTTGGGGAGGAGTTAGGGTGAGGGAGGAGGAAGGGGGCTGAGAAATGAGAGTGGATCTACAGAAAGAACCTTTTGAAACTACAGAAATGACCTTGTGGAAAGGTGGTGCGTGTCGGTGCTGGCGACGTGGTTAGAAACACTGGGAGGTGTTTGCAAGTACCCACGACAGCAGCAAGCCACAGGCCTGCCTGTGCTTCTGCTTCTGGACATGGAGTAGCCTTGAGAGCTGGGGTGGGAACTCATGGCCAGACCATGCCTGAACTGTGTGGGGCCTTCTGTCAGATTGAGGGGAAGGGGAGGGAAAAGAAGAGAGTAGAGGGAAAGAGAAGGGGTGTGGTGGGGTGGAGCTTCTGGTATAGATTTCCCATGGAGATCAGAGTCCATATTTGGAACTACTGGAGTGTCCGTCCAGCTGAGACTGTCAGTATAACCGAGGTAGGTCACCGACCCTCTCTGAGTCTCAGGTGACTCCTCCCTCCACTCCTGGCTACCATGTAGTAAATGGCTCTGCCCTGCCATGTGCTCCCTGATGTGATGGGTGGATACCTCTGAAGCTATAAGCCCAAATCAATCTCTCCTCCCTTAATTCATTTTCTAATGCATCTGCCACAGCAAGAGAAAGCCTTTCTAACACAGCCCTACTATATTTTAAGTGACACATGGGCTACATCCTGCTCTGTTTTGCTGGCCACCTGCACCAAGCACAGAGCCTCATCCAAAAAGGATGCTTAAAAGGATAGAAATAGATGTAGCTCAATCTTTGCCAGTGAAGAGGGATCATCAGAAAATGAAAACACGTCCTCCCATGGGGAGTTTTCCCCCTTTCTGCTTGCTTTATGTTCTTCTAAAATGCCCGTACATTCTACATCAAAATAAAAACTAACTCACCTTCTCACTCATAAATCTTCAAATAAGTGCACCAAGTGGCTGGTCATAGCACCCGTGAAAAGAGTTTTAGAGCTGACTATTCAGACATTCTGCTCACAAGACCCTGTAGATAAAGCTAGTGCAAACCATATGGCCAGGTTAACCAAAGCCAACCCCCTCCTGGGGAAGAAACAAACAGCTCATATCATTGCAATATCTGGGCATTTTCCCTACACATGTCAGCCTTCTCTAGGGGTAGGCACAGTGGAGGAAGCAGCAGCCTAAGCATTGATGAACAGGGATCTTGGTTGGTTCTTGGCATTAACTTGCTGTGTGACCTCTGTTTTCTCTGGTATAATGAGTAGATGGCCATCTTAATCTCTTCCACCCCTTACATTCTTTGGTAATTAGATTAACATCTAAAATGGGAGAAAGAGCAACTATTGAACACTTCATACTTTTAGAAGTAGCTGTTATTTATCTGTTTTACGTGGAAGATGGACTAGAGAATTCCCAAGAGCCCTTTTGGATGAGCCCCCTTATCAGTCCTATGTCACCATCAAGTAAACAGACACACCAAGGTTCAGCAAGTGGTCTAGGGACACCCAGGTGGGCAGTGATGATGGCAAGATTTGAACCTGAGTAGCCAAGCTCTGGAAGCCACTCTGCTGAACCCTTAAGTCTAGAAAGAACAGCTTCTTTACACACTTGGCACCCCACTGCAAAGGCTGGATCAATGTCACTATGTGTGGGACACTCACAGCCTGAAGGCTGCCAAGAAAATACATCTGGGAAGACTGTGTTTTGGTCTTTTGTATGGACCTGTCTTTGGAAGATTGACTTACCCAGTTTGGAGGGAGAGCTGCACGTGCTGTGGCCCCATGACCACCCTGGGATGTGGTTTGAGCAGCTGAGAAATGGAAAGCTTTCTTTTATGTAATTTGGCGCATCTCTATTTAATTTTAAGTTCCAATCAACCATTGGGGAGCATTATTAAAAGGATAAATTATCATCATCACCATCATCATCACCACCACCATCATCATCACTATCATCATCATCACCCTCATCCTGTGAGATAGGGGCTCATGCCACAGTGCATGTGTGAGGTTAGAGGACAACTTTGTGGAGTTGATTCCCTCTTTACTCTGTATGTGGATTCTGGGGAGCTAATCCATGTTGCCAGGCTTGCTCGGCAATCATCTTTACTTCCTGAACCATCTCCTGGACCTGGAGAGCTTTTTTTTTTTTTTTTTTTGGAGAGAAGGTTTTTCTGAGTAATAGCCTGGCTTTGTAGACCAGGCCGGCCTCAAACTCACAAAGATCTGCCTGCCTCTGTCTCCCAAGTGCTGGGATTTACAGGTGTGCACCACCATGCCCGGCTGCCTGAAGAGCTTTTTTAAAAAATGCCTGGAACAACTTGGGTATAGCAATCTCCCTTTTCAATTAAAATTTTGTAAGATATAAATACAGAACATTTTTCTCCCTCCTTTCTCTCTCTCTTCTTCCTGCCCTCCCTTTCTTTATTCTTTTTGAGACAGGATCTTGTTGCACAGCTGGATCTTCCAGCATTTGCTTTGTAGCACATACCAGCACTCAGACTCAGCCATTTTCCTGCCTCAGCCTCCTGGGTGCTGAGATTACAGGCATGTGTTACCACACCCAGTGCAGATTGCTTATTTCTAAAAATCAATGTCCAAAGTTAGATGTGCTTTAAATGTGAAGTCCATACTGTATTCTAATGAATTAGTGGGGGAAACAGGATATAAAAGAGACTCACTAATAAGAAATGAAAATATTTTAGATAATAAAACATTATTAAATTAACTTTATCTGTTTGGTCAAGGTAGCATCATTAGTTTGGAATTTTGGTATCATTTCCCCTTTACTTCACAAGCCTCACGTTTTCCATTGACTCATGTTGCCTAGGAAGGACTTGGGGAATGCAACAAAGGTAGTCGATGTACTTGACTGACATAGAGACGTGAATGTCAGAGACTCAAGGGCTTCCAACCCCAAAGAACTCTGTCCTTTGTTGTGTGTGTGTGTGTGTGTGTATGTGTGGCGTAGAGGCAATTGAAAGATGTTGGTTCTCTCTTCTGTCACTCTCTGCCTTATTTTCACTGGGTCTTTCACTGAATCCAGAGCTTAGCTGATGACCAACAAGTCCTGTCTTGCCCTAATTGCTGCAATGCCAAGGTTGCAGGTGCATGACCATGCCTGCCTTTATTTGTGGGTGCTGGGGATTGAACTCAGGTCCAATGCTTAAGCAATAGGTGCTCTTACCTGCCCATCCACCTCTAGCCCAAGAACACAGATTTTAAAAGCATTGCCATCACCATATCCCATAGCAGAAGATATTCACCTGCTTGGCATCTTTTGTGCCTCCCTGAACTCCAATCTTCCCCCTTCCCTTTCTGCCACTGAGTCCAGGGAGATGAAAGGGGCAGTTCAGAATCTCTACTTTAGGTCCTTCACAATCCAGTAGGCTTTGGGTATTGTCCCCTGCCTCAACCTGAGACAGTGAGACTATGTGAGCCAGGCTCTTCTTGATGCTGAGAAACAAGCCTGTTGCCTGCATGCCAATGCAGGCAACGAGCCCATTAACATTTGCTGAACTCAGCTTCATGCTGGGAGCTGGGGTGGCTGTGAAGGAGATAAGCGCATATGGAATGATCTAGAAAGTAGAAGCAGCATGACGTTTCCAGAGCAGCAATCCATCCGTGTCCTGGCCTCTCTTCTCAAGACATTCCTTTTTTCGTGATTTAGAAGAGGACCTTGGGGACAGACAGACAGCGATTGAAGCCATCACTGTCGATCACCAGCTGCATGAGCTGACAAAGTCGGTTAGCCCAGTTAGCAACAACCTGGCGCTGGACACAGTACACGGTGCTCATGGGATTGCTAAGGAGAGTGACATATGTGAAATGTTGAGGATGTGGCACACTGCTGCCACTGTTACTACCCTTCACCCTGAGGCTCCGACCTCACTTCTCTAATTCAACCCCAAGGGGATTTTAGAGTGCAAAGTAGCAGCGATTATATATTCCTTCCTTGGCCTCAGTTTGAAGCCTCTGCACAGGACCAATCCCACTCTCCCCCAAGGCCACATGCTCACCTCCTCCCTCCCTCCCTATCTTTCTCCTTAATCGTATCACGGCTGCCTCTTTCACAGCTTAGCTGCTGGTTTCCCTGACTCTGCAAACATGGTATCCTCTGTTCCTGAAGAGATGTGGGCTCTGGTTACCATGGTGACAAGAGTTTCTCTATGTGAAATCACTCTCTTCTTGGCCTATTAAGCTTGCACCTTCTTTGCAGCTACCAGACAGCAAGATGAGACACCACTTCACAGAGAGTAAAGAGCACTCGAAATAAAATTCCCAAGGAGCAGAGGGAGGCTTTGCCTCCACGAAAGCCCAGCAGCCAGGAACACTGACTTTTCCTTTGCTTCATGAACCTTTGATCTTCCACTAAGGATTCAGGCTTCAGGGCAGAATAGAAAGTCCAGGTCGCTTTCTAACGTCTCACTCACTGGAGGATCTTAGACAGAGTCTTGGTATCTGGTTGGGGAAAGCCATCTGTTCTAGCAGATGTTACATAGCAGAAGGAGTACCAGATTGCAACCAAACACAAGTGGGTTCAAACTTAGTCTTGGAGTTAGGGATGCAGCTGTACAAAACGAGGACATGACCACGCCAAGGTATAGTTGAAGGAAAATTTATTGTCAATATACAGGGGAATCTAGAGCAGGGAGATAGAACAGTACACTAAACATGGCTGGTAGACTGAACTGGGCCATGAGAGGAGAGCCAGGGAGAGTGAGAAAGGAAGAGAAAAGAGGAGAGAGGGCCAAGAGACAGGATAACACATGGTAATATAGCAGGATTGTATAGGAATAAGAAGCCCATGAACTGGATAGGTTTAGGGTAGGGGCACCGTGAGAAGAGCCGAGAGGAGCCCAAATGCCAGCATGGATCCTATAACAGGTACTTGTGATGCTGGGAAAGCTGGGGGCCAGCATGCACTTTGGTATGCTAGTAGTGCTAGAGTCAGCCAATTGTCCCCAGTTTCTTTTGGACCCGACAGTAGCTCATCTGGGAGAGTCCTTGCTTGACATTCATGAGACCCTGGGTTCCATACCCACCATCGCACAAGCAGATGTGTTGGTGTACACCTATACACTTAGCACTCAGGGAATAGAGAGAAGAGGATGGTAAGTTCAAGGTCATCCTCAGCTACATCGTGAGTTAGAGAGCAGCTTAGGGTACATGAAGCCCTGTCTCAAAAAGACAAAACGAAACAAAACAAAAAACCACACTATTTCAAAATACTCAGTTGTTCCTTCCAGTAGAGTGACCGCGGACAAACCTCTTCACCTATGGTCGCCTCCTGGGTGTAAAAACCTCATTGGACTGAGGCACAATCAGAAGAAGAACCCCCTTGGGGTACTACTGACTTTGTAAGTTCCCAGGAAGGTCTTGTTGAATCACCTGTTACAAATGTATAAAGTGTGTGGGAGATATATGTGTGCACATATGTCTGGTGGGTGGGGAAAGCAGATTGCACCCGAAATATACAGGGCGTCCTTATACTTACAGAAATAGCGTAGAGAATGGTGATTCCTTGATAAACACTTAAGACGTTGGAAACCATATCTCCACGTGTGCATCCTAGGGGGGAAAAATCCTCTGGGGTGTTTCCATGCTGGAGTATGCAAGAGATGTTCACTGTTATCAGAAGAAAGTGAGAAGCCACCTACCAGCTGCAAGTTGTTGTACTGTGTTGTACACAGACTGACTACCTAAAGGAATGGAGCACGTCATTGGCACAGCTTCAGAGCACCAGGTGAAAGTTTAGAATGCCGTATCTGTTAAGATTTTGGAACTAAACCTGCTCCTGGGTTGCCTAGCAACCTATGGTGTCATTGTGTCGCCCGCCAGGTGGCCACACCTGGCTGGCATGGTTACCTTGCTCCTTAAAAGGGAACAATCTGCCACGTGTTCTCTCTCTTGCTCTTGGCCCCTTGCTTTCTGACCTTCTCCCCTTTCTCTGTCAGGGTGCCCCCCTTTCTCTTTCTTCCCATCATGTCCTGCTCTCCCTTCTCCCCCTCTTCACCTCTATCTAATAAACCTCTTTCATATAAGAGGTTGTGGCCTAATAGTTGTTATTTAATTTGTCCCTATCAGTGTCCCATACATGTCATCTGCACTCTGTGCTCTCTTGATCTTGTCCGGTCATACAAGCTAAGCAGTGTAGGGCCTGCTTAGTTCTTGGGTGGGGGCACAACATCAATACACAATTCGGCTCATATCCCAACACTGCCCTCTGCGCATGGGTGGAAGAAAACGATGCACATGCCATGCTGGTTCCGGAGGGAAGATGCTCTCCGGGTGGCAGAAGACAAGGAAGTCATTTGATAGTGTCTGTGTGGTTTGCATTCTAATTAATAATTTCCTTACAAGATCTGAGCAAATATGGAAACACGAAAACATTGCTTAAATGTGAGGGTTGAGGATTTTCTTTGGCTTGTCAAAATATTCATGTTACACTTGTATGATTGTGATATTTGTCAGAACGCTTCTGAGAAACTCCGTAATGGGTAGTAACAAGATCCATCTTTGAGGGCCATCAAAATGGCTCAGTGGATTAGGCACTTGTTGCCAAGGCTGATGACCTAAGTTCTAGTTCCAGAAGCCACATGGTAGAAAGAGGGAACAGATGCTCCTAAGTGGTCCCCTTAACTGCCACACAGAAGATACAGCCTGCACACTCAATAAATAAGAACCACCTTAAAGGTGGCATTATTGGCATTTTTCTGTGCTTTCTAAATTCTGTAACATTTACTATATTCAGTTTTAGTGATAAGGATAGATTTGATGCGCATATATTCCGGAAGCCTTTGTAAATCACCCACATCGCCGTGATGTGTCCTGCCAAACATCTTCCTGCCCGTTCTTAGTTGGAAAATTATGAGTCTCAATCTCTGTAATGGTGCTCAGAGGTAAATTTGCTGGTAAAGAGATGGGATTCAAGAGATGAAGGAACTTTTTGGAACAATAGAGCCCCTAAGAGGCAGAGCAGAGCCCAGACTGAGACTATTCTGAACCATCACTCAGTCTCCCCAGGCTGACTCACACTTTTGTAATGTCACCTTTGTGGCAGCTGAAGAGTCTTCACTCCACCCGTGTCTCCTGAGCCATACCCAGACCAGCTGCTCTTCTGTTAGGAAGTGGAGGTATGGGACCTTGCCAGGCCTTCTGGCCATCACTGAGCTTGAAGGCCCAGGTGTCAAGAATCCTATTTATAGGATGCAGATGGTGACAGATAAGTGAACAATGAGTCTCAGAAACCCAAAGGAGGGCATGGACTGCTCAGCTGAGGCAGGGGAACCAGCAAACCCAAGAAGATCTTGGCTTTGTTTTCTCAGTACTAAGAATTACAGCCAGGGTTTAGCATATAGTAGGCAAGTAAGTGTTCTCTCTGGAACCACATCCTCAGTCCCTTGCTCTTTTGGTGTTTTTTGTTTTGTTAAGTAGGCTGGCCTTAAACTTTGCAGTATAGGCCAGGTAGGCCTTGTGCTTATGATCCTCCTACCTCAGCCTCCTTAGCTAGGGTTACAAGTGTGCATCACCACGCTTGCCTGAATTACGGAAGTTACTGCATCAGTGGTTACTAGGTCAGTGACCTTCAGGTTAATGACCCTTTAGGAAGGGGCTTTCTCACTGGTCTGATGAAGCATTTCCACACATACCAAGAACTTTCTCTGGGCCTAGTGGTTGAAGTGCATTACATCATATGAGGATATGTTATGAAACCTGTCTCAGGGGCTAGAGAGGTAGCTGCCGAGAAGACCTGACTGATCCTGCTGAGGACCCAGGTTCAATTCCCAGCACCTTCATGGCAGCTAATAAACATCCGTAACTCTAGTTCCAGGGCCTCTGACAGAGCCATTCTATTGAATACAGCAGGTGGCTTCAACAAATGAGAGGAGGGAGAAATTGCAGAAGGTGCCATGAGCAAAGGCCTGGAGATAGGATGGAGCAGGCTGGTGTGCTGGACTAGACTAGAGATAAAACTGAAGAGGGAAACTGTGTACGGTGGCTGTCTGTGCGAAGGCTGAGCTGGCTTTCATAGGCTGGAAGGGGCAGAGGTTGAAAGTGCTGGGCTGAGTCTCACCTCCTGGGGCCTGTCCCCACCCACTGGCTGGGGTGGGGGTCGGGCTTCAGTGAGGCCTTCTTGGGATGCTGGGGCAGCAGTTTCTGGGCAATCAAAGCCTGAGTGTGGGCAAGGGATGAACAATCTCCCTGCTGTGGGCAGCGGTTGGGGGTTAAGGGTGATGACAGGGATGAGCAGTCTCCCTGCAGTGGGATGGAGGTTGGAGACTAAGACAAGACCTTCCTAAGACAGCTGGAGTCTCCTAAGAGAAGGGCACCTTGATGTTGGGTGCCAGAAGCCACCAGAAGTCATCATCATCCCACCTCAGAGGGAAACACAGGCTTCTCCAGGCTGGACCAGAGTCCAGGGTACCCTAGGCCTCGGGAGCAAGCTCTAACTCAGCAGCCAGGCGTACAGGCATTTCTCCTGTGTTCATGGACCCCATACTTCAGCGTTCCTCCTTTCATCCACCACCTGGCTTTAAGTGAGGTCAAGAATAATGGCAGATTCAAAGAGAAGCTAGAGAGGGACTGAGAGTGTGCTCATTCATCTTTCTTAGGGATCCATGAAATCTCAGGTTTCGGATGAGAGCTGAGGCTCAGCAGCATGGAATGACCTCTCCAAGATAGCAGTTACTAAGCAACATGTCCAGAATTAGGTAGCAAGAGCCTCTGCAGCTACCTAGCTCTACAGCTATCCTATACAACACTTTGTAAGTCACATTGTGGATGCCTCTGTGACAACTCCAGGTCTTTCCAGTTCTTGTGTCTTTAAACTCTAAGACTAGGAGGTATTGGTTGTTCATTCTTCTATGGATTCCTTTTTCATAGCCGGCTCTGTGCCAGCCTGTCTTGTAGAGTTCACGGATGACTGTAATCAGATGAAAGTACTTCTCAGGGTTTGAAACAAACTTTGGGAGAAATAAAGATGAAAAAGAATGATGTCTTGAAGACAAGATGGCACTATCAAGGATGAGGAAGTAATAGAATTGAGATTCTGTTCAAAGAATCATATCTTTGCCTAACAAACTAAGGTAGCCAAAAGTATATTTTCAGAAGGTGAACGTTAAGATATAGTTGTATAGAATGGTAACCTGCCACTGTTAACCCCCTATCCACCTACATACCTTTCTTTTGTCATCATTGAGATGATCCAGCAGGGGACCCATATGCCTTCTTAGCAAAAATATTCAAACCTTGCCAAGAGAAACACTGTCTCAAAAAACAAAGCAAACAAATTCAAACCTTGACCTGAATGCTGAAAGTGCCATGTTGCTTTCTCAGCCTCTGAATGTCATACAGAGTCCACACGTCTTCAACTCGGCAGTGACTAGCACTTCAACTAGCAGTGACTTGACAGAACGTTTGTCAAGGTCAAAGTGTAAGGACTGCTTGGGAACTTCGGCAGAGGCATGAGGCAGCTATCCCAGGCTTGTCAGTCAGTACCCACTGTTTTGGGTGATAGTCTTCCTCAGATAGATGGCCTCCTGCCTGCCCACCCAGCCTCTTCTTCTGGCTTAGGATCTAGGTTGTTTTGGGAGGAGGTTTGCTGCTGTTGTTTGGGTTTTTTTTTGGTGGGGGGGAAGGTTTCAAGACAAAGTTTCTCTGCATAGCCCTGGCTGTCCTGAAACTCACTCTGTAGACCAGGCTAACTTCTAACTCAGAGCCTGACTCAGACTCCAGAGTGCTGAGATTAAAGGTGTGTGCCACCACACGTGGCTATGACTTAGCTTTTAAATTCTGAAATCTTTGGGAGAGAGAGGCAAGCTCCACAGCTTGGAGCGGGGGTGTATGGGTTTAGAGCTAAGCTGAGGTGGGTTCAAATCCCTTGCTTGCTATTTTTGAGCCTTAGTGGGTTAGTGGGTTGTAGTATGGGCAAAACCTCTCTGAGACTAGACAGGAGACCAGTAGAGGGCAAGAAGGGGTTGGGAAGGGTGGGGTACAGGTGGAAAGAAAGCTATTGGCGAGAAGCAGGGGCTGGTTGGGGGAGAAGCCAGGAGAAAGACAACAAACTGTTATTTTAAGAGCATTAATAAGGGGCTGGGGAGATGACTCTGTGTTGCTCGAAAAGAACTTGGATTTGGCTCCTGACATTCACATGACAGCCCAGAATCATCTATGGCTTGTGTTCCATGAGAGACAGTGACTTCTGGTCTCAGAGAGCACCACACGTGCACATACATACATTCAGGCAAACATTCATACACATAAAATAAAAACAAGTAAAAAATTTCAGATGCCATAATGAAATTTAGTTATTTTGAAGCTAGCCACAACAACAACAACAAAGAATTATTGTTCTAACATACAGAAGTGCTGTAATTATCCATTCTGTTCTTTTTATTTTTGGTATGTTCATGTGTGTGATTATTTTTACCACTAAAATTAAATGCTGGGGAGGGGGGCTTAGAGAGATGGCTCAGCAGTTAAGAGCACTGGCTGCTCTTCCAGAGGGCCTGGGTTCAATTCCCAGCATCCACATGTCAGTTCAGAACTGTCTGTAACTCCAGTTCCAGGGGATACAACACCTCCCCCCACACAGGCATACATTCAGGCAAAATACCAATGTACATAAAAGAAAAATAATAAATAATAAATTAAATGCTGGAATCTTAAATCCAGCTATCCCAGAATGTGGCGTTGTTCAAAACTAAAGTGTTTATAGAGTGCATCAAATCAAAGTGAGGTCTCTGGTGGGCAGGTCTTAATCCAACATTACTGGTATCTTAAGACAGCACAGACACAGTGCCCAGAGAAACAGCTATGTCAAGGTGAAGCTAGAGACTGCAGTACTATTTTGCTGTTTGTTTGTTTTCTGAGACAGCATCTCATGTAGCCCAAGCTGACTTTAAACTCAAAATGGCCTTGAACTCTTAGTCCTACAGCTTCTAACCTCCTGATTATTAATATTACAGTGTACACCACCATGCCTAGTTTAGGAAAGCAGTCTACCAACTGAGCTACAACTCTACCCCTAGAGTGACCTTTCTACAGGCCAAAGAAACACCCAAGATGGACACAAACCTGTAGAAGCGAGGAGATGAGAGCAGATGCTCCCTCGCAGCCTTCTGCAAGAACCCCAGCGGCTGACATCTTGATCCTGGACCTTAATTCAAACCTCTAGGACTGTGTGAAATAAATGTCTCTTAATGGTGCCACCTAGTCTTTGGGACTTTGCCACTTAGCCCTAGGACACTAAAATCATTCACCTCTATACTCATATCTGCAACAGAAATTCAACAGGAGCTCGGCGGGAGGGGCCTAGAATTCTAGAAGAGAAGAGAGGAACCAGAAAGATGGAGGGACGGTCATCCTTTACTTCCCGTTGTTTGTAGAGTCTATAAGCAAGCAAGTCTTTCCAAAGCCTGAGTTTTGTGACTATGTTGATGCAGCTAGAGCTTAAGCAGCCTCACGTGCTGGTGACAAAATATCTGCAGAAGCTTGTAAGGAGCCACAGGGTCTGACATATCCCTGGAGTAACAGGACTGACCTACTGGCTACATTTTACCCAAGAGAGGGTGGGGACTTCCTCAAATTCACAGGAACAACGAGTTTAGTGTTGTTCAAAGACCCTGGAATCTGTGTGCTCCCAGCCACGCCACAAAAGCTGCTCAAAACCTGCCTGGTGCCTACTTCTTAGCACTTCCACCCCTGTGCTGATGGGCCAAAATATCCTCTCTGCTTCTGAAACTCCCTTCTTCAAGGACAAGGGTGAGGGGTGTGAGGGTGCCGAGCGAGACTTCTGTTCTCTTTGCATTTTTTTTAATGTGGTTGCTACAATTCTTTTACAATGAGGATGACTAATGTTTACATTGTTTCTGAATTTTCACTAGAACTGGGTGGGGGTGGTGAGAGTTGGGGGAAGAGGCCCAGCTACCTTGACCATCTTCAGTAAGTGCCTGGTCCTTTCCTTCAGACATTGGGCCAGCTGGAGTCTGGCTGAAGGAGTTTGGCTCCCGGCACTGACTGCAAACTCTGCTCCTGTCCCTCGCAGCACGGCCCCCTCCACCGTCCCATTTGCCTCTACTCACTACTGTTCCCAGCAATTAGTGAACTTTAGCCACAGCAGCCCTGGTTCCGGAGACAGTTTAAGATAAAAGATCAAACAGCCCTGAATTGCAGAGTAAGCAAACGATACCCTTTCTAATGATCCAACCCTTCAGAAAAATCTGAAGTGGTCTAGATGGCTCTGCTGGCAAAGGTGGTTGCTGCCAAGCCTGAATCTGATCCCCAAAACCCACAGGGTGGAAGGAGAGAACAGACTCCTGCACGTTGTTCTCTGACCGCCATAAACATACCGTGCTTCACTAACACACATACACATGTGAACACACACATACATACACAGGTCAATATGGTGTTACCAGCCTTTAACACTGTTTAAGTGAGAGAGCCCACTCAGGCTTGGCGGTAGGTTGTTTGCTGGGCCTCTGTTTTTAGTGTTTTGCTTATATGTATAAATAATCTGATATTTTAAACTCTGACTTCCCACTTCCTCTGGGTTGGTTCTGAATCCCAGGCTCTGTGACCCATCTCCTTACCCTCCCGTTCCTATGACCTCTTTTTATCACAACTATTTCCACCTGCCACCAGGCCTCTGTGGCAGCTATTCCCTGTTCCTGGGATGACTGACTTCCTCCCTGATGTCAGCATCCACAGATATGAGTGTCACCCAGGACTCTAAGGATGTCCTTAGAGCTCCTGCCTGCCTCTCTAACCCAGGATACTTCATCACTTTTCCTGTGTGTGTTACTTCATGAATGGATACAGTTTTTTTAAAGATGTGTTTAGTTAGATTTTCCCTATAACTTCTGTGGCTTAAAGTAGGCAACACATAATACTGTAGCCCCAGCAAGGGGAAGGGGAACTCCCCACAGTGGCAGAGAGTTGCTGAGCCAAACTCCAACAGCCATCAGAGGCTCCTCTGAGGGCAAGTTCCAGCCTTGTTTCATTTCTACCAGCCTTCCATACACCAAGCTACCAGGATTTCACCCACTGAAGCAGTTAAGAAAACCACGTGAGTAGTGATAAATGCAGAACGAGTGACGACGGTGTTCCGAGGTCACAGACTGGCAGCCATTACCAAAGTAAGTGTTTTGGGCGACGGTCATCCATGTTACAAAGTGGGCAAAGGTTTGAGGAGACCAGATATTTATGTATTTATGTGTACATTCTCAAAAAAAAAATCTATCCAGAAAGTGTGTGTCAATCTCAGAGGAAGCTCTAATAGAGCAACCCAGCAGAAAGTGATCAGTGAGGCCAACAACGGTGGGACTGTCCATCCCACATGCTTCCCCGAAGGAGGCTCTGAGATGGACCTACATCAACCTATGTCATCCCTACCCAATGAGGCATGACTCAAAGCCGTCAGGAGCAATCATCAGACGAGCCGGTTAAAGGGCCTTTCACAGAACAAGCATTCTGTGCGTTTCAAGAATATCAATGTCATGAAAGAGAAAGAAAAAGCTGGTAAGGGCTGGAGAGATGGCTCAGCCGTTAAAGCCCAGGCTCACAACAACAACAACAAAAAGCTGGTAGATCATTCTAGGTGAAAGAGAATAGACGTGAGAACCACACACAGAATGTTAAGCAGAATTTTCTTCTGGATGTTACTAGACCGATCACAGAATCCGAGTAAGGTCTGCGCGGTAATAATATTGTGTCTGGGTTAATTTCTTGATTTTTGGAAAAGTGCAGTGTCATTATGTAAGAAAATGTCTTTTTTTTTTCCAAAACTAAAACATCCAACCCTAATTGGAACATCTTTAATAGACATTTTTAACAGACACACAACACATGGTTCAGGGGAAATCTTAGAAGAGGGAGTAGAAAAAAAACAAAAGAGCTAGAGGATGGGGAACAGCCCTGTGAACCACTGTCTTCTGGATTTGACATAGGCTATTGCACACATGCAGCTGTCATTATAAACTCAAATGAAGGCAGCTGAAGTTCCCATGAAGATGGGGGAGGTGCCCTCCAGGCCCTATCCCTTGCTGAAAAACGGTTGGCAGTTGATGGCTTTGACAAGAGAGAGAACCATTCACCTAGGCTGTGGTTACTGTAGATTTCCTACAGTAGGTGACCCTACAGCCGAGCACATAGGAGCAGAACTAACTGGAGTTTTTGGGCTAAGGCAGGGGCTGGGGGCAGGAAGTTAGGAGAGGGAGGAGGTACTGGAGGGAAAATGAGTTGCAGGAGGGAAATAGAGGGTATATAAGGCCATATTTTATTATATTTTATGACATTTATGAAATTCTCACGAGAATGATGGGGGGGAACTAATGCTGGACATAGTGATACATGAGAAATTAAGGCAGGAGGATTACTTGAGCCCAGCCTAGGCAACACCGTCAGACTCTGAGACTCTGTCTTAAAAACAAAGCAAAGCAAAACAAAACAAAACAAACAAAAACGCCAATGTAACCTAAGAGACAAAACTAAAACACTAGAGCATGTAGGGGGAGATAGTATGTCCTCAACCTGCTCTTAGATAGTTGGGAAAACAGTAACAGATAACAGAAAATCTGCTTTGAGAGAAAATGACAAAGCAAATGAGGTGCACTTAATGGTTGGGCATCTGGGTGAAGTACTCTCAGAAACTTGCTGTGTTATCCTTGAAACTTCTCAGTAAGTCTCAAATTAAATGGCTAAGGTAAAATTTACAAGAGAGAAGAGAGGAAGTGAGAAGAAAGGAAGGAAAGAAGACATTTCTCCAAGGAATTTATTTGAGAAGGCTGGGTTGGAAAGGGTAGGAATTGGGTCTCTGGCAGTCCATTGTTACCTCTACCCTGACCCCAAGTCTATCTGGAGGTACCCCTCCAGGAAGAGGTAAACACCCTAGCTAAAAGCATACTGTCATGCAGATGAAACCCTTCCTCCTAACTCCATTGAGGAAGAGGCAGCTAGTGGGCAGGAGTGGAGCGGGGTGGGGGTGGGCTGGTAAGCAGGTCTACCAGGAACTGAAGGCTCTTTGCCATCACTCTGCTCTTCTGTAAACGGAGCAGATCCCTGCTCAGCATTGGTCCCCCACCTCTGAAGATACAGGGTCCTCCTGACCCAGACAGTGACAGGTGATTTCCTCAGTGAGGATAGGTCTTCAAAAGAGCTGCCAGCTCTGAGTGAGACTTCTCTTCCTACCTGCCACCATTCCCCAACAGCCCATCCTTTCAGTCCCAAACAGACCCCTTGGGCAGCTTTTGGCACTGTCTGGAGACAATCATCAGGCCAGGCTTGTGAGGGAGGTCGGGAGTGGCCTGGAGATATGGAAGCTGGATCTTTTATATCCTCCCATCATGAACACTTGCGGGGACCCAGGGGCTCCTCTTGCAGAGGAAAGCAAAAGGTTGCTTTCCCGTGGTGAAGACCCTATCCCGGAAATCTTAGATGTGCCAGGCCCGACCCATGGCTCAATCAACAATTTATCAGCTGCACTGACTACTGTAGCCAGGCGCCTTTCTCAGGCGCCATTTTCAGGCAGGAGGCTGTCAGGCCACTGAACCTACAAAATGGCGGGCGGAAACCTGGCCCTTGCTTTGTTCCTCCTCTGCTGTCCCATGCCTCAGCCACATCACCCGCTGCCGAACGAAGCAGCTGTAGGGACCAAGACACCTAGTCTTTTTCTTAGTCTGCCTCAGCTAACATTTCATGGAGGTAGGCTCTCTCACTGGCCTGGATTATACTGTATCACTGGCTGGCTAGCTAGAGAACGGCCGGGACCCACATGTCACTGCCCTCCCTGTTGCACACCACCATGCCAGGCTTTTGTTTTCTCACATGGGTTCTAGCGATCAAGTGCAAACCCTCATTTTTTACAAGGCAAGCACTGAACCATCTTCCCAATCCTAGACATGATTTCTTTAAATTTACCATTAGCTACCGCTGACACAAATTACGTAAGCTTCTGAGCCTCAAATTCCCTTCTTCTAAAACAGGAGTAATTACCCCAGAATTGTGAGGATTGGATAGGATAAACATCTAAGCTGAGACTTAGAAAATGGAAGTCCCTAATGATGAGTGGGGGTTATATAGTTCATTGGCTTGTATCTGTGGCCACACTAGGCCAGGTTGGCCCTGATATGTTTCCCCACCTTCTTCATCATGATATGACTTTTGTTATCTTGTATCTTAAAGTGAGCACTGGGCTCAGTGCAGAAAAAAATATGCCAAGATGGACCCTCCTGCCAGGAAAACTCCAAAGGGGAGCCATGGCTGAGCAAGGCAGCCATATTATGTCTCCTGTATTGCTAAAGGCCTCCTGGAACCACAGGGCCCCAGAGCCCCCCACCTCCCCCTCCAGCAGACCCTGGACTTAATGGTGAGCAAGCAAAAGAGCAGGGTGCTATTTGGGGAAAAAAATCTTCACAACTGAAGAGGGTGCTAACCAGGCCATTCGCTCATGGGGAAAAGGGCTCTGGGCTGCTCAGCTTCCTGCTCTCACTAGCTATAGATTTTGCTTGTTTCTGAGGTATACTGAGCCTCCATTTCTGCATCTATAAAAGAGAGTTGCTTTATAGGTAAATGAGCTCACTGTACAAATGGTGCCAGCCTAATGAGCAAATCTTATGCAACATGCACAAAGTTGACTGTCTTTGGTCTGGTGTGACATGTTTCTGATAGAACACTTTTGAATGCCACAGTTTGCTCAGCAACCTTGGATTGCCTGATCTAAGTTGACCACCTTGTAAGCCAGGCATTGCTATTTGTAGCCTCCATGTCACACAGAGCTGGGGTTGGAAACAAGCCTGTTTGACCCCAGGGTCTCAGCTGGGGTTGTGACACAGTGTGCCCATCCAGAGGTTGGGTTTCTCTCAGCCTGAAGTCTCCAGGGACATATTTAGAAGGCAAGGATTTCTAGATCCAACCTTAGTGCTCAATATGCTCATTTTTTCTGGCGAGGAAACTAGCACCAGAGAAAAGAAGGAACTTGCCTGAGGCTATCCTGCAGATTTAATTAAGGTGAGAGCTGGTTTCCAAACCCATCCTGACTTCAGCCCTTCAAAGAGTCCCCATCTTCTCCAGGCCATTGGGAACCCTCTTCCCAGAGTCAACTGGGAAGCAGAAGGGGCTAGCTTAGTCTGCAAGCATGGACTGATTTCAACCCCCAAACCTCAAGAAAAATAAGCTGAGCATGGTAGCCTGCGTTTATAATCCCAGCACCGAGGAGAGAGATGGGCAGATCTCTGGAGCTAGCTGACCAGTTACCCTAACCTAATTTGCGAGTTCCGGGCCAGCCAAGGATGCTTTCTCAACAGGGTGAACGGCTGCGGAGGAGCAACATCTGCGGTTGAAGTCAGGCCTCCGTGTGAGCAGAAACCAGAGCTGTGTCACAGAACATGAGTTTGGGTGTCAGAACTATTTCAAGGCTCACCAGAGAAATTCAGGGGCTTCCCAGAGTGCTCTGGGCTGCCTATTATGGGGTCTTTATATCCAGAATGTTCCAGGCAGTTGAGTGGCTTCCTCAGATTGAGTCTTATCAAGGGAGCATGGGCCCAATGCCTTTGCCCTTTCTTTGATCAGTGTTTCCATGATGCAAGCACACACCCAAAAGTTTGCCCAATGGCTTTGTTTGGCCACCACCTCAACACTCTTATCACATTTCTCTTGCAGCTTGTCATGGAGGAGAGGGCTTCCTGTGGTGCTAGTGGTAAATGCCTCTCTGACACACACACACACACACCTCTCCCTTTGGAGCAATGGATTCTCAACCTTCCTAATGCTGCGACCGACCCTTTAACACGGTCTTTATGTTGTGGTGACCCCCCAACCATAAAATTATTTTCATTGCTACTTCATCACTGTAATTTTGTTGTCGTTATGAATTGTAAGATAAATAGCTGTGTTTTCCAATAATCTTAGGCAACCCCTGTAAAAAGGGTCATTGAGAACCACTGCTTTGGAGGACAGCAAGAGCAACCAAAGCATATGGCTGCTGTCTAGTATCTAGTGGCATCTTTTTGCTTCTGTGATATTTATTTTTTTGCTCATAGCTCATTCAGGTGCTTTCCTGTAGCTTTCCCTGTAAGCCACATGCATTTTCTTCTACAAATAAACACAAGACCACTTTAAAACAGCATTTAAGAAGGGTTGAGGGGTGGCAAGACACTGGTGACTGGGAATACCAGTCCGCAGGGGCTCCTCCATGCCCCTAGGGCCTGGCACAGGCATTGAAATTGTTGGCTTCAGTCCGTGGTCCGGGCAAGGGGAAGGTGACCTGATTCCAAAATGGTCTTTTTCTGTCAGACCCTCCAGCCCTGTCCTGATCAGTCAGAGTTACTCTCTAGTTCGCTGACTCACTCTGCTTGCCTTCCTCCCTTCCATCCTTGCTTCTTTCTTTCTTTCTTTCTTTCTTTCTTTCTTTCTTTCTTTCTTTCTTTTCTTTTCTTTCTTTCTTCCTTCCTTCTTTTCTTCCTCCCTCCCCATGCCCTGGCACTCTGTCTTGTGTATATATATAGATTTGCCAAGGTACACACATGGAGGTCAGAGAACAAGATGCGTGAGTCTAGACTCTCCTTCGGCCACATGGGTCCCAGGGATCTAATTCAGGTCACCAGGCTTGGCTAAAGCATTTTTGCTGACCCCACCAACTGCTGCTTATTCTTCCTTGTCTCAGAGAAAAGCTTGGGTGTTTTTTAGCCTCAGAATCTAGCAACCAGGGTCTGGCTGTATCATGAGAGTTTTTTGTAAGGAAGCGAGGCTGGCGTGGGCAGCACAGAAGGCCTTGGCACACACAGAATAAACACAGGAGCTGTAGACAGTATTTCAGTCCTCTTGGATTGTTCTGAAACCATCTACATCTGCCTAAATGTGCCAGATCTACCACATGGGATGACCATTGATGTAATGGCCGTGACAATTGTCCCCTCTCAGTTGTCGCCTATGACCAGACAGCACAAGAAGCCAGAGTAAGTCTAAGCTTGTCCTGTGTTACTGATGCTGTCTGTGAACTGTATGACAGGCAGGAAGAATGTGGCACAAAACAGAATGGAAAAATGGACATTGCTGGATTTTAATCTGCCAGGTGAGGACACAGACATAGAAAATTAGTTTCGTGTCCCTTGTACCCAGAAACTGTGGCTCAAAGGACTGCCCAGTTGGAGGAGAAGAGGCCACAGCATGGCCATTGATGGCACAGAAGAATCACATCCTTTATTTTGATAAAATGAAAACAACAACAACAAAAACCCAACCAAACAAAAAAACCCACTGACCTCAACTGAGTCCATGAGATGACAAATTCTCCCTTCTCGAGAAGGCCCCCAACTTCCAGCACACCCCACCAGGGAAGACAGACTTTACAAAGAATACATGATTAAATAAATAGAATCTTTTAGTGTTTCTAGCAGTGCATGAAGTGAAAGTTGGGTCAAATTCTGTGCATTGGTATGTAAAGACGCGTGCTTGTGATATCTGAGGACATGTGGCCCTCAGAGCTCCCACAGAGCATGCAGAGCAACTGCCTTCAGGTCAATGTTCAGTTTAAAAATTCAAGGGGATTTGCTGTGCCTGCCAACGTCGTCAGCGTACTTAGGAGAACGTCCAGTCTGAGAATTCCCTTCCTTGGGAAGGCTTCGTTTTCTACTGTGAAAGGAAAGGCACAGGCGGGTCTGAGAGTAGCTCAGTGCAGAACACCTGTAAGGACGGACATGTGTGTGGATATTGAGCCATTCAATTCCTAAATTCAGTTTTTAATATGGGCTGGCAAGATGGGCAAAGGCGCTCATAACCTGAGTTCCATCCCTGAGACCCACGTATTGGAACGAGAAAACCAGTTCCCAAAAGCTGTCCTCTGACCTCGACATGTGCTCTGACATGTATTAGTTTGTATGTGCGCACACACACACAATTTTAACTCATTTTCAGAATTTGTTCTGTGTTTCACACTGACACTTCTCATATGGATGGAACACAGGGGTGGCCATATTGGACGGCACGGAGCTGGGGGAATTAATTAGCTAGAATGAATCAGTAAGAGGCATTTATCAGAAAAAGAAACTGCTCTTTTCAGCCTCATTGGCTCAAAGGCCCCTTGAAATCATCAAGCTTACAAATAAAACAAAACTTATATTCACAAATGAGGAAAATTAATTACTTTTTAAAAATTTAACAATTTTTATGTGTGGTACTTGGTGTTAAGGCGGGCATCTTGCACACACTAGACAAGTGTCAGCCACTGAGCGGCATCTCCAGCCTGAAATATTCTTTTTAAATAAGTACTAATTGTTTTGTTTTGTTTTTACAGGACACAAAAGACTTTATCCACTAACCAGGAAAATGAGGATCAGGGAGGGATGGGAGCCCAGGTACTTGGTGAATTACAGGCAACACTGGGTGAAAACTCCAGTTTCCTAACCCCAAACTGCCTCTAGTTAGGGCTTCTAGTTCACTATCAGTCTCTTTCTCCCCTTGGATGATCAGAAAACTGAGGCACAGAACTGGGCGTAATGGGTCTGTCTCTGTAAGCCCTGGTCACCCAAAAACACATGGGCTTTGCCTGAGGTGGGCAGCCGAAGAGAGCTGTATGGAACTAAGAGTAAAGAGCTGGGTACCAGACCTAGGAAGAGGAGTGGAGGAGAGCTCTCCAACTCTCTGGGAAGCCGGCATCCACCAACCCCTGGCATTCACTGCCCTAACCCCCAGAACAGAACTAAGCAAGGCTTGGGCCGAGTGGGTTTGGACACTACTCGTAGACAGAAAGTGCCAGAACTCTCTTCTGGGCTTCACTTTCCTGCTCCCTTTCCTCTTGCTGTTCACCACTTTTTTCTACCTTTTCTTTCTCTTAATGTCCTCTCCTCCCTAAGCACGTGTGGTCCAACACAGATCCAGCACCCCTGCACACAGTTCCGTACCCAGCCAGTGAGGCCTGCCAGGTCAGGCAGAGGGGAAGGAACACTCAGGCCCAGGGCCCAGAGCCTCAGCCTCCCTGACTTCAGTAGGAGGGAGACATAGGGTTACTTTGGGGTGCGGTTTTCCTTACATCTACAAAAATTGTCCTCTGGGGACATTTCTCAGTGAGACATAGACCATCAGTGATGGATGAATGAGCATTGCCCAAATTGGGACCTATTCCCTGCACAGCATGCTGGACAAGTTCAGAAGAAAATAATAATTTGGAACTAGGATATTCTTATGCCCTCCCTCATCACCTCATTAACTGGGAGGGAGAGCAGATGTAGGCCTTACTCTTCAGGGCACTGACTAGAATCATTTCAATTGCCACAAATTGTTTTTTTTTTTCTCCCTTGTTTGTTTGTTTGTTTGTTTTTTGTTTTTTCAAGACAGCTGTGTAACAGCTCTGGCTGTCCTAGAACTCATTTTGCGGTCCAGGCTGGCCTTGAACTCACAGAGATCTGCCTACCTCTGCCTCCAAGTGCTGGGATTAAAGGTGTGTACCCTCACCCGCTTGCCACCATTTATTTTCGTGTCTCCCTTTTTAAATTTCTGGCAAATGATAAGGGTTTTCCACTTATGACACAACAAAGTTTTCTTTCAAAACTAAATTTGTATCAGTAACAAAAAACAGGTCAACTGACATCAACCCGGGGACAGGAAGGAGCTGAGGGTACTGAGGCTGTACATGGGGCCAGGTGCAACACATACCTAAGGGTAGGCTCTCTGGAGCCTGCCTGCTGCTGAGGTCTTGCCTTCCCGTAGGCATCACCCACCCTGGGCCCATCTTCTCGGACCGAGGACCAGCCACCTATCAGCTTTGGAACTCCGGGATCCAGCCCACCCCGTTTCATCCCTCCTGGTTTGTTTGAAGCCCCAGACTGGACGGTCAGCAGTCATTTCCCTTTAGGACTTAATCCTGAGCCTGTACTGGGCCTCTCAGGAGGGGCGATGGCGGTTGCATTGATGGACAGGAAGAGGCAGGAGGCCTGCAGCTGAGCCTCAACAACCAGTGCTTTGGAAATAGCTGGTCGAGAAAGGACCGCAAAGCCCGACTGTCCAAGACACAGGCTAATTTAACACCAGGTTGCTCTGTGGACATGCCTGCAGATCCAGACAGAGACACTCCTTTAGAAATCCCCAAGCGCTCACAGCCTCTGTCCAGCCTGATATCCCTACCCCTTGCCTGGGCTCCGCTTCTGTGGGGCAGATCTAATTCCTTAGGCCGTAAGTCTGTTTCTGTACCATCTTCCTTTCCTGAATGGTAAAAGCCCACCATGTACAAGGACTCCTGAGTCTCTAGGCTGTTGCCTGTTCCAACCAGCTTGGCCTTAGCACTCTAAGGCACTTCATGAGTGTCTGGTGACCTTGGGCCTTTGGACACAAGGCTACCTCAGCACCTGGAGGCAGCTTGGGACTTCAAGAGCCTTCCTGATCATTTGTGTCTCAAATTAATCCAGGAGGTTGAACTGACGCCACCAAGAATGATGGTCTAAAGGTCCCCTGGTTCTTGCTGGGTTCTGTCTCTGGCACTTGTGAATCCCACCAGGACTTAACATGAAAAAATGCTATTACCAGTCGGTCCTCCTACTCAAAGGCGTGGTTCTTGCCTTTCTGTGAGATGGTGAGAAGCTATGCACGGGTGGTGTGCTTCCCTCCGTAGACCTAGGACCCTAGTCAGGCACAAAGCTCATTCATCTCGCCCCCAGAAGACCTTTTAGGATGAGAGCAACACCCAGCCAGTTCTGGCCCCTTAACCTGTCCCTGTGTCCTCTAAAGCCCCAAGGTGTTGTCACACCAGGATGGCCATAGGTTCAAAGGCTCTACAAAAGTGGCCACGGGCAAACAGCTAACAAGGGACCAAGCGAACAGGACCCAGGTCCTCAAGCACAAGTGGTGAGAAGTGACAGAAGATGTGTACCTGAGAGAGCTGCTGTGAGCAATCCAGCAATCCCAAGGAAGAGCCACATGTCTGGTGCCATATCTCGCTGCTACACACGCCTGCCTGGAGGAAGCACCATCTTGGTGCAGGGAGGCAGCCGTGCCACTGATGGCCTGTCTCACCCGCGTTGCCCTTTCTGTTCTTGTTCCCGGCGTCCTCTGTGCTGCACACCCGTCTCTCCTTCACACAGGCCCAGCCTGTGAGTATCTCACGCCTCTACGTTCTGCTTGTGGTTTTGGTCTCCAGGAAGCCAGGCTGTTGTCACAGGGGTGTTGGGGTTGGGGAGCCCAAGCTGCCTTTGTAAGCCCACCAACCCATGTGAACCCTAAGACTCACCGAGTCTCATGCCCAAATGTGCGCATCCCCGAGGGTCTTCCCAGAAAGACAGGGAGGCTGCTTCTTCCCTTGAGACAGACAGCTCAGAGATGGTCTAGCAACTGGTGCCAGAAGAATGAACTCATGGCCCCCTGCCGCCCCTCCCATGTACTGCAGCTCTCAAGGGGTTGAGTGCCAGGGTTTGCATTGTCTTTGGGAATGTAGTGACTAAGAGGCAGGAGGGTAGGGTCTTAATTCGCTTTCCTTTTGCTTGTGTGTATGGAGGAATGTGTCATGTGTGCTGTGTGTGTGTGAGTGTGTCTGTGTGGTATGTGTGTGAGTGTGCCTGTGTGTGTGAGTGTGTATGTGTGGTGTGTGTATATGGCATATGTGTGAGGGTGTGTGTGGTGTGTGTGTGGTATGTGCGTGTGACTGTGTGTGTGGTATTTGTGTCTGTGTGTATAGGCTTGAAGATGATGTCACAAAGCTTCAATTTTCCATTTTATTTATTCCATTTTATCTCCATTTTACTTATTGAGGCTGGCTCTCTCACCAGATCCAGAGCTCCTGAGTCCGCTAGTTTAGCTAGCCATCTTACCCTGGAGGTCCCCATCCCTGCCTCCCAAGTGCTGGGATTACAGGAGGCCGCCATGCCTGCCAGGCTTTTCTATAGGTTCTGAAGAGCTGAGACCTTGCTTCTCTGGCAGCCTACTGAGCCATCTCCCCAGTCCCGGGGTGCGCTTTCGAGAAACAAGGGCTAGCTAAGCCTTTCCAAAGGAAAACCCAAAGAATAGGGGATCTTAGAGTAGGACTCCCCCACCTTCACATGCCCCATCCCAGGTAGTTGCATAGGCGTGCCACAGAATATGGATTCCGTCTTTGAGGACCGGCTATTCATGTCATATGAGCCGGTCAAGCGGGTGAGTGGGTTTTCAGCAGATGGCCATGGCGGGAGGCTGCTGGGGAAGGAAAAGACTCAGAGAGGAAAGTGCTGGAGTGTGGAGGACCAGGCTGCCTGGGAGGTGTTGAATTGTGCTAGGAAGAAGGCCAGAGAGCGTATGTTGAGTTCACCAATGAGCTCCCCTTGGAACACATAGTGCGTGCTAAATACATTTTGTTGAGAGAAAGAGGGAATGGATAACTTGTCTCTCTAAGCAGAACCCCAGGGTCCAGAAGGGGACTGGTTTCCAATTCTAGCCTTGTCGCATAACGCATGTCGTTTTCTGGTTCTCCACTTCCTCCAATTCTAGCTTGTTTTCATTTCTTCACGCGTGTCATGGAGAGGATTTCTCCCTGTAGTAGAAGTGTCCCACCAGCTTGAGGGGACATTTGATGTGGCAAGTTGGGAAGCCATAGTGAAATAGGCCCCTCCCACCATGAGACCACGCCCAGCCCAGAGGGAGCGAGGGGCGGGAACCGCTTCTGGCATCGGCTGAGTGCGCCCTCTAGTGGACAGTCTCTGACAGCACAAGGGGCAGCTGTGGCTTTCAGATTCCACTCCACTCCTCGCCAGAATCTCAGAACCACTCCATGGGAAGAGAAGAGAAGAAACAACTTCCCTGCCTTCAAGAAGCATACAGTTCACAAAAAGAATGAAATGGCAGTCGGGCGCAGTGGCACATGCCTGTGATCTCCCCAGTCAGGGAGGCAGAGGCAGGCAGATCTCTGTGAGTTTGAGACCAGCCTGGTCTACAAAGTGAGTCCAGGGCAGCCAAAGCTGGCAAGAAAAACAAACAAACAAACAAACAAAAACCCCAAACAACAACAACAACAAACAAACAAACAAACAAACAGTGAGATGGCTCAGTGAGTAAAAGTGCTTGCTGCCAAGCCTGACAAATTGAGTTCAATCCCTGGGACTCACATCACATGGTAAAAGGAGACCACTGACTTCTCCAAGTTTCCCTCTGACCTCTGACATCCACACACTCACAAGCTCTCAGGCGCCCACGGGTGTGCACACACACAACTCTTAAAAATTAATGGATCAAAAACTAGAATGGAAAGGGATTCTTCTCTAAATCCAAATGAAAACAGGAAAGACAAAACTAAAAATGGAATAGAAAGGAGGGGCAGGTTTCAGCAGCTGAGGGAGGAGCAGGGTAGGAGGTAAGGGTGTTCCTAGCAGGGGGTCACTGGGTTCCTCAAGGCAGAGCAGCTGAAGGTGAAGGGTGGCTAGAAGGACACAATACATCCCAAATCGCTGGTTCTTCGTGGGCATGAAGCTTAGAGCAGGAAGCTGGAAGATGTGTCCAGTTGAATGCTCACATCTGTGAGGCCATATTTATTTTTAACCAAGGCCTTTGGATCTCCCTTTGCAAGGGATGCCAGTGGCTCTCTGTGATTGAGGAATCCAGGTACTTTTCACTCTGTCTCCACTGACCTTGGCCTCAAAATGACAAAGGGAAGAGTGTCTAAGCAGAAGGAAGAGAAAGCCCACAGAAGTAGCTCACCTCCGTGTGCAGCAGGGAAGGCGGATGTCACCTAAGTGAGGTGACCCTTGGCTACCACCATGCATGGTCATGGTATATGCACACTACTCTCCCACAGTAAATAAGTAAACTATATGTATTTAAGACAAGAGGGATTGGTGACGGTGGATTGTAATGTAAAATCATCATGGCTTCACAGAGACTAACACTGAAACCCAGGCATCCATCTTGTGCTATAAATGTGTCTCTCCTCACTCACGGTTTTGTACAAACACGCGTGGATCATCTGTGGAACCGGCTTGTTCGTAGAATTGAGAATTATTTACCTCATTCAAATATCAATGGACTTCATTTACACAGTATCAGGTAATCAAAGTCACTGTGTCTTTGACCCCATCCAGAAACTGCAGTCGCTGGGAATCTGTCTGTATCACGGTGGCAGAGTTTTCTAAAATTGAGATTTTTCACTTAAAAGCTCCAGTTTCGTTGGTAGCAACAACTACCAGCAATTGTTTCCCTTGACATGACAGACTTGCCTTCTTCACTTTCAAAACACTGCCTGACAGTTTCTTCAGTCTGAACAATTATGGATCCAAGTAAATTTAGCATTCTTTTCTTGAAGATTTGCTTTATTTTATTATGAGTGTGTGTGTGAGAGAGAGAGAGACGTACACATCAGTACAGGTGCCATTGGAGGCCTGAAGAAGGCTTTGGATCCCCTGGAGCTAGCTAGAGTTACAGGGGTTATGAGCCTGCGTGGGGGCTGGGAACTGAACCCCAGTCTTCTGCAAGGGCAACAAGCACTCCTAACCATCTTGATGTCTCCAGCCCCCAAATATGGCATCTTTTTAAAAAGAAAAACAAATCCAGCCAGCTCAGCTAGCAAGTCCCAGAACAGCAGACCGGGAGCTTGCCAAGATGCGGCCACTGTGCCATAGCACCCTGTGGTGCTCAATACCTTTGTGCTGGATACTTTTATGTCAGCTCATAGAAGCTATAGTCATCTGAGGGGAGGGAGCCTCAACTGAGAAATTGCCTCCATAAGACAGGGCTGCAGGCAAGCCTATAGAGCATTTTCCTAATTAGTGAACTGGGAAAACCCAGCTAATTATGAGTGGTACCACCCCCTCGGGCTGGTGGTCCTGGGTTCTATAAGAAAGCAGGTTGAGTGAGCCATGAGGAGCAAACCAGTAAACAGCCCCCATTGATAGTCTCTGCATCAGTTCCTGCCTCCAGGTTCCTGCCTGGTTTGAGTTCCTGCCTTGGCTTCAAGGGACTGAGAATCAGAATATATGAGCCAAATGAACCATTTCCTCCCCAGGCTGATTTTGCTCACACTGTTTCATCACATCAATAGCAACCCTAACTAGGACAATCTTCTCCCCATCTTATTACACATAATCTCAAAAATGTGTGTCTGTGGCCTGTGATTATTTTGTGTGTGTGATATGTATGTGTATGTAGTTGAAGACGTCTGCCCCTCCTCTCCGTCTGTCTCTGTGTGTGTGTGTCTCTCTCTCCATCTCCCTTCCCTCACCCTCCATGAGTGCGCACATTTAAAAAGCAGAGGTCAACATCAGGTGTCTTCCTCAGTCTCTCTCCACCTTATTTTCTCTGCAGAAGGTCTCTCTCTAAACCCAAAGCTTGCTAATTCTGCTGGCCTGGCTGGCCAGCACGTCCTGCGGATCCTGCCCCCCCCCCCCAGCTCTGGGATTAAGGGACTGTGGTGCCACACCCACTTTTCATGTGGTTTCTGAGGATTCCAACTCAGCTTCTCATGTTTGTGTTGCAAGTGTTTTACCCACCGAGGCATCTCTCTTCAGGCTTGGGGGTGCAGCTTCAGAATACGAGCAATGCTAACTATGTCACTGAGGACAGTAAGTAAAACCAGCTGTGGCCTGCGTTTCCTCACTCGCTGTAGGAGTGTGTGATCCAATGGTAAGATTGCCAGGGCCCTGGCAGCTGGAACCGCTGCTGCTTCTGATCAGGCAAACTATGCCAATAGAAAAAGGAAAAACAATCCATGGTTTATTTAACAGCTATGAAAATAATTTTGACTTCCTGGGCCCCTGCAGAGGTCTCAGGGATCCTTAGGATTGAGAAGGGCTGTGGTGGCCAGAGGTGAGAGCCAGCATCTCACAAAACCTAATTCCTCCCTGAAGAATTGCCAGAGACATGCAGGCCTCGTTTACAGCACTGCGTAGGCTCAGTGCTCTCCCCTGTAGGATTCCCAGGCCCTCGAGCCCCTATCACTCACCATCTTTTGCCTGTGCAATGGCTGGATCCAGCACTCCCCACAGAGTTCCAGCAGCCTGGAGATGGAGCCAGTGCCACACGTGTGACTCTCTGTGATAGCAAAGCCTCAGGGCCACAACAGAGTAGAGCTCTGGGGAATCAGGGGTAACTCATGACCAGTGCACTTAGAAGATGCTTTATAACTTTCTCCTGTCTTCTAACTATGACAATTTCATGGAACTGTTTCCTGGTTGGAACTCGTTATTTGGGGTGACTTGAATCTTGTATTCCCCAGGCATGGACACTAAAATTTGGCTCAAGAATAAACTATCTTGGCCTGTTGGTGATGGTGCATGCCTTTAATCCCAGCACTCAGGAAGGAAGAGCCAGACAGATCGCTGTGAGTTCAAGGCCAGCCTGGTCTACAAAGTGTGTCCAGGACAGCCAAGGCTACACAGAGAAGCCCTATTTTGACACACACCCCCACCCCAAATCTCTCTCTGCCTGTGTCTGTCTCTATCTTTTATTTTAGTTTCTCGAGGCATCTGTGCTGTTTAATGTCCAGCAGGATCCCTCCAGCCCAGGGCGCTGACTAGAGCCAGTGGGAACTTTAAGAGGCGGAGCTTGTGGCAGACAGTGATTGATCTCAGCGCCAGTCGCCTGGATTTAGAATCAGCTAGGAAACACACCTCTGGGCGTGGCTAGCAGAGAGTTTTCAGAAAGATTTTCCTAGGCAGAAAAGGCACACTCTGAACATGGGTGTCACCATTCCGCAGGTCAGCGTCTGGAGCTGAGTTAAAAGCAGAAAGGGAACGGAGCACCCGCATTGAATCTCCCTCTGCTTCTTGACTGCAGACACAAAGTAACCAGCAATTACATTCCTGCCACCTTGCCTTCCTGTCACAGTGGAGTGTAGAGTAGGGTGCACCCTCAAAGCGCGATCCAAACCCCGCCCCCTTAAGATGCTTTTGTTGGGTATTTGGTAAGCATCGGCTATAAAAGAAACTGATACAAAGGTCTTCTGGTCAGAGAACATGTGCCGTTGAAGGGGACACGTGTTTAGTTGACACAGCTGAGAGTCGCCTGAGAAGGGATTCCCAATTGATGAAATATCTAGGTCGGATTTCACTCCCCGTGACTGCAGGAGATAGTCTTGCTGGTGAATTGGTGGGGGAGGGCCCAGCGTCTCCCCCCCTCCCCCCACCAGTAGCACCATTCCCTGGAAAAGTGGTCCTGGGCTGTAGAGAAAGACACTTTTCCAGCCTCTTCCCTGACTTCTTTGTCCTGTTACCTGTATCCTGTCTTTCCTCATCATCCAATGTTACCCTTTCTTGGTCTTCTTTCTAACTGTTATGGCATACTCTTACATCTGTTACAGCTATGCATGTATGAGTTATAGGATAAGATTCACATATGAAGGAGAACATGCCATTGTGTGGTTTTTTTCTTTCTTTCTGAGTTAGGGTGACCTCACTTAATAGTATACTTTATAAGTCCACCCATTTTTTTTCTAGAAAGTTCATGACTTCATTTGGGGGGGGGAGCTGAATAACTTTCCATTTTATATACACAGCATTTTCATTATCCACTGGTCTGTTGATAGACATCTATATTGGTTCCATTTCCGTGCTATCCAAAACAGAGCAGCAATAAACATAGGTGAGCAAATTTCTCTGTGGTAAGTTGTGGGGTCAGATGGTAGCTGGGTCGGATGGTACTTCTACTTTTAATTTTCTGAGGAATGTCAAAACTGATTCCCACAATGGCTGCATTACTTTGCGCTCTCACCAGCAGTAGGTAAAGTTTCTTTTTCCCATATCCTCTCCAACAATTTGTTGTCAGATTTCTTGACAATGGCCATTCTGGCTGGAGTGAGTGGTATCTCAAGGTAGTTCAATTTGCATATAACTGATAACTGGGAACTTTGAACACTTTCAAAAACAGTTATGGGCTATGTATGTTTCCCCCTTTGAAAACTGATCACTTCACTGGTTTATTTGATGATTGAAAGTTTCATCTTCTTAGCATGTGATTTCTACAGTTCTTTGTAAATTCTGGATATCAGTTCCTGAAGAGTAGGTGGTACGGATTCTCTCCTGTCCCCTGAGCTGTCTATTTGCTTTGCTGATGGCTTCCCTTGCTATGCAGAGAGACTTTTTAAGTTCATGTGATGCCGTCTGTTCAGGATAATTCCTGCGCTGTCGGTGTTCTCTTGCCCACCCACAATATCACAGAATGTACCCTCTGCTTCCATCTAGATGTATGAGCAATTGGGGATTTCAATTAATATCTTTGATCCATTTCCAACTGAGTTTTATATAAGACGAAAGATTTGAATCTAATTTCATCATTCTGTAGGTGGCTATAAACCCTGTTATAGTATTTCTTGTAGTTGATAAGTACATAAAAATGTAACTGATAAATGTTACAAAAATGTAACCAAAGTGTGAAACCCTAAGTAGCTTCAAAATAGTCATTTCTAGCTGTGTAGGAGCTCATTGAGATGTATTGGCCAAAATTTCTGTTCCGGTTTAATTTCTAGAACTGTAATAAAATGACCTGGAAAAAAAAAGCAGCCTAGGGAAGAAAAATAATGTTTTGGGATCACAATTCCAGTTACAATCTATCATAGCAGAGAAGTCAAGGTGGCAGGAGCTCAAAGCAGGTATTCACGCTATAGACACAGTCAAGAGCAGAGAAGCATAAATGCATCAAGGCATGCTTGCTTACTTGCTCTTTCTTGCTTGTGCTCAGCTTGGATTATTATTTTTTTTTTATTATTCTTACCAAGTTCAGGACATCCTGCCTAGAAAACAGCACCACCCACAATAAGCTGGGACTCTCTTCCCAAGTGACTCTAGGTTGTGTCAAGTTGACCATCACACTAACTAAGATGTAGACATCTATTGGCCCTCTATTACGTGCCAGCCACAGTAGGTTATCTCATTTTGATGATTATGAAGAATTCGGATGTAAATATGGTTCTCCTTTAGTTTTCAGATAATAAACTTTAGGGATTGACCTTAAGGCTGCACCTGTTTCCAAGTTGGTCAACTCCAAAGTTTGTTCTCTTGGAGAAGTCATGGCTACCACATGCCAGGCATGTCGCCAGGTGCTGAAGCACAGAAAAGAAAGTGTAACCCCATCCCCTAAAGTCTCTAGTCCTCTGGAGAAATTAGGGGAGACTTTTTTCAAAACAGGTGAGTACTGGGTCAAGCCCTGAGGGACCACAGTAATTAGTCCTAGGCTTCAGGCACAGCAAGGGTCAAGATGCAGAGTGATCCAGGGAGGGCAGAAAGAGCAGAGCAAGAGTTGAAGCTCTGGGTGGGCACAGGAGGGTTTCACCAAGGTTGAACAATGGAGTTTGGGCTAGTCTGAAAACCCGGAAGGAGCTTTAGGCTCGGCTGTCAGCTCTGTTCCACTCCGTTAGAGGTATCCATCTCTCCTGGTGGCGGTGGGAAGGGAGTAAAACAAAATTTCTGAACCTTGTCCTGTGGCATCAAATGGTTGCATTCTGCTATTCACCCCACCCCCACCCCCAGTGGGAGTGTTCATTCTCTTCCCTTCCCTTACACCTCCAGGGCCTTGCTGGAACTCAGGATCCTCACGTTACTGGGCACACCATCATGCCCTGCCTCTCCGATTGTCTCGTTCTGCTGCTGCTTTCTCTCAGCAGAAGAGAAACATCCTCTTTGTGGACCCCTGAAGATGCCGGCATCAAGTGAGTGTCACCACTTGCCTCAGTCTCTGGTTCGGCATCTCTGCTCTCTGCCTATCTCCATGGATAACGAGGGAGTTATGTGTCGAAGGATTCCCCAAGCATCCTCCAAGAGAAGCAGAGGTGGCTGGTTAGGAGCAGCCTCTGTCTCTGCCTATCTTTTCCCCCCTCTTTCTATGGCATCTACATTGGCCCTGCCTCTGCCTCCTGAATTCTGGGGTTCAAGGTATTTGCCTCCACTCCTGGCCTTGTCTCTGCCTATTTCAGAATGCGCCCATGGACGCCGGCCCTGCCACAACTGAGCTTCTTCCCTGAGGTAAAATGTTAAAAAAAAAACTTCCCTGAAAGGCTGGAGAAGATGGCTCAGAAATTAAAGAGTCCTGGCTGCTTTTCCAGAGGACCTAGGTTTGGTTCCCAGCACCCACCTGATAGTTCACAACTGTCTGTAACTCCAGCTCAGGTGGATCTGACACCCTCTTCAGACCCCGGAGAGGACCAGGTATTCATACATACATACATACATGTAAAACAGTCACACACGTAAAATAAAAATAAATATATTTTTAAAAATAAATGAATGAATAAAAACCATGCTGAGGCTGTTGCTCAGCTTGAGGAGTGCTAGCCTAGAGTGCCCAAGGCCCAGAGTTTAATTAGCAACACCGCATATACTGGACATGGTGGCACACACCGACAGTCTTAGTAGTCTAGAGGCGGAGGTAGGAAGATCAGAAGTTCAATGTCATCCTCAGATACATGGTACATTACAGGTCAGCCTGGCCTACCTGAGACCTGGCCTTAAAACCCAAGCAAACAGGAGCTGAAGAGTTAAGAGCACTGGCTGCTCTTCCAAAGGACCCGGGCTTAATTCCCAGCACCCACATGACAGTTCACAATTGTCTGTAACTCTAGTCCCAGGAGATCTGACATCTTCACACAGACATACATGCAAGCAAAACACCAACACATAAAATTAAAATAAAAATTAAATATATATATGTATATATGCAAGGAAAGAAAATAAAAGGCAATTTTACACACACACACACACACACGTTTAAAGCCCATGGCTTTGGCAATTCTGTTTATTTTAGCTCTCTGATGTCATTCTTGCAAATGCTGCTGCTTAAGCTGCTCTCATTCGGATTCATTTATTCAAGCAATACTTAATGAACAGCTGCCATTGCTAAGCACTGGGAAGTACTAGGAGTAAATGATTCTCAAGGGTGCCTGCTCCAGTAGTGAGTCCTCCCCCCGCCCCCCACACCTCATAAAGCAGAGTGCAAAACAGTAAGTAAGCCAGGGAGGCTGAGTTGGGACAGTGGGAACTACTGAGTGTGGTGGTGAAAATTCAGCCGGGTGGCTGCTAACCTCAGACCATCTGGGAAGGCCCCTGGGAAGGGGAATCTTTCCACCAATACCTAAATAAAGAGCAAGTAGCCTCGTAAAGGTCTTAGGAAAGTCTATTTGGAAAGGCAAAGCAAGGCGCTGAGCCAGACTGATGGGAGAACAAAAAGGTCAGCAGACCACACTCAGCGGCTTGAGATGCAGTCAGAGGACAGGGTCAGCTGCCTCTAAATTTGTAGGCCAAGGTGTGGCTGGCTCTTTATTCCCCTGCATGATGCCAGAGGGGTCTGAGTAAGGGGTGGCTGTGATTGAGTCTGAGGTCGGTGTTCTATCATCCTTGTGGCTCCCGTATGTCGCCACTTCCTTCCCCTCCTCTACTTTTGCAAGACAAAGCGCACGTGAGCACTTCCCGTGACACAGTGGTGGACCCTGGAGCTCAGACACCAGGATCCAGTCACTTCCCACCTCCCTTGCCCACCCCTACTGGAGTTGTCTCTGGGTCTGTGAAAGGACATCTGGGCCTTCACAGCTCGTGTGGAAGGATCCTGAACTTCCTCCAAAGGTGGCTCCCTGGGTAGACGATGCCCCTCAGTGTCTGCCTGCCTCAGCCCAGCTCCTGTAGCAAACTCCAGTGGAAGAGGATGCTGCCTTAGGATGGGAGGGGGGAATGGGTGAAAGGAAACCGAAAGGAAGGTCCTTTCCTGGCCCCGGGAGAGCCGGCAGACCTGGGCGAGGAGGGCCGACAACAGCCCAGGAGAAAGGAGATTTTTAGAAAGCTGAATGAGAAGGGACCCTTGTGACCCGCAGGCTTTCATTTCTCCTAAATACTGGGTGACGTAGGCAGCCCCAGGGCCAGTGAAAGGGGAAGTCCACAGTTTCTTAAGAAGCAGAGAGAGAAGGACAGAGGGAACTGGGAGGAAGGGAGGCAGTCAGGCAAAGAGAAGAGCGTGGAGGAGGTGGCAGGGCCTGGGCGTGCATTGAGACCCAGGTGTCATAAGGGCTGGGGACAACAGTTGAGAAAAGGCCGACAAGGGGGGAGATTAGCAGGAAAGAGGGGGAGGGAGCGAAATGGAGTAATCGGGGTGACAGAGTGGGGGCTGGGGGTAGAGAAGGCCGAAGTGGAGGAAGGAGAGGGCAGAAGCACAGGGGAGATGGACAACAAGAATTAAAGAGTGGAAGGAGAGAGTGGAGAATTGAGGAGGAGATCGAATCTAGGCAGAGGGGCCTGAGGGGTGAGAAAAGAGAGCGATCCGATTTAGAGGAAAAGAGAGGACAGAGGAGAGGGTTTGGGTCACAGGAGGCCCACGATGTCTGCTCCCCACGCCCAAGAGCAGCCAAACAGGTCCGGAGAGCGGCGACCGCTGGTGGCTCGTGGCTCGCGGACCCCGCCACGATGGAGACGGACAGCGGCAGCTGCGGTGCTGCTGGTAGAGATGCTGGAACGAGCTGCGTTCTTCGGCGTCAGCTCCAACCTTGTGCTCTACCTCAACAGCTTGAACTTCAATTGGGAAGGCGAGCACGCTTCGCGGGCCACACTCCTCTTCCTGGGCGCCTCCTACCTGCTGGCCCCGGTGGGAGGCTGGCTGGCCGACGTGTACCTGGGCCGCTTCCTGGCCATCTCGCTCAGCCTGCTGCTCTACCTGGCCACCACCGGCTTGCTGCTCACCGCCATCACCGACGATGGTCGCAGATCCTTCTGCGGAGAGATGCCCGAGCTTCCGCTGCAACCCTCCTGCCCATCCGGAGAATGCCAAAGCTTCTGGTCCAGTCCCTACTGTGCGACCACCCTCTACTTGGTGCTGCTGCTCCTGGCGCTGGCTGCCAGCTCCGTGAGGAGCAACCTCACGTCTTTCGGGGCTGACCAGGTGAGTAACCACAGGGGTTGTGCCATGGAGACCCAGGGCGAGTGGAGATCCCAAGTCGAAGGTTCTAGCTTCCTGAGAGACCTCAGACAAACCGCTTCCCCTCTCTACACCAGTTTCCTTGTATGAAAACAGAAGGGCTACTTGCTCTGGAAAGAACCATGGAGGAGCCGCAGTAAGATTAGCTACAGGTCCTACCTCTGAGCCATGGCCCAAGCCCCAGGCCTTTGCTTTTGTAAGACAGGGCCCCAGCATTCCAGGCTGGCCTCCAACTCAATTTGTGGTTGTAGAGGGACTTGAACTCCTGAACCTCCTGCCTCCCCCTCCCAACTGCTGGTGTGCCACCATTCTTGCCCCAATGGTGTGCCTGTCTGTCTGTCTGTCTGTCTGTCTGTCTGTCTGTCTGTCTGTCTTGTTTTGACACAGGGACACACTCTATAGTCCAGATTGGTCTAGAATCCATTAAGGAACCCAGACTGATGTCACATTGTGGCTATCCTCCTGACTCAGACTCCTATGTGCTGGGATTTCAAAAGTGAGCCACCATGCGTAGTTGCTTTCCATGTTTTAACTTGGCCCTCGTAACTATCCCCTAGGTGAGTAGTGTGGGGGCCCCTCAACTTATCTCAGACGACAGGGAGTAAGTCATGAGGCCAGTGAGGCAGCTGAGCCCTGTCCTAATGTGCCAGTGGGACCTGGGGGCTGGTGGAGGAGCCAGCCAGCCTCTTCTCACCCAGCAACACTAGAAGCGGTGAGCAAATACACTCAGACCTCACCTCCATCCCTCCCAAGCAGGGCTGCTGGGCATCAACTTCAGCCCTTTACATTCCCCTGAGCCATGATGTGGCATGAGGGAAAAACAAAGCCTATAAATATCTGCTCAACGACTGACTTAAAGTTTTCGGACGTGGCCCTGTTTTGGGTGGACGTACACAAATAGGATAGTTGATGATAAATAAACAAGTAGAGGACATTATCAAAACAACCATACACAGTGTGAGTGATCAAAGGCAGAATTTGGAAATGCACAGGGACAGCCGTGGGGAAGGTGAGGTGTCCACAGGCGATACTGGCAGTGTGATCAGGCCTCTGGACACGTGCATTCTAACTCCCTTTGCTTCCCTCACCAGCACTCACAAGCAGGCAGTTTTTAAATGGGTTGTCTTGTGGTCGGCATCCACAGCCCAGCACCCCTCTCAGTGTCCTTACTAAGGATTTCCCTTTTTGCTAGCATTCATTGTATTTGTTTATGTATGTGTCTTTGCAAGTATATGTGCACACACGTGAGCAGGTGTATAACAGAGGTCAACAGGAGCACTGGGTCCCTTGGAGCTTGAGTTACCGGCATTTGTGAACGGCTTGGGCCTCAAGTATCCTTGTCTTCCTCTCATATGGTGTTGACCAGAAGACTGCCAATACTTGCTGAAAGGAGTGCCCCTTCTACTAACGTGACTCTTTGATTGACACCCCACTGCTTTACCCACTCCAGCTATCACGGGGGCTTGCAAGCAATTAACAAACTTACTGTATAAAACAGAATACAAAGAAGAGTTTATTGATACTGAGTGTGCAGCAAAGGACAGCAGGCTGGGAAGAAGCTGTTAGGCCACCTACAGCACAGGGTAATGATGCGTGGGCCTCCATTTGGTTAGAAGGAGGCCCTCTGTGGGCATTTCCCGGCATGTGATTTGTGCACCACAAAGAGAGTCAGCCCAGATGGGTAGTGTACAGTTCTGGGAGGTCAGCGTGAGCTGCTATATATAGAATTTCCAGTTGGGTAATATCAACTATGCAAATGAGAGCCATGCAAATCTAGGCAGTTTCTGTTGATGAAAATTAAGCCCTGACCAAAGCTCAGGTTGCAGGGCAGTTCGGTCAGCTCAGAGGATTCTGCCACCAGCAGTCTGGGATTCCTGGACCAAGCTTGTGGAAAACTCCCTAAAGGAGACCATCTCTGTGCTCTGGTCGTTCCACCATCCTTCCAAGGGCCTCAGCCACCAAGCACCTCTTCTCTCTTTCCTTCTGATGAAGGAGCTGGTTGCCCATAGGCCAGGTCACAGCGCTGTGACATCCACAGCTTTGCCCAGTGAGCTGCCTCTTCAGCCCAGTCATTGTTATTTTTAACACAAAATCACTATGTACAAGATGAATATTGTTTCTGTGTCGGCAACCATCGCAACAAATTTATTGTGCCGGAATTCTTGATTCTCAGCTGGTGAGGGGCTTCAGAGAAGACTTTGGGTTGAGGGCCTCCTTTCCCTTCCCAGGAGGAAGAGATGTTTGCTGTCTTTGTATCTCACCCCCTAGGACAGTGTGGAGACACTGCACTGACTTGAGCAGGGTAGACGTCGTTGGACTGGAGTCCTTTAAAGATGGCTCCACCGCATTGGAGCAATGGACAGAGCCACAGGATTGGGCATACCAGAGCACAAGACAGGCTGTTGCAGCATTCAGGAGGTTAGGTAGTCAGTCTAGGGACACGGGGAGTCTGGCACCATCTGGAAAAGAGCTATGCCTGGGAGCCGTGAATGTAGCACACTTGCTGATTTCAGGAAGGGCAATCCATCATTCTCCACAAGGTATTCACTTGTTCTGGGAGGACTCATTTATTTCCTGCATGGGCTGCCTGGCCTTTCCCTTCAAGTTACACTTGTCATATGTATTTATTTCCAATTAATAAATGGTGGAAACTGTTCAGAATGGAGCTTATTCAATTATCTGCTTGAAGGTCCAGGCAAGGATTCTCAGCAAGCTGACATGGTAGTACCCCTCCTCCCTTCTCCAAAGTACTTTAAGGAATCCCCAAGGCAATGCAATTTTAAGCACATCTGTACAGATTATAAGCCTACATTTAGATAAGGAGGAACACATTTATCTCTTCCTCAGCATAACGGCAAGGAAAGTGTGGGAGAATCCTCTTAGCAAGCGAAAATATGTATTGCATGTTTGGAAGAAGGACAGTGATGGGTTCTGAGATTTGGTGGTTATTGGAACATGGCTGTTACTCAGACCTGGTGTGGCAGGCCTGTAATCTCAACTACTTGGGAGGTGTAGGGAAGAGGATGGCAAGTTCTGCATAAGCCACAGAGTGAGTTCAAGGTCAGTCTCCAGAACTGAGTGAAAATCTGTTTCAAAATAAAAGCCAAAGGGGGCTGGAGATGTAGATACAGAGATAAAGCACATGTGTAGCATGCTTGGGGCTCTAAGCTGGACCTTCAGCATGGAAGGTAGAAGGTACAGGGCTAAGAGCATAGGCTATGGAATCATGAGGGCCTGAGGGAGGATCCTGGCAGTCCTGTAAAAAGCACACTGTGAACACACGTGCTCGTCACACCAGTACTGTCACCCCGCTCATTCATAATAAACCTCAGCACATACATGCACATACATATATGCATGAGTACACAGGCACATGTGTACATACACATAAACATCAACGTACTTGCACACATTCACACACATATATATGTTTGCATACATATATGTAAATCTCAACACAAATGCACACACGCATACACACCACAAACAAGAATGCAGAGGTTCATTTGAAAAGTGATCCTCAGTTCTTATGGCCCTTTAGAAATACAGGAGCCTGGGCCTTCTTGCTGAGCTGTTGAATCAGAATCTAGGGGTCATGATCTGGGAATGGGGAAGCAGCCAGAGACAGCAGGACAAAGTGGACTATCTACTCTACATTGACATAAATCCTGGGATAAGATCTACCCTTGCTAAGGAGCCTGTGAGAGATGTTTTTTCATAAGCTCAGAGCCTACTCTGAGTGCTGCGCGTCTAGAGCCATTTCCACCCACCTCCGCTGCCTCTCCAGCTTTGTTAGGCCATGCACAGAGGGAGGGAGGCCCATCAGAAGGGGAAAACTTCCATGCAATAACTCAGTTTGCAACTTGAGCTGCAAAGAAAATTCTTCGTCAGTCTCGGTCTAACCCTTCAGCAGCAAGCATGCAAAATGTTTACTAGTGTGAAGTGCATTTCGTCCTTTATGGATCTTTTGCTGATTATGAAAGCAATGCAGTGTGGGCTGTTCAAAGACAAAGGAATAAGTCAGCCAGAAGTGAACAAGATGGCTTTGAAGACATTTGTTGCATGTCCTAGTTAGTGACAATAAAAACACAATGTGTGTCATAAGTATATGCAATCAGCTGGGTAAACGTGTTTCAGTTATTAACTGGCTCTCACGAGAAGGGTTTAAACATGGACGGGGCAGATGGCTCAGCAATTAATGTGCTCACTGTGCAAGCATGAAGACCAGAGTTGGAATTTCCAGAACCCACATCAAATGCCAAGTAGACCTGGTGGCCTGCCTGTAATTTCAGCCTTGAAAGGCAGAGATAGGATCCCCAGAACAGCCCGGCTAAGGAGACTAGCCGGATTGGTGGAGTCTGGGTTTGATTGAGAGACCCTGCTTCACTGAATAAGGTGACAAGCAATTGAGGGTGATTCCTGACATCACGTTTCAAACCTCCAAAAGTACTCCCACACATATGCATGAGCACCCCTGGAACATGTGTTTTCTACATACATACAAGCATGCACAAACCCCTATGTACGTCACACACATGAAAAGTATGTTCATTATTCATTTAGTGGATGTTTATCCAATATATATTTGGCCATCAGAGATTAGTCATGTACTTGCTTGCTGACTCCAGAAGCATCCCTGTGGGAAGGGTGTGTACAGAGGACCTCCCAGGTCCTCCCTAACTCTCATCCCTGGCTGAATGGCAGGTGATGGATCTCGGGCGTGATGCCACCCGCCGCTTCTTCAACTGGTTCTATTGGAGCATCAGCCTGGGTGCCGTACTGTCCCTGCTGGTGGTGGCCTTCATCGAGCAGAACATCAGCTTCCTGTGGGGCTACAGTATCATCGTGGGCCTCGTGGGACTGGCATTCTTCATTTTTCTCCTTGCCACCCCTGTCTTCATCACCAAACCCCCAACCGGCAGCCAAGTATCATCTATGCTGAAACTTGCATTCCAAAACTGCTGTCCCCGGCACTCTTCCAGGTAAGGATGGGCAAGGGGGAAGCCAAGTCCAACTTGTTGGTCTTCTGTTTTGGCTTCGGGGTTGTCACTGAATGAGAACCTGCCCTCAGGTGGGCCAGAGCTATTATGACTGAGGACAGAGGTTAAAGTGAAAACAATACAATAGGGATGCTGGTGGTGAAAACAATAGGGGTGCTGGTGGTGATGTTGGCAGTGTTGTTGCTGATTATTCTTTAATGATAAGAAATGATAAGGACAAGACTGTGGGGATGGGCCAATCAGTAAAGTGCCTGCCTTACAAGTACTTTGAGGACCTGAGTCCCATCCCCAGTACCAACATAAAAATGCCCAACATGGGAGCACAAACCTACAGTCTCAGCACCGGGGAGGTAGAGACAGGTGAGTCCCTGGGACATGCTAACATCCAGCCTACCCTAATTCACGAGCTGCAGGCCAAATGAGATCATCTCAAAGAAGGCAGCCAGCATTCTTAGAAGTGAGACCCAGGGTTATTCTCCGGCCTCTGTGCGTACATGCACACATTTGTACCTGTGTAAACACACACACACACACACACACACACACACACACACACACACTGGCTTGGGAGATGGCTTTAGCTGATAAAGTGTTTGCTGCATGAGCATGAGGAGCTGAATTCAGAGCCCCGGAACCCATGTAAAAAGTGAGGCATGGTCACACACGCTTGTAATCCCAGCACTAGGGGTAGGGGGAAGGATCGCTGGTTTGCTGGTCTACAGCCTGGCCCAGGTTCAATGAAAGACCCTATGGGTCTCCTCGGGTCTCCACGTGCACTTGTGCTTATAGCTTTTTCTTTCACCTCTCTCTCTCTCTCTCTCTCTGTCTCTCTCTCTCTCTCTCTCTGTCTCTCTTTCTGTCACACACAAATTTATAAGCATGTTAGTACGTGAGAAGAAATTAAGAGAGTCAATGTCACCTCCAGCCTACACAAGAAAGTGCACACATGCTGTTTTAACTTCATTCTGTTGCTGAGACAAATGTCATGATCAAGAGTAACTTAGAGAAACTGAGCATTGGTGGCGTGCTCCTGTAATCCCAGCACTCAGGAGGCAGAGGCAAGTGGAACTCTGCATTTGAGGCCAGCCTAGTCTAAAGAGCAAGCTCCAGGACAGCCAAGGCTACACAGAGAAACCCTGTCTAGAATAACAAAAGAAGAAGAAAGCAACTTAGAGGAGGAAGGGGTTTATTTCTGCTTACCGATTACAGCCCATCACTGAAGAAAGTCAGGGCAGGAACCTGAAGCAGAAATCATAGGAATATTGCTTTTTGGATTGTCTAGGCTCATGCTAGCTTTATACAGCCCAGGACCACATGCCCAGGGAATGGTGCCCACCACAGTGGGTTGGGTCCTACATCAATTAAAAATCAAAACAACTCCCCACAAACATTCCCACGTCTGGGGGCTGGAGAGATGGCTCAGTGGTTAAGAGCACCGACTGCTTTTCCAGAGGACCCTGATGCGATTCTCAGGACCCAGATGGCAGCTCACAACTTTCTGTAACTCCAAGGGCTGACACCCTCACACAGACGTACATGCAGGCAAAACACTAGTGCACATACAATAAAAATAAATAAATTAAAAAAGCAAACACACACACGCATGCACACACATGCTCGAAAACATTCCCATGGGACAATGCCTTAGTTGAGACTAAGAGTCTTGGGTGACTCTAAGCTGTGTGAAGAAGTTGACAGTTAAAACTAAGACACCTTTGCACATAAACTCAACCCAGACACACACATATGCACACACATGCCCACACACACACACAAAGATGTACATACACATCCACAATTTAAAAAAGAAAAAAATCCAGAGGACAGCGGTGGTCTCGGCAGCGGTGGTGGTATGTTGATGAGATGCTGCTGGTGGGCTGATAGTGACAATCAGGATGCGCAGGTAACACGATGAAGTTTCCTGGGACATGATCCGAATCTTTGGAAAGGTGTTACCCTTTCTTGAGTCTCAAAGGATGACACAACGCTCTTGGCCAAGAGATGGATAGGGCATTCTCAGGGCAAAGAGCAAAGGTCAAAGGTGGAGCCACAGTTGATCACAATTATTCTAAAATAAACAACCCTGTTTATAGGATCTTCAGAAAGCACCTGTCATGGCCACTCCCTCATGAGCGAACACCTAAGAGAAAAGAATTCCAAGTGTCCTTGGAAATGCTTGGCAGTCTACTTCTGTCCTTTCCATCGGCCTTTAAAAACTTTATTTATTTAATGTGTGAATGTGTGAGTGAGTGAGTAAGTGAGTGTGTAGATCATAGGACAATGTATCAGAATCAGTTTTCTCCTACCAAATGGGGCCCGCGGGTCAAACTCAGGTCGTCAGACTTGGTGGCAAGCGCCTTAATCTATTGAGCCACCTTGTTGTACCTCCAATCTCTTTTTTAATTGGCATACAAAACAGCAGATTTCAGTCTGGCATTTTCATACATCCTAAGTTTTTGTTAACGCTCCCGCACTCACTTACCTGCCCCTGTGCCTCACGGGACCCTTCTGCCCCTATTCTCCCTTCCGGTTTTCTATCACAGGTGTTCTTATTGTCCTTCCTAACCCCTCCCTTGAAGCCTCTTTTTGGTCTCCTCTCCTGGGTTCCTTTCTAGTTTCCTAGCATCTAAACACAATCTCACATACGTATAAAGCATGTCATAACAGTTAGCAGCTGGGATCCACATATGAGACCAGGCAGCATTTGGTCTTTCTGAGCCCAGGTTACCTCACTTAATATGATACTTTCTGGTTCCGTCCATTTCCCTCAGATTTCATAATTTCATTGCTCTTTATGGTTGAATAAAATTCTATTGTGCACAACTGACCACTTATACCAAGCAGACCTGTCTCTAATTCCCGGTTGGACCCAGACCCAACTGGGGACAATGGGATCTCAGCAAAAGGACGATGCATCAGCCTTCCCCAGCCTGCTTGGTGGCTGAAGGTCAGTCAGTGAAGTTGTAGGTGCCAAGGAGTCTGGGGGTTTTAATGAGCTCTTACTGCCTCACAAACCACACCGCAACTTACTGACTCAAGCACCAGCTTTTCATCCTCTCTCAAATGCTGCGGGGTAACTAGGGTTAGCGGGGCATGTCTTCTGCTGCTCTTGGCGTGAGCAGATCATTTGGGAGCTTTAAAGGGCTGGATTCTAGAACATTCTCACATGGTGGGAGTAGATGTTGAGCTCAGAGCTCAGCTGGGAGTGATGGTGAGAGCCTCAGTTTCCCCATCCCATGGCCTCATCTGTTGCTTGCACTTCCTGGGCATGGTGTCTGGGATATGAGGAGAGGGAGCATTGTAAGAAGGAATGTTCCAGAAGGTGAGAGGTAGATGAAGCTGTGGGTCTTCTTAAAGGTTGCAGAGCGAGGCATCTGCCTCTTCCTATTGATCAAAGCATCACAAAGCCAGCTTGGATCTGGCAAGAGAAACAGGCAACACTGTCGAAAGCTGGGAGGGGAGGAGTTGATGGCAGCTGTCCCTGAAGAAGACCAGCTGGACAATTTCCCTTTGGAGTCTCAGAGGACAGCTCAGGGCTTTTGTATGAGAAAGTTCAAAAACCCTGAGGGCAAAGGGTAAAGGTTGCAGCGGTGGTTAGTCATTTGGTCTCCTAATGATGGTCCTTCCATCTCTTCCTCACCACTCTCCATCTCACTGTTTAGTCCACTGAGGATAGACCTGGGGTCAGTAGCAAGGGAACTGGAGTACATCAAGTCTGTGTCAGACTCCAAGTCAGATTTGTGCTGGGACTTCCATGGTTCTCATGGTAAATGGATGCCCTGGGTCAAAAACAAATATGAAAGCCTCCAGCTCTGGTTTTACCACTCCTAAAACCAAAGGCTGAATATAGCTTGAGAGTGGAATAATTCTGATGGCCATCGTGATAGCTTGGGTGACATAGATCACCTCACGAGTGGGGGTGATGAAGTTGGTGCTGGTGGTCTTAACAGTGTCATGGAGGAAAGGACTGGGTGAGATACCCCAGGGTCTGGGAATTGGTTCTCTCCATCCACTGTGTGGGCCTGGGGGATTAAATTCAGATTAAAGGTAAGTGCCCTTACCATCTGAGCCATTTCACTGCCTACTCCCTGGGAGGAGGATGGTAGAGGTAGAAACTGTGGCCTTGGTCCTAGACAGAGTCAAGTTGTGGCTGTCTTTCTCTTTCCCTCTCTCCCCTCGGCTTTACAGGGACTCTGAAGTTGCCCACCTGCTGCCTGCCCAGAGATATCAGCAGCCTGGAGCTTCTCCACAAGAAGACAGGGACAACTTCCAGGTGCTGGTGAAGCTCCTGCCTGTGATGGTGACCCTTGTGCCTTACTGGATGGTGTATTTCCAGGTAGGCACCTCTGTCTTTTGAGCAGGGGCCTGGCAGCCCAGCCCCTCATGGTCCTTGCAATAGAAGCCCACAGCATTACCTCCCCAGGGTAATGGTGTGTGCATCACTGTGTGCATTCAAGTGCATGCAGGCATTTACATGTGTATGTGTCCATACATGTGCATGTATACATAGACTTTGCACACATGTGAGTGTATGTATGTGCATTGTCCTGTTGTGCCTGACTCGAGGGACCCCAAAAGACCACTAGGAGTTGAGTCCGTTGCAAATCACACGAGGATCTTTATTCAAGCTTAAGCTTGGGCCGCCAATCTCCCCTGACGCAGCAGGTTAGAAAGTGAGGCCCGAGTCTCGGGGGGGGGGGGGGGCAGCGTTTTTTAAAGGGAAAGAAGCCAAGCGGGGAATTCCAAGCCTTGCAGTTACAGGGAAGGGAAAGTTTGGGGTGGAGATGGAGATGTCCTTTGGGCAAATTGTTTCAAGTCACCTGGCCAAACCGACAGATACTTAAGATAACTGTACCATAACCTGCTGGGTGGAGTGGAGGACCCTCTAACACATTTTGTGGTATTTACAACAACCTGCAGGGTGGAGAGCTATGTGGCTGTTTTCAGAACCCAAAGGTGGGGGCCAGGTTACTCCAAGGTCGGTCAACTTAAGATGGAGTCCGAGAAACAAAATGGAGCCACCCCTGCCATCCTCAGTTTCTTCAGTCCATATGTGCTTTCACAAGTGTGGAGCCAGGGCAGCAACCGAATCCATCCCTAACCCTAAAATGACAAGGCCATTGCTTCCCACACCCTCTTCATTGGAGAGAGCCTAAGACAGGGTCACAGCCTGTTAGTGTAGGGTGGCACAGACTGTCCCACATTACCCGGGGACATGGGAAAGTTGTCCATACCAGATGTCAGGACATTGACATTTTTCCACAGAGGCTGACAAGTGGCTGCTGCCCCAAGTGACCCCAAAGCGCCACTCTTCCAGGAGTCTCCTGCAACCCCTGCACTTCAAGGCAGCTAGACTGCCAATGTCTGGTATAGGAAGGGGAGGGGTCAGCAAACCCTTTCCTTCCAGCAGCTGTGCCCAAAGCTGTGCTGGCAGATCAGTACCTCTCCAACCCTTGGGACTCAGGTTGGCTTCAGTGTTGGACCACAATTCCCACTTGTCATTACATTCCCCATTTCAATAAAGGCTTACCCACTCATACCCACCCTGTGAAAGACCTGGACACACAAATGTGATAGGCACCTGGGCAGCTGTGGCTAGGCTCTGGGCACTGCTCAGGGCCCCAGAACATCAGAGGCCCCCATCCCCAAAGCTGCCTCTCAATGAGAAGTGGGTTGGGGTGCCTTTTCCTGACTTGGGCAAGGACCGGCTGCCCAGGATTGTGACTGAGGGATGCCTGCCCCAGAGCATCTTGGAGCCAGCTCCACCCTAACCTGCCTCCGTCTCTCCACAGATGCAGTCCACCTATGTCCTTCAAGGTCTCCACCTCCATATCCCCAACATCTTCAGGTCCAACCCTAACAATAGCTCTCTGTCTCTGAGATCAGCTAGCAGTAACTACAGGGTAAGAGACTAATTGTGTGACCAGCCTCAGCCAGGCTGGGGCTCTGAGAATCTACACCTGTGTGAACAGGAGGACATGGAGTTGCTAGTGTCTCCCCTGCTCCTCAATGAAGCAGCATGCTTAGGACACAAGAGAAGCACCTGCAGGGTGGGGGGGATGCGTGCAACACCCTGCCTCTCTCTCAGCATGGTCAGCTGCCCACAGGAACTCAGGCCAGGTGTCCTCCACCCCGTGCTACTGCTCACCATCCATTTTGCACCCCTGTGTTCCTGTTCAGTACCGCCTTCCCAACTATTCCCCTGGGGCCATTTCCATGCTGTGCTCATGATGGGAAAATTGTGTCCAGGAAGAACTTCTTTGTTTCCCTTATATAACCCTGTCCCCTGGTTTCACAGTTGAGAAGGCTGAGTTCCATGGGGGATGGGGGATGGGGCAGGGCCACTAGCCCTGGGTTACTGAGGGATATCGTCCAGCCCAGAGCTCTTTCTGCTCTGTCAGCTTACTTCTCCTGGACCTCTCCCACCCAGATCCCAGAAGCCTGGCTCCTGCTGGCCAGCGTTGTGGTGGTGTTGATTCTGGTCCCTGTCAAGGACCACGTGATTGACCCTCTACTGCTAAGGTGGAGGCTACCGCCCTCAGCTCTGCGGAAGATGGCCCTGGGCATGTTCTTTGGGTTCACTTCCATCATTGTGGCAGGTGCGTGATACATTGTGTTCATTTGATCTTGAGTGAGAGGTCTGCCCTCAAGACACATAGTATAGTGGAGTGAAAGTCACTTGGTGGTGCACAGTTGTAGCCCTCAGCACTCAAAAAGATCAGGAGTTCAAGGCCAACGGGGGCTGCATGAGACTGTCTGAAAACAATGAAAAAAGTAGGGGGCTGAAGAAATTGAAGCTAAGCGAGTACTGTCTGGTTGATCGTGTGCAAGAGAAACTGTGTTCTTTTATGGATACGTTGCTTACAGCATTCTGTCCTATTCCATCCTCAGTAATCCCAGGGATCTGATTGCTTCTTGGGTAAGGGGATGGAGTTTCCACAAGGTTAGGAGACTTGCCCAGGTTGCACAACAAGCCAGTGGAAGAGCCAGGATAATACTGCAAGTCCCCCATCTGATTGTGATTCATTCACCAGGGCAAAGGTGTCTCCCAAGAACTGAAGGGGAGAAGACAATAAATGTAAAATCCAGGCTGGGAAAAATGCCATAATATCTAACATTGCACTAGAGGAGTCATGTGATCCACGGGAAGCAGGCCAACCTGAAAACCAGATATACTAGGACTAAGATTCAGCCCTAACTGCTTATCACCTGTATGGTTCTGGGCTGATTGCTCAATCTAAGTTTCACTCTCTTTATTTGCAAAGAATGCCCTAACAGACTGGATTAATGAGAACTCCTATGAAACATCCATGCCCCTTGGATCCCTCCTCTCCAAACAAACAAACAAACAAAAAAGAGTTGGAACTCAAGTTCTGAACTACTGCCTTGGGTGGTCTGACTGTATTCTCTTGCTCCCCACCCTCCAACCCACCCCTCAGGAGTCCTGGAGAAAGAACGCTTGCAATACATTGCTGCCAACCAGACGGTGCCCCAGGTGATTGGGCACGACTTGTACTACGCGGCACCACTATCTATCTGGTGGCAAATCCCCCAGTACCTGCTCATCGGGGTCAGCGAGATTTTTACCAGCATCCCAGGTACCCCGGATTCCCTCCCCAGCTCTTACACTGGTGCTGGGTTCTGCTTGGGTGTGTACCTTCCGACACACAAGCACAGTACTCTGGCTTCCGTGTGAAGGAGCATTGGTTGGTTCTGCATGTGCTCAAGTGAGGTTTGTAGCACTTTCTAGGCAACAGACGCCGAGGGGTGGAGGTGAAAAGGTATTTCCCATACATCCCCTGTGCCATGGACTCTGTCTACCTTTTGCCTTCGCAGTCTGCCTCTTTCTCCAATAATCCCTTAGGTTGGGGGCTCCTCCCTTCTGGAACTCAACTTTGTGTCCTATAGTGTGTGTGTGTGTGTGTGTCTGTCTGTCTATTCCAGCCTGATCAAGGAGCCAGAACTGTAAGCATTGGGCAGACTCTTCCACTAGGCCACGGTGGAAATTCTAGGTCTTGATAAAACCATGAACTCAAGTTACAAACAAAACAATATAATCAGTGCTAAACTTGGGACTGTATAGTGTGGCTGGGCTGTGGGTCTAGTGGGGAGGGACAAGACGGGCCTCTGGGAAGGCTGAAGTCAGCAAGTATGGGAAGGAAACAGCATGAGCCAGGAGCATGGTGTGAAGTGATGGGATGGCACTGGGGAGGAGTGTGGAGAGGGAAGTCACAGTGGGTTCAATGAGTAGTCTTTATGGTGTCCAGGGATGTGCTCTATCAAGCGTGGACAAGCAGGGCCGATAAAGTTCATCATGTCGCAGGTATGCCTGTGCTGTCAACCATGAGGGCATAGCCATCCAAGGGAATTAGGATAAAGGCTTGGAAGAGTGTAATTCCTCCACAGCGGGAGGCTGGCACTAGGATCCATCTCTGCTCTTCCTGTAGCTCAAGCCTCTTCCCTCTCTCCTGACAGGTCTGGAATTCGCCTACTCAGAAGCCCCACGCTCTATGCAGGGTGCAATCATGGGCATCTTCTTCTGCCTTTCGGGGGTAGGGTCACTGCTAGGCTCTGGCCTGGTGGCCCTACTGTCCTTGCCTGGAGGCTGGATGTACTGTCCCAAGGACTTTGGTGAGTGAGAGGGGACCCTCCTCAGGAGAAGACAGGGATGGAGGGATGGGAAGAGCAGCCATGCTTTAGACTCAGTGGCCCTTGGAGGCACCTTCCTGTTTCTGGTGCTCAGCTATCACGGTTGATCGGTCACATTTTTTGCCCGTTGTTTGCTTCAGGCCTCTGAATAGAGGAATGGGAGACACACCAGAAACACTTGGGGAGTTAAGATATTCGAGGGCACTCTACCCTTGCACACACTATTCAGGCCATACCGACTGGTATTTGGCTGCTAGCCCAAGGAGACCCTTCCCACCCACATGCCATCCCTCCTGTTCCCAGGGAACATCAACAACTGCCGGATGGACCTTTACTTCTTCCTGCTAGCCGGCATTCAGGCTGTCACAGCTGTCCTGTTTCTCTGGATTGCTGGTCGCTATGAGAGGACTCGTCAGGATCCAGCCTCCCAGAGCTCATCCAGCAGGGTCAGGGGCTGAACTGATCTCTGCCCACCCAGATGGACAGTGTCATAGCACTACCAGCTGTGCCCATTCTCTTCTCATTTATTCTGTACCCAACATTAGAATGAAATGGTTCCCATAAATAAGGGGCATGCGCCCTCCCTCTTGACCATAGTCCACGACAAGGGGTGGGGTGGAAGGGACCTGGGCTGGGACCCAGCAGGGGACTCAGATCAACAAGCACCAGAAGAGGAGCATGTGGGCCAGGCAAGAAGTCCAGCCAGACATCCCACTGGTCCCAATGCCTGAGCTGGTGGCCAAAGCTGCACCTGGCAGGCCGCGAAGTAGTCAGGAGCTACCCCGGATCCTCTCCATGTAGTTTCGAAGCTCCTCCGGGTCCTTTAGCCCCATGTCCTCGCACACCCAGCGGATGTCCTCCTCGCCCGCCACCAGGATGGACTGTACAGCCGGGGCCCCTACAGGTTCCTCAGGCAGCTGGGCTGGGGGTGCTGGCGCAAACGTCACAAACTCTACTCGCTTCCGACGTCCCCCAGCTTCTTTGCGGGCCAGGGTACCCGAGGAGCCAGCAGTACCCTCTGAAGCACTGGGGGCCACAGCTGAGGCGTCTCCTGCAGCCCCACTTTCACAGGGGCAGCCTCCCTCCCCCTTGGGTGGGCCCGGGGAGGAGCAACGGTCCAGCTGACGACTCAGTTCCTCCTGATCGGTTCCCAGCCAGACCCAGTTATGGGGCTGGGGGGAGGCAGGGTCCGTAGCGCTGTCAGGAGGCTCTTTGCGCTGGTAGCGCAACACGAAGACCACACCATTGACCAGGAAGATGAGGATGGCCAGGCAGAAGACGCCCAGCAGAGCATACATTCCTAGCTCTAGGTTGGTGACACGCTGAGGAGCAGGCACCATCTCTTCCTCATCTTCCTCCTCTTCTTTGGCCTCATCTTCTTCCATCCCAGCTTCTTCTGCCCGCTCAAACTTGCCCCTGACATCTACGTGGGCCCCCATACCACCCACTAGCTGCCGCTTTCCTCCCACAGTGGCTTCTGTGAGTGGTGGGCTCTGGGCAGGGCTGGATGGGAGGGTGGGAGCTGTTGTGGGCAAAGGGGGCAGCCCCAGCCAGGCGGTGCCTGAGGCCAGGGGAACGCGATGGCGGCCCCGGCGACAGGGTTCCGGTGGGTGCAGAGCCACGTGTAGGGGTAGCCCTTCGATCCCAACCCCACTCACCACCACACCAAGTTGGGCTCCCTGCTCTTCAGCAGGCAGGACAGCACTGGGCTCCTCAGCTGAGACAGACAGTCCCAGATCATTGCGGTCGTAGAGCTCAGCAGGGGCCAAAGTGTGGTCAGAGAAGGACAGCCACAGGGAGAGGGCCACCTCCTGCAGGGCACACAGACACAGGCAGAGACACGCGAGGGCACGCACGCATGCACACACAGACCACTCCCACAGTGACAGGCCACACGGAAGAAGGAGCACGGAGGAAACAGACACAGGCAAATGGACAAAACACAGGGAGAGAGGGGACGCGTGTCAATCACCTGTCTGCCACCCAGCCCAGGAGTCTGAGTCCTCAGGAGAGCCTAATGAACCTCCCAACGCCATACTCCAGCCAGCCATTGCTTGATCACTTCCAGCCACTTCCTCAGAGGGAAGCAGTCTTTGTTTTGAAAACCCTAGAGCAAGGGGTCCAAGGGCCAGGACCCACTTCCTCCCATCCTCCTTCCACCATCAGCCCCCATCAATAGCAGCTGACCATGCTCCCTCACCCCCAGCCATCACCTGCTTTGGGGCTGGAAGAGATGACTGGGCCCAGCACATGGCTGTGACCTCCCCAGGGTGGGACGCGCCCCGACTCAGGGACAGTGAGATGCCCATCACTGGCTGCACCCGAAGCTCCAGCACTGAGACCTTGTCATCTGTCACAGCCAGCGCCTGCTCCCCCAGGATGGAGCCAGAGAGTGGGGAACGAACCTAAGAGTGGGGAGCAGATATGAATGTGGGGTGAGGGGGATATCTCTCCCCCACAATCTCCCCCAAGTATCCTTTCTTGGCTCCCAGCATCACACCTCTACACTCTAATACACTTAACAGACTCCAATCCACAACAGAGAACAGCGCCCCTTTTCCGGACCCTACACACTTAGACCCTTCACACCTACAGCATTTCCTACAGTGAACCTCATGCTCAGTCTCCTCTCCCTCCTAGACTGCCCACCTATTCTCCCCAGCCACAGCCTAAGTCTCTCCTGCAGCCTTCACACTTAACCAGAAACATTCTGGGAACGCCAGCACCCTGGGGGGAGGGGGCGGAGTCTTGCTCTTTAGCGTCCCCTGTGGTGGCTCACCTCGATAGAGGTGACTCCAGGCTCCTGTCCCACTAGGATACGGCCGCCTTCGAAGGAGGCTATTCGAGGATCTTGCACATGGGCGTGGGCTGCCACGAGGTGACTCACATCCAGCATCCAATCAGGGCCGAGCAGGTGGGTGAGGCGGCGGCCACCGTCCTGCGGGTGAGCCGCAAAGGGCACCAGGAAGCGCACACCAGCTCTCTGGTACTGCAGGCGGCAGCCCCGGGAGCGCCTCTCAGCTTCTTCAGCTGCAGCTTCAGGCTCCAACTGCCTGCGGGGCGGGACGTCAGTGAGGAGCCCCGCCCACTGAGAATCTACTCCTTCCTAAGACTCCAAATTCAACAAGGCCCAGCCCAGCCGCACATCTTGAGGTTCTAAACGGAAGCTTCATGCTCCAGCTCCAGCGTCAGCTCGCACAAATAACAAAACAACGACAGTAACAAGAAGCGTCTCACTAGTGTATGCCTCCTGTTCTTCAAATTCTGTCCTGAATACCCTCCTCTCTGGCTGTCAAGTTTTTCTGCTCAGGTCAGGGATGCCCAGCCCCCAGGCCTGACTGATAAAATGTGCCTATCCAGTTGAGTGCGCCTGTTTCTGGATACCTCTGGAGTGGGAAGGCAACAAGGAAATGGGGTGACAACTCAGTTTCTGCCGGGCCTAAGAGCTACATTCCTTCCAGTGGCCCAGGCACTTCATCCTTGCCCTCAGGTTCATGTGAGCCTCCGCACTCTCCAGGGTAGTTGGTTTCTATGGAGCTCAGGGCCATCCAAAGCTTCCAGGTATAGTAGTGAACATTTTCAGGGATGGAATGTAGAACGGGAGGATGCACAGAAAACCAAACAAAAAGAATTCCTATGTGCCATAGCAGATTAGGAAGCAGGGGAGAGGGCGCATGGTGGTTGCTAGAGCACACCACAGTGGTCAGGGTTCTGGAGGTCAAAGGTGGGCTGATGGCTAACACTGTCACCCTGACAAAACCTAGAATCATCTAGAAGACAAATCTCTGGGCCTGATGGTGAGGTAGCTCTTTAATCAAGGTAAACTGGGGTGGGAAGGTCCACCCTAACTATGGTCGGTACCACCTCACCGGCTGTAAGTCCCGCTACTGAATAATGGGAGAAAGTCAGCTGAGTACCAGCATCCATCTGTCTCTCTGCTTCCTGACTGTGGAAGCAATGTGGCCTGCCCAGCTGTCTAAACTCCTGCCGCTATTGACTGCCCCATAATGGGGCATAATGGGTCGTGCTTTGCAGTGTGAACCAGAATAAACGCTGCTATTCTTAAGTGTCTTTCATCAACTGTTTTGTCATTGCAACATGGAAGGCAATTAATACAGGCTGCAAGCAGTGAGAAGTGTTTCGGACCCCGGCCTCGGTCCACAGAGATGTCTGCTGTGTACCCTCAGTCCCAGAAGAACTCACCGAGTCCCATGGGCTCCTTCAGGCCTGAACTCACCCTTCTGATGGGCCTGGGACCCTCCAGCCTCGGATTTGCTCCAGAGTGGTGTCAGTCAGCTCAATGCGCAAGGGCAGAAGTGGGGCCCATACAGTCAGCTTCAGTGAAGCCCTCAGTCGGCGCCACCAGAAGTCCACCCGCACCCCTTTGGCACCCTGGCTCTCCTGGCCAGACACAAACACAGCATCACAGGCCTCAGATACCTATGGAAAGGCAAAGATGGGCTGAGACACAGACAATGGGCATTGATACAGCCTCACCAGCCACAAGCAGGACTATCACTCAGTTCTGTCTATCACAGGTATGTGTGTTGTGGTTGGCTGGATGGTGGGGCCTGCTATTGTTAGTTTAAAATATTTTGCTGTGCTACCAAAAATCCACTCCAGGGGCATTGGGCCATACTTTGGGTTCTCCAGGGGGTAAGCTGGGTCATTTGCATGTAACACACACAGCCTTCCTCCTAGCAGGGTTGGGGTTGAACTTAGAATTTCAGCCAGTCTCAGCCATTGGTGCCGGAGGCACTTACCTGCCAGCTACAGCTAAGCGGGTAAAGGCGGAGGAGCCAAGACAAGCCCACCTACCCAGGAAGGTGACAGCCCCCAAGGGACTTTCACTCCTGCCTGGGATCCGAGTCAGTGCTTCTTCATTAGGACCTCAAGATGGAGAAATCTGTCTACCCCGTTAGGAGCCCCAGATCATTACAACAGTGATTATTATGATAATATTCGTCAGATTATAACAGCAGTAACTACTAATGCTTCAGTTCTTGTGATCTGCTGGACACCATCTTGGGTACTTTTAACTCTAGGGCAACCTAATGATTATGTGATAAAGTTGAGGGACTGGAGGAGGGTCAGAGAGGTTAATACACTTGCACATGACCACACAGCTAGTTGATGACAAAGATGGGCTGTGATGATTAATGCTGTCAACCTGGCAACATTTAGAACTCCCTAGGAGACAACTCACTAGCCACGTCTGTGAGGGAATTTCTAGCTGAGCCTACTGAGATGGGAGAAATCCCTTTTGTCAGAGTACAAGTGTTTATCTCTCTGCTTCCTGACTACAGTGCAGTAAGACCAGCCGCCTTGAGTGCCCACACTCTTCCTTCCCAGCCATAATGGACCATAACCTTGAACTAGCAGCCAGAATAAGCTGTCCTTCCTTATGTTGCTTTTGCCAGGTATTTCATCACATCTGTGAGAAAAGTAACTAGCCTTTCTTCCACAGAAACTTCCTGACATCAAAACACATGCACTCTTCCGCTCAGCTCCCCGCCAGTGCCAAAGTGGATGATGGACAATGAATGTGAAAATAAGCTTAAGTCTGAGCGGTAGGGGCGCACACCTTTAGTCCCAGCACTCAGGCTGGCAGATCTACAGAGGCCAGCCTGGTCTACAGAGCAAGTTCCAGGACAGCTAGGGGCTACACAGAGAAACCCAGTCTCGAAAAACAAACAAAAAAACCCCAAAACGATGAAGAGAGAAAATAAGCTTAAGCTGAGCTTTCAGAGTTGCCACTTTATTCTAGAGAGATGATGAGTTGATGTCAGGGCCCTCCCCGTGAGGCTTGTGGTTGAGCAGCTGTTCTGCAGACAGGAACAAAGCCATGCATTTGATTGCGCATCCTCACAGTGCTGAGCACTGCCACTCACCTGTAGGACCTGTGTGTTGGCTGACTCGCAGCCAATGTGCCCTGTCACCTCCTCCAGGGCTCCCCCGCTGTCCACAGTGACAAGACGCACAGGGATGCGCTGGGGCACTCCAGTCAGTGGAGCTGTGTTCACCAGCTCCTCAGCCTGAGGGGGCAAGGGTCATTTAGTTCCCAGGCTCTCACCTCCCAGGGCTCCTGGGACCAGGCTTCCAGTGGGGTGGAGCGCAGATGGTAGCCTCTTACCTTGGCCAGAGGGACGAGGGCTCTGATGTCCCGCTCGGACACCAGGATCTCCCACACCATTTTATCCTTCTCTGCTTCGGGGGCCTGACCTGGGTACTCCAGCTGCCACGTGACAGGGCGAGTGACTGCCACACCCCCACCAGTGCTATTCTCCACCGCAAAGTCCACAAATAGGAACTCAGACAGTTCAGGGGGGCTGCTGGCAGAAGAGAGAGGAACCGAGTGTTTGTCAGCTGCCAGGTGCCACCTGTGTTCACAAGCAGCCTCTACAACGATGCCTACTTGATTGGCAAGACCACAGCACAGAGGGTGATACACCTCCCCCAAGATGACAGTGCAAAGTGACAGCGCCTAGCCTGAATCCTGGCTAGAGAGCCCAACTTGACCTCCAGGCCCCTTTAAGATTCACAGAGCCACTAATCTATGTCCCAGAATGTTCACTGGGGTAGGGTAGGGGATTCATCGAACCCCTAAACCTGTACTCTAGCATTTTAGGGCTAGAACTTTGCTTTGTACCTACCTGGAATCTGGCTCTGCGGGCCCAGCACGGTGACAGGTGATCAGGCTGGTGTGGTGCTTGGAGCCCTTGAAGCGGTCTAGCTTAGCAGTCCAGAAGGCGGGCTGGGCTGGGCGAGCAGCTATCACCTGCAGCCCTTTCTTCACCTTAATCCTGCAAAGAGGGTGTGGGTTGTTGGCCAAGATGGAGACTGAGCTGCCAATTGTTATGGAAAAGCTGACAAGGCATTGATGTCAGCCTCCAAGTCTGGTCCAACAGGAATCTCTTCCTATTCCTTCCAGAAGGACCCCGTCTCAAGACCTTCCTCGACCCACCAAAAAGCCACTTAAAACTCTCTACTGCCCACAAGCTGGAACCTGGGCCTGGTGTTCCAGAGCCTCTAAGTCCAGCCTCAATAAGGACAGAGACATCTCTCCATACTTCTAGGCTTGGACCATACCAACAGTCATTCCTCCCTAGCCTCCAAATGGCCCTGGGCCTTTGCTGGCTGTACCCACAGCCTTTCTTCCTAAACACTATTACTGTAGGTAATGATGGATGGCTTTCCCCTTTATTCTGCCCACTGGCCCAAGTCCTCAGAGTACTTCTCATGTTCAGCTGAGTCTCCGAGCCCATGCCATCTAATCTAGTTTGTGCTCTCTCTTCCAGCCCTTGGCACAGATGAGGGCAGAGCCCTGCACACCTCTGGGTGACATCAGTGTTGTTGGGGTACATTGCGTGAAGGTGTGTCTCTGTGTATTCAATGGTTAATTCTGTATCCAAAGAGAGCTATGGCCTATCCTGCTCTCATATTTTGTAAATATTTGTTCCTTCCTCACCTGCCTAAGGCAATCTAGAATTTTATTTGATTGGCTCTAAGAAAAATCTGATGGCCAATGGCTGGGCAAGAAGGGGAAGGGCGGAACTTCTGGACAGAGAGAGGGTCTCTGGAAAAAAAAATTCAGGCCAGTGTGACATGGGAAGAAACAGATATACCAAGGCTGAGAGAGAGGTAAAGAACCAGCCACATGGCGGGACGTGGGCTAGAATAGTCTTCAAGGAAGAGGAGCTAGCTGAGAGTCTGCCCAGCTAGGCCTAAGCTTTAATAAATATTAATAAGTCTCCATGTCTTTATTTAGCCTCTAGAGGGTCCCACTATACAGTGTGAAGACACAGAACTTATAGGGTAAGATCTGTAGAGTCAGTGGATGAGTGAGACTGAGTGGGCACAGGGAGACACTTGGGGCAGAACTCCCACTTACCCACAAGGTAGAGGGAAAGTTACACTGCAGACCCTTGTCAGCTTCATGGGGTGGAGTGGAAAATGCTTTGGAGTAACTTTCTGCACAACAGGACATACAGAATGGGAGCCTTTGATGGGCAGGAGTGGGCTTTGTCCAAAGGGCTCCTCAGCAAGAGTGGCAAGCAGGAGGAACCTATGGATGTTCGAGCCTAAATAGATCCCATCTCATCAGTATTGAGCATAGCCCAGTACTGGACACTACACTTGTCAGGCTCCGATCCTCTCCTGCTTCCTCTACCACAGGACATAAAGTCCCAGGGAGGCTTCCCACTTCTGGACTGTGCTCATCACAGTATCTTGCAATGCTCTGCCTGGAACGTTTATGTAGAGCTCATGGGTTGGTGGAGGCCAAGAGCACCAGCAAGGACCGCAAGAGAAACAGAAACCTGCCGTCTTCCTATTTAGGTCCCTATCCCCTCTTTCCCAAGGGACCCTCGTGCTCACCGCAGAGTAAGAAACCTGGCTGTGAAGTTGTGTCGAAGCAGGAGGGTGGTAGTGAAGAGCTGGCCAGGCCTCAGTGGCACATTGGGTGCCCGCAAAGTGACTGCTTCATCCAGCGGTACCTCCTGGTACTGTGGGGGGTCTGCAGGGTGGAGCTCCACACCGCCCATGGGGATAGCCTGCTCCCTGGGCTCCTCCTCTGGGCCAGGGCCACAGCTCCCAGGGTGCTCACCCGCAGGCTCCAGCGTGTAGGCCAGTTCGGCCCTTGTGGTGGCACTTTGGGAGAACCAGTGAGAAGGGAACTCCAATTCCACCACGCAGGCACCCAGAGATGGCTGCAAACACAATGGAAGCAAAGGTTGTGGCTGGCCCTGGGAAGGGTGGGAAGGCATCTTGCACCCATTGGCAGAAAAGCCTAAACTAAGGAGGTCTATGAAAGGTAGAACCAAGGACGTCTCCTAGGAGCCACAATAAACGAGGGACCCACCAAGTCTAGGTCTCAGAATACCCTGTAGGTCACTCTTTTCTAGAACAGACTTGGAGCAAAAGGGGACAATCTTTCCCACATCCCAGAGCTGCCTAGAGCTCAGAGTATCAGAGCAAGAAACAGTTCTCTCCAGTGGGTTTTTGGGCCCAACTCCACAATAGTAGAAATAAAACTGACAAAAGTTAGCCGGGCATGTTGGGGCACACCTATGATCCCAGCACTCGGAAGGCAGAGGCAGGAGGATCACTGTGAGTTCGAGGCCAACCTGCTCTACAAAGCGAGTCCAGGACAGCCAAGCTGCACAGTGAAAGTCTGTGTTGAAACAAAGAAACAAACAAAACAAACCACAAATGTTCCATCAGTACACACAGGTTAACATGTCTGTTTCAGTGACTCATACGTTTGTCTCATTTTCCTCTCCAGCTCCCTATGGGTGGGAACTGTTGGCAGTCTGTTTCACAGATAAGAAAACAAAACAAAACAACAACAAAACACACACACACACACAAGCACACACACACTCAAAAACTGTGCCTCAGAGACATTAAGTTATGTGCCCAAAGCCATTCATCATGGACTGAAATCCTAGTGCTATCAGGAACCGAAACGGAGTGAGGAGGCTCACGCCCCTAGACTTCCCAGACTGCAGCAGAGTCCTTTCCTCTCCACCCTAGCACCACACCTGCGTGGCACAACAGCAGAAACTCACTCACCTGGAAGCGGCAGGCTTGGTGGGCAGTGCCTGCAGGGTGTGTGGCATGCAGTCGGGCACAGGGTAGGCTGGCAGGTCCTGGCGGCCAATCCTGCCCTTTGAGGTGGAAGAGGGCACGGGCATAAGGCTGTGCTGGGGTCACAGCTGCTTCCACGGAAACAGCCCGCACATCCCAAGGGACAGGCTGTCGGTGAGGCTCAGTGACCCTCGGAGGGACCACCTGGAAAAGAATAAGGATGCTCAGCTGCAGGGTTGGGTGGAGAGGCAGATGCCATGCCAGCCAGGTCTGGGAAGGTGGGATGTCAGGCTTTTAATCTCAGCGTAACAGGAGCTTGGGGGCCTCAGTCTTCCTGTGTAGAAATGGGAAAAGTGATCTGTGGCCACATGGCCCTAATGTGCCCAACCTTGCCTAATTTCAGAAATTAAGCCAGGGTCAGGCCTGGTTAGTGCTTAGGTAGAAGAATGAGAAGAGCACCAGAACCCCAAAACCAGCAGAACTAATGAGTCTCATTTGCTTGGGAGTCCCTGGGGGCCCATCCTTACCTGCTGAGTGGCGAAAGGTGGGTAGGAGGCCCGGAGAAGTGGCTGTGCCCTGGGCCAGGGCTGCAGGAGCAGAAAGGTCTCAGAGCGGGAGCCCAGGGAAGAGTTAGCAGGTGGGTAGTGGCCCATCTGCTGCACACGAAAATGTTCAGGGGCATCTAGAAGTTCCAGGGCCACTGGCAGGTAGATGGGGTCCGTGGTGTCTTGGTTACTGCCAACTGAAGAGGAGAAAGGGGTAGACATGGGTGGAGTTAGCAGAGGTTGAACTGGGCTCCATTCTCACTGTGGGCCTTGGCAGGAGAGAAATGGACTACAAACGTACTATCTCCCAGATGCAGAGGAATCATACCATTTCAGAGATGAGGTAACCGAGGAACTGAGAGTCTCACAAAAGCAGTTTGAGAGTCAGGGATAGAAAGTAAACCTCCCAGCCATCCCTTCTACCTTCCACAGACCTTGCCTCTCTCTCTAGTAGAGCCTTTCAACATCTCTACACATGCCTACTACCTACCTACCTCAGGTGGGGCATTTGGAGGACAGGATTCCTCCTGCATCAGGGTCTGTTCAGTAAAAGATGGTTCCCAGTTGAGCTTTGTAGAAATGGAGACACTTTTGCTGTGTCTGGGTCGTTTGGTGGACTTGGTTGGTCACCCCCTCCAAGTCCAGTTACTGCCATGGCATACCCACACCAAATTTCCAAACTTGATCCCTTTTTCCCTGCTCTAGCTGGGAATCCGGGTTCAGGAATGAGACTTGGAGAGGGTACTAGAGAGGTCTATGAAACTACGGGCACTCACTAACAGTGGGAACCACAAACCTGAAGATATGGAATATTCAATCATAAAAAAGCACAAAGGCCCACTAAGGCTGTATTGATTTGTACTACAATCCCCAAAGTAACAATTTTAAAGCACTAACCCCAAAAGGAGTCAATTTTACTCGTATTAAACTGTTTCAGTTCTCACGCAATTCTGCAGGTTAAGTTCTATTACTACAAATTCCACTTAATGGATTTAGAAAATCCATTAAGGGTTCTCTGAGGGTTCTCCAACCTGGGGTGGACCCGAGAGGCTAGTAAGGAATTCACCACCAAGCTACCCAGCCTTTCCATCCAATGCAACACCAGCATGACACCTTCCTTCAGGGTAAAGTGCCTCCACTTTTCTTCAGGAAAGCCTGAAAGAAGCGTTCTGTGGTCATTAACCCCTCGCTACGCTCGGGGAACAATCCTCCCGCTCCTCCAGAACACCTGGAAAGGCAAGCACATTCCATGTGCCTGGCCCAGCTGCCTCTCTTGAATTAACTGTCAACCCCAAGCTCCATCTTACTCATTCTGGAATTCCCTCAACTCTCCCCGGAAGAGGTTTCCTGGGAGGCTAGAGAGCTGACTTTATGCCCTAGCGCCAGTCACCAACATCTTGGAGCCTGGGTTTCCTCACCAGCAGAAGGAGTGGGAGTATTTCGTAACCCTATGGGCAGGGGAGGGCTTCGTAAACTCAGTAGATCCCGCGTGAATTGAGATCGTTAGTGAGCAGAAGGACAAAGCTCGCCGCTCCTCGCTGAGGTGGGGTTAGCAGGGCTCCCACTGGGCCCGCAGGGTGAGGAGCAGGTACCTAAAAGAAGTTCCAGAACCAGCTCCCTCTCAGTCCCACAGCTTAACTGGGGTGAGGACTTTCCTCTAGAGCCCTCCCCGCCCCCAATATCCCTAAGGGTAACAAGTGAGTGACTGCTGACCCCTGGAGTGGCTCCGGTCCACCTTCTAATTCACTACTTCCATAATTACAATATGCTCAGTAGCTTGACTCCCACGAACTCCCATGGTCTCCCATCACCGGCAGTCCAGTCCTCTTGATGGGTAGAGAGTGCTTCCCCATCTCCCAGTCTCCCATTAGCATCTTCCACCTTTCAGCCCCCGCTCACGTCAGGCACGCGGTAGCTGCTACCCCTTACCCAGTAAGGGGTACAACCACAAGAGCTCGGAAAGACAAGGCTAGGGCTCTCCCGGCAGACGCCAGCGTCGGAGATCTCCTTGGGAGAGGGAGAGGGAGGGACGCACACCTCTCGGGTCTCAGGCAAAGGGACAGTTTTGCATTCCTGTGACTGGAGGGCAGGCTGCTGGGGGCTAGGACCGCAGGTTAGGGAGAGGTGGCGCACGGGGACGGGGAAGCGGGGCAGCAGGGTTAGACGTTCGGGCTGGAGAGGCGGCTCGCGGAGGTGCTGGCACCGGGCAGGTGAGGACCGGGGTGAGAAAACCTTAGGCTCAGGTAGGTGCCTCCAGGTGGTGCACAGGGAAGAAGGCAAAAGGGCTGTTGGCTGGGAGCCTGTTTCCCAAGGTTGGATCTCTCCAGAGCATCGTTCTAGGTTTAGTTCCAGAGCCCAGAGGCTTGGACGCATCACCGGCGCGTGGCCTCAGCCGGGCCGGGTCGCCCCTCCCCTCCCCTCCCTTCCCGCTGACCTCTCACGACTTCCAGGGCGAGGGCCACCAGGAGGCAGAGCCAGGCACCGTGGGGCCCCCGAGGGGCCGCAGCCGCGCGTTCAGCCATCGCGGCGCACATCCTTCCCACCGAAGGCGGGTAACAGGCGCGCGGCTCAGGTAGCTGCGGTCTGGCCCCGCATCTCCCGCGCCTGCTCCGCTCCGGCAGCTCCGGACTGCCAGTTCCCTGCTCCGCCCGCCCGCGGCAGCAGTTCCCAGACAATGGAGCGGGAGAAGCGGGGTGGGAGGGAACCAGGCACATGGGCTGTCCCCTTCGCCCCGCCGGGTCCTAGTGCCCCGCGGATCCCAAAACACAGAGCGCCCCCCGTGCTCTGGGTCAGTGAGAAGAGGGTGTCCCTGGAGACTGAGAAGATTGACGGCCTCTGCCAGGAAGATACACAACGTTAAGTTCTGGGATTTCTTTTGGAAGATAATGATCAAGGAGAAAAACAAAACAAAAACCAAAAAATGTTTCCTCTGCTTCATGCCCTCCCATAAGCATCTAACCTGTAAAGGCATCTCTTTAGAATCAGAGCTAGAAATCAGGGACATAAGGGAACAGAGCTGCGGGCACAGAAGAGGAGAGGCCAAACCAGGCCAGGTGACAACCCTGAGCCGCCCGTGGAGTCGCTTGTTTCATGCCCAACCTCACCCCAGGGAGACTCCCAAAGGGTGAAAGGTGCAGGCTAGTCACCCCTTCTGAGGGAGACCTGACTTCAGGTCCTCGCCCAGCCTTGCCACCAGGTGGTGTTGGGAGAGTTCCAGATGATGATCTGGCATCTCCATGGCAACCTAAAGACAGAAAAGAAATAGACATGCCTGGGCCTTCCACACAACAGTGGAACCACAGTGAGAACCTTGTTGCAGTAAATTTCTTAAGTCTGGGAGGGACAGTCTTTCCAAACTCCCTAGGCCAGCAACATGGCAGCATCCTGCTACACCCTGAGGGCAGGGGCACCTTCAACCCCAGCACTGCTGCCAGATCTGCAAGTTTTACAAGAAAGTGCATGTCTCCCTCCAGGGTCCTGGAGGGGTGGGTACCAGGTACAGCCTGCCTTACTGAGCCCTCCCTTCTTCCCAGCAGCTTCCTGCTAGAAGTGCAGAAGGTTGAGCTGCCCCCACGGAAGAGAGTTTGGCAGCCGAGAGACTTCGAGTAAATACATTTTATTCAGAAGATAATAAAATAGCGTGCACTTTATTTAAAACCAACCAAGCGCTGATAAAAATATCTATCACTGCAGCCATGATTCCACATCAAATCTCATCAGTAAGAATGGGCATTTATTCTTCACATCTTGTGCTGGACCTGGCACAGGTCACCTCCCTCCACCAGGGTCCTAAAGGCCAAGGCCAAGAGCTAGCAAGTGCCCTGGTGGAGAGGGTTAGCGGCAGGCTCCTCCTGAACCGTGTAGAACAGATCAGGGCAAAGGCTGTGCTCTTCCCAGCTGCTGGGACACAGCATCTGATCAACAGTTGCTCCTGGATGGCAGAGTAGACAGGAGAACTGCAAGACAGCAGGTCTTCCTGCCTTTTTCAAGGTCCCTGAAATCCCCAAGGGACATTTGACAGTCCCTGCAGGGCCCCAGCTGCAGACTTAGCCTTTGCTAGGCTGCAGGAGTCAGGATTCTGCAGGGACTGCTCTCTGAACACAAAGTAGCCACAGCACACTTTCCTACATCCAGTGTGGCAAAGGGCAATTGAAGGTGCTATTAACTCCCTTTAAGGCACTTGCAACAGAACCCAGATGCACAGACCTCTGGGACCCTGCTTCCTCCTCCCTTATCCTCAGGTCTCACATCTGTCCCTCCCCACTGCTGTGCAATGAGGAGGAAGACGGTGAGAGCCTTGAGGGACTTGGGATGGTGGTGTGGTGGGAGTCCAGTAGGAAAAGAGCTGGGGGTGTGGTCAAACAGGAGCTTCAGCCTGGGAAGGCCTTTTGTAAGGAAGCCAGGCGGCAGCGGGTTAATCATCACGGAGATCAGTGGCAGTGGTGCTGGCTGAGAGCAGAAGCCAGAGCTGAGGCCCCTCCAACCTGCCCTGGAGGGGCAGACTGGGAGCAGAAAGGGCAAGGAGCCATCCTTTGGCTGAGTACCTGCAGAGCACAGGTTCTCTTCTCTCAGCTAGGGGATAGGGCAGGGGTAAAGATGTCAAGGGTTCAGACACAAGGCAAGGAAAGGGCAGGCGGCTGCAAGGAGGGCCATGGGACCCAGAAGCAGCTCAGCTCTTTGGTATGGTGAGGGTGTCATTGTGGGACATCCCTGTCAATCTTCCTCCAAACTCCGGGGTGCCTTGGCCGCTCGCCTCTGCCTCCCACGCAGCTCCTCTATCTGGCGTTCCAGCCCTCTCACCTTGGCTTCCAGGTGGCTTCCTGAACCCCTGGAGCCAGTGAGCCGGCTCAGCAAGGCAAAGACAGTCAGCAAGGCCAGGAGCATCAAGGCCCGGGTGGAGGGGTCGGGCACTGACCTCACCAGGCCCACAAAGCCAGCCACAAAGAGGACAAGCTTCAGACCCCCCAGGATCCTCCCTAGCAAGGCCAAGAGCAAGCTAAGGAGCAGGGACAGCAGCCAGTAGATGACCAGGGCTGCTGCTCCCCACAGTAGAAGGGTCTGGACTTGGCTAGGGCTGAGCTTCAAGCTCTGGGTGAGTTGTTCACCTGAAAGGGAAAAGGACAGAGTCAGCAATCTAGAGAGGTGGTGAGGGCGAAGAGGGGCAAGAAACAGCTAAGCGGGAGGGACCCACAGCCTTGTAAAGGCATAGCCCGTTCTTACAGGCCTAGGAAACAGGTTTAAACCCCAGCCTCTTGGCTACAGGACTCTTGGAAGACTACTTCTCTTGTGGAGATGGAGTTTTATTTATTATATGAGAACAGTGTGTCTGCCTCCATGGGCTGTGCTAACCGAAGAGGCGATATTATGCCCTTGCAAGATGTCCAATACAAGTAAACCCCTGGTACAGTGATACGAATTCATAACTCCCCTCCCCCCGCATACACTGTACCTCTGGGGACACCTGCAAACAGCTGAGGGAATGTCTAGCCCCATGCAGATAAACTCTCATCAATAGCAGGTCAGGCATAGCCCTGGCTATATCACTCTCCACCACTCACCATCCAGCCCCAGGGCATTCAGCAACTGGGCAGCAATCCCAGACAGGGCAAAGCAGGCCACAGAGATGGCTGATGAGATGGCCCACATCACCTGCAACAGGGTCTGCGAAAAAGACAAAGCCATCATGAATGAGGCCCTTCTCCTCCTGCCTGGTCCTCACACTCTGGACAATACTTCAGGGAAATCTCTGACCTGCTTCTTCCCCAGTGGAGAAGGGTCTGGGTAGAAAGTCCATGGACTCTGAGTCCAGCCAGGGCCTCTCCTGCCATGTCTCCTCCCTGACACAGAATCCAGGATGTCTGAGTCAGACATCAGTTGGTCATCTGACCTGCCTTTGAGCAGGAGGTACACTTGTGAGTGCGTGGGGACATTACCATATCCCTGTGGTAGCCACTCTATGAAACTGGAGGCCTCCAGGCCCCCGAGGGAATGATAAAGGTGTGTGCTCACGCAGGGCTGGGATGTGAGAGCAAAGGAATCAGTCAACTGTGGTACATTATGGATTTGTAAGTGTCTGCATATGTACCCACAAAGGCCCATGTGGAGACTGGAGGCTGAAGTCAGGACACCTTCCTCAAGTCTTCACTTGCTTTTTAAAAAAAGATTTTATTTTTCTTTATGTGTGTTTTGTGTATGTATATGAATATGAATATGTGGGGGCTGGGGTGCAACCAAAGAAGCCAGAAGAGGGTGATGGGTCCCTTGGAGCTGGAGTTACAATCAGTTGTATACCACCTGTGGGTGCTGAGAACCAAACTTAGGTCCTCTGCAAGAGCAACAAGTGTTCGTAAATGCTGAGCTGCCTCTGTAGCCTCTATTTTTGGAGAAAGAGTCTTTTACTGAACCTGGAGCTCTAGTTTCTGCTAGTCTGACTGGCCAGCAAGCTCCTGGTATCTGCCTGTCTCGGCGCACCCCACTTACCACTGCTGGAGGTTACAGACATGTACACCATCCCCAGTTTTTATATATGTTCTGAGGATCTGAACTCATGTCTACATGCTTGTATAGTACGTGCTTGACTCACTGAGCCATCTTCCTAGCCCTATCCTGTGGCTTTTATAAACCATTAGCTCGGCACTTTGGTATGAACTATCAGAAGGATGGGACCCCATACTAGAAATGGTGCTGGGTGGAAGAGACAACCCTGCCATTGGACCTTCATGAGCCCCACCTCACTTTTTACAGTGAAGACTTAGATTCAGATCCCTGTGCTCTGCCAGTTCAAGGTGCTAGGTCTGACTCAGATCAAGTCAGATGCTACCAGAAGCCACTAACATGAGTTTGTAAGGGTAGCTCATTCTGAAGCCTTTCTGGCCAAATGGGCAAAGACTGGAAAAAGATGGGGTGGTGTGAAAAGGCCAGATGGCAAGAATCAAACAACCAACCAGCAAGAGGCAGGACTGCCAGGCTGTGTTTGTAAAAGGTGGGGCTCTCTCTGCAGCAGAGACTAGGCCAGAGAGGGCGTGGTGGCAAGGAGAGATGGCATTAACAGTCCCCTTCTCTTTCTGCATACGGCTAGTGCAGGCACAGACTCCCTTACCTCTGAAATCACGTGCATGGTCTCTGGCCCCAGCCAGGTATCCAGAGTCTCCTTTATAGATTGGCCAATCTGGGTCAAAACATCAGCTGAGGCCTCTCTCTTCTGCTGGCCAGGGGTGACAAAGTCTCGATGGGACTGAGATGATGCTGAGTGGACCAGGAGAAGAGCCGCTAGGACCATTAGGACAGCTTTGAACAGACGCCTGGCCCATGATGGACTGCTGTCTGAGTCTGCCATGTTTGTGTCTGTCAAGAGAGGGCCATAGGGTAAGCAGTGAGCCAGACCTGATGGACACTTTCACTCGTCCAGCTCATCTGTCAGGCCTCTTCTCCACCCCTGGCCCATAGCAAGCATCCCAGACAAACCTAAAAAGGGCCGTTTGGCAAAAAAAGATGAACCACGATTTTTGATTCAAGCTGGTCACAACCATCTGATTCACAGCTTCCTCTTTTGTGTTCTGTACCATATTAATACACCAGCAAGTACTATTCCATGCCTTCCAGTGGCCAAGATCTTACTGTACTCTGTTCCTCCAGTTCTAAAACCTGAAGGCCTGTCTCGACATCTTAGGCACCATGGACATGAATGAATGATTAGTCTCTAAAGGCTTCATCCCAAGAAGCTTATAATGTACTTAAGCCAAAGCTGATAGGAAAAAGTAACTTAAAAATAGCACACAAGTAGGATTACAATGTATACCAATGTAAAATAAAGTACTCTGTTAACAGATACAAGAATGACTGCATTTGCAACAGTATCTCTGTGGGGCCATTATGCAAGGTGGTTTCTCTCCCCATCCCTGAGGGAACAGAGGCGCAGAGAAGCACTTGTGCAAGGTCCTGGGCTTAGAGGACTTCAACCCAAACCTCTGCTTCCAAATCCTATCCTTGCTAGGGGTCAAAGTATTCATGGGATATTAAATGGGGCTGCTCAGTGACATCACCTGAGAGTGGCACAGAGTGCCAATGTCTGTGTCCAAGCACATTGGCTCTGATGGCACTGTCTCTGTGTGACCTGGTCTTGGACACGAGCATCTCAATGATTCTACTATCCAAAGTTGAGAACCATTCTTTTAAAGGCCAAACTGTTTCTCCTCTACTGTCACTCAACAGTCGTAAGATTTCTGTGACTACCTATGTGGTTTGTTCTGTTCTTATCCTTAGCAAGCAAGTGATCCCTTCTGCTCTGGACATCTTATTATTCAGCTTGGCCCTGATACCTAGAAGCTGCATCGCACTCCTTTACCTATTTGGGAGTGGGAACTTGAGGCCATTTTGTGTCAATGGTTATAATACAGTGTGCACACACAGACACGCAGACATACAGACACATATGTACACGCACCGCAGCAGCTTGGTTTTCATCCACCCTTCCTGGCTTAGAGCTCACACATCTCATATAATTTAATACATTGAAAGAACAAAAAGGATACCTTTAATCAACGTAATTCGTCTTTTAGCCTGGCTTCCTATAACATCTTCAGAGAATGAAGGGTGAAAGACAGCCCTTTTCAACACACCTTTTATGTTAATAAGACCATTTCTAGAGCCCTCCCCAAATAACCACAGGGTTAGAAGGGTGATTACCAGAGGGCCCAACCATGCCTTTGGAGGGCTGAGACACTTCATCCCCAACCTCTGAGGAGGAAGGGTGGCTAATGAGTTGATTCCCATTACCAGTAATTTGGTTGGTCACACCTACACAATGTGACCATTCTTTAAAGGGTTATACCCTAAGGTAATTTCCCACTCTTTTGCCCACCTAGAAACTGTATCAGAATGATGGAAATGTTAACTGTTGCTGGGGGGCAGGTAGCTCAGTGACAAATGGCTTGCTTAGCCTTTGTATGGCCTTAGGTTCAATCCTTAAAACAACAAACAGACAGAAAGACAGACAGACAGACAGACAGACAGACTGACAGACAGACTGACTGACCAACTGCTAAATAATCTGCTTTTGTTTGTTTGTTTGTTTGTTCTAGGCAAGGTTTCTCCATGTAGCAGTGGCTGTCCTGAGACTTACTCTACAGACCAGGCTGGCCTTGAACTCAGAGATTTGCCTGCCTCTGCCTCCCGAATGCGCATGTGAGCACACACACAAACATGTACACTATATCGAACCACTAACAGGATGACCTGAACTTTCTACTTCCAAAATAAGCAAAGGGTTAAGGAACAGCCCTTAAGGAAAAGTTATCATGAGTTAAAAAGCAGACACCAGGACTGGTCTTGCATGCATTACTTATCTTAATCTCACACGTACTTATCAGGTAGACACTGTTATCCTTTATGATTTCACCATCAGGGAATAGGCAGTATGTGGGAAAACCAAGTTGTGAATTCAGGTGTATCTACCGAGCACCCCTTCTTGGTCCACAGTCACTTTCCTGTGCTGTGTTCAATTTAGAAGTTACTTATAAAGTCATATAATGGAGTATCCACAAGCTAAAACACAGTTGGCATCTACCAACCATCTCAGAGAACTACGGTGAAAATTTACCCAAGCACTTTGTGCTTTGTGCTCTGATGTCATCCATAACAGGATGCCACAGACGAGTTAAGACTCAGCAAGCACGGACTTATTGAAGCAGGTGATGCATGGGCAAGAAGAATGTTTGCAGACACGCCTTCTTCTTCGCCACTCTTCTGGAGTAATGTCAAAAAGCTGTAGCAAATCCCATTCTCCCTCGAGCTCCAAAAGGCACCTGCAGCTTCAGAGAGTGTCTGTGGTTCAGGGCTGATGAGCGGAGGCTGAGACAAGCCGCTAAGGTGGAGGAGAGGACAGGTTTTGGAGTATTTGTGGTTACCAAGGTACTGGGAGAGTTGGCCACAAATCTAGAGCCATCTGGATAGCAAAGAGGGAAAAGAAACATGTTCCCATTTGGGCAGAGAAGGCTCAGGGAAAAAAAAAGGCTTCTAAAAATACTACATTTGGGGTAGCTTCTGTACCAGAAACAGCCGGCAGACCTGGCAGAGCCTCCCGGGGCCTGTAAGGTCAACTGGAGTTGCAAGACACACAGTTCAGGAGGAAGAACCTCAGGCCCGGAAAGCCTTCAACTCCTTGGCACAAAGCAAGAGCCAGATGGTTCCTGCCTACCACTGGTGGGAGATGTGGAAAACGCGGGTTAGCTCGGAAGCTATCTGTGTTATGATCATGTCGGGGCCCTAAAGAGCAGGGCTGCTATCCGGGGTTGGATCCTATATCTAAGGACCTCCAACAGGAGGAATCAGGTATCGTCTCTTCCCTACCAGAAGGTCAGAGCGATGTGAACTGCGACTCCCACAGCAGCCTGCTGTTTCTCTGTGCCAGCTTCAAGTTGAAGTAGCCATCTGCTCCAGTCCAGGGGACCTTGAACTAAACCCTCCACAGTGTGGCCAGCATTGACCTCAAGTGTGCCAGAAACTGAATCTCACAGGATTCTGCAGAACACTGGTCCTTCGAGAGGTAGTGAGGATAAGTGACAAACTGCCTTTTTCATCTTTCTTTTCCTTTTCTTCTTTCTCTCTCTCCCCCTACCTCTTTTGTTGTTTGAACGAAGCCCAGGCAATATGAATCTGACCCACCACCATCATGCCTCCTCATGCCTCATTAACAACTTTACAGTTTTGCTGCTGTTAAGCCAGGGCCTGATATAGCCCGGGGTGATGACTTTGAACTCCTGACCTCCTGCTTTCACCTCCCAAATACTGAGTTAACAGGTGTGTGCCACCTGTATGTTGCACTGGGGACTGAACCTAGGGCTTTCTATATAAAGGCAAGCATCCTACCTACTGAGGCACATACCAGCCCTCATTAAATTATTTATGCAGAAAGATGCTATAGTCACTAAAAGACAAACAGCCTTGGCATCGTGAAAGATAGAAGCATGTCTGAAACTTTTTTGTTTTTCCAAATAGAAGGTACTCAATAATAAGCAGTAATGTTTACATTATCAATTTTTTGTAGTGATTTATAATTTACTACCTACTTCATTTAATTCTTATGACAACCTCATTTAATTCTTATGACAATGTGTGTGTGTGTAACTGGAAATCACAGGGATATCAGGTAAGCAAGCACTTTACCACTGAGTTACAAAACAAAAGAACAGTGTGTATGTGTGCATGTGTGGAAGCCAAAGTCAAACCTGAACAAGTTCGTTCTCTCCTTCTACCATGTGGATCCCAGGGATCAAACTCAGTTCATTGGGCTTAGTGGCAGGTGCCTTTCCCCATGGAGCATCTCACCAGCCCTAATCATCTTGGTTTTCCCCTAATTATCTTTATAGTTATCATTATGCCCCACTTTATTTAGAGTAGATGCAGGACTTGATCCCCAAGCTCAGAAGCTCAGGCTTGTTCTTTTGCTTGCCCTATTCTTCCACACTGCCTTGGTAACACCCTGCTCTCTGCCCTCGGGAACATACAGTTCCACCTACTACCATCAAGCTCGAAACAGAAGATACCCAAACCTCCCAAGAAAAGCCCTCATACTACCAGATGACCCTCCTGCTGAGTGTACAAGCCATGCACCAAGAAGTTAAGAGGGGACTACCAAAGACAGCAACGGGACTGGCCACTCCTGTTCAAATAGCTGCAATTCAGCTCAGGCAGGGACAGTCTGAGCTGGGGGAACTGCCTTACTATGTTGGTGAGAAGTCGCTATATGTTCAGCTGTGGTTTGCTCTGCCAGGGTAGGGTGGGGCTGTCCACACTCCCCACCCCTAGTCAGGACTCCTTTTTCTTCTTTTTTTTTTTCTCACACTCATAAATCACTACACGGGCAGGAACTAACTTGGTGCCCTCTGCTGGCCCCAACTGTCCGTTCTGTAGATCAGCGGTCCTCAACTCTAGATTGCCCATCTGGACAACCTGCATAGCCTGTTAAACAAGGATGTGTGCCCCACCCAGGCAACCCACTCAGACTCTCCCAGGGAGGAGCTCAGCCTTTTTGTTTTGTCGGTAAAGCTCCCCAGGATTCCTGAGGCACAATCAGACAGCAGTGACAGAGGTCAGCAACCCAGAGAATAGTCTACTTTAAGAAAAGCTTCCTAAGAAAGCTCTCTGTACAAAGAAGGCAGGCTCAATTCTATCACAAGTTAGTGGCCACTACCTTTGCACCTGTTACTTAACCTATCTGAGTTTCAATCTCCTCAAATGTAAATCCTGTTGAAACTGGGTTAAGAGTTGCTTCGAGAAGTTAAGTCATTTTTGCAAGCACTGTGTTCACCGTTTGTCCCATAGACTTCCAGCAGCTCTCGGTCTAACTAACTTTTCTTGAAATTCCCAGCACCTAGCCCGGAATGACTAACAAGTGCTTGCTAAAAGAATATCAGAAGCCTTGCCACGAAGCACAGTGTAAGATATATATAAAGATATGGAGAGGTGGGGGGAGAGAGGTTATTTGAATGCTCGATCCAAATATAATACAGCCACATGAGAAGCACAGCTGAAGTGGAAGATCCTAAACGTGGCGAAGTCACCACTAAGGAGAATGAAGTCAGCGGTCTGGCAGGTCGGAAGCAGCCCTAGCTAAACCCCTGACAGCTGTTACCCAGCAACTGTTTGGGGGCAGGGTGACTGCAAAGGGGGGCAGCCTGGCCGCTCCCTTCCCAAGGCCTAGACTCTAGGCTACAGGGTATCAGTGGCGTGTGCTATTTCGAACAGCACATCCCCTGCCCAGCGCTCCATAGTGGCGTCGCGGGAGGCCCATGAGGTCGGGGTACCCAGAAGGGAGCTCCAACTGGGGTGGCAGGAGGCTGGACCATGTGGCTGGGGAAGGTATATGGCTCAGCACTGGCCTCTTTCCCAAATCTGGCAGCTGCTTCCTCCACTGGACCTCGGAGCTCGAACCCGCATCTTTCCGGGAAACACTCCCTTCCTGGGTTACCTAGTAACAATGCCCCTGGTTGCATAGCAACGAGGATCCGGGTCCCAGGCTAGCTAAGTCCCAGGCTCCAAGTTCGACCCCTCCCCACTCGGGCTCACAGGCCTCGCGGCTCCGCCTTGTGAACCTGCAAATCTGTCTCTTAAGTTGTATCCACAGCCTGGATTTCGGCTCGCACTCACCCTGCTCCGGCCACCGCTATCCTTCACGTGCGACTTCGCAAGAAAACGCGCCACCAAACCGGCGCCTTAACTCCCGGGGTGTTGGTTTATAGTCTGCGCATGCGCGGGGCGGCTTCGAGGGGAGACTGGCAGGCCTCTCTGCTGCCGGAGCGGGTACCGTGGACGCATGCGCTTTGCTCGCTCCGCTACGGTTTGTGTTTTTCCCTCCCAAGCTTTTCCAAGAGAAGAATGGCATCGGAAATTGGAGCTGGAACGGAAGCTAAACCTTTGGCAGGAAAGGGGAAGAAAAAAAAAAACCCAGTCGAGGCTGTGGCGTGGGTAGAGTCAGTGTTTGGTCTGCGGGATTCGGTACTGATCCGAGTCTGCAGCGCATTTAGGACAGTACCATTCCCGAGCCACGGATGCTGCCTGCTTCTGCGGCATCGCGGGAAGTGTAGTTCTCAGGCTGGGCGCTGGCGAGCACCTAGAGGCTTGAAATGAACCTTTCGTGCTCAAAAGGCACAAAAGGAGAGGGGGGAAAAAAGGTTTTAGTGGACACGTTAATGGTGCACGGGAGAGAGCAAAACCTCACCCCCCAACCGTGAAGGTGATACCCAAGGTGTTACGTAGAATTGTAGAGATGCCAGAAACACCCCCCCCTCCCCGCTTTTGTTTTTTAGAACCACTGAGGTAGCTTTGTGGGTGAGGCAGATGCAGAGATTTAAATTTTTAAATTACATGTGTTCACTTATTCTGTGTATGTGTTGGGGTGTACGCACTACACCACTCCTATGGAGACCAGAGGACAACTTGCACCTTCACTGCTGCGCCATCTCATCTGCGCGAAAATTGTTGCTTTTGTTTTTAATTCTCATCACTCTGGCTGCCATAACACTTTAATGTTAAGATTCCTTCCTCAGAAACAAACTTTGCCCCAGTCCCTCCTTGATTCAGCCTTCCAATTCTGCTTTCGCCCCAATCTGTCACCTCACGAAATTGTTTCTCCTGCGGATATTCTTCAGATGCGTCCATCTTCATCTGCATCTTTGGTTGCTTCCTGCTTCTCAACTGGGAGTCTTCCTTCCAGAATCGGTACTGGTAGAATCCTCATTCTGGAGCCTTCTAATAATTGTAACTTGACATTTGCCTGTGAAATTTCTTCTCCCAATTTCAGTGTGCCTCAACAGAAAAGATCTCGAGGGTGGTGGGATGGGGAATGGTGTTTCCGGGTTCTTCCCAGCCTTGGTTTTAGGTTGCAGGTACCTTTTGGGAAATTAACATAGGAACAAACATTGAGATAGGACAGAAAAATGGAAATGTATGAGCACATGGGAAGGGAAAGGAGGCCCTCACTCTACAGTATGGTTAAAGCCTCCCACTAGCTGAGAATTAAGATGCCAACACAATTAACAACTAGTTAAGGCCTTTCTCCCCAGCTGTAAACCTACAAGTTTCTAGGAATTTCATAGAAATCCTCATTTACAGTAAAAAAAGGACGTGTCCTAGCTTTTCCCCCACTATACAACCCCAGCGGCTCCTGGTTATATTTTACTAGATTATGCTCCTGACACCGTCACTTCTGGAGCCACCCTATAATATCACTCACCAGAAAGAGAGAAAAGGATGAAAACAATTCTTAGCAACCCTTTAAGATATAACTTGAAAGCCACCAGAATGTTTTATATGGGCTAATGCTATGACAATTGTGACTCTGTCTTGAGAATGTTATATGAACACTTGGTTATTTCTTATTCTTTCCCTGGGTGTCTCTCTTAAATCACATTCCTAAAAATACGCATCAAAGTATCTTTAATAAATTTCAACTCTACTTCATACTGGTTAGCCTTAAATTTTCTTTTGGGGGGCCAGGAGCTTCTTTGTGTAGGACAGGGTTGTTTGTGTAGCCTTGGCTGTCTGGAACTAGCTCTGTAGACCAGGCTAGCCTTGAGCTCACAGAGATTCCCCCTGCCTCTGCCTCTGGAGTTCTGGGATTAAAGGTGTACACTCTCACTGCTCAGCTAGCCTTAAATTCTTTTCTGTGTTGAAAAAGGATCAAGTTTTACCTAAATCAAGACCCCTATAAAAATATGGAGCTGGAGAGAAGACTTAGTGGCTAAGAACACTGGCTGCCCTCCCAGAAAACCCTGGTTCAATTCCTAGCATCCATATGGCAGCTCACAACTCTCTGTAAGTGCAGTTCCATGAGGTCCAACACCCTCATACAAACACACACCAATGTGCAGGCAAAACACCAATGCACATACATAAACAGATAAATAAAAAAAAGTATTTAAAAAAACCCTAAAAGATTAAAGGAACTTCTCAAGCTTTTGTGGGTGGCAACGTGGAGCTTTCTGTAAGTGCCTGCCACCACTGACACAGGGAAAGAGAAGAAGTTTGTCTAATCCTCACTGTCAGCTTTTTGAGCTGGCACGTTCAGACACTCTGATACCTTACCTAATCCTCTGCGCTGCTCTTAGTCCATGCTCACGGTTAAGGAATCTCCTAAGAAACAAGAGAGATGCCTTGGGGATTTTTGCCAGTGTGCTCCCATATTTCCTAAGCAGCAGCTGCTCTTGCTTTAGAGGTGTAAGTTGGGAAAACATGGAATAGAATTTTCTTTTCACGGATTCACAGAACCTTATGCCACACCTTCTTATGTTTATTTCAAAACCAAACATCCTTGTTGGAATTCGGGAAAATGGCTCACCAAAGTGTGGCACTTTGGCATATGTTCTGGTTTTGGCTTTTCTTGCTGTGAAAAACACCAGGGCCAAAAACAACGTAAAAGAGTGTATTTGCTCATATGCCCCAATCACATTCCATCACTCAGGGAAGTCAGAGCAGGAACTCAAAGCAGGAACATGCAGGCAGGAACGAAAACAGGGACCATGGGGAAATGCCGCTTACTCGCTTACTCTCATGCCTCACTCTGCTTGCTTTCTTACACAATCCAGAACCACCAGCCCATGGCATGGCCCACAGTGGACTGGGCCCTCCTATCTCTATCATAAATTGATAAAATGTCCCATCAACTTGCCTGAAGGACAATCTGATGGAGGCATTTTCTCTATTGAAGTTCTCTCTTCCCAGATGACCCTAACTTATGTCAAGTTGGTCAAAACTCAGCAACAACTAATGAGCCAGTATGGCAAACTAATCTAAAGATTACAGAAGCAGGCTCAAAATTAATGTCGTTCTGACCTCCAGGCCCTCCTGTGTCTTGTTTCCTTTATCCCCTCCCAAGTGTGGGCAGAGGCTTTCTCTGAAGTACCCTATTGACTTAAGGATAGTCATCCCCATAAATGAATCCTGTTGTTATGAGTCCCTTGCCTGGAAATCCAATCAGCCTGGAAAGGTTCCCTCACAGGAAAAGAGATATGTTGTCAATTTAACTCTCTCCCTCTCCCGTTCTCTCTCTCGTGTTTTATTGAGATAAGGTTTCATACAGCCCAGGCTAGCCTCAACTCACTGTGTAGCTGAGGATGACCTTGAACTCGTCCTACTTTTCTCCAAAGCACCGAGATTAGAGGTGTGTACTGCCATGCCTGCTTCAGTGCTGAGGTGGAGCCTGGGGCTTCATGCACACTAGGTGAGCCCTTTCCTAGCTGCAGCTATGTCTTCAGTCCGCAATTGCTTACACTTCTGAAGCATCCTCAGAGGTAACTTATTATCTGAGAGAACGTGTGCATGCAGGAATTGAACACCATGGCCTTAGCAAGTGAGGTGAGTGTTCTACCCTCTACCCCTGAGCTACTTCCCCAACCCCCACCCTCCACGACTCATTTCAAGTTCTTTTCTCCTGCTTCTTTCTCATCACTTGTCACCACTCCATGCCCAGAATCTCCAAGCCCTCACTCCCTTATTAGGATCCTAGCAAAACCTTATTTACCTGGCCCTTCTCTGTTATATTCTTTTTGTGGGACTCTGCCACACACACACATACACACATATGCTTCACTTCTATTTATCTAGCATAATCTTATTTCACAGACTTAAGACTTAAGAGGGTAAAAAGCGTTTCTTTCCTTTATACCCTGAATCCTTTCCATTCTTGGAGGAACCAGCCTTTGAAACTAAAAGGGCAGGAGGCTCCCGTTCCCCTGATTTCTAGAAATTCCCTCACATCACAGCTATAAGCTCCCTAGAATAGACCCACTTGTGAGGTTGCTCATGTGATATCACCAATTTGTAATACAATGTCTACGAGGCACATAGTACCAATAATTAATCAGCAGGTGTCATGGTCTGTTCTGTGTTGCTGTAGTAGAACAGCAGAGGCTATTTATAAAACAGCAGAGGTTTATTTAGCCAATGTCTTGGGAGGCTAGAAAGTTCAAGCACCCGAAGAGTGCTACAACATATAACACGACAGAGAGAATCACACGGCAACTCAAAGCAAGTGTGCCAAACAGCAAAGTGTGCGTGCGTGCATGCGTGCGTGCGTGCGTGCGTGCGTGCGTGCGTGCGTGCGTGCGTGCGTGCGTGCGATACCACAGTGAACATGTGGAAGTCAGAAGTCAACTTTGTGGAGTTATTTCTCCTCCCCCACTTTATGTGGGATCTGGGGATTGAACTTGGGTCATCAGGCTTGAACAGCTGATGAGTTTCCCTGCTGAGCCATCTGGCTGGCCCTATTTTATTTTATTTTTGTGGTGCTAGGGGAAAAACCCAGGGTCTTGCACTGGCTAGGCAAGGCACTCAGCCACTGAGCTCTGCCCCCCACCCCCGCTCTATAAAACAAGTTTTTGTAATCTATTTAATACCTTATTAACCTATCAATCCCGTAATCTACGCTGTCAGCACCCTCACCACCCAGTCCCTTCCCAAAGGTCCCCCTATCAACACTCAAATTGGGTTTGCAACAATACCAGGTCTCTTTTCTTTGATTCCACGTCTTGTGTAGCTTTTTCTGGGGAGATGGCCAAAGAAAACAACCCCAAGCCTAGCTTGGTGAAGCAGTGAATTTGTAGGTGTCACTTACAGGCCCCATGGTGACTCAAAGTTGACTGAGTGACCAAAAAGCCCACTCCAGCATTAGGGAGAACTTACAAAAAGCCGCTTAGAAGCAGTTCCACCAAGAATCCTTCCTCTCCTTCTTTTATAACACCCTGGAAGGGCTTTGAAAATCTTGTAACATTCTGAATTTGCTGAGCCTGGCAATTGTCGCTAGTTTCTCGACTCTTAGGAGCCTGTCTCCCCCTTCCTGCTCCCTCCCTTTTGAGGGAGTGTTTCAATTCAGAGGAAATAGATGCACAATGCTATTCTATTCCAAACTATATAGTATGAATCTTCCAGAGGAAATTTCGGCAAGTATGGTTATCAGTTGATAGCTTGCTCAAAATGCAATCAAATGCTACTTTGTTGCCAGCCCAATCTAGCCTAATCTCCTTGGGTTAAGGAGCCCCACCTAGACTGATTTATTTCCTACCATACATACAAATACTTCAGAATCCCAGCCTGTCAGGCAACCTGCCATTCAATAAACAATAGTAACAATGTCCCTGTTGAGCCAGGCACTGGGCGACACTCTTAGACTCTTGAGAACTAGTAGAGAGTAGAGGGCCCAAATATGGAAGAGGACTTTAAAAAAAGTAATTAAAACAGCATGGAGAATTAATTTCAATTAATTAGTGGGTTGGAGAAATTAAAAAAAAAAAACCAACTGTCAAGAAAGAGTCTGCAGAGGGGTCAAGACTTAAGATGAGGCTGAGGGGGGTCTGGAGAGATGTCTCAGTGGTTAAGAGCACTGTCTGCTCTTCCAAAGGTCATGAGTTCAATTCCCGGCAACCACATGGTGGCTCACAACCATCTATAATGTGAACTGATTCCCTCTTCTGCCAGCTGTAAATGCAGATAAAACACTCATATACATAAAATAAATAAATTAAAAAAAAAAGATGAGGCTGAGGTTTGCATTGGAGGGTTTGACCCGGGAGATGAAATGGGGAAGAGCTTGATGACAAGTTATCAGCAGCGTAAACATTTTGAGCCGCCACCTGCAGGTATACTGAAGCCCCTAAAGGCCCAATGTGGTTGAGAAGAAGGCAGAGTGAGGCTGTGGAGGAGGTTGGCCCATCAGAAATATGTGATCTAACACTTGTTCCTTATTTAAGTCTCAGCAAAAATGTCACCACGCTGTGGGCTGCTGAGATGGCTCACGGGGGAGAGGAACTTCCTGCCAATTCTGACAACCTGACTTCGATCCCAAGGACCAACACGGTAGGAGTGAACCAATGCTTCCAAGTTCTCCTTGACCTCCACACCTGTGCTGTGATACACACATACACATGCACACTAAATTTTAAGTGCTAAAAAGAACCATCGTCTCCTGGAGAACATACCTTTTGCATACCCTGCCTAAGGTGGTCACCGCTTTAATCCCCCGGACCTTCTTCCTAATCTACTCTGATTTATTTATTATTTAGAGCACCCACCTCTTCCTGAAACTTTCTTTCTTTCTTTCTCTCTCTCTCTTGCGCTCTCTCTCTCTCTCTCTCTCTCTCTCTCTCTCTCTCTCTCTCTCTCTCTTGGTTTATGTGCCCACTGTCCCCTAGACTGTAATCTACACCAGCATTTCTTTCTTCATCTCATTTCTCCCTCTTAGACCAATTAGGTCACTTAGAGATTTACATTGGCTTTGTTTTGTGATTCTAGAATTGGGCAACACTTTATTCTGTGAGTCAGAATGTAATTTCTGTAAGAACTCAAGGAAGCAGAAGTAAGTCAAACAAAAAGGGTTAAGCATCTGTTTTCTTTGTAAGATGGGGAGAGGAAGAGTGAAGCACAGAAAGCTAACTGGCTAATATATCAGATTACAGGTTACCTTTTGTAACTAAGGCAGGCAGAACACTGGCTAGCATTGGCATGGCTAGGAAATATGGCCATTGCCTTTTTCTGTCCTGATTTCTTAGAAGGTGAGAAAGCTAGTTTTAATTTGGTAGCATAGAACTCCAGCATAAATGACTCACTTTAGTTTTAAATTAGTTTATTTACTTTCTTTTTTTTTGGAGACAAGGTCTCCATGTACCATCAGGCCCAGTCTATCTATCTATCTATCTATCTATCTATCTATCTATCTATCTATCTATCTATCTATCTATCTATCTACCTATCTATCTATTTGTGTGTGTGTGTGTGTGTGTGCATGTGTGTGTGTGTGTTGAAGGATAATATGCAGGAGTCAGTTCTCTCTAACATACGGGTCTTGGGGATTGAGTTCATGTATCAGGCTCAGCAGCAGGTCTTTGTTAAAAAAAAAACAAAAGGGGCTGGAGAGATAGCTCAGTGGTTAAGAGCAGTGTCTGCTCTTCCAAACGACCTGGGTTTAATTTCTAGCACCCACATGGCAGCTCACAACTGTCTGTAATGCAAATTCCAAGGATCTGACACCTTCACACGAATGCATATAAAATAAAAATTAAATAATCTAAAAAAAGAAAACAAAGAAAGTTGGTAGGAGACGGGGAACCATTACCAACACCAAAAGGCAGGCTACTTTGTAAAGAAAAGAGGGTGTTCTTGTTTTTTGTTTTTCTAGAGGCACACGGTCCAAAGAGAATGACACAAGCAGGGTCTGGAGCAAGTGGTGGTGTGCAGCTTTAATCTCAGCATCCGGAGACAGAGGAAGGTAGATCTTTATTATTATTACTATTAATACAGCATTCTCCCTCCATGTGTGTGCCTGTGCACCAGCAGAGGGCACCAGATCTCACTGTAGATGGTTATGAGACACCATGTGGTTGCTGGGAGTTGAACTCAGGACCTTTGGAAAAACAGCCAATGTTCTTACCCTCTGAGCCATTTCTCCAGTGCCCCCAAGTAGATCTTTAAGTTCAAGGTCCAGCCTGGTCTACAGAGTGAGTTCCAGAACAGCCAGGGCTATATAGAGAGACCCTGTCTCAAAAAACAAACAGAAAAACACGGTAGTCATGTTAGCTTTCTACTCTTGTTTATTTATGCTTGTTTGTTTGTTTGTTTGTTTGTTTGTTTGTTTTTGAGACATGTTCTCTCTACACAGCTCTGACTGCTCTGGACTGGAACTCACTGTGTAGTCCAGGCTGGCTTTGAATTCGGAGATCCACCTGTTTCTGCAGTGCAGTGCTGTCATTAAAGACGTGTGCAAACATGCCCAGCAACTTTCTATTCTTTTAATATCTACACAAGACTCTGGGAATTAAATTCCTCTAGAAAACAGACTATATTTAAAATGTAGTAGGCAACGAAGCCAGTGACTTGCCAAATTCACAGAACAAGAGTAAAGACAGAAGAGAGGGCAGTGTTAGTTTCTTCGTACATTTGTGCTTTATTCATGGGGTCACAGTCATTGTTTCTCAAAAGGTAGCCAAGGAACACAGGCCTCAGAATCATGCCTACAGACTCTCTAAGGCAGACCCTTAGGAATCTGCATTTTTACAAGCTCCTGAGAAAACCGTCCTGCAGACAAACGTTTCAAAGACTACAGCGCCCTGGGTGACAGCAGCACAACCTCAGAAACAGCCTTGACCAAACTCCTGGGTTTAAGATTCCCACAGCCTCATGGGAAATGTAGTTTCGGCTCTCCTTCCCGCCTCCGGCCTCTGGGAGAGCTCGTCGGAAGGAGCCGAGCCAATGCGAAAACAGCCGAGTGTTCCGAGGCGGGCCTTTTCCTGCTCAGTTGCATTCTGGGAAAGGGCAGTTTCCGTTAGCTGTGGAAGGCTGAGGCGCGCCACCGGCCACCTCCCCACGTGAAGCAGTTGTGCGAGCGAGCATCGCCTCGCCGGGCAGCTGTCTACCCGCGTCCGAGCGCCCCGGAAGCGGCGGGAGACCGGAAGTGGTCCGCGGAGGCTGCAGAGCGAGTCCGGGAGCCCGCTGTGAGGCGACTGGCAGCGCTGCGACGGCGCCATGTCCCTGATCTGCTCGAGTGAGTGCTGGCTGCGGCGGGAGGCGGGAGCGTGTGCTGTCGCTGTGGCGGGGACCCCGGAGCTCCCAGCCCTGCGTGCGGGGTGCATTTGCGCAGTCCTGCGCAATTCACGTAGCTGGGAAGAATGACTATCTCAGAGGTCTTTTCAAACCTGTGTGGCTTTACAGAGCCGAGACAGGCCTGAGCAGAGGGGGGAGGAGCTGGTTCAGGGAAAAACAGCTCGGAAACCCGAGGACGTGTCCAGGATCCTCCTCCGATTGTGATCCGAGCGCTAGCGGTCTGGGCCTCAGTTTCCCCATCTGCAAAATTGAAAGCGTTGCCGCAGTGGGTATTGCTTGGCAAACCTCGCTTCGGAATCGGAGTTTTTGCGATTTGAAGAGATCACGCAGTGACTTCGAGACAGGGTTGGAAGCCAGGTGTCTGGCTTCTAGCCTCGCGCTGTATGACTAATGAAAACAGCGAACGTTTAGAAAACCTGTATTGATGTACGACGCACTTCCACACGGTGATCTCATTTGATGCTGACAAAAATTGTCTGAAGGGAAAGAAAAGATCCGTGATTTACAGAGGGCGTCATAAGTCTTAGGAAGAATGAGGTTTATCCAGGAATGTGCGGCCCAGATAAGCGATGGAGCGCGGTTCTTTGAGCCTATATTCATGCTTTTTCCATGCTGTATACTGTCTTGTCTTTGGGTGTTTTGTGACAGCATTGCGGGTGTTCTCCCTTATTTACTACATTGCTAGCATACCCTCCCTCTATTCTCTCTCAGAACGTTGCCATTAATTCAGAGAGGGAAAGGAAGGAGAGAGATGACAAACAGAAAACGGAATCTCATACTGAAGAAATTGCTGTTTACAAAGTATTTTCGAACGATTTATTTCCTTATAATCTCTGATATATATGCTCTTTCATGCCCTGAGCCATCCTTCCTCTTGTATGGGAGGGGAAGCTCTCGGAAGAGTTCAGTCGTTGAGTGTTCGAGATAAGCCAACAGAATAGCACAGGAAAGCCATATTTTGCTCTGTACTTAATTACGTATGAATGGGAATCCTGCAGAAATAGGTGGCCCTAAGGGAAGCTTATATAGAACCTTGAACTACAGAAAAAGAAGAGGAGCTTGAGGCCCAGGGATCAAGGCTCATAAGCTATGGGAGGGTGAACAGAATTATGCGGTGAATAAGAACTGTTTTGTTATGTGATAAGTCTCTCAGGAAATACATACTATCTTAGAGCAGCCCTCAGAAGAGAAGAGTGAGTGTGGAGGTAATATTCGCTTGTGTGCTAAGGTCAACCAGTTGTCCCTGTTTAGGGTAAGTTAGAGAAAAAAGAGGGCCTGAGAAGGTCAGAGGGACCTTGGTTCTGAGCTTGCTTTTGAGGCATTCATTTTTTAGTAGTTCAGCATGACCAGGCTTCATACTTTAGGATATTCTTTTCTGAACACTATTACTTACTCACTCATTTACCCTATTCTGATGTTTGTATCTGCATTGTCGTGGAGGTCAGTGACAGCTGTAACACTCGTCTTCAAGGGTACACAGACTATTCTGTCAAGTGCTTAGAATAGAATCTTGCTTGGCACATAGTAGCAGACACTATGGAAGGGTTTGTTTGTTTGTTTGTTTGTTTGTTTGTTTAATTTATCTGGGCTTGGCACATTGCTTTGTAGTTTCTCTGCTTGCTGCTCCACCTAGGGCTCCAGACAGATGGCAGGGGTTTGAGTTGTGCTCTGTGTACTTCTCTGATGTGTGCCTAATCAACTGTGTTAAAAATGAGATGGGCAGGGCTTATAGACCGCTCTTTACAGGACTGGGGCATAGGACCTGGGCAGTTAGTATTTATTGACTTTTATTGTCAGCAGACTGGAGAAGCTAGTTAAGTAGTTGGCAAGCATTCTAGGACCAAGAACCAGCTGGCTTGCTGTCACAGACTTTGCTTCCTAATACCTGAATATGTAGACGGGTCTTGTGGGGGCTGACACAATGAAGAGTGTCTCTCAGTCCGGGTCTCCTTTTACCCTGTGCTCACTACCTGCCTTTCTTTGTAGTCTCCAACGAAGTGCCAGAGCACCCATGTGTGTCCCCTGTTTCTAACCATGTGTATGAGCGTCGACTCATTGAGAAGTACATTGCAGAGAATGGCACAGATCCCATCAACAATCAGCCTCTCTCAGAGGAGCAGCTCATCGATATCAAAGGTGCTACCCAATAGCTCAGCCCAGGGCCAGCTCAGCTCAGCCTTCAAGAGTGGGAGGTGGAGTCAGTCTAGTGGAGAAGATGGTGGCTACAGTAGGGGAGGGGAAGAGTCCCTGGGTTCTGGTTCTTCATACCTGCTGTGCTGCCTGTCTTGACAGTTGCTCACCCAATCCGGCCCAAGCCTCCCTCTGCCACAAGCATCCCAGCCATTCTGAAAGCCTTGCAGGATGAGTGGGTGAGTTTTGTGAAGATAGTGCACCTCTGGGCTGGGGCCTTGGCATTGAAATGATGGAGCCTCCCTCCCTCTTTTAATCTATTTTACTTTGTGTATGGCTCTTTTGCTTACATGTATGTCTGTGTATCATTTACGTGCCTGGTGCTTGGGAGGCAGGGAGAAGATTTGTGATCCCTTGGAACGGTAGTTATAGATAGTTGTGAGCCAGCATGTTAGTTCTGGGAATCAAACCTGAGTCCTCCAGAAGAATAGCAAGTGCTCTTAACTACTGGGCCATCTCTCAAGGTCCTTTTTTTTTTTTTTTTTTTTTTTTCTCGCCTTGAGATAGTACCTTGTTTGTGGCCTACAGTAGCTGAAAACTCGTTATCTTCTCTCAGTCTTCTCGTGCTAGGCTTACAAGTGCCACCCACCAGGCCTGACTCTTTTGGGGAATAGAACATGGGGCTATTGTAAGTGCTGTGCCACTGAGCAGCCCCTCGTTTGTTGCCAGCCTCATTTCATTTGTGAGGAGCAGGGTGGCAGCGCAAGAGGAGCCCAGTTATCAGAGCTCTTGCAGACCCGGATTCCAGTGTTTTCCCACTGTCAGCCTTTGGGACTTGGGGCATACTGATTAGTCCTGTCTGTTTGGATTCTGTAAGGAGTAGAATAAAATTGACATATTTGACTTGTGTCGCCAGGGGCTCTTTTTCATACTGAGCACTGCACTTTTTTGAAGGTAGCCAGTAAAGAACCACAGCAGCATTATTATTTCCTTCCAGAGAGGTAGTGACATTAACACCTATGATTTATTGGTGAATAGCACAGGTGGGGGTGGGAAGGAGCTAGGTCCTGCTTCTGTCTGTGTGTCCCTGGTGTGGTGTGGGTTTAGGAGCCTGAATGCCATACAGGGCATTCAGGGTCACTCAGATGTTGGCTTGTTAGCTCTACGTAGCTCAGGTTGGTTTCAGTGTAGAATAGGAGGTGGTGTCCTCTTCTCTAGGGCTGGACGAGTTCTCCGACTCTCCCCCAGTCCTCACAGTGGCCTACCCCCTCCCAGGATGCAGTCATGCTGCACAGCTTCACTCTTCGCCAGCAGCTGCAGACAACCCGCCAGGAGCTGTCCCATGCTCTGTACCAGCACGATGCTGCCTGCCGAGTCATTGCCCGTCTCACCAAGGAAGTCACTGCTGCTCGAGAAGGTGTCTCTTAGTCCCTGCTGCTCCCCACCCTCTGCTGACGGTGCTTTGTCATGTCCTGTTTCTAACATAATCTTTTCTCTCAGCTCTGGCTACTCTGAAACCACAGGCTGGTCTTATTGTACCTCAGGCTGTGCCAAGCTCACAGCCCAGTGTTGTGGTAAGTGTTCCCTACCAGGCCCTGGTAGCTGCCCTTACACAGATGTTTTTGGTATTATGAGCCCCTCCCACTCTCCCTTTATTTTATGCAGGGTGCAGGAGAGCCCATGGATTTGGGTGAGCTGGTGGGAATGACTCCTGAGATTATCCAGAAGGTGAGTCATGTGCTCCTCTGCTGGGCCTGCCACAGGGCCTCACTTAGTATCATGGGTCTTGGGGTCCAAGTAAGAATCTCACATGCTGGGCAGTGTAGGGAGCCTGTGCTGCCACTTGAGAGCTTTCTGATACGACTTATTTTAGTCTAGCTTTCTGTATCTTCATTTCCCTGGCGTCTGAAAAGAATGAGGTGTGTACGTCACACGCTTCTTGTGAGAAAGATTTAATTACTGATAAGGGCAGCTTTTAGCTTTTGTTATTACATTCTTTGCTGGTAGTAAGCCATTTTGTTACAGATTTTGAAGATTTTGCCTACAAGATAGGATAGGAATTATCTTTATCTTAAGTCTGAGCCTCTAAGTCAGACAGCTGAGAGAGGCAGAGTGGCGTTCCAGACTGCAACTCGAGATTCTGTGGAGTGTACAGTCTTTATTTGTGGGGTCCAACATAGTCTGAGCAGCGTATGTGAGCTTTCGTGTTTGTAGCCTGGACCTGGTCCAGAGCACTACAGACTAGCTCGTGACCCTCCCAGTTCTGTCAGCAGAGTTCTTTTGATGTCCAGTTTTCTCAGCTGTACCATAGGTCATGGGTACCTCAGCTTATAAGATGTGGAAATGTCCCAGGTATGGTGGTGCACACCTGTAATCCCAGCACTCGGGGAGGCAGAGTTCTGTGAGTTCAAGGCCAACCTGGTCTACAAGGAGAGTTTAGGACAGCCAAGGCTACACAGAGAAAACCTGTCTAGGAAAAAAAATAAAAGATGTGGAAATGTGTCAGTGTTTTACACATGGCTTGGCAGATAGCATGTTTTTAGTGGTGCTTGTGATACCAGATGTGACCAGTACCTGGTATGCTTTGTCCTTGCAGAATCATTTGTCTCACAAAATTATTTGTGTTCTCCACAGCTTCAAGATAAGGCCACTGTGCTAACCACGGAGCGTAAGAAGGTGAGTTATTGCCTGCTATGAACACTTGCCTTCTTGGAGAAGGAGCTAATTGAGGCCTGCATTCATTGCTGCTCTTTGTGGGCTTTCTGTTTTCTCAGAGAGGAAAGACTGTTCCTGAGGAGCTGGTGAAACCTGAAGAGCTCAGCAAGTACCGGCAGGTGGCATCCCATGTGGTAAGTGTCTGGGGATGGCCCTTACTGTTTCCAGGACAAGGTGGCCAGCCTGAGAAGCTGGGAAAATGCTGCTCAGCTCTCTGGCATGGTGTCTTGGTTTGGCTGGTGTCCTGCCATGCAGTAGGGGGATTGCTGCATCCAGGAAGCGAGCCGCCAAACTGGATGGATAAGGGACAGAATTCATTCTTATTCCCTGGCTGAAGGGGAGGGGAGGAGCTGTATGGCTTGGATTTGGCTGTGACTGGGTTTCGTGTGCTTCTGTCTGCAAAGGGGCTACACAGTGCTAGCATTCCTGGGATCCTCGCTCTGGACCTCTGTCCCTCAGACACCAACAAGATTCTCACTGGTGAGTCTGGGCCTTACCTGATAGGCCAAGATAAGGGGTGGCAAGAGCAAGGAAAGGGACAAGTCCCTGCGTGGCTTTGAGGACAGAAAGACCTTCTTTAGTACAAGGATCCTTATAATAAGGCCTGACTCATTTTTGTCTTTTTGGATCTCCTCCAGGTGGGGCGGATAAAAATGTCGTTGTCTTTGATAAGAGTACTGAGCAGATCCTGGCCACTCTGAAAGGCCATACCAAGAAGGTTACCAGTGTGGTATTCCATCCTTCTCAGGTAAGGCACTCTCAATGCCACCTTTGTCCTTTCCTAAGTCTGGTTCCAGTGGTTTTAAATCTCAGAACTAATTGCCTAACCCCTACTGTCTTGATGAAGTAGATATTGAGGGTCTCCGTGCAGACCCCCAAAGTAGTGGCCCTCGAACCAAGGGAAAAAGGAAATGCCACCAACAAAACAAATACGCTAGAGTGTTTATAGATAAATGACAGACAGCAGAGCTCCACGTAGTTCCTGACTGCCATGTGTTTGTTTCCATGACCCTGTCGGGTCAGGCTCAAAATTAATGTTGACTGTTGAAAGTAGTGCAAGTTAAAATAGACAAAAATCCCTGGCTTAGAGGAAGAGATAGTTCCTTAGAAGAGATTAGTGGAGTACAGTGGCTTAGTATGCTGCAGCATGGGGTGCTGGCGCAGTGCCTCCTAGTCAGTCTTTCTCTTAGTCCTTAGAGAATTGAGGAGTGTATGTGTTCCAGTCAGTGTTCTGTGGCTGTGAAGAGACACCTTGACCATGGCAACTTATAAAAGCAAGCATTCAATTGGGGACTTGCTTACAGTTTCAGACGGTCAGTCCATTATCATGGTAGGGAGCATGGTGGCCAGCACGGCACTGCAACAGTAGCTGAGAGCTGCACTCTGAGCTGCAGTGAGGGAACGAGGCAGGCAGACTCATACTCTGGGTTTGGCATGGGTTTTTGAAATCTCAAAGCTCACCCCCAATGACATACTTCTTCCATCAAAGGCATACCTTCTAATCCTTTCAAATTATTCCACTCTTAGTGATTAAGCATTCAGATATATGAACCTATGGGAGCCATATTTATTTAAACCACCACGACTGTGAAAAACTAAATCAGATTGAAATCACTATATTCCTGTTTATTTGATTAGTACTACATTTGGTTTTTATGAAAATATATTAATAAAAGAGGATAGTTGCTTTTATCTTCTGGCTGTTACTATCCTAGCTAGTTGAAATAATTTGTTAAGGAAATAAAATAAGCTCTGTGTGCCCTGGGCCTTTTGAACAACCAAATTGCCCTTGAGATCTAAGTGGGGGTAACATGAGAACATGACCCTACATTAGGCTCAGTGCTATTCAGATCTGGGCCATCTAGTACAGTTGTCTTTAGCCACAGGTGGCACATGGCTTTAGTCTCTCAGTTGTACTAGCCACTTTTCACTCAGCTTGAAAGTGGGACAGAAATAGCTCTGCGATACAGTTGCTTTTTTTTTTTTTTTTACTAAATAGTAAGGAGCTTGCTTGGCCTAGCGTTGACCATTTCAGCAACATTTGTTTTTTTCTTAGCTTTTTTTTGGGCATTGTAGTTTAGATAAATGGTTACAGGTAGGACAGGGCTAGAAGGAAGAGTTGTTGCTGGTAGTTGTGGTTGTGCTTGTCACTATGGAAAAGAGTATTATAGCTCACTACTTGGTCTCTGATTCTTGGTCTCTTTCCTTTCAGGAACTGGTGTTTTCTGCATCCCCCGATGCAACTATCAGGATTTGGTCGGTTCCAAACACCTCTTGTGTACAGGTTGTTCGGGCCCATGAGAGTGCGGTGACCGGCCTCAGCCTCCATGCTACTGGAGACTATCTCCTGAGCTCCTCTGATGATCAGGTGCAGTCTCAGCCAGGACTCTGAGGAAGCCGCTTACTCATCCTGGGAGGAGGGGCCTTCTTGCTGGGAGCCCAGAGTTCTGGAAACGTTTCTTCTCTGTGTGGGAGCTAACTTGGCCAGTGGATATTGAACCAGGGTCACTCTTGAAGGCCACCAGACTCACTTTCTCATTGGCTCTTTTGTCTCATTTCTAGTACTGGGCCTTCTCTGACATCCAGACAGGGCGTGTGCTCACCAAGGTGACAGATGAGACTTCTGGCTGCTGTAAGTGGCCTTAGAGGCACTGAGCTCTTGTTCACCGTTGACACCAGTCTAGGGACCACTTTTGTACTGGGCACAGTGAGATATAAAAAGCTCCTACCCCTTCCTGTAGGCTCTGACTACAGACCCCTCTCCCCTCTCCTCAGCTCTTACCTGTGCACAGTTCCACCCTGATGGACTCATCTTTGGAACAGGAACCATGGACTCCCAGATCAAGATCTGGGACTTAAAGGTAGGACATGGAAGCTTCCCCTGGGGCCCAGAGGGAGAATGTACTAGTAAGGTGTGGTGGAGGCCCTGGGGTGTGTCAAGGCTTGGGAGAGCCTGGCTCTGTTTGTGTGACATGGTAAGTGTGACCAAGGAACTGTGGGTGCACAGGACATCTCAGAAATAGTTTGGTAAGCCCTGTTTTCTTCCTGTCTTGACCAGTGAATGAGATTTTATTGCCCAACTCCCCACCTGTAGGAGCGTACCAATGTGGCCAACTTCCCTGGCCATTCTGGCCCCATTACCAGCATCGCCTTTTCTGAGAATGGGTACTACCTGGCCACAGCAGCTGATGACTCTTCAGTCAAGCTCTGGGACTTACGCAAGCTGAAGAACTTCAAGACATTGCAGCTGGACAACAACTTTGAGGTGTGCTCCTCCCCTTGGTTTTTTCTCTTCGCTTGCTGATAGTTTCTGAGTTCATGTAACCTGCTTCTGCTTTCTTCCCAGTTGTTTTGTGGTTTCTGGTCATTTGTGTGATTGCCTCTCTTTGGGGTTTGGCAGGTGAAGTCATTGATCTTTGACCAGAGTGGTACCTACCTGGCCCTTGGGGGTACAGATGTCCAGATCTACATCTGCAAACAGTGGACAGAGATTCTTCACTTTACAGGTATAAACTGCCTGTGGCTTCCCAGAGCCTGTGTATCTGCTCTGGAGAGACATGGGGAAGCCTCACTGGGGGCTAATCTTAGCTATGTCCAAACAAGTTTTTCCTTTTTTCTGTCTTGAGAGCAGAACCTAGCCAATTTTTCTACCACTGAACCTATCCCCCAGGCAGCTTTTACTTGTGGCTGGGGGCAGAAGAGCATTGTGGCCTATTCTTGTCTGTTGGCTGTGAGTACTGTTATTAGCTGGCCTCTCCCAAGTTGTGTGTTGAGGGCAAATTATGTAATCTCTCTGGTGCCCCAGGAAAATTGGAATAAATTCTCATTGGGAATTAGGGGGGTGTGCATGAAAGCACATGCCACCCATAGGTTAGAAGTGTCTTATGATATATTTGGTATTGGGTCTTGATCTGAGTAATGAGTATGAACCAGTCTGGGCAGTAATGAAATTTTTATTTTTTTTTTATTTAGCTTTTTGAGGCAAGGTTTCTCTGCATAACAGGCCCTGGCAATTCTGGAACTCACTTTGTAGAGCGGATTTTTTCAAATAGATCTGCTGCCTCTACCTCCTGAGTGCTGGGATTAAAGGCGTGTACTACCATGCCAGGCTTTATTTTATTTTATTTTATTTTATTTATTTATTTTGGCGAACTTTTTATTGGGCTCTGTCATGGGTGAGTAATGAAGCTTTAAAGTCCAGTTGGGAAGAGCAGATGGAAGGTAATTTAGTAGGTTTGTATCAGTAGCAGGTGTTTTCAAACCCCCTCACAAGTACTTACTTAAGGGTATTAATAAGGAAAAGTCTGAGGCTGACATAGTGCTATACAAGAGGGTTTCTTACCTCGGTGTCACTCCGTGGCCCTGGGTTACTTTAGCTTTTTTTTTTCAAGCGAGGATCTTGCTGTGTGTGGTAGCTTACACCTGTAATCCCAGCTCTTGGTGGCTGAAGCTAGAGGATCACCTTGAGTTTGGGCCAGCTGGGAGGACAGGGCTTTTCTCTGGGGAGCTAGGGAGCTCCAGGTGTTATCCTAACTCTGGAAGGCACTTGCCTTGGGTATCCAGCTGAATCCTATAAGGAGGATAGCTCAGCTTTGTTCTGGAGCCAGCCCTATGCTTTGTGCCCTGGACTTTGACACTTTTGAGGTAGAACAGGCTAATGGACTATTCCAGCTCCAAGCAAAGAGATAAAGCTAAGATACACACCAAGTGAGTATTGAGGTTTCCAGCCAAATTGAAGTACACTTGTTTAGAAAGCTCAGGTGAGAATGGGGTGGTATTCCACTGTGAAGTCATCCCACCAACAAAAGGTGGAGTGCTGTTTCCTGCCAGATGCTGAGTGCTGGCTAAAGATAATAAACAGAATCCTGCCTTTGGGAACGTGCCATACAGTGCACTCAGACTCTTACCATCTGGGTTTGTGCTAGGAACATGGTATTCAAACTCATTTTTCAACCCCGAAAAAGGAACATTCTTCTTATACTTCATTTTTTTCTCTCCTCAGAGCATAGCGGCCTGACCACTGGAGTGGCCTTTGGGCACCACGCCAAGTTCATTGCTTCAACTGGGATGGACAGAAGCCTCAAATTCTACAGTCTGTAGGCCTTATGGCTTCTCACAGTTCTGGGCCTCATCTCAGTAGTGGGTTAGAGTTAGAAGGGTGGGGTGGGGGTGGGACTTCAGGAGGAGGGAGGTCTGGTTGGGGGGGGACATTCACATCATTTCATTTTGGTCTGGATGATGGTCTGAGCCAGGGCACGTGGAACACTGCTATCCACGAAGCCTTTGGGCCCCAGGGAATGGACATGGAGGAATTGTCACCCTGTACAAGCTCAGAGTCAGAGTCCAGCACCTCCCCATTGGTGGCAGCTGTTCCATGCCTGCTCTGTTTCAGCTCTTCTGAGACGGGAGACGGGGTGAGCCAAGGGAACTGTGAAGGGGAGGGGCAAGAGGCCTCTTGCAGGTTTTTGTAAGCAGTGGTCTAGTTTCATTAAAAAAAAAAAACCCCACACAGTAAACAGTCACCTCTTTTGTCTGTCTATCGGAAACATTGGTTTGGGAAGGTAGGGGATAAGAAGCACAGTGTAGGGCACTGGCTGTAAGGAAGCTTCCCCTGCAGCAGAAGTAAGGGAAAAGCCTAGAAGCCATTTCTCAAAAGTTTCCCATGCTCCTGAAGGCCTTGACCTTGTTTCCACAGTCCCTCTTGTTACTCTTGTTCTCTTGCTCCCTGGCTTGGCGTCTCTCATAAGTCTGAAAGGTAGCAAGGGGTTAGAAGATTAGCCTTAGTCTGCTGGTGGATTGCTAGGGATACTTCAGTTGTAGGTATTACAAACATTCCCAGCTGGCTGGACCAAGGAGATTTTCTTGACTGGCAGCTAATCTATTGAAGTAGAGCTGTTTCCAGGGCAGACAGTGCACAGTCAATAAAAAAGTTATAAATAAAAAACACAGGAGGGGATTAATGGCTCTTGCCACAGGCTAAGGGGAGAAGGAGAGTTGTAGGTGGAAGGAAAGAAGGTTCTGAGGTTGAGATAAGCAAGGTGTGGAGTAGAGGAGGTAAATGTGGTTGTGCCCAGGTGTTCTTAGTGCCCTTAAGTAGGGCAATCCTTATGGAATGTTGGCATTGAGAGCCTGCTATGAGATTAGGAGTGTTGGTGAGATGAGGTAGGAAGGGGGGAATTGGTGAGTACAGATGGGAAACTCTTAGGAAGGAAGAGCTGGGGGTTGTGTGCAAGTTACTGTCAACACAACCTGAAGCCTCTGGGTATATTCTGCCATTCTGCCAGGCAGTGCTGTGGTCAAGAAAATTCAAATTTACCTTATCTACTAGGATGGAAAATCTTACAGTAGAAAAACCATCTGCTGTAGTTACTGTGCAGCTAGCTGCTGCCTAGCAGTGTATCCAGTAAACTATTAGAGGGGCTGGGGAAATAGCTCAGTTGGTAAAGTGCTTTCTAGGCAAGCATGAGGAGCCAAATTCAGTCCCCAGAACCTAATGTAAAAAAGCTAGATATGGTGAGCCCGTTATCCATTGCTGGGGAGGCAGACGCAGAGATTTGAGGAGCTCTAGACAGCAGTACTAGCAGTTAGTGGGTTCTAGACTGAGAGCTTTATTTCAAAAGAAGTAACTTTATGAGGATTAACCCCAAAGTGATCCTCTGCCATCTACATGCATGTATACATATGTGTGTACCCCCTAAGAATACACAGACTTAAGGTGGCTGGAGAGATGGCGGGGTGATTAATAGTGCTCACTATTGATGAGCTCAGCTTCATACTATTGTGGTGCAGTGGTGGCCTTGGCAGGGTCAGTGGGCATCCTGGGCCATGGAGCTCAGTGGTTTGCTGAGTCTTCCACTTTGGACTGAATTGAAGCTGTGGCTCTTTTGGGATGGCCCTAATTTAACACAATGCTCGGGCAGTTTTAACTATTATGATTGAAAAGTGTCATTTTTTAGAATTTTTAAAAATTTTTATTTTTGAGATAGGGTTTCTCTCTGTAGCCCTGGCTGTCCTGGAACTTACTCTGCCTTCTAAGTGCTGTGATTAAAGGCATGTACCACCACTGCTCAGTGGAAAGTTTGATTTTTAAAAAAATTGTCTCTTACAAGTTCTTCAGTAATAGAGTAAATGTAAAATGAGTTATGAAAACTAAGAGGTGGGCTGATAACAGCTGTCTGCAGGTGATAATGAGGTACCACTGAAGGTAGGGTGAAGGTTGAGGGCATGACCTGGAGGCATCCTAGGCCTAAGCTGGTCCCCAAAGCTGGCCAGTTCAGAGCCATTGAGTGATTTTATTAGATGTTAATATTCATTTTATGATTTCCCTAAGAAGATCCTGAAAGACCGGGATTTGGGAACCCATTGGTGGGCACAGCATTGTGGGCAAATCCTGAAGTTGTATGAAGTGTGTGGTATATGCACAGATAGGGGAACTCTAACATATATCAGAGATGTAAACAAGCCGAGTGAGGTGGCACACGATTGTAAACCCAGCACTCAAGGAGACAGAGGCAGGCGGATTTCTGAGTTTGAGGCCAGCCTGGTCTACAAAGTGAGTCCAGCACAGCCAAGGATACAGAGAAACCTTGTCTTGAAAAACCAAAAGAGAGAGAGAGATGTAAACAAATAGTCACACCTTCTTCTAGGGCACCAGTTTGTAGTACCTTACAAAGGACAGTCAGATCATGTGCACGTAGGGCAGAATTATATGCAGATGGCCAGGAGGCAGAAGAACAAGTGTTTGGAAGTCAGCTGAGGGTCCAGTGACCCTCTCCACCCACTGCTTGTATGAGGGAACACTGGCAGTCAACAGTTCCAGTCTTGGGGGTTGCCAGTAGTTGCAGCTACTCTGATGGAAGATGACACTACAAAAGCAAGCAACTTTCAGTTGGGGCTTGATTGATCCTAAAGGGTTCCCTCTTCCTGGACTCAATTGTGGGCCACACCAATGCTAGTAGAGTCTAGGAGCATCACCCGGGCTGGTGTCCAAAGAGATTGTTTGCTATGAAATGGATCAGTGCTTGATAGACTCTATGGGCATTTGAATCTCTGCCATGTCCCCTTTCTGTTGAACTGACAGTCTACTGTGCTTGGAGCAACAACCAAGGAGTTCTCATGTGGGTGCACTGGTCCTGGGTGTGCTGACTCCCAAACTAACCAACCTAGTACCTTGGCCGGACTCCTGCAAGGCATGTCTCTAGCCAGCAGGTGGTGCTAATTCCCTTATCCAAGATCTCAGAGAAGCATCTGGTCCCAAGGCATCACCTTGAACGGAGATTTTTTAAATGTTAATATTTTCATTTTTATGTGTATTGGCATTTTACTTGCATGTATATCTGTGTGAGGGTGTTAGATCTTGGAATTACCGACAGTTGTGAGCTGCCATGTGTGCGCTGGGAATTGAATCCAGGGCCTCTTGAAGTTCTTAACCACTGAGCTCTCTCTCCAGTATCCTTGAATTGATATTTTAAGCATAGTTTCAGAGACAAAAAGCAGACAGCAGTGGACAGCTAACGACCTCCACAGTTCTCTGGGAGTGTAGGGTCATGGATATTACAGACTCTAACATCAAGCCCCGGTTTGACTCCCATTTCTGTTTTTACAATGAGTCAGTCAGTTTCTATATGAGTTTGTGGTGCCTACCTGTTAGGGCTATGAGAGCGAAGTGAGCTACTGCAAGGAGCACAAGGTGGTCCTCAGTAACTAGTGACTGCTGCCTTGTGATAGCCTACAGAGACATAGTTACATTGGCTCTCAGTGCTTTATTCCCATGGTATTAAGCCTTGACTTAACTTTAGCCTTAAGCCTGACATGACTGTTATCAATTGTGTGTAGTGGCACGCACCTTTAATCCCAACATTCCGAAGTAGACAGATCTGAGTTCAAGGCCAGCCTGGTCTATAGTGTGAGTCGCAGGTCAGCCAGGACTACAGAGAGAAACCCTCTCTCAAAAAAGCCAAACTCCACAAAACCAAAAGCCTGGCAGGGAGGCAAGCAGCAGCAGAATCTAGCTAGGACGGAAGCTTGAAGGATCCCTCTGTTCCCTAGCCCCATACTAAGAAATTGAGTGATGCACCTTGAAAAGAGACAGACACTTCTTTAAGGCAGAGTTCTATTTTTCAGTGTAACGGCACCAGGATAGGCAAGAGTCCCCGTAGCCCGCTTTGGTGCACTGGACTGCCCCATTTGCCCTAACTCTGGATTGAGCCTCTGCAGTCTCCTCCCTCCAAGACCTACATCTACACTTCTGCCTTTGGCAGGCTCAGGCTCTGGGCTTCCTCTGTGGTCCCTGTACTCACTCAGGTGGAATGTCAACATCATCAGAATTCTGTAGACGTTCTCAAAATAGAAGCCAGTTTTACTTCCCAGAGCTTTTATTTTCATCCCATCTTTGTGACTTTTTTTTACCCTCACATTAGTTCAACAGTGACTTAAGTGCCTATAAAAATATAATCAGGCATTCTTGTTTACTTCTAAAGACTGGTCTGATACTGCCCATTATTGGAGCAGAAAAGGCCTTTTGCATTAAATGTTCCTGCAGGAATACTTGCATAGGAGACACATGTGAAGGAGGTAAATACACCTTGAGCTGAGGCACTCAACTCTGAAATACTTCCTGTGTTTATCTTGTTCCTGTGCGGCATGTGCCCTTTCACAATAACACACATGGAAGAATAGAGTTTGCAGGGGTTGGTTCTCTTCTGCCATGCCGGCCCCAGAGACCAAGCTTAGGTTGGCTGTCTTGGTGATCACTGAGCTGTGGTCAGCCCTCACTTCCTTTAAGGAACTGCATGGAAATAATTTGCCCTCAATGCCTAGTGGGGAGGGTGGAGAGGCCGGACGCCCCTTAGGTCTCCTGTGGCCCGAAGGCAGGAAGAGGAAATCTGATGGACTACAGCAGGAAACTGCTTGCCTCCCCCCAATCAGATCTGATTCAGCTTGTCGTAAGCTCAGGTGCCTGTTCGGGCTAGCAGGTGGAAATGAGAGGAAGAAGGGGAACCAGTTTTCCTCTGAGCACGATTCAGGTGAAGTTTTGGTATCTAGGAATGTGTCAGCTGAGACTGTTTCCCCGCCATTGATTGCATAGGAAAGCTAGTGTTGCAGAGAACTTCACTGTTGGTGTTTTCTGTCCACAGAACCCTTTGATACAGAGGTACTGACAGAACCTGTATACCAGCCCAATAATATTACTTTCCTATCATAAATCATGTGCAGATGGGTATGTTTATGGTTGTGCAGGGCAAGGTCTACCATTATATAATTCCCTAGGCGGTGGGAGGGGGGGAAGGGTTTGTGAAACACATGAAGAAAAGCCATGGCCAATTGTTGGGAACTATGAGGGGTTACCCCTTAGGTTTGTGAATGTTTTATGGACAAGGAAGAAATAGGGAAGACACAGCACATAAGATGGAAGCAGCTATGAGAATGCATAGCTTCTAACAACAACCCTTTAAGACTAGTGCCTGACCACTGCCCAGATGGGCAAAAATCTAGAATATGGAGGCGCAGGTCCCCATACAATCTCAGCCCATAGTCAGAAAGGATGTGGCTTCTGTAAGACCAAGGGTTCTATCTAAATTTCTTCTGAGAAAGCAGTACACAAAGAGGTCCATGCTTACAGAACTGCATTCACACTTGGTACCTGAAGCGATAAGCTTCTCCTTTATCAGATCAGACATGTCCTGGTTTGACAGAAAGCTAGATAGCACAGATGTTTAAAATGATACAAAATGAGGCACTGGGGCTGGAAATACAGCTCACTCAGCCAGGAGAGCTTCTCTACTTACACCCGGTATCCAGTGAAATCAGGAATGGTGGCACATGGCTGTGATACCAGGAGGAGGATCAGAAGTTCAAGGCTATCATGTCAGCCTGGGTTATATCAGACCCTGTCTCTAAAGACACAGACATACAAGGATAAATATGTAGAATGTAGTTAGGGATGATGCTGGTTTAGTAAAGTATGAGCTCTCCAAACATACACATATTTAACATATGAACTCAGCGGGTTGTATTTATATATTTAGGAACACATACATGTAATAACGAAGGCTATGAATTTGAAAGGACAAGGGGGTGTATGTGGGAGGAGTTGGAGGAAAGGGAAGAAGGAAATGTGATTATCTCAAAAAATTAAAAAATTTAAGGAGTCAGCAAGATAGCTCAGTGAGTAAAGTGATGTGCACGCCAGAGCACCTGGATTTGATCCCCGGAATCTGTAAAAAGGTGGGAGAGAACTGAATCTACAGAATTTAGAGTACAGACTGTCCATTGTATATATCCTGGCACACTCGTGCTCACCCTCCAGGCATACATATACAAAATGATAAAAAAGAAAACCAAACGAAAGAATGATGCAAGATATTTACTGTTTTAACTTGGTTTTTGTGGGCTAGTGAAGCTCAGCCAACAAAAATGCTTGCTCAGCAAGCCTGTCAACCTGAGTTCTATCCCTTGCATCTATTTAAAGGTCAAAGGACTGTCAGATGATACCAACATATGTCTACCTATCTCCCAGTAACAAAACAGATTTTGCCAAGTGTTCCATGTTTTTTTGTTTGTTTTTGAGACAGGGTCTGTAAGCTCTCCGGGAACTCCTATGTAGACCTAGTGGGCTTCAAACTCAAGAGATCTGCCTGTTTCTATCTCTCAAATTCTGATTAAAGGTGTGGGCCATCGTGCCGGGCTTCCCTGTAGACTTTTGACTCAGTCAGGAATATAGTAAACATGAGATGTTGGTTAGCAATGTCCAGTTTTAGTCAATTTTTGTAAGCAGAAGTTAAATACATACTAACATGATGGCAAAGGCAAGTAAGGTCATCAGGTAAAGATACTTGCTGCACAAGCCTGATGACCAGAGTTCAATCCCCACAACCTGCGTGAAGGTACAGGGAAAGAACAGACTCCACAAAGTTGCCCTCTGCCCTCCAAGTGTGCCCTTGCACACATACAGTAAGAATTTTTAGAAAATATAGGACGTATGCAAGCCAGTTAAGAGTCCTTTGTTCTAATTAAGCACTGTGTGCTGTGGGTATTGTAACGTGCTCCACTGATGTACTCTCAGCACACGCTTTTGCATATCTATGACTACATCTACTGTTACAGTGGCTGTGGCATGGGCGACAGGAGCTTCTCACCTCTGTTGCAGTTTACAGGGACACCTGTCATAAAGGTGGCAGGCTGTTGGCCGAAACCTTATGGGCAACATGACTATAACAGGTGTCATGATTCTGACTCCAAGGACAAGTTTCTCATGTGGCTCACCCCTGTAATCCCAGCATTCTGAGGCAGAAGAATCACCAATTGAAAACCAGTCCAGGCCATGGAGTTCTCCCTCAAACACATACACCCTTGGAAAAGACATACATCGAGTTTCATAAATAACTTCCCACATCTGCTTTTAGTAGATTTCAAGTAGTTTATTGAGCCTATTTAACATCTGGTGCCTTCCCGGATCTTCTGGGCCCATGCCCAGCTCAAACCCACAAACACACCAGCCCCCAGGACCAGAGTGATGCCAGTAGCAGGAGGAGCAACCAGAGCAGGAGTCTTGAACTGGAGTTGGGGCTGGAGCCTGTCAGGGAAGAGGTTGGGAGGTTCACCTGCAGCTGTCTGCAGATAAGGGGCTTCCCCTATCTTAGTTCCTCATCTAGTGAAGTTACACCATACCTCTGACTTCCACACGGCCAGAGCTTCCCAGTTTTATTAGCATTTTTAGAGAGGACCATAGCCCTTAGGGGCACACCCAAACCCTGGTACCTGAAGGCTGAAGTTTAGCAGCATCTTCAAAGTCCACTGCCCCTGGAGAGCTCACAACATCCAGGGCCCGGATAGTGCTGTTGTGACCAGAGGATCGTCGACGCCCTGCCCAGGAGAAAAGCCGTCTTCCAGCTCCTGGTGGCCTCACAGCCAGACACAGGTGTAAGGACGCATCAAAGAACAAACAATACCCCCAGACTCACTTGCTATCCCAGAGTCACATGTAGTAGAGCACGTCTCGGGCCCTGCAGGGTGGCAGGCAGAGGCACTGCAGAAGAAATAAACCTGGTAGGAAGGAACGCAAAGGGGTGGCCTCTGTGCAGCTGTGCTGGAAGCACAGAGGCAGGGTTGAGAGACTCAGGCACGGGCAGAGACTCGGGTGAGCAGAGACTAAGATCATAGCTGCCCCATATTTTTGGGGTTACAAACTTGTTCCCAATTTGGAGTTGAGACCTTCCTCTTTCCGAGGACCCAAACCTGCAGTAGGAGACACCCTCTGCAAACAGGAACTACTGCATTTAAGAGCCACAGTCCTCTGCCCTCTGGCCCCAGGAGCAGAACTGTTTGTTAGAAGGCAGGGTGTTTTCTTCCCACCCACCCAGCTAACAGAGAAGAGGTAAGGTCTGGCCACAGAGATGCCTGCTGTCTTCTCTTTATCCCTACAGACAACATGTGGAGGCAGAGGGAGGACAGGCACCACTGCTTCCAAAGACAAGAGCTCAGGGGAGGTGACCAGAGGTGGCATGCTTCATGTAGCAGGTTAGAGCTTGGTTTGTGAGGCAGCACAGAAGTAGGAGTGATGCCACTCTCAGCCACCCTCGGCGCTGCCTACCAGTGGGACCAGTCCCTACCTGATTAGTTAAGGGCAGGGATTTGAACATGAGAGATCTATGAACACTGACTGATACAATATGTTGTGCTGTTGATCATGGGTTGGATCATACTAGTGTGTTTCCTATGGTGCCATTTGTACACCATACAGAAAAAAAAAAAACCCTAAGGTTGAAACACCCTAAGTATATCCATTTTTATCTTCTGGAGAAATTGCTATGTTATAAAATCAAAGCAGAAGAACAAGGAACACATTATCATTTCTAGGATCAGAAGTGAGGCCACACAAGAATACCACAACTGATGTTCAGATTGAGGGTTGATTGTTGTCACAGTAATGTTTCCTTCTAATGTTTAGTTGCTTTGCATATGCATGCGTGAATAGGGGAATGTGCATGCCACAGCACACATGTGAAGGTCAGAGACAAAATGTAGAAGTCAGTTCTCTCCTTCCACAATATGGCTCCATCCAGAGAGCGAACTTAAGTCAGCAGACTTGGCAGCCATCTTGTCGGCTGTCTGTCTCTGATCTCTCCCAAGGTGTTTATGGGTCATCTCTCAGAAGACCTTGCCTCCTATCCCATGTTTTTGTCCCAACACTTGGTAAAAGCCACACCCCACGCTGGGATCTTTCCACTAGTGTGTAGGGTGCTGGAAGGATGTGGTGGTAACCAGCTAACTACCACTCAAACAGGGGCCATGGGGCATGAGAAACAAAAGGTCTTCCTACCTGTCCCCTAAGGGCATTCTGGGAGCTGGAGTCCAGGAGAGTGAAGGTGGCGACGGTGAAGCGCTGGTAGTGAGACCAGAGGGGCAGCCCTGCCCTGTCTGCAGCAATCAATTGTGTTCTGTAGTTGTCACCCTTGAAGGGACACCTGGATTGGAAAGAAGTCCAGTAGCCTCTTGAAGGAGGTGTGGTGGGCAGGAAGACTCCCCTTCTCCGGAGTGGGGTAAGTCACCTTCTGCCACTCACCCATCTGACAGGATGGGCCATTGTGGATGCTGGAAGGGGCTGGCAGTGGGAGTGGCCCAGCACTGGTGCAGTACCAGGACCAGACTGGGGTCAGTTCTCTGCAGGAGCCGGACCTCTACATGGACTGGTTCCTGAAGCAGTCTCACAAGAGGATAGTCACTCTCCTGATAGTAGGAGCTGAAAGTCTCATCTGCAGAGACAGGGGCTTGTGAGCCTAGGACAGACTGTGCATGAAGGCATTAGAAGCAGAAGAGAAAGCATCGGGTGTGGTGGGGTTGAGGGGCTGTACCCTTGGCAATCCTCAGCTCCAGCCGCAGGGGTCCAGACCTGGTCACAGGGGCAGGTGGTGGGGGTGAGAAGATAGATGCTTGGATGGGCAGGAAGTCGCTAGCATTGAAGATACAGCGAACATTAAGCCTGGAAGTACAAGAGCAAGAGGTTGGGGGGGACTGTAAATCAGAGCACCTGTTTACTGAATCACCACATCCGAGCAATGGATGCAATTTGCAGCATCCTCCCCAGGGTGCAGAGATGCTCCCAGAGCCATCACTAGGGCCTGTGGATATCATCGTTCACTCTTCTGACCACCTGGTCTGCCCGGGACAGCTTGAGCTGGCTACTCCAGGCCCTACTCCAGGTGCCAGGTACAGTATCAGGCCAACAGGGCTCCATCCTAGCACTTGGGGTCTTTGAAGCCTGGTGAAAAGACCTGGATTGTAGAGCCTAAGCCCCATCTATCCCTTTTCTTCCATTGAGAGGCTCTAGTGGGGACTGTGGAGGCCACAGGACCGTGCGTTGGGGTCTTGCTTCTTCTTGCAGCTAGCCTACCAGTGTCTTATGTCTTCCTCAGGACCCTGGGTGCCGTGTGGTTACCAATCCAGGCCTCAGTGCCCACCAGTGATGTGTGTGTTATGCAGCTGTAGTAATTGCACCTCTACTATTCTCGTGCCTCTCAAGCCTAATTCTGACAGACTTTAGCCCTCCCCCCTCCCCCCCAGTACTTCTCCTATTTCCTTGCCCGCATCAAGCACTTAAGTTCAAGAGCTTAAAACATGCTAACAGGCTTGTGTCCCCACCTCTGGGCCATAAGTACTTTGTGCTGAAGCAAAAGACATACCCTGATAGTAGTCTCACACCCTAATCTTGTGGCAGATCGTGTTGGGGAGAACCAGGTATCCACATGATCCCAAGTACAGGCTTTGTACAACCCATGGCTAACATACTGGCCCTCTTTGGCTGAGCACACAAGTTAGGTGCCTTGCCCTGAAAGCTCAAAGCTAGGTGTAAGAGGGGCAGATTCCCTTGGAGTCACCCTAGGCAACTGGGATGGGTTGTGGCCCCTGAGCTATCAGGTCCAGGAGGCCTCTTCTTTAGGGTTCTTCTCTCAGTCCCTTCCTCCACCACACCTTCAGATGCTTCTGTCTGAGGTATAGTCCTCATCTGTGGTGTCACTGCCTGGTGGCAACAGCCACAGCTCCTTCCTGGGGCCTGGAAGGGATGCCTTCAAATACTGAAAGCGTAGTCCTTAGAGGGATAAAGGCAGGGATCTCTGGGGGAGCTGCTATTGGCTCTCCCTGGGGCACCATATATAGACATGCCCAGAAGTCTTAGCCTCGCATCTGCAGGATAGGGGAGGCTCCCAGAGATACATTAGCTCATTTAGAGTCACACAGCTAGGCAGTACCAGAATTAGGATTTGTCCAAGCTGGCTCCAAATCTGTGCTGAGCTCTTCTGCACCCTTTATACCCAGGCCTGTAACCCAGCTACCACTCACCGGAAGACACTGTCCCGAGTGATGGAACCCTGTGGCCCCTTTTGGACATCAATGTTAGACACCAGCTGGTTCTCATAGATAAGCTGTTCACCAGCCACCTAGGGAGGAAGTAGTGAGCGAGGCTTCCTAGGGGTGGGACTCCCTTCCAGCACACATCCCACCCCTACTTGGACCATGATGATGCTACAGAGGTTGAAGGGGTAGCTGGCAGGTGAGGCCCCCTCAGAAGATGGGGCTCAACTCCAGCTCAAGTTCCACCCCTACCTGGATTGCTGTGCCACAGAGGGTGAAGGGGACACGGAAGACCACAAAAGCACTTGTCTTCTGGGTAGGGGGGCATCCAGTGGGGGCATAGGCCAGGTAGGCATTGTCCAGCGTGACCATGTGTGTCCGGGCTATTTCTTGCGACATGACCAGGGTGAAATAGCCACTTCTGAAACACTGGAGAGTGGCTAGGACAAAGAGATCCAAGAGGTAGATCAGGATCCTGGGACTCAGTGTCTCTTCAGCTCAGGAGCAGGGGATGGGCTCTGTGCTGACAACCAATATTTAATCACTAGCTGCAGTAAAGGACTTGGACATTCTTCTTCCCACTGTTGTCCTAAGCAAATGCCTAGGACTGATGGAACAAAGGGTTGATGAATGCTACAGAGCAAGGTCAGGGTCAGTAAGAAAGGAACCTAACAGTACCCTTGGGCAGGTGCTCCTCATGTCTGAGGGTGTCTGCCTCTACTTGGGAGCAGGGTGGAAGAAGACTTCCCTACCGTGACAAAACGTAGAGGAGCAATCTTGGGATGAGAGGTTGTACCTGTGTTGCCATAGTAACAGGACACTTCTCTGGTGTCGTCATAGCAGCAGCCAGCCTGCTGACAGGCTTCCTTGGAACTACCTTCCACCATGCAGGGAATATGCTCAGAGGCTACCTGACACCGCTCCTGGGGCAGATGGGTACCTAGGGTTGGGGACAGACCTCAGTGAGGAAATGACACCTCAGACCCCAAAGGCCCCAAGACATAGGCATGTGTACACAGAGAACTCCCACATACCTACTGGTTCCCAGGGCCCCAAGGTACCCCACTGGGGATGAGGCGTGGTGGGTCCAGCAGGCCCAGATCCTGGGGTTGGTGGAGCAGGAGTTGAATGGATGAAACTGTGCTCTGGATACAATGTACTGAGAAGAGGGTGGTCAGACACAGCCAAGGTGTGGTCAGAGATGAGGTAGAGGGCAGAGGTCTGGGGTGTGGGTGGCTGGGGTGTGGGTGGCTGGGGTGTGGGTGGCTGGGGGGTAATGGGTGGAGCCAGGTAGGGGTCCGGAGTCAAGATGTCTGGTTTGGGACAGATCAGAGTGACATCTTGTGCTGTATCCACACGGCCATTGGGAAGTACGGCTTGTACGAACACCTTCAAGCGGAACTGCCCCTCCTGCAGGTGAGAGGGCCATAAAGAGCAGCTGAGTGTAGCTACCTGACACTTCAGGTGAGTGATGGGCTGGAGGCCAGAGCACAGAGGCTACACCCAGACCTGGAGTGGTTGCCACCTGGCATGGCTGGGGTGGTAGTGGGAACCAAGCAGCCCTGGTAGAGAGGGAACTAATTTCTCCCAGAAATTTCTCCCATGTCTCCAGATCTCATCTGTCACCTACACACTCCCCCACCCATCATAGTCTCTCCTCTTCTCTGGCCATGAGGTGGCTGCTAGGACAAGCTCCCTCTGCCCTCACCTTCTCCAGCACATGGCAGCCTTTGTAATCAGCTGAGAGTACTGCAGGCTCTTGAGGCTCAGAGGTGACCCAGTGGTAGCAGATAGAGCAGTTATTCACCTCAAACCGGTTCCCAAATTCATCTGGGTAGGGGGAGGAGATGGAGGTTAGGGGAAGACAGGTGCTGGAGAGCAAGAGATTGCAAGCAACCTCTGAAAAGCTCTGGGCAAAAGCAGGCCTGTTTCAAGACCTAGTTTTGCTTGCTAGCTCAGCTATGTGGCCTTAGATAAGTGTCTTTTCCTTTCTGGTTTTGGTTTTCGCTTCTGCCATTGGCTCTTTGTAGCTGGGATAAAGAGTATTCACAGGGTATCAGGCGCAGACTGAACATCTTATAATCTAAGTTTAGCTAGCTGTGGCTGAGGTAGCTGGGAGTCCCAACGAGCCAGAACTTTCTCGGGCACACACAATAAGGGATAGAACAAGGGCAGAGCAAAAAGAACCAAGCTTGTTTGTCATCTTAACTGGATCAGTCACTCACTTGGGGACACCTGTTAGATGCTCACTCATTTTGTGAGACACCATGTGGCTGCTGGGAATTGAACTCAGGACCTCTGGAAGAGCAGACTATTCTTACAGTGAGCACCAGCTCCCCACCCCCCACCCACGCACCTGCCCTTGCTCCTTCCTTTTAGAGCACAGAGCACTTGTTCCCACCTTGCAGATGTTGCTCTGAAGGTGCAGATTCAAATTGTCACACAGAAGCCCCCCCCCATATGCCCATTCTCTACTCTTAAGTCACACCCCCAAGGGCTCTTGCATTCAGAGAGTGGTTTGTGGACCTGAAGCTTGCAGCCACAAGATAAGCCTGAAGTTCAGAGCCCAGCATTTTAGAGCAGGAGCCTGCCTTTCCCACACGTGATTCCCGTGCTCAGGAGTACGGGAGAGTCTGCTCTGGTGGTTGCCTCCCTATCTCCGTGTGGAGGAAAGAGGGCAAGAGTATGGCTTTTGTAATCCCCTGAATGGCCAGACTCTACTCCTCCATGGAAGAGGTCTTCCTAGCCTTGGGGCTGGGAAGTTGGGACAGGTGTCTGCTAGCACTCACCCAGAACCTTGAAGTGGATAGTCTGGTTTGACCTGGGGAACACCAGCAGCTGCATGCCCTGTACCCCACAGTCATAGCTGTATCCAAGACTAGGCTTGGGGTTCAGATGCTGACCCAGTCTCAGGGGAGACTCGACCAGCAGCAGCAGAGCCACAAAGCAACTCCAGGCCATGATGGAGACTCCTCCCAGCACGCACAGTGGATACCCACAACAGCCTGTGAGGCTTCCTCATCAACCAGCTGGGGTAGGGAGCAAACCCTTATGTGGATTAGGCAGCGAGTGGCAGCCTCTGAGGGCAAAGGGGTTCCACCTGCGGGAGCAGCTGCTTAGCCTACAAGGGGCTATAGAGAAACTCCTTCCCTTGAAGGAAGTAGGGGAAGGCACCTTCTCTCCTGGGTTTAATCAAGGATCTTCAGAAAGCTGCGTTTGACCCCTCAACCCAATTTTCTGTGGCAGCTGGGACTGCCCAGGGATTTCTAGCAAAGAGGCTGCAGGAGGATACAGGACAGCAGCCACGTTCATGAATGCTTTGACTAGGTGCTTCCGAAGTCCCTCATAGGAGTGGGAGCTTCCTGCCCAGGTAGCCTCCTGGAGTCTCCTCTGCCTGTCAGGATCCTGGAAGGGAATGCAGGATCACTGCCCCCCCCCCACACACACACAACCCCAGCTCCTGGGAAAGCTGTCAGTGTGCAGGGCGGGGTGGTGGTGGTGAGCAATCAGAGATGGCTGGTAGCACCTTTCAGGGGTCCCTGGGCCAGTTAACCATTAACTGTCACAGGTGAACATCTTCTGTTTGAAGTGTGAAATCCCCGATGCATGAACATCTGAAATGTTCTGAGCACCAATACAATGACAAAAGTGGAAATCTGTTCCTGACTTTGTGAGGAGTCACACTCACCCACCCACCCACCCCTCCCCACATGATATGGTATAAATCACAGTTCGGTTGCTGGGTCCACATGGTGATACATGCCCTGTCATCCCGGCACCTAGGAGGCTGAGGCTACAGAAGTTCAAGTCTCAAAAACAACAATAAACAAGACTACCACTACCAAGAATATCTCCAGCCTATGTGCGTAAAATGTATATGGGACATAAATGGTTTTCTGCTTCGTCTAGGGCGCCGTCCCCAGGAGCTAGGGAGGTGGCTCAGTGGGTGAAAGTGCTTGCGGCGTGAGACTTGAGTTCAAATCCCCAGCCCCCTGTAAAAAGCCAGGTAATTTGTAGCCACATTGCTTTTGGGACCAGAGAGAAAAGGATTAGTGGGGGTTTCTGGCTGCTAGCCTAGTCCAGATTCAATGAGAAACACTTTACCGAGGGAATAAGGCACGGTGATAAAGCAGGTGTGCTGGTTTATCTTTTGCCAACTTGACACAGGTTAGAGTCATCTGGGAGGAGGAAATCTCAAGTAAAAAGATGCTCCCATCAGATTGGTCTATAGGCAAGTCTGCAGGGGAGTTTTTCTTGATTGGTGATTGATGTAGGGGGGCCCAGGTCACTGTGGGTGGTGTCACTCCTGGACAGGTGGTTTGGGTTATATAAAAAAGTAAGCTGAGTGAGCCATGAGGATAAGCTAGTAAGCAACATTTGTTCCTCTACGGCTTCTTCCTGTCCTAACTTCCCTCTGTGATGAACCTGCAACCATAAAATGACATAAACCTTTTCTTCCCCAATTTGCTTTCAGTCACAGTATTTATCACAGTAGAAGAAAACAAAGTAAGATAGTGGGGTACCAGATGTCCTCCTCTGGCCTCTACGCATGCCTGTACTCACGTAACACCCACACCCACACACCCACACATCCACATTCCTCCCTTCCCCCCCAGATATAAAACACTTCTAGGCCCAAGCATTTCAGATAAGGATGCTTACACATAATAAATAACATAATAAATTAAACATAAGTAAAATCATAACAATAGATCATGGAATAAATGTGACGTCTCACACAGACACTGGGGAAGCTCAGGAGATGTGTCTACCAGGCTTATTGACAGTAATAAATGCCTGACACTGTAGGGCCATAGCAATAGCGACAGGGAAAGCAGGGAGGGGTTTCCAGTCTTCTTGGGTTTTTTCGTTCAACATTTATAGGAGACATCATCTATGAACACACAAGAATGGGCAGGTGGGTACCAAGACTGTGTAGCCTCTCACTTTCCCTCATCCTCTGAGGGATGGTACCATCCTCACTTCAGAGCACTGACTCACCCAGAGCCCAGCAGAGTCTGAGTTCAGTGAAGGCTGGTAACATGGGTCATTAGTGTCCATGCAGACAGCATGTCATTAGGTCATTAGCAGTTCCCGGCTGGCTGCAATCTAGCTGATATGGGTTCCCGCTTGTGACCTGGGTGTGTCATTTTTTTCCCCAAGCCTCAGGCTTCTTGTTTGGTAACTGCAGTTGATGAGTTGTGCTTATCTGGCAAAGTGAGCAAGAAAATTCAAAGAGACCCATAATGGGTGTATCGAATTATATTTGGCAATGACTTAATGCGTGGCTCTGGTAGTCCTGACTGAGCTGGAGGAAGCAGGGAGAGGCTCCGCCTGGAGGAGCTGGGGTGAGATGGGGTTCTGAAGGAAAGCTGACTTCAGAAATACGGTGTTGGGCAGGCTCTGCAATTAAGAGGACGTGTTGCTTTTGCAGAAGTCCTGGGTTCAATTCCTAGGACCCATGAGGTTCACAGCCATTCAAAACTCCAATTCTAGTGGATCCAGTACTCTGCTCTGACCTCTGTGGGCACCAGGCATGTTTGTAGAGCACATAGACAGATGCAGGCAAAACACTCATACGCATTAAGTAAGGAAGTAAAATTTTAAAACTTTTAAGGGAAAAGAAACATTTCCAAGTTCAAAAAGAAGAGTGGAGCTTAGGGCTAGAGATGCAGCTCAGCTGAGTGCCTGAGGTAAGCAGGAGGGTCCGGGTACAAACGAAACCAGAGGCGGTGGCGTATACCTGTAATCCCAGCACGCTTTTTTTTTTTTTTTTCCCAAGGAAACACTTGATTTTTGTTTTTACTTTTTTTTTTTCTTATAAGATTTATTTATTTATTTATATACAGTGTCCTGCCTGCATGCCAGAAGAGGGCACCAGATCTCACTATGGATGGTTATAAGCCGCCAAGTGGTTGCTGGGAATTGAACTCAGGACCTTTAGGAAGAACAGCCAGTGTTCTTAACCTCTGAACCATCTATCTCTCTAGCCCCCAGCACTCTTTTTAAGGTGGAGGCAGGAAGATCAGGATTTCAAGGTCACCCTGTTATATAGCACGTTTGAGGCCAGCCTGGGCTATGTGAGTAAGGCTGTGTCAAACAACAACCAAACAGACACACAACAAAACAAAACAGGCTTGGTAGAGAAGGGTGGGGTAGGAAGAAGATGAGGTGAGGGGGAGCAGCCAGGAAAGTGGACCTCTCTTCTTGAATGATGTTTTCTTAGGCAAGCACTCTTCCACTGAGCCACGTCCCTAATTGTAATCTGGCCGCTTTAAAATAATCTCGGGCAGCCAGGTGATGTTGTTGTATAGCTTTATCTCTGTGAGTTCAAGGCCAGCCTGGTCTACAGAGCAAGTTCCAAGACAGCCAGGCATACTCAGAGAAACCAGGTCTCAAAAAGTAAAAAAATAAAATAAAAAAAAAAGAAAGAAAAGAAAAGAAACTTTAGGTTTTCAAGCTCATGGAAAAGAAATCCCATGGAACCTTCTCCCACAGTGTAAATGCCACCCGTTTGCACACATTCTTAGCCTCTGCTGTCTTTGCGGGTTTGTGTGTGTGTGTGTGTGTATGTACACACACATTTTCTTCTATGTGATTTGAGAGCTGTGCAGACGGGTTCTTCTTTACCTCTTGTCATGTACATCCATTTATGGTTGGTAAATTGTCACATGCTGTTTGAGTTCATGAGAAGCAGGGGTTGCCCTCCTCCATTTCAGATCCAAACATGTTTATGTCAAGTGTCCTTCAAAGTCCCCTGACCTTGGTCAGGCTGGTTTTTCCAGCTCTAAGAAGGGGAAAGGAAAACAGCGAACAGTCCAGGCCAAAGACTGGCCCTACTGAGGCCCATCCCATGGGAGAGAACAATCCCGGACACTGTTAATGGCACTCTGCTATGCTTATAGACAAGAGCCTAACATAACTCCCCTGAGAGGCTTCACCCAGCAGCTGATGGAAACAGATACAAAGACCTACAGCCAAACATTAGACAGAACTCAGGCAGTCCCATGGAAGAGTTGGGGGAACAATTGAGGGAGGTGGAGGTGTCAAGAGCTCCACAAGAAAACCTACAGAATCAATTAATCTGGGCCCATGGGAGCTCACAGAGACTGAACCACCAACCAAAGGGCATGCACGGACTGGTCCTAGGACTCTTGTATATATGTAACAGATCCAAAGTTTGATCTTCACGTGGGTTCTCCAACAACTGCAGCAGGGGTCCTCTCTGACCCTGATGCCTGCCTTTGGATCTCGTTCCCCTAACTGGGCTGCCTTGTCTGGCCTCAGTGGAGGGCCAGGGTGGGTTGGAACCCCTGGGGGACCTCCCCCTTTTTTGAGGAGAAGGAGAGGGGAGAATGGACGGACTGGGAGGAGACTGGGGGCAGCCATCAGGATGTAAATAAATAAATAAATAAACGGAGGGGGAAAAAACCCCAAGAACAAAACTGTGCCCCCTGAAGACTAGCCTAGACCATAAACTATTTCCAGATGAGGCTACCACTGCTTATCCCATAATATAAAAATGCCTACAGTGAGAGAGAGAAGGTAGGTACTGATACACAGAGAGAAGCGTGCACTGCCCAGAACTCCAACATGGCTACGGCAGGGCTCCCCACTTGCTTTCTGTGGGGTGCCTGGAAGTGCTGGCTTTGATGGTAGGTCTCTGCTGCTCTTTGATTCTTTCTTTCCAAGTTGCAACCAAGTGGGGCTTCTGTGCTCTTCCTGGGACTCTTAATCGGGAACCCCAGCTGCCTGCCTCAGCAGGGTTTCCCCAGTATTTGCGGCTGGAGGTGTGTAAGCCCCAGATCTGAGAATGTTATTGTTTGTTTGCGCTCTCTCTCTCTCAATCTCTCTCTCTCTCTCTCTCTCTCATTTGGCCCCTCCAGTCATCTCCGCTGGGTGCTCTGAGTGCCCATTTGGATGCTGTTTCGCCATCTGTTGCTGCTCTTCATCTGCTGCTCATTGTTTATTCTTTCACTTTTGCTGTACACTTAAACCCGCTCAAAACCAAGAGCACGGCTGTCCCATGTCGTTCTTCAGATGGTACAAAGCACCTCTAATCACGTGAATGCGCGCTTTCTTTTAAAAGGATGTAGCTATGGTAAACTGATCAAAATCAGGAAATCAACATTGGTTGAAGCTCATTTGTCTAATCTATAAACTTTATCATGTAACATTTGTTTTGATAAATATTTGTGTGTGTCTGTGTATGTCTGCCTGTCTCTGTGTGTCTTTCCTCTCTGTGTATGTCTGTATGTCTCTGTGTGTATAAACTGTCACATACATTGCAAATGAAGGAAAATTGATTTCAAGAGTAGGAGTTGTGAGCTAGGAAAGCATGGTGGTGCACACTTTTAGTCTCAGCACTCCAGAGACAGAGGCAGACTGATCTCTGAGTTTGAGGCCAACCAAGTCTACATAGTGAGTTCCAGGACGGCCAAGACTACACAGAGAAACACTGTCCCCAACCCCCAACCTCAGCCGCAAAAGACTTTTATAGCAGAGGACAGTGTTTCCTAGTCTGGGATTCCATCCAGGATCAGGAGTGGCTTCTCTGATGGGGACAGTCCACCTGTCTTCCTCATCATCTGCACCCTTGGCTTTTGGACCAGCTACTTTGTGTGGATTTGCCTGGTGTTTTCCCAGATTAGATCCAGGAATCAGATTACACATTTCTGGCCGTTTTCATCAGCCTGGCTGCGTAACAAAATGCCAAACACCTGCTGCCTATGGGAGGGATCTATTTTCTCACAGTTCGAGAGACTGGAAGGCCAAGGTCAAGATGACAGCCCATCCGGTTTTTCTGAGGCCCCTCTCCTGGGTCTGCAGATACCTAACTTCTTGCCATGCCCTCATGTAGCATCTCCTCTATGTGTGCGAGTTCCCCGTGTCCATTTGTGTGTCCCAGTTTCTTGCTTTATAAGGACACCGGCCAGACTACATTAGGTCCCTGAGGTCACTGGGTTTAAATAGTGGCTGCTAGGTTTCTCTACAGACAGTTACCAGGGCTATACATCATCTTCATAGTCTTAGAAGTAGATGCTTAGAGCCTGTGCATCCTGCCCCTCCTGGGATACTTTTGTAGTAAGTGTGTGTATGTGTGTGTGGTGTGTAGTGCGGGTAGAAGAGAGGAAGTTATGTAACTGCTTTTCTCTCTGGACAAAGGAGAATGAGAATGGTGATGGCTGGGGTGGGCTTAAGTGATAGTAAAGTGTTGTCTTCTGTGGGCCGTGGAAATGGGTAGCAGAAGAAAGTGGCAGCCTGCTCACATCCCAGACAGATGTTTGTTTGAGGAGGGCCAAAGGCTCGGTGGCCAGCCCGTGTCACTGTTGGGAGGTGCTAGAACCTTTAGGAGGAAGGGCCTAATAGCTATGACAGATGCTTACGACATGACCTTGAAAGGGACATTGGAATGCCAGTTTCTTTGTGCTCTCTCTGCTCCCTGGCTTCATGGGGTGAGCAGCTTTGCTCTGTCCTGATGCTATCTGCCTCACAGCTGTCCCAAGACGATGGAGTGATGGGTTGGTAGCTCTGAAACAGTGAGGTAAAATGCAAAACCTTGTTCTTCATGAGTTGACTTTTTCAGATGCTTGTCACAGTGGTGAACAGCAGACCCGCAGAGATGCCTTTGAGAAAAGGGCACCAAAGCACCCTGGGTTACAGTTCCACAGCCGTGCCAGCGTTCCTGGGCACCCGAGCTCACCTGGGAGGGATCCAGCTGATCAGCTCGCCACCTGGAGGTTGTAAAAGCATCTCGTGTCTGCTCTGTGACTTGTTTTCCTCCTCTGTCAATGGGGATAGTGATGGTGCTGAATTCATACAGTTGGTAGGGAGAGTTTTTTCTTTATTCAGTTGTAGACTAGCGGGCCCAGAACTCAGGCTCTTTCTGTCTCAGCCTCTTCAGTGCTAGAATTATAGGTATGAGCTGAAATACTCAGGTCTCATTTTTAAAAAATAATATGAAGTATTTATTTATTAAATTAAGTATTTATTTATTTATATTTACATGCTTTTCATTTTTTAAACAGGGTCTCACTCTGTCTCTCTGACTTGGCAGGAACTGGCTGCATAGCTGGGGTTAGCCTCCAGTTTCTGATTTTCCTCCTATGGCTGCTTCCAAGCATTGGGATTACAGGAGTCTGTCAGTACATCTGTCTTAATTAATTAATTAATTTTTGTATGTGTGCATGCACACATGTACCATGGCACACATGTGGAGGTCAGAGGACACCTTTGGAGTATCAGTTCTCCTCTCCCTTGAGGGGCCTAGGAACTGAACTCAGGTGATCAGGCCGGGCAGCAGGCATCTTTATGTGTAGTTTTTGTTTTTATTTATTTGGTTTATTCAAGTCAATATCTCACTATGCAGCTCTGGCTGTGCTGGAATTATGCAGACCAGGCTGGCCTCAAAATCACAGAGATCTGCCTGCTTTTATCTACCAAGTGCTGGAATCAAAGGTGTGTGACCCAGCTTTTTTTTACTTTTAAAAGCTGCACATTGTTTTCTCTCCTCTCTTCTCCTCTCTCCTCTCCTCTCCTCTCCTCTTCTCTCCTCTCCTCTCCTCTCCTCTTCTCTCCTCTCCTCTTCTCCCCCTCCCCTCTTTCTTTCTGTCTTTCTTTTTTGAGACAAGGGCTCACTATGTAGCCTGGCTGGTCAGGAACTGGCCATGTAGACAGGCTGGCCTTAAACTCGGAGGTCTGCCTGCCTCTGCCTCCCCAGTGCTGGCATTAAAAGAGCTCAATGCCAGACCCAGGATGTAGTTCATTTTTTTCTTTTTTAATTATGTGCATAGGTATGTGTTTGTGAATGTGAGTACAGCGCATGCAGACCCAACAGAGGGCATTGGATCCCCGGGAGGTGGAGTTCCAGGTGGTAGTGAGCTACCTGACAGGAATGCTGGGACTCAAACTTGGGTCCTCGCAAGAGCAACACTTGTTCTTGACCACTGGGCCATCTCTCACTTCCCAATCTGTAAAGTGAGACTAAGAAGACGGTATGGTGGCAGATGCCTGTAATTCCAGCACTTGTGACGTGGAGAGAGGAGGCTTAGGACCTCAGGGCCATCCTTGGCTACAAGAATGAGTTTGAGGTCAACCTGGGGGGCATGAGATCCTGTCTCAATAAAACCAGCAATAGCAGATGAACATAACTAGGATGCTGAGAGATTTGAATGTCACTTATCCATGCCCTTCATCTTCTCTGCTAACTCAGCTCACCCCAGATGAGGATGGAGCCTGTCTAGATGACTGGGGAGAGTCCAGCCTATGGCAGCCATGTGCCCCTGCTGACAACTTCATTTCAGATTTCTCTGGCTTAGATTACACGAGAATAATATCTACCATTGAAAGCCCCTAGTGGGTGGAAACTTGTTATGACATCACCAGGGAGCTAACACATGGCTGTTGCTCTGGTGAAGATTAAATTGTATGTGGACAAGACATAGATAGAGGGTGAGTCCAGGCCTGGCTGGCTGCTTTTCTTATTTCTCCTCATCTCATTCTCCTATTCTTATTCCTTCCCCTTTTTCCCTTAAGACTGGCTTCAAACTCTTGTGTAGCCAAGAATAATCCTCCTGCCTCCACCTCCCAAGTTCTGGCATGACAGGCACACAAAGTCGTGCTGGGTGTGTGCAGTGCTGGGGAAGGAGGCCAGGACCTCAGGCATGCAAGGCAATCACTCTACCAACTGAGCCGACCCGCAGCCCTCACTCTACCTTCGGGCTGTCCATCATCTACCATTAGTTTCCAAGGTTGTGCCCATCACAAACCACAGGCCCTGGGCTGACCACAGCCCCACCAGACAGAGGAAGCATGGGCCACTGGGAGGTCTGGTGGGGCATTTGGGTCTGTGCACAGATTCCAGCGCTGAAGGACTGCCTGCTCAGCAGACATTTCTTGGGACTCTCACATGCTCCCTGCTCATCCCTGGAGCCCAGGGGTAAAGGTAAGAACAGTCTCTCATACTGTTCATCATGAGGATGGGGGAAACTGTTGAAAAAGAGTAACCACAAGAGAACAAGTGTGGCTGTGTGTAAAGTGAGCTAAAGGCTGAGTAGGCTAAGATGTCCCAGAGGAGGTGACTTTTGTGCAGAGCTTTGATGGGTGATAGGAGTGCACTAAAAGGTGGGATACAGAACTAATAGTCCAGGGCAAGGGACAGACATCATGAGTATGGGCACAGTCTGTGTAGAGCAGGCAGGAGTGATGATGGATGCTGACTGATGATAAGGAGGAATGGAGAAGGTAGGGGATGTGTTGGGCTGCTGGCCATATGAGAAGGTAGTCTCTTTCCACGGTTGACAGGAGCTTCTGGGTGTCTCCTATCAGTCTCCCACAGATGACATATAGAATGCCACCAGACCACTTCTCTGTGGGGCGTGGGCACCTCCAGGGCCTGCCGAGTGGGGGCTAGAAGTTTTAGGGCTTCCTGAGTGCTTTTTACTTCTGCTTTGGTTGATTTCTTTAAAAGTGGCCAGAAAGGAACTCAAAAAAACCTGCTTCCTAATGCAGGGCTTGAGGTAGGGAGCACAGTCCAACTGGGGGGCTGCACTAGCCCGTTTACTCCACTGTGTCACACACGGGTGTTTCCAGAAGGTGAAGGCCTGGGCGGACATGTCAGGTAGCAAGATTTAGGTGAAGAGAGGAGGTGGAGAGGAGGGTAAGTTGGTTGAGTGTGGGGAACAGGATGCTGGGACTGGGGTGTTTTAGTTAGGGTCTTATTGCTGTAAAAAGACACCATGACCATGGCAACTCTTATAAAAAAGAAACATTTAATTGGGGCTGGCTTACAGTTCCAGAGGTTTAGTCCATTATGACCGTGGTGGGACGTGGTGGTATGCAGGCAGACATGATGGTGGAGAAGGAGCTGAGAGGTCTACATCTTGATATGAAGGCAGCAGAAGGGAACTGTATGCCACACTGGGTGTAGCTTGAGCATAGGAAACCCCAAAAACCGCCCCCACAAAGAAACACTTCTTCCTACAAGGCTATACCTAGTCCAAAAAGGCCACACCTCCTAATAGCACCACTCTCTACGGGCCAAGCGTTCAAACACATGAGTCTATGGGGCCATTCCTTTTCAAGCCACCATAGGGAAAGACACAGTGCTGGCTTCTGAGGGCCCTTGGACCACACCTCACACATAGCTCCCAGGACTCATGTGCTAGGAAGCCATAGGCTCTGATTCTGCGTGGCTGAAGGGGGTGCCGGGGTCCCGCTGCACCCTGCTCCTGTGATTCCTGTAATGCTGAGCTCTGCACCATGAAAAGGGCTGCTTTCAGGGACCAGCGCCTGTGGCTGTTCAGTGGGCACTGTCTTTCTCCAGGTGTCAGGGATCACAGACATGGAACTGGGCATGAGGTGGGCCTGGAGGCCTCTTTCCTATCCTCTAAGTACATAGGGAAGCCAGACAGACATGACTCTGCAACCCCAACCCTGTCCCTTGGGTCCAGGGGCCTCTGACTTGAGCCAGTTTCTTCAGTTGATCTGTTACTCTTTCAGGGCAGCTATGGCTGCAGGTCCTTATGCCACAAGGCAAACTGAGGCCCACTGCTGCGCCACATTTTGACAACTCCAAGAGACAACAACAGTGGCTAGCCCTGGTGTCCTCCCTCTAGCCCAGCCTGGGACCAGGCATTTATTTGGCTCATGGCTTCCTTTATCCATTTAGGGCCAGGCCCCAGGCCCAGAGAGAAGTGGCTCTGTCTAACATGCTGGTACACACACTTTGGGGACCCACATTCCCACCACACTGGCTTAGTCCTTTATGTGATTTGTGTGGTCCCTTGAAATCCATATTCCCAGGCTGCACCTAGTCGTCTTGAGTCAGACACCCTAGCAGGTAAGTTGGACCTAGATATTTGGGCTCATCCAGAGCTGGGGATAGCCTGTATGTATGTAGATGTGTGTGTGTGTGTGTGTGTGTGTGTGTGTGAAAGGGAAAGAGATCATGTGATGTATGTATATGTTTGTGTAGGCATGTGCACGTACTTTGTATGTTTGTGTATGTGCATGCATGTGTGGATGAACATGCTTGTGCATGCACAGGTGGAGGCCTGAGCAGCACACTGGGTGTCTTCCTCTTTCACACTCTATTTGTCTAGACAGGGTCTCTCACTGAGTTAGAAGCTCAGGGGTTGCCTGGTTGGATTTGTCTCTGCCTTCCAGGGCTGGGGTTACAGGCATGCACGGCCACACCTGGCTTTTCATGTGCTGCTGAGGTCCTGGTGCTTGCCAAGCTAGTGAGGTAACCCACAGAGCCAGCTCCCCGGGCCCTTTACCACCTTCTCCTTCTTTTTAAACTAGAAGGTAAATTTTATTTCTATTTTCTTTTTTTATTATAAAACATTTTTTTAATTTAAAATATATTTTTATAATACTCTTCCCCTCCTCCTAGCCCTTCCAGATCCCTTCTCTGTCCCTTTTGAGAAAGAACTTAAAGTTCTTTCTTGAGAACTTTAAGTTCTTTCTCAAAAAACAAACAAAAAAACCAATACAACAAAATCCCCCCAAACCAGGAAAGCAAAACACTACTCAAAAACAAAAAGACAAAACCACCAAACTGTAACCAAATAAAAGCGCAGACAGACAAACATGTGGAGTCCATCATGTTGGTTAACTCCTCCTGAACATGAGGCCTGCCCTGCCCTGAAATGCTTGATATACTCAGTGTTGCACCATTGGAAAAAACTGATTTTCCCTCTCCCAGTGGGCATAAATGATAGTTTAGTTGTTAACTTTTACCTTAGTGGCTAGGTATTCATCCATCCATTCATCCATTCATTTAAAAAATATAACAAAATAAAATATAATAAGAGAAAACAAAAGCTCTCATATCAAAGTTGGACAAGACAAACCAACAGAAGGAAAAGAGCCCAAGAGAAGACATAAGGATCAGAGACCCCGTGGGATCAGATGACCTCTTTTGTGTGTGGCTAGATATACATGCAGACAATAAGATAAATAAATCTTAATAAAAAGTCAGAGATCCATGTGTTTGCACATTCAGGAATCCGATTAAAAGCACTAAAGTGGGAGCTATAACATACACCTGGTCAGACCTGCACAGGCCTCATGCATGCAGCTTCAGGCTCTGTGAGCAACTGTGAGTCTGTTCAGTTGATTTAGAGGGCCTTGCTCTCCTGGTGTCCTTTAGCCCCTTTTGCTTTTATACTCTTTGGCCTCCTCTTCCTCCGAATTCCCCGAGCTCTGAGGGGAGGGATTTATGGCGATATCCGGATTAGCGCTGAGTGTTCCAAGGTCTCTCACTCTCTGCATAACTCTGGTCCCCTTTTGAATGGTCTTTGTCCTGTCAGGCTAGACAGGACTCCTGCCCAGTCAGGGCTTCTGCTCTTTACTCACAGCCAGTGTCCCTTGTCCCCAGGACCCTCCCTTGCTTTGGGGGTCCCAAATCAGTTCCTGAGACTCCAGGGTAACAAGCATGAGCCACATCCTATTGACACCCTTTTCTCACACCTCTGCCACAGGCTGGAGGAGCTTGGCTCTGTGGACACATAGAAGCTGTTTTCACCAGACGATCAGCCAGAATCCCACAAGGCCCTCTGGGACAAGGGGAAGAGGCTACATGCCCTTCCCTTCTTCAGAAAATGCCTCAGAGACTCATTCCAGGGAATCCTTTCTTTGGTTTGTTTTTGTAACTTTATTAGAATTTCTTTTTTTTTTTTTTTTTTTACTTAGCAATAAAACATCCTCAGTCAGGCAAGGCTAGGACATGAGAGCGATGACAAGACCAGAACTAAGAACAGAAAGGTCAGAAGAGAGAGGGTTTTTATCTGGAATGAGAGCCCCTGAACATGGTTGCCACAAGCCGGTGTGTAGGGTGTTCACTGCACAAAGGCACTCAGGCCACTCTGAGATCCTGAGGGAAGTCTGTATGGGCCTTGGTGCTGAGATATGTCTATTAGGAAAAGAAGGAGCTGTTTCTTAGTTCAGTCAGCAGGCCACACACTTAACTCCTGTTAAGGCTGGAACTGAGCAGAAGGAAGACCTTGTGGAGGACTATTTTTATTTTTTTAACTGTGTGATTGTGTGTGTGTGCAGCTGTGAGGGCAGTTACCTGTGGGGTCCAGGACAGGGTGCTGGATCCCCTGGGGGTGGTTCTAAGCCTCCTTGCATGAGTGCTGGAAACCAGATTCAGAGGCTGAGGTATCTCTCCAGCACCAACACGACCTTTAAAGAGTCATATTTCACTGCTGTTACTTACTTACTTACTCCAGTCACATAACTAGGGAATGGGAGGGTCAGAACCAAGTACTGGTAGTCTGACTCGGAGGTCCTGGCCTAACCAGCACACCATACTGCCTTATGGCCTTCCTCATGCTTTTATGGGTCGGGCAACATATTAGTTGTGTTTGTGTTGCTGAGATCAAAATACCTGACATGAGTGCTTAAGAGAAGAGAGGTTTATTTTGGCCCATTGTTTTAGAGCGTTTCAGCCCACCGTGGAAGAGCAGTTCAAGTTCAGAGCAACTGGAGTGTATGGGGGAGGCTATTCACATCATGTTGGAAGACAATCGAAGTACGGACCAGAAACTAAGGGATGGGTCTAACCATAAAGTCTCACCCCTACTGGCCTTCTTCTGCCCGCTTGTTTCCACAGCCTCCCAAAAACTGCACAACTAGCTGGAAATCAAAACACAGCCTAGACTCAGGCCTTAGCAGGTACAGGTGAGCATTATCCCAAGAATGCATAGGACCGTGCACTTTTAGGAAGGGCTGCAAGCATCATGATTGGGGGGAAGGGAGACCATTTGTGTGGTGCTTGCTGACCTGTGAGGAACACTCTGCTGACATAGCACAGCACTCACCCTCTCCCCCTAAGGTCTGTCTTACAGCAAGGGTGTCAAGAACACAACCCTCCAGGGAACAGGTGTTCTCACCATAATCTGGGGACACCAACTTGCCACATGTTGAGTTTGAAGGGAGGTCCCCGGCTCCAAGAAACAAAGAAGAGATAAAGAGTTAGGTTAGAGAGACAGTTTGGTTGGCAAAGTGCTTGCTAAGCAAGCATGAAGGACCCAAATTTGCTGGCTGGACAGTCCAGGCAATCGGTGAGCGCTAGGTTCAGTGACAAATCATATCTTAAAAGATAAGGTACACAGGAGCTAGAGAGATGGCTCGTCAGTTTAAAGTACTCACTGCTTTTGCAAAGCACCTAATGTCAATTCCCAGCACCCAACATATATATATGGCGGAGTGATGGCTCAATGGCTAAGAGCACTGGCTGGTCTTCCAGGGGCCTGGAATTCAATTTCCAGCCCCCACATGACAGCTCCAACTGTCTGTAACTTCAGTTCCAGGGTGTCCCATACCCTCTTCTGGCCTCCTTGGGAGCTGCACGGCACACGGTGCACAGACATGCATGCAGACCAAGTGCCCACACACATAAAATACAATAAATGAAATCTGAAAGAAAAAAAAAAGGTAGGTGGAGAACAATTGAGGAAGACGCCTGGTGTTGACCTCTGGTTTCCAAATACATTAACACGTGTGCATCCCCATGCATGCATGCACACACACACACATGCACAACAAGGTGGAGTGCCCCTGAACAACAGCTGAGGTGCCCTCTGGCTTCTACATGTGTGCACGTTTACACACCTGCACACACGCACCCAAAACGCAGACTTCTACGAGTCAGCCTTTTCCCACTCTGGACTTGGGGTCTCTTTTCCTCACTTTGCAGCAGCTATCAACTTTTTTCCATTTTTTCCCCCTGTGGAAGAAGCTGCTTTTGTGAACATTTACTAAGTGCCAGGTGCTCTCTTGATCTACCTCATTCCACCCCTACTACTTGCCGTGAAAAGACTTTGCTCTTGCCGGGCGTGGTGATGCACGCCTGCCTTTAATCCCAGCAGAGGCAGAGGCAGGTGGATCTCTGTGAGTTCAAGGCCAGCCTACAAAGAGAGTTCCAGGACAGCCAGGGCTGTTACACAGAGAAACCCTGTTGCTTTTGGTCACAGCTGACAGCACCCAGTAAGAGGAAGTGACTGACCTCCTGGCCAAGGCTCTCTCTGCTCTTCCCACGGCCTCGCCCTCCTACCTCTGGTCCTCTAGGGACAGGGGCGCACGCTGCCTCAGAAACGCTGGAATGCTTCTCCGCAGAGGATCTTGGTGTTGGGGGATTGGCAGTCAAAGACTTACACTGTCCTCTGGGTTGTAGAGAGTCCCCCATGAGGAGAAGGGGTGGGCCAGGGGCTGGTGGCCTGGATAGAGATGAAAGACCTTGAATATAGCGTTCCCGCCCCTGCCTTCTGAGCTGATAGCTATTTCCTCCTTCAGCTCACTCCCCTCCTCCCCCTCGCCTGGTGCCCAGTCCTGCTGGTTTCGGGAGCTGCCAGCCTTGCCAACTCGACTGTGCTCACTCTGTAGCTAGGTAAGGAGGCAGTCTTCCAGGGGCTGGGAAGCCTTGGTGCCATGTCAATATAGACTGAGGGCTACTCAGGATGATGTGGGGATGAGCTAGGGAGCCTGGGGGGGCCTGATGTCCAGAAGGAAGGACTGTGCTTTCCCGGTGCTAACTAGATGATAGACACAATGGTGAGCTGTCCAATCATGGCCACCATGCTATTTCAGATGTGGGGACATGATCACTTGGTGAGCTTAAAGAAACTGGCTAGTTCACCCAGCTGGAAGCTGAGGAACTGGAATTCAAGCTCAGGGCTTTGCAAAGTTGGGATTCCCACCACAGCAGAGTCCTGGCTGTTTGGGCGCACCAAGATCCTGGGTCTTGAAGCTGTCTTCATGCAGCCTGAGGGATCACACTGGGTGGTTCCCAAGAGTGTGCGAGTGCTGTCTCCTGAGCATCTCATGTGTCTTGGACACTGCAGCTGACCGGAACTGCCTCAGGGTAGAGGGGGAATGGCTCACATCTGTCTGCTGGGAGGAGAGCCTCAGGCTCCCCCCACCCCCTCCCCACTTCTATGCCTCTCTGAACCTGTTTCCTCTTCTGAAAAGCTACTCTCATTGGACTATGTGAATAGAACTGCTCTGCAGATGCTAAAGCTTAGAAAGCAGGATCAGGAAGAATCCAGAAAGCACAGGTGTGCTTGCTCCCTCTGACCTAGCTCCAAGAGGGATTCTTTCAGGAAAACTCTAGTTTGATATCCCAGAGCCCCACCATATGAAAGACAGTGGTTTCTGGAAGGATGTAGACTTTTTTATTCTGGCCACTTGTTTTTGTTGCAAAGAGGAGTGAGTTCTGAAGTCACCTCCTCTTTCCTTCTCTTCCTCCATCATCCCACTTGCAAAGCCAGAGAGAGAGCAGGCTAAGTCCCAACAGTGACCCAACATGACTGTGTTTGGTCAGTCAACAAGCACTTTAAACACTCGTGTCTTAGTTTTCTCATCTGTACAACAAGATGGAGAGAGTTCTGGCACGTTTCTTCCAGAGCCACAAGAAAGAACATCTGTTAGGGATCTGCCACAGTCTCAGGAGGGCTGTGGGTGCCTGGCACAACGGGAGCCCCTACACCCTGCTTTCATTTCCTCCCTGCTGCAGGGAGTATTCAGTGTGAGTCCCTCAGCCCTCCCTAACCTCAGCTTTATCACAGGGCTCTGAGGTTCTCCATGCAGCCACAGCATGCATAGAACCTGGCTTTTCCAGAGCACCCGAGCTGTTGCTCTACATGCCTATTGGCCCAGCAAACAAGGATGGGTTTTCTGGGATAGGCAGGATCGTCACTGGGTCCCTAGAAACTTCGTGTAATAGTTCCTCCAACCAGCTCTCACTTGTGTCCCTCTTATCTTATTTCCTCTCCTTCTATCAGAGGAGGGGCCAGCTCTCCTGATCTCAATCAATCAGCAGACCCAAGCAGTAACTTCTGAGGCTGACAGCTGCTCTCTAGGAGGAACTGCAGAGAGGTAAGGTGTGCGGGTGCTGGGTGGTACAGACCTCCCATCTCATATGAGGAGCCGAGGTCATCCCTCTGTGTTCTGGGGACTGGGAAAATGGGTCCTGCCTGGCCTGACCTTTGTGATTTTGGATGTGTACTTAATATTAATCACAATGGTATTGATACAGCACTTGCTTTATGTAAATTCCTTTGTGTATGTGTGTATTATGTGCCTGTAATGTGCATCTTTCATGCATGCATGAGTGTGTGTGTGTGTATGTAAGCCAGAGGTCAACCCTAAATGTTCCTTAAAAAGATTTCCTTTTATTATTTTAAAGTGTGTGTGTGTACACGTGTCAATGCAGGTGCCTACAGAAGTCAGAGGAATTCGATCCCCTGGATTTGAATTATATAGGCGGTCATGAGCTGCCCAGCATGGGTACTAGGACTCAAACACTGGTCCCTGGAGAACAGTATGTGCTTTTCTGTGGAGCCATCTCTCCAGTCCCCTACTTTGTCTTTTTGAGTTAAGGTGTCTGGAGCCTCTGTTTCATTGGCTGGTTTAGGCTGGCTGGTCAGTGAAGCCCCAGGAGCACCTATCTTTACCTCTCCAGCTCTGAGATTACAAGCAAGTGCCACCATACCCTACTCTATACTTGGGTGCTGGTTCTAACTAAGGTTCTCATGCTTGCATAGCAAGCATTTATATTTTCCCTGTTCATCCATACCCTCTTTAAATTGTTCTCATTTTGTTGTCCTAATAGCCCTACAAGCTAAAGACTGTTAGGGCAGACACCCATGTTACAGAGGACACAGGCTCGGGAAGGCCACACTTGGCTTGCATTGGCAGAGGAGGGCAGCTGGGATGTTATTCCCTTGTCTTGCTCATCCTCACCGATCCCCAGTGTCCATCGTATTGCCACATCCTACTGGCAACTCTGACACAGGCTTATCTCTTGTCCAGGCTGCAGGCTTATGGTTCCCGGGTGCCTGGCTCAGCCCTCCTTTCTTCCACTTTGCCATGGCCAACATCACACTGAAGCCTCTCTGTCCACTCTTGGAGGAGATGACCCAGTTTCCAAACCACAGCAACTCTAGCACCCGCTATATTGACCACGTGTCGGTGCTGCTACATGGGCTGGCTGCACTGCTGGGCTTGGTGGAGAATGGACTCATCCTGTTTGTGGTGGGCTGTCGCATGCGCCAGACGGTGGTCACCACCTGGGTGCTGCACCTGGCGCTGTCCGACTTGCTAGCCTCCTCCTCCCTGCCTTTCTTCACCTACTACCTGGCGGTGGGCCACTCCTGGGAGCTGGGCACCACCTTCTGCAAACTGCACGCCTCGGTCTTCTTTCTCAATATGTTTGCCAGCGCCTTCCTACTCAGCGCCATCAGCCTGGATCGCTGTCTGCAGGTGGTGAGGCCAGTGTGGGCACAGAACCACCGCACGGTGGCGGTGGCACACAGAGTCTGCTTGGTGCTCTGGGCTCTGGCGGTGCTCAACACAGTGCCTTATTTCGTGTTCAGGGACACCATCCCACGGCTTGACGGCCGCATCATGTGCTATTACAACATGCTGCTCTTCAATCCAGGGCCTGACCGTGACGCCACATGTGACTATCGCCAGAAGGCCCTGGCTGTCAGCAAGTTCCTGCTGGCCTTCGTGGTGCCTCTGGCCATCATCACCTCGAGCCACGTAGCCGTGAGCCTGCAACTGCGTCACCGCGGCCACCAGAGGACAGGCCGCTTCGTGCGCCTGGTGACGGCTGTGGTGGCGGCCTTCGTGCTCTGCTGGGGCCCCTACCACGTCTTCAGTCTGCTGGAGGCGCAGTCCCATTCTGTTACCGCAGTGAGGCGGCTCGTGTCACGTGGGCTCCCTTTCGTCACTAGCCTGGCCTTCTTCAACAGCGTGGTCAACCCACTGCTCTATGTGTTCACCTGTCCCGACATGCTGCACAAGCTAAAGCACTCGCTGCGCACGGTGCTTGAGAGCGTGCTGGTGGAGGAGAGCGACCTGAGCGGTGGGTCCAGCGGCCGCCGCCGCCACGTTTCCTCCACCGCCACCTCGGCCTCCACCCTCCTGCTGGCTGACCGCCTTTCCGCCCTGCGTCCTGGGCGCTTGATCCGCTGGATGAGGGATGGCGGTGCAGAGGCCCCGCAGCGGGTCTGGGTTCAGTCCCAGGTGCTGAGCTCCACCTAGGATTAGACCCCCACGGCCTTTGCTGGCATGCCAACACACCCCTGGCCTCTCCTTATACCCCATTGAAAATGCACATAGCTAACGCCAGGCCCAGGTTGTAGCCTCCTGCATAAGGTCCAGCAAACCAGCTTATGGAAGCACCCTGGGTGACTGAACCTTGCGGAGCAGAGTGAATTGTGGAGCTGGGAGAGATCAGCAGGGCAGAGAAGTTTAGAGGAGATACCTGGTTTCTCACTGCTGGCCCCAGGCTTCTACCCGTTTAAGAACAAATGTACTCGATTTGCCTAGGGATCTTGCTAGGGTAACCGATGAGGGCAGGGGTGGTCTTGTACCTTCCAGGCAGCTGTCCCAAGGACAACTGGAGCCAGACAGGTTAAACTCACAGCCTGCATCTCACATGGCACTGCGTTGTGGATGGGACAAAGGGAGATGTCCAATTAACAATAGTGTGTACGAGGGTCAGAGGAAGGAAGGCTTCTCAACCCCCTACTTGGCCTTTCATCACACAACCTTGCTGGCCAGCTCCTACTCAGGGATCTTCACTGCCCAGTCTCAGGGCTGATACTGATGGAGGCTTCACTCTGGACTTCTGCATCACCAGTTGAATTCTATCCAGAGCCAACACCCTCCAACCTCTCCAGCATTACTGCTGTCTCCAGGGACAGGGCCTGGCAGCTATCACTTCTACCTGCAGTGGGAGGGGCACCTTGTATCAGTCATGGACCTTCTACCACACTGTATCTAATGTCCTCTCCTGTGTGAACAGACTCCAGGGCAGCCAGCAATGGCTCACCTCTACATTCCAAGGGAAGCAGAGTTGATGTGGACATAGAAGAGCTGGAATGAGAAATTTTCACAATCTCCTGAACTACTCAAGGCTAAGCTGGTTGTCAGTTCTCAATGCCAAGCAGGCTTCAAGCCCATAGCAGGTGCTTCTCAAACTGGCTAGTAAAATGTCACCCCCAACTCCCTTCTGCTTTACTCAGAGCACAGCATACCTGTCACACCATGTATTTTAATTGTTTACTATGAGAATAAAGTCCCAATGGGGCAGGAAGGCCAGAGCTGTATTTGTGCAGATTATCAATAAGCAAACACTTCTGGTAGAAACAGTGCAAGCCCCAAGACCTCTACAGTCTAGCATAAGAAAGGGGTGCTGGAAAGGAACCTAGTTCCCCCACACTTCCCACTTTAATTTTCTAGGTTAGGCAAGGGCTGGCTCCAGGTGGCTGAGGGGACAGAATCAGAATGCCCAAGCAGACAACACAGCACTGGGAAAACAGAAGTGCTGACTTTGGACAGCGGGCCTCCAGGTATGGACTAGACTCAAGACTCCAAGAAAGAAGTTAGCAGCTCACTAGGGATCAAGAATTCACAGTTCAAAATCTTTTTTGTTGTTTTGCTTTTTTCATTGTTTTTTTGAGACAGGGTTTCTTTGGGTAGCCCTGGCTGTCTTGGAACTTGCTCTGTAGACCAGGCTGGCCTCAAACTCATGAGATATTTGCCTGTCTCTGCCTCCTAAGCACTGGGATTAAAGGCATGCACCACCACCCAAGTCAACAGTTCCTTTTTTTGTGTGTATAGCCTTGGTTGTCCTGGAACTTGCTCTGTAGATCAAACTGGTCTTGAATCTATCAGTTCAAGATCTTAAGGCACTTTAGAAAGGAGCTGGGGACAATTAAATCTCCTGAGTCCCTAAGAGGTCTTTGGTTCTCTCTGGCCTGGAAGTTTCTGTCTTAATGTGACACAGTTGGTGTGCTGGTCCCAGTAGAGGTGTTTGACAATGGCCTGAGAGGTGCCCTGTTTGCTGTGGCTCTTGGCTCATGGAGACCTCCGAGCTGTCCTGAGCTCAGACCTTGGCTACAGGCCTCTGGGGCGGCTGCTTCTGAAGCAAGGCCAGGGTGTCTCTCTTCTCAATGGAGCGCAGCTGCTTCTTCTTTGCCTTCTTGAGCTTCGCGGGGTTTCGGATCTGAGGATGGGGAAATAAGAGGCATCAGTGTGGCTGAGGACCCTCAGCATGTCTCAGAAATAGAGGGCAGGGGCTTAGGACTGCCGCAGGACAGTGGACATGTAGGACAGGCAGCCCAAGCTCTTAAGGGCCTCTTTTACCTTGCCATAGACTGCATCCCTTGAGTTGGGGTACTCACCACTTGGACAATTTCAGCCTTGCGTTCATTCTCTAGGCGGCGCCTCAGGTTCTCAGCCCGGCGTTCTTTCTTCTCCTGAAACATACAGAAGAAAAATCTCAGGACAGGAGCTGAGGTGGCCTTAGTCTCAGGTCTCTGGTTAGTGAGAACTGCCACAATCCCAGGGAAAGATCAGGGCTGAAATGCCTGTGTGGGAGCTGAGGCAAGAGTATCCGGCTCCAAATTAGAAAGGTGGGTAAACAGACACTTGAAGATAGGGGCCAAGATGTGTTGCCTTCCCACCCAAAAGTCACATGCAGGCAGAATGGCCCCTTGTGCCATCCCCTGCATGAGCTGTCAGGAAGAGGGCTGGGGTGGTCCTCTCCTTTACGCTACTTTCCCACGTTTCCTTCTGACCAGGCTCATGTTGTCCCAAAATGAGGATGAAGACCAGAATATAGCTGGTTGAATTGTTAAAGGTTCAGGAGGAACCTGGTCCCGTTTTCATTCTACTACTTTATAACTAGGTTTTTGTGGCTGAGTCTATGCCTCTATTTCCTCACTTCTACAGTAAAGCTGACCACAGAACCTAATTCATCAGACTGATTTGAGAAATAAGTGTGTGACTAAAGCCTGAAACAGGACCAGCTCTCTGGGGACACTTAAGAGCCTGTTCTGGGGAGGGGGAAGTCCAGGGCTTCCTTCCTATGCTGCTGTTTACTCCAGCAGGGCTAGGGAACGGATGGTGGTTCCAACATTGACTGCTATGTGGTCAGGGCCTCTCGTGCAAAGCTTTGATAACCTGGGGCCCTGGGGGTGGCCTGGCCCTTAGGGAAGAAGTGACCATTGTTCCTACATATTAGGAAGGATGCACTTCTCTAGTTGCTCATGAGATGGCAACTGTTTTGCCCAAGAGGGAGCCAAGGCTGCACAGGAAAAGAGATGAGGCCTCAGTGACAGCTAGCTCTGGAGTGATGCAAAGCTAGGTGGAGGGATATCTTAGTGAGTGTCTGGCCCATCCTTCCTCTCAGTGACCAAGCTAGGACCACAGATCTGAGACAAGTCATCTGACTCTAGAGCAGAGAACCCCAGGCTCACCAAACTAGCCATGACACTTGAACTTGGTCCTGGGGACAGTAGTGCTAACCAACCCAGCAGGACCTTGCTTAATCAGTACTGCCTGCTAATGTGAAACTAGGGCTCTTTGCAAGGCTTCCTGCAGGCTAAAGGTGTTGGGAACAGCCTGTGGTGATGGTGATAGAACCCAAGGTCTTGTGCATGCAAGTCAAGTGTTCTACCACTGAGTTATGCCCCTAGCTCACAAGCAAGAACCTTTAATGAAGACATTTCTAGTTCTGAGGTGGGGCCAGTGGAGTAAATTGGAAGGAAAGGCTGGGATCACCCATGGAGTGGTGTGTAGGCATCTCCTCTGGAATCACAGCACCAAATAGCTTTTCCTTTATAAGCAGGTCTCAAGTGCCAGACTCCACCACATCGAACGCTCCTGCGGCCAAGATGGCTTGTTGGCCTTTATTTGGGGTTCCCTGTTCTACTTCCAGGTTTCCTGCATGTTCCTGAGACAGAGGCTTAGCTGGATGGTGGAAATCCCATTATGGCCCTAGACTACTCTGGTCCCCTTCTCTCCAGCCAGGGCCCTCATTCCCAGGGGCTCTGACTAAGCTGTACTCCTCCTCCAGCCCTGGTGCCTGCTGCAGCAGACATGTATTTGGCCTCTGTGATCCGGTCTTGGCTGGATGGCCCCTTACCTGCCGCCGCCTCTGCTTCTCCTCCTCCAGGTGCCTCGCGAACTCCTTAGCCAGCTTCCTCTCTTGTCGCTCCTTCATCTTCCGCTGCCAGGAGGTACGCAGGGGCTTGTCCTGAACCATCTGGGAGAACCTTGGCAGTAGAGGAGGCACTTAGGGGACCTCTGTGGTGCTGCCTTCACAACCTGCTCTCACTGACTTCTGGGTCTGCTTCCTGCCTCCTCTTGCCTGCTTTTTACAGAAACTTTGCTTTTCACAGAAACTTAGGATGGAACAGGCTCCCTAAGCATGTGGCTGTACCTCTGTGGTCAGCTTGTGCTTTCCATTCTACAGAGGAACAAACCAAGACTTTGAGAGTCTTCTTGTTCCTGAACGCAGGTCAGGACTTGAACCTTTCTATACCCATATGGCCTCAGCTGTGAAGTTTTGCTGCCATCAAACATAGTAACCTGTGGGTGAATGCCTCTGGAGTGAGCTACTCACTCCTTAGAGGAGTGTGGCTTTACTCCCAAACAGCAAGAACAAGGGGGCTTTTCTGTAACAATTCTGATTCTTCCCCAGTTTGGGAAGTGTGAAGGTGTTGAAGTGGGATTAGAGGAATTCTGAGAAATATGACTTTTCTAGAGAGTCAAATGTTCTTCAAATCATGGAAGAATAGAGATGACTTCTATAAGAACACATCTAGGGTGTGCTGAAACATTCTAAGAGGAAGAAAGTGCAAGGACAAGGAACAGAAAATGAAACTGGGCCAGGAAATGCTGAAAACTGTTGAAACTGGTGATGGGACTCATGAAACTTAGCTCTTCTCTTTTCTGTACACTTCAAGAGTTTTGTGATAAGAAATAAAAATAAAATAAAGATAAGCCTCCATGTCTGGGCTCTCCCCATCACTTGCCAAGCCTGCTAGGTATCCCATGGGGCAGTTCTTTTCTCGTCTTATCCCTAGAACGCTAAGGCTCCTCAGCTGATTCTTACACAGTGGTCCTGCTTCCACAGTGACCTTAACCTCTATTTACCTCTGTCTGTTATAGGGTATCTTGAGGCAACCCTGTCTCTGAAGGCCTTGGTGCATCCTGGGCAGTGTGTTCCTGAACAGATAAAGGTCAACACTGCTTTTTTGAGCTGTCTGCTCCCTTCCTAAAAGTCTGGCACACACAGTCTGGAACAGACTGGAATGAGTTCCAGTCTCATTCATAAACAGCATGGTTCTGTTCCCTCCTACTGAACTGTTAGCTTCTGATACCAGTATGCATCTCTCCTGCCAAGTCCCCAAGGGCTTACTCAAGGTCTAGTTTCCTAAAAACAGAGCAGTGGGTGTCTTGTGGACTTCCTTCCTACACTTAAAAACTAGGATTTAAGAATCCTAAAGAGACAAGATGATGGAAGCCTAGAGAGCCACAAGAACAAGATGCTATGTCTTTTTAGAGCAGCAGTGCCAAGAGAATGCCATAGAAATGGTCCAAATCTCTTCTGTCCTGTAAGGGAATCACTACACACAGGCTGCTGTAGCACTTGAATTATGATTTATGATTTTAAAAAATACGCACACAGAATCTTAATTTCATTGAACAAAGTTAATGTAAACAGTCACATGTGGCTGGCGCCTACAGTAACGAGGCACTGCTGATGTACAGCACTAGTTATTGGAGATGGGAGACAGGTCTGGATGTCTGGTCCTGAGCCCATCACTCACTGCCTGTGTGACCCTGGGCAAGGAAGTTTTTCAGCATGGCACCCTCCTGTGTGCAGATAAGAGTGTAGAGGGTAACAGCTGGGGAGAGCTGGGACCACGTACCCTCTTATCTCCTGGTGATTTCTCTTCTTCCCACTCAGCGCAGCTTAGCCCCTCCATACTCAGTAGACCCATCTCACCCACCTGAGGGGGAGTGCATGGCCCAAGGCTCTACACTGAACTCAACTAGCTCATCACCCTCTTCCCAGCCTGAACCAATCACTCTGGTTACATGGGGACATCAGGAGACTGGCTACTGTGACTTCCTGGGACAGAGAAAAGGAGCAGCTTCAAACTTTCTCTGATTGTACTTTCTCTTTAAGCCCCACTTTCTTCTGTTTACTCAGGTGTGCATTGGGGAGGGGCAACACCCAGCACCCAAGGTTTAAGAGTATGTCAAAATGACACCTGTAAAGAGCCTGCACAAAGCCTTAGTCAATATTATTTTCTTAACATACTTCATGCCCTCACTGTTATGAATTCTTGTCTCTGGACAGTAACTAAAATTTCAACGGAACCCCACTTCTCTTTCCTAAACAATGCCCTTTCTGTAAGGACCCCTTATTCCTTTACTCAAAGATATAAAGTGAGCATAAAGGTGACCCAGCACTAAAAGGACAAGGAAGACCTCATGTCTTAAGACTATAACCCAAGCCACGCTGATCAACAGAAGTTAATGGGTTCTGCTCACATGCTTTGTAACCAAATCTATATATGCATCCTGTGTCTCGTTTAGTCTCCTTGAGCCTTGGTTTCCTCAGATGAATACCACTACTAGTAACACCTGCTCCATAAAGGTTAAATGTGATTACATGTGCTGCTGTGTGTGAAAGCCCAGCCCTAGGGCCAGTTCCTATTGAAGTGATACTAACTAGTGTCTGGTGATACATTTTATTAGAGAAAACAGCTAGGAGACAAGTGGGAAGGACCTCACTATGTTCAAAAGTAATGGGTGCCTTTTTTGCTCTGCCTTCTTCACCAGATGTGGCAGACAAGGTGAACTTGGAGTGAACTCGGAACTCTGGATAGAGGATGGAAGGGCCGCGGGTAGCGGCCCAAGCCTTTAATCCAAGCACTAGGGAGGCAGATCTCCTGTGAATCCCTGTCTTATCGGAGGTTGGGGGAGGAAATGGAAGGGAAGTTCAAAAGAACCCCGCCAAGGGCGGACTTTAGTGACATGACCACTGAGGGTCTCCCTCCTCAACCTGAGGGCATTTTGACATTCTGATCGTGTTTGTTAACTTCACTCGGGTGAGCTCTTTCCAATACTGGGATTGCATTCGGACGAAGACAAGTTCCAAATACACGGAGATCCCAACCCATCGCCCACGCCACCCCCACTTTACCTCTTCTTTGAGCGGTCTTTCCACACACGCCCGGATTTGGGTTTCCCCTTCGGGATTACAGGAAGCTCCTCCTTCTTCAATTTCTTGGGCGCCGGGGCCTGGGGAGAAGACGTAACTCGCTTCTTTATGTCGAGGCCTCCTGGCACCGTCTCGCCAGCCGGAGGTGGCTTGGTTGGCTCCTGCTGCCGCTTTGGGGAGCTAGGTGCCTGGGATGTCAGCTCCTCCGGTGGCTGAGAGGGCTCGGGACCCGGTGCTTGCTGGCCCGGGCAAGGCTCTGGGGATCCTGGGATCACCTCCTCCTTAGCGTGGGCCACCTCTGAGTCCTGTGTGGAAGAGAATTTGGATGACTCCTCTCGTTGGGGGGATTCCGAGTTCGATTCTGTCTGAAGTCCTGCAGGTGACTCCAGGCCCAGATCTTGATGAGGTTGGCGGGACCCAGGGTCAGGCTCTGGCTGCCTTTGGGGGGACCCAAGGCCTGCATCCTGTCTCAGACAGGGTGATTCGGGGCTTGTCTCCGGTTGAGGTATGGGAGATACAAGGCCCAGTGGCGGCACTCTCGGAGACGTGGGCTCGCTTGTTTCTTCTGGGTTCGACTCGAAATCTACAAGGGCCCGCTTCACCCGAGAAACTGCATGCTCAGGAAGGGTCTCTTGGGACAGGGGTTTTAGGCCTTCTAGCCGCCGACTGCGCCTCAGCGGCGTATCCATGGCTCACGTGTAGCCTCGGTTGCTTTCGGAACCACCGGCGCCTTCATATGACGTCAGCCCCGTCCACTTCCGTACCGGGCAGGAAGTGCACTTGCAGGAGAAGCTTTGGTGGTGGTAACCGGTAGAAAGGCAGCCGTACCTGCCCCCCGGGGGCGGGGCTTACTAAACGCATGCGTGTTGTGCGACATCTCAGTATTCTAGTTCAATTTTTTTTTTCGGTGGGTGTCCGGATTAATTTTTTTTTTTTTTTTTTTTTTGCAAACAGCATTTTCTAGGTGCCAGAGAAGCAAGGGATGCCTTCTATTATTTTTTTTCTGAGAGAAGGGGCCGAATGACACAGCTCATGACACAGCTCGGCCCGCAGGCTTGGCATTTTCTTTCCGCCTCAGTTTTCTCTTTTGTAACATAGTGGCTTTGCGTTGTGTTAAGAAGGAAGAGGTCCTGGGGCCCTCCATGAGTGGGAAATCTAAGTCTTGAGTTGTGCTAAACGTTCCCACCCTTGCCACCTCTCTCTTCTCCACTGTGCTCAGGTAGGCAGTTAGTGGTTCTCTTCTTTCATCACATTCAGTTAATCAGCCAAGTGTCAGGTCTGACGCCCAGGAAACCTTGACTGCTTGTTGTTGAGTTGGGGGTCACATCCTGTGCCCCAGATCGGGTCTGGCTACCCCGTCCTCAGTAAGCCAAGTGAAAGACAAATTAAAAGTGGAAAGCTTAAAAAAAAAAAAAGAAAAGAAATTTTTTTCAATGTGGCCATATTGAGAAGAGGGGCAAAGAGATTCTCTGAATCTCACAAGTTCGACCTCAGGATCCTGAAGCAAGATAAAAATTTAGATAGAGGGCCAAGGATAAGCACAAACAAGCAGCCCTGATCAAGGTGGACTCTGCCCATTATTGGCCCGTCGTTATCTGGGTGTTAGTCTCCTCCTGTAAGGTAATTTGACAACCTTTCAGAACTGTGAGATCTCTTTTCCAGGAGACAAGTTCCCCCTCTGGCTGGTACCCTTTTCTTCTCCCAGCATAAGAAATCTGGGGAAATTCCCATTTCTCTGAGGTCCATTGTCCGATAGATTGTCTGACAGGCTGAGATAGAATAATGTCATTTCTGTCAGGATGGTTACATGCTGACCCAGGAAAAGGCAGGGGAGATGAAGACCCAGAGAAAAGTTGCTGCAGGGTGGAAAGTGGATGGAGAATTGAACACACTTCCTAGACACTGCTAAACATAATCTCAGATGCATACTGATGGAGTCAACCTGAGTCTACTCTTAGGGTAGGGAGTAGCACAGTATCTCCATGTCACTAGAAAGTGTTGCACCCTTTTGTTATAATTATATGTCAGTTCTTGCCCCCCTGGTATGGGCTCAGAGCCCTCGTGTTTCTGAGGAGAGCTGCAGGGAGTTATAGTTCAGGCACTAACTCTCCCAGCTCTTCCAGCCTCTCAATTCTCAAAGGAGTAGGTTCTGTTTGGTTACTTAAATTCCTGCCCTTACTTGACTGGTCCAATACTCCACAACGTGGATGTGTCAGGCTCTGGAGGAGACTATAAGCCTCCAGTCCTCCTCCAGGCCACCTCAGCTCCCCATCTTATCTCTGTCTAAAGGGGTCAATCACTTGCAAATATTGATGAGATCACATCACAGGTCTACTTAAAATAACTCAGGGCTAATTTTACGTCCTTTCCAGGGAAGTGTGTGAGAGGGAGATGGCTTTTGGATGGAAAACTTTGGGTATGCCTCTGATATGTTTGCAAGGTCCAGCCTGCCATCGTCATTGTGTGCAGCGGCTTCTCCCTGGCATATATTCCCACTCATTTATGGTTGCTTCTAGAGGAGTGGGAGAGGGGCGGGGTAGCACTTTGCAAACATTATTTGCATACACATTCTAGTCTCAAGAGTTGGCACTTGTTACTGTATTAAAAGATCTCCTGGGTCTTCAGTCTCTTGGCAGAACAATGAGATGCGGGGGACTAATGAAGGTCTGTCTGTTTCTTTGTGTATGTCTGTCTGGGCTTGTCTTTCAAACTGCCTGTGCCTGTGTGTGTCTGTGTGTCCATGTGTCCTCTCTGTGGCTATTTGCCTCCGCCAAAGCAAGGTGAGAGAGTACCTGGCTGATTGTGCTTGTCTCTTGGCTCAAGCATGCATATCTTCATGCACTCCTGCCTATATAAATCACATGTGGCCACATGTGTGTTTGTGCACATCTATGTGTGCATCTGTCAGTGTAAACTATTGTTCTAAGATTGACAATCACTCTCCCAGCTTGGTCCTCCAGGGGACTAAAGGAACTCTGGGAGACCCCACAAGGCAGCAAATTTTTAGTTAGTGCAGGGGATTTACAAATTCAACCATGCTGCCCTGATTGGGTAGGTGATTGAAGCCTAGGAAACTATCTGATCCATATCATGGGTCCATCTGTAGTCACTGGTTTCCTTTAGTCAGCAGATCTCAGGTTACATAAATAAGCCAGATCTTGCCCAGTCAGCACTTCATGGCATGTTTGACACTCAGCCCTTCCAGTGCATAGTCCAGGGGCAGTCAGGAACAGGAATGTCTGCAGAGGGACAGTTGCCAGGCAGCTAAACCTTCCAGCTCTGTGGCTAATCCTGTCTCACAGTGTCATGCACTGCCTGGCCTTGGCCAAGTGCCTTTTCCTTTCTGTGCCTTGGGTACCTTCTAGGGAACAAGGCGATTTACTATGAAGAGTTGAGGCTTCGGAGTCAGACAGGACAGGTGTGACTCCCTCCCACCCTCACCACCTATTTGCTACACCCAAGCCTCTCTGTGCCTCAGTTTCTTTACTAATAAAATGAGTCATGAGAACAGCCCACCTGCCCCCTGGGATGTTGTGCACAGCTAAACAAGTACATACCCCTCAGCAGGCTTCTCTCTGCTACTAACAGATGCTTACTTATTCAAAGATAGTTTTCCTATGGCTTTTCCAGAATCGTCTTTTAGTCAGGCTGAAATGTCCCAGCTCTCCAACTGTCCCCCAGTTCTCCACAGACCTCCTTCTCCTTCCCCCAGGATGGACTGCACTCAGCACTGTGGGTTCATTATCTTTCTACTCCATAGTTCCCAGCAATATGACCAGCTCCTCCATGCCCTAGGAAGGGAGGAAGCCAGGAAGCCCTCCCTCTGTCTCCAGCTGTCCCCAGTGTTATTTTAGATACTGTAATATTTCCTGTCCTCCTCTCTCTTCCCTCCCCTCCCTTCCCCTTCTCCTACCTCTCCTTTCTCTCTGTTTCCCTCTTTGCATTCTCTTTTTGCTCCTTGGCCCCACCCCCCACCACACGGAGCCGTCTTGATTGGTCTGGAATTCGTGGCAATCCACCTATCCCCTCCTCCTCTGCTACAGTGCTTGCTACAGATGTGAGCCACCATTTCTGGCTAGTATAGGACTTCTGTTGAGTTCTTTTGACCTCTTTGGGGTCGAGCTCCTCTCAAGTAACTCACTTAGTCCCCCTCCTTTTTGGCAAGTATGAATATGTGTATATGTATGTGCATGTATATATGTATATATTTCAGATGTACATGCTATCAATTGGTTCCACAGAGTGCATGGAGTAGGACAGGAGCCAGCTCTCCCCGAGAGCACTCATCTCAGTCTCCAAACCCATTGACCATGAGATGGGGAGGGCATGACTAGGAGGAGAAGTGCAGGACCATTCAGTTGTGTCTGCAGGGCACTCACAGGGTTCTGGGAAGCTGCTGGCTTAGGGAAGGGTCACTTCAAAGCTCTCTGGTGCATGCTGCTCAGGGTGGAGGAGAGCAGGGCTTACCTCCAGGTCCTCTCAAAGCTAGTTTCTCTCTTCTCAGGACCCTGCTAGCTTTCATAGCATGCTCCCTGCCCTGAGCAGGTCAGAGAAGGGGTTAGAAGTGACCTGAGCAGGTGGAAGTAGGGATCCTAAGAAGGTGGGCATCTCACACTCATCCCATCCTCTCTCTGGTGCGTCTAACAGCAATGCTTTTCCAGCTTCAGTGAGAATCAGTCACCTGCAAGGTGTGTCCAAGCCCCAGCTATCAGGATTCAGTATGTTTGGTATGGAGTTGTGGGCTTGGATTTCTAGCAGACTCTCAGATGCTGGTAATGTGGTGGTGCTGGTGGTAGTGGTGCTGGTGGTGATGTTGGTGGTCCACAGACCACACTCTGAGGATCAGTGTCCCAGAGAAAGGGGCGAAGGAATCCTGAAGAGCCTGTCTTCTTTGCCTTCCACACAGCACAAAGGCTGAGCTCACCAGCATCCTATCATTCACCAAGAACTGATTATTTCTCCTGTGCCTGATACTAGAAATACCTCAGGGGAGCAGGTAGTCATGGTACCTGCCTTAGAGGAACTTACATCACTTTCGGGGTTCCCCTGGAGAACACAAATCTGAACACCCCGAGGTAGTTTGATCAGGAATGAGTTTCCCTAATGAACTGGGGGAGGTAATAGCATCTCAGAGAGGCAATAGGCTTGTTGAAAGGCACTCAAATGTGACTTTAACTCAGATTCCTTAGCTTGCGATACGGTCCCATCACCTAGCTGGGAGCTACCACCAGAAGTGCTTAGGGCTGGGCTTGGATGGGACAGTGACAGACCCTGTACACATTACCAGAGGGTGTCAGCTGGGGCTTGAGTGTAAAAAGAGAGCTCATCAGAAAGACAGGTAAACATGTCTCAGCGTTTATCCATGTACACTCAGATGCTCAGTTCCCAGGATCTGGTTAATGACAGATCCCTCTCTCCCCCTCTGTTTACTAGCCCAGCCTTCTCATTTCCTCCACATCTGGCTTCTTGACAGCTCTGCTTTTCCCTGTTTTCTCTACAGTGTGATATCCACTTCAGTGGTGTTTGTCCCTCTCAGTCAATATGGCCTTACCTCCACGGCAACCTCTGGAGTTGCTATTTTTCTGTGTTCCTGGGCATGGTACCTAGGGTTTCATACACGCTATACGAGGATTGTAACACTGAGCCATACCCCCAGCCTTTGGAGCTATTGACTAGGTGACTAAGAAAATGCATCCCAGAGCAAAGTATGAGGTCGCGTCCCTGGACCACAGATTAAACTAGTCCCTGGTTTAGTGGCAAGGATCTCAGTTCTCTCTGCCATAGCAGTAGCTCAGACTGTTGGGTCTGATGGACATTCAAATAAAGAGGAGAGAACCACTGAAGTCTAAGGAAACCAAAAAGCAACTTTATTCACTGCAGGAGGAAGCTTCTAACATGCTAGGACTACAGTCAGACTGCAGTCCTGAAAGGAGAAGGTGGGTTCCTTTTAAAACCAAAACCAAAACCAAAACTAAAACCAAATCAAACCAAAACAACAACAAGGTGTCCAGGAGAAGATCAAGTAAGCATACTCTTTGGTGGCAGGTCCTTAAGGTGAAGCAGCCGGTGTTATCGAGTTCTATTGCCTGATGAAGGCCATTTGGCTTTTCCTGTAATTAGGGAGAATCTAAAGACAAAAGGGCAGCAAGAATCTAGGGCAAAGGGCATTCAGCAGATGTCCCATTCATTCCATGGAGCCTGTGGGGTGGAGGGTCCCTTCACAGAGCAGCCCCAGAACTCCGGCAGATGGGACGTTCAACCTCAGGTGGGTGAACTGCGTCTCTGGGAGTCGATCTTTTCTGTTTTCACAGCGCCTCCAGATGTCTAACCCTACCCTAGGAACACAGCCGCACGTGGAACTCAGTATCACAGGGCGGGGCCTAAGCTCACTGTCATCCTGTAATCCACTTACATCCAGAACTGATTGTGTGCCCTGTGATCGCACTTCTGCACCCCAGGTACTCTGGCTCCAGTAGCTCTCCCAAAGGAGTGTCATGGAAACAGATTGCCCCCCTCCCCCTCCCGCAAACCCCATTTATCTGCAGGTTGAAAGGCGTGCTGCTAACAAGACGGTCAGAAATACTGATAAGAATACACTTTACTGCAGTAGATTAGAAAGCCATAAAAATGCTCAAGTTTCACCAGTAGTTTAAACCGGCAAGATCCTGTCCAGAGTAGCTAGCACATAAGGATGATGCTTGCAGGTCTTGTCTGATTCTCTGAGTGATCTTGTTTTTCAGAGGTCCAGGGACAGAAGCTGGTCAGTGGTCCAGTGGGGGTTTGAATCCAGGGCTCTGTTACGTGTGATTTTTACCCACACCAGGCCTTTGTGTCTCAGGCACTTGAGCTAAAGATAGCAGAAGTTCCCACCTGTAGCCTAGGCTGACTGTTCTAAGACAGAAGTTGCAGGTCTTTAAGTGCCCCTCATCTGGGTGGAGTGATGCACGCCTGTAATCCCAGCCCTCAGGAGGGGAGGGGGCAGGAGGATTTGGAGGTGAATGCCAGAGGACGTGGTGTTGTTGTTGGATATTTGATCCCATCGTGAAGCCCGAGATTATGAACTGTAAAAACCTGTTTATCGTTTGGTGTGGTTCAGCCCTAATACACACTTTGAATCCAATAATTTTCTGCTTATTGTAAACAGATGATTATGGTGAGCCTCAGCCCCAGCACACAGCTCTAATCCTAGAGCTTTCTGTACACAGGATTTAATAAAGTTAACCCTAGGTCAAGAGGCGGAGCAAGAACCCAGCTAACAGGGATTAACAGAAAGGAGGGACTTTGAGTTGACAGTGTGGAGGAGAGTCCCCTGAGCTCTGGAGCTCTTTGACTTTTAGCTTTTGGCTTTTTCCTTCTGGGTTGTCAGGTGAGCTAGCAGACCTTTTCCTCCTGGGCCATCAGCTGAGCTAGCAAGCTTTTGGTCTTGGGCTTTTGCCTTTTTCCTTCTGGGATGTGAGTTGAGTAGGAAAATCAGTTGTGTACGTTCTCTGCCTCTCTGAGCCAGCAAGTTTTCACCCCAGCCTCTGGCTCCTGAGTCTTGACTGGTAAAATAGAATGATTTGGGATTTTTTTTTCATTCTTTATAACAACAGGGAGGTGGGGGCCAGCTTGGATATTTAAATAAAACAAATCAAAGTAACAAAAATAAAACAGAAGCAGACTTCCTATAGAGATAAATGACAGATTAACCAGAGTGATATTTTATTCTGTTCTGTGCATCTCCACATAAAACACAGCACTCAGATGTTATCATTTTCTGCTTGTGTGGTTTTAGGTCTCTGTTTTTGAAATGACTGCATAGACAGACTTTCTTGGAAAGGTGTTAAGGACTGGGTTTTCTAAAGCTGGCCTGTGTGTTTTCTCCCATGCATGTGATCTTTTTACTGTGTCACCTGGACACCCCTCAGGTACTGGAATCTCTGTTCCTCCATCCTTCAAACTCCAGGATAGCTCCCAGCTAATGGAATACAGTGCAACTGTTGTTATGCATTTCTAAGGTTACATCATGGAGTGCTAAGTACTTCTGCTTGGCTCTCATGAGACGCTGGCTTAGCCACCAAGTTGTGAGGAAGTACAAGTCTCCCCATGTGGAAAGACCATCTGGAGCTGCCTTTGGCATCCCAGCCAAGCTGCCAACACCCTTCATCATGTAGCAGGTGGGAGTGGAGATGCTTCTGTGATGATTCTATCAGGTCATTCCTAACTTTGAGCCTGGGACCAGCAGAGGTCCCAGAAATTATGAAACAGAGGTGCTCTCTCCCTGTCCATATCTGTCCTGCCAAACTTATCAACAGTTATTTCACATCGCTAAATCTCAGGATGGTGTCTTAAGGAGCAAGAGTGACTGGTATAAGGAATACATCTGTGGCCTTATTTTGGCACCCTTTCCTAGGGAAAGGTGATGGGCAGGGATGCCACCTATGTGTCACTGTATTACTTCATCAGAGGCAGACTGGAAGGCAAGCTCTTTCTTGATCCTTGGCTGTAATATATTAAGATATACTGGCTCTCTTGGTGTGTGGTGTGTGCGCACATGCTATAGCCCCAGCCCTTTCCTTTTCCTTTTCCTTTTCCTTTTTATTATTGTTTTGTTTTTTCATGACAGGGTTTCTCTGTGTAGCCTTGGCTATCCTGGACTGGCTATGTAGACCGGGCTGACTTTAGACTCACAAAGATTTGCCTGCCTCTGTTTCCCCAAGTGCTGGGATCACAGACTTGTGTTACCATGTCTGGCCCAACCCCTCTTTCTTTCTTTCTTTCTTTCTTTCTTTCTTTCTTTCTTTCTTTCTTTCTTTCTTTCTTTCTTTCTTTCTTTCTTTCTTTCTTACCTTTTTAGTTTTTTTTTTTTTTTTGAGGCAGGTTTT